>CM016619.1:39338936-39962711 GCA_005393395.2 Gossypium australe
CAGGCAATTTAACGATGCATCACTGAAAACTACGAATTCTTTACCCAACTCAGGCTGAACTAACACTGGTGCCTCTATCAATAATGCTTTCAACTGCTCGAAGCTCTGCTAACACTTTTCTGACCACTCAAATTTAACATCTTTTTGAGTCAATCGTGTCATCGAAGTTACAATCATCGAGAAGCCTTTCACAAATCGTTTATAATAGCTGGCTAGTCCCAGAAAACTACGAACTTTGGATACATTTCTCGGAGGCTTTCAATCGATAATTGCAGAAATTTTGCTCCGGCCAACTCTGATACCCGCGGCTGAAACTATATGTCCCAGAAAACCAACCTCTCGTAGCCAAAACTCACATTTGTTGAACTTTGCAAACAACTATTTATCACTCAAAGTTTGTAACACGATTCTCAAATGCTCGGCATGCTCAGATTCATCACGAGAGTAAATCAAAATGTCATCAATAAACACAACTATGAATCGGTCTAAGTACGGCCTGAAAATCCGATTCATCAAGTCCATAAAAATAGTAGGTGCATTTGTTACTCCGAAAAGCATAACAAGAAATTCATAGTGTCCGTACCTTGTTCTAAATGCAGTCTTTAGACTATCTGAGTCTTTAACTCGCAACTGGTAATAACCCGATCTCAAATCAATTTTTGAAAACAATGTTGCCTCTTTTAACAGATTAAACAAATCATCTATTCGTGGAAAAGGGTATTTATTCTTGATTGTCACTTAGTTGAGCTGTCGATAGTTTATACACATTCTCATCGTGCCGTATCTCTTTTTCATAAATAACATCGGTGCACCCTAGGGAGAGAAACTCGGTCTAGCAAAACCTCTACCTGTCAACTCTTGCAACTGAGCTTTCAATTCTTTTAACTCTGTCGGAGCCATTCTGTACGAAGCTATCGATATCGGCTTTGTTCACGGTACTAATTCAATACCAAACTCAACCTCTCTGATTAGTGGTAAACCCGGTAACTCTTTGGGAAATACATCTGGGTACTCGCACACAACTGGTACTAATTCAATCTTTGTTTCTGTCACTTTCGTATCAAGTACGTAGGCAAGATAAGCTTCACATCCCTTTCTCACAAATTTCTAAGCTAACATAGACAAGGTCACAACTGGCAATCTATTCAGATCA
Source organism: Gossypium australe (assembly GCA_005393395.2). Lineage (NCBI taxonomy): Eukaryota > Viridiplantae > Streptophyta > Magnoliopsida > Malvales > Malvaceae > Gossypium > Gossypium australe. Next base: position 39,340,090 of record CM016619.1, read on the forward strand.
TCAAATTCAATTCTAATAGTCTCACTATTCTAACATTTCAGTTCAATTGTCTTTCATCTACAATTCACTATAGCATCATCCATCGTTAACCAATCCATACCCAAAATCACATCAAATTCATCAAATGGCAACAACATTAGATTAGCCGGAAAACAGAAATCCTGATTCATTAATAGACAATTCTTACAGACTTTGTCAACCAAAACACATTTGCCTAAGGGGTTCGATACTCTAATCACAAATTCAGTAGACTCTACAGGCAAAGTCTTCCTAGATAATAAATTCATACATATATAAGAATGAGTTGATCCTGGATTTATCAATGCAATCACATTAGTATCGTAGAGAGTGAAAGTACCGATGATAACATCTGGAGATGTCGCTTCTTCGTGAGCACGAATAACGTAGGCTCTAGCAGGTGCTTTAGCCTCGGATCTCACAGCTGAATCTTTTGTCGCCCCTCTACTTCCACTGAAACACCCCAAACCCGGCCCACGAGCCTCGACCAGATCTGGCATGTTCTTTGAGAGAAACAGTTCAAAACTTATTTGTAACTTTGAAAATTTTGGGTGGTTACGAAGAGAAATCGATTTGAGCTGTGGTTTAATTGAAAATGATGTAATTTCTGAAGTCTAAAATTTGGGTAAAACATTATTATTATTATATTGCAAACCATCAGTTACAAGAAATGTCGAGTTGTTTTATAGTTTACCTTTAATTTGAAAATCGTTTGTGATTAGGTGTCAAAACGTTTAAAGTTTACTTTTGTTTTTAGAAAAATTACTTAAACTTTGATTTGATAAAAACAAACGTATCATACTAAAATAATTAAAAATGCATGCATAGACAATTTCATACTAATGGCCTTATTACATCAAGAAAACCCGAAATAAATCCAAACTTAAATAAATAGTCTTTAAATAAAATAACTTTGAGTTGAGCATGGCCACCACTAAGTTCCTGCCGACCCGGTCCATCTACTGAGTGTCACCTGAAAAGATATCCCATAACGGCGTGAGTCAAACAGACTCAATGTGTAACAGCCAACACAAAGTCCCAAACGATTCCGGCATACAAACATATATAAAACACATATAATCAATGATGCATTCCCGAACCCAAACCTAGATAACCATCCACTACACATCACCCGTACCAACCAATCACACTGTGGGGATTACTAAATCGACCCTCCATCCGCTACACACCATCGAAGGCAGTCGCTGCAGTCGACTGGCACATCGCCCTTATTAATTCGTGGCATAGCCACCAGATAATGATAATTTGTGACCTTGGTCACCAGATAATATTTTGTGACATAAGTCACCACATTCAGATTATGTAACATGTGTCACCAGATATTGTGGTAAAAACCACCAGATCACTTCCCCTTTCCATATCACCCATATGCCCCATGCCATACAAAACATGCATAAATCATGCCTTATACCTTATTTCACATTCTTATCAATATTCACATATGTGCCATATTTCAATGTTCATAACATTTATTGACGTAATATTAAAGATTACATACCTGAATATTCTGTACCATTATACGGTACCTTTAGCCACGTTCTCATACTTTCATTAACACACATATTAAAACATTATCATAAATCTATTAAGACTTAGTGTGGGCTACACACCTGGTATTAACGCTTTCACTGAATCCCGAAAATCTATCAAAACCGATTGCACTCCTTCCTAATACCCATAGTTAAAATCGGTTAGGCACTAATACTAAAATATGGCCTTGGCCGAATGTCACATGCACTTACCTTGTGGATCTAAATCCTGAAATCGCTACTTGGTGGTGGTATCTGTCGAAATCCCTACTGACATATGTTAGATCCAATTCTACATTTATTCACACAACAAATGGCCCTTGGCCAAATACCACACATGACTTACCTTAGATCCTTAAAAGTCCCGAAAGATCCTTCCTTGTAGTCGACAATAGGCAAATCCCGAAACCTTTTCCCATATTTTCGGCCAAAGAGCAATAATAGGGATTAGTTCCTAGATTTCGACAAGCCTAAAAGAAAAAGAATGGAAATCAAATGACAGTGATCCTTACCCCTACTGAAGAAATCGACTGCACCCTTGCCTGACACCACAAAAAGATTCGGCTTTGGAATTCAATGAACAATCGGCTAGGGGTTACCTTGAGTATTTGGCTTTGAGTGAATTTGCAAGAGAAGAAGAGAAGGTTGATGATGGAGATTCGGCTTCAACAAGAATGAAAAGGAAGAGTATGATGCTTTGGAAGAATCGGCAATGATGGGATTTTGAGAGAGATATTCGGCCTTTGATGAAAAGAATGAGGGAATGTGGTTTGATGAGTTTCGGCTTATGAAAGTGAGTAGCAAAGAAGGAAGAAAAGAAAAGGAACACAAGTTGATTTCTTTGGGATTTTCGGCACAAGTGAGAAAGGTGAGAAGAGAAGCAAATTCGGCACACCTAGGCTACTAATCACCAAAACCGAAAATGCCATCAACCAATCCCTTGGCCGGCCAACTCTCTTCCCCCCATCTAATCCCTTCCTTTTCTCCTAAAAGTTCTCTTCTTTACCCATTAAAAATAATTTAGATAAATCCACATTTATCTCCTTAGCTTAGCCAAACTTTTAAAAGAAAATAACCATATCTAAAGCTCATCCCCTTGGTGTTTTAATGCCATCCAACTCCCCTCCTTGCTTGACGCAAAAAACACTCCAAAAGTGCTTCCCTTGCAGCTCGAACCTAGGCCTTGCACCCATGCTTGTGGCGTCACTTACTAAGGCTTTAAGTGGAGCCCCCTTGCCACTTTACCAAGCCCATTTGTGTGTCTAATTTCCCTTACTAATTTTCTTAAGGCCTATCTAGCTTGGCTCCACTTCAAGACTTAAAATTAAATAATTTCTAAGGCATTCTTCTACATTCTAAAGTTCTCAAAATTCATAAAACACATTCACAGCACACATAGGCATGCTATTTCATACATTTAAGCAATAATGCATAAGCCATAATCCCGGATATTACAGTTCTACCCCCTTAAAATAATTTTGACCTCGAAATTACCTAGCTAAAATAAGTGAGGGTATTACTGTCACATTGCTTCTTCCGGCTCCCATGAAGCTTCTTCCGATCCGTGGTTACGCCATAACACTTTGACTAGAGGAACTGATTTCCTCCGTAGCACTTTCACATCTCGTTCCAAAATCTGGATTGGCTCTTCCTCGTAAGACAAATCTGGCCTTAGCTCCACCTCTTCAACCGGAACTACATGAGATGGATCTGATCGATAACGACGTAACATCGAAACATGGAATACATCATGCATCTGCTGCAATTTCGAAGGCAACTTTAACTGGTATGCCACTGGTCCAACTCGCTTCAATACCCGATAAGGTCCTATAAACCTTGGACTTAACTTCCCTTTTTGACCAAATCTCACCACCTTCTTCCAAGGTGAGACTTTTAGAAACACTTGATCTCCCACAGCAAATTCTATTTCCTTCCGCTTGAGATCTGCATACGACTTTTGCCTATCAGATACCTCCTTTAATCGTGCTCGAATTACTTCCACCTTCTCCTCAGATTCTGCAACAATCTCTGGACCCAAAACTCGGCGTTCCCCTAATTCGGTCCAACACGTAGGAGTGCGACACTTCCGTCCATACAGCGCCTCATATGGTGCCATCCGAATACTGGCTTGATAGCTGTTATTATAAGCAAATTCCGCTAAAGGCAAATATTCTTCCCAACTTCCTCTGAAGTCCATCACACAACCCCTCAGCATATCCTCTAACACTTGGATTACTCGTTCAGACTGACCGTCCGACTGTAGATGAAATGCCATACTGAAGTCTAATCTGGTGCCTAAAGCCTGATGTAGCGCTCTCCAAAACCGAGACGTAAACCTCGGATCCCTATCCGAGATAATCGATACTGGCACTCCATGCAACCTCACAATTTCTGCCACATACAACTTTGCTAACCTCTGCAAAGAATAGTCGACCCGCACTGGTATGAAATGCGCGGACTTTGTCAATCGATCCACTATCACCCATACCGAGTCCTTCTTAGTAGGCGTAAGGGGAAGCCCACTAACGAAGTCCATGGTGATTCTCTCCCACTTCCACTGTGGAATCTTTATCGGCTGAAGCAATCCTGACGGAACTTGGTGTTCAGCCTTAAGCACTTCCCTACGAACTCTGTAACTTCTCGTTTAAGGCCAGGCCACCAAAATTGTTCCCTAAGATCTCTGTATAACTTACTACCTCCAGGATACATAGCATAAGGGCTACTATGTCTCTGCCTTAACTCATTATCCTTAGGCATACAGACTTTACCCTTGAAACACAATACTCCATTACTGTCAACACCATAATCCTCTAACTCCTCATTCTGTACTTGCCGTAGCGTAGCACATAAATCATCGTCTGCTAACTGTCCTTCCTTCACCTCAATCAACCATGTCGGCTTGACTTGCAACTTCGCCAACAAACTTCCGTCGTCATATAGGCTAAGATGTGCAAACATCGCCCTCAGATCCGACACAACCTTTCAACTTAGGGCATCTGCCACTACATTTTCCTTGCCCGGATGATACTCTATGGAACAATCGTAGTCCTTTAATAACTCCACCCACCTACGCTGTCTCAGGTTCAACTCTTTTTGAGTCAGCAGATACTTAAGGCTCTTGTGGTCTGTGTAGATCACAGACTTTTCTCCATAAAGATAGTGCCTCCATACCTTAAGAGCAAAGACCACCGCCGCCAATTCCAAGTCATGCGTTGGGTAATTAACCTCATGTGGCCTCAATTGCCGAGACGCATAAGTGACTACTTTCCCATCTTGCATCAAAACACATCCTAACCCTGTGTGAGAAGCATCACAGTACACCACAAAATCCTTCCCTACCTCCGGCTGAATCAAAACCGGAGCTTCAGTCAAAACAATCTTAAGTTTCTCAAAGCTCTCCTGTTGCTTATTTTTCCATACAAAAGGTACTTCCTTCCTTAGCAACTTTGTCAAAGGTGAGGCTAATAATGAAAACCCTTCTACGAACCTTCTATAGTAGCCTGCTAACCCCAAGAAACTACGAACCTCAGCCACAGACTTAGGTGGTTTCCAATCTAACACTGCTTCAATCTTCCTAGGATCCACCCTTATTCCTTCTGCAGACACCACATGCCCTAAAAACGTCACCTCCTTCAGCCAAAATTCACACTTGCTGAATTTGGCATAGAGCTTTTTCTCCCTTAATACTTGCAACACTATCCGGAGATGTTCGTCATGTTCCTCCTCAGACTTGGAATACACTAGGATGTCGTCAATGAACACAACGATTCATCATATCCATGAATGCAGTTGGGGCGTTCGTCAATCCGAACGGCATTATTAAGAACTCAAAATGCCCATATCTTGTCCGGAAAGCTGTCTTATGGATATCTGCTTCCTTCACCTTAAGCTGATGATATCCAGACCTTAGATCTATCTTCGAGAATACTGCTGCCCCCTTAAGCTGATCGAACAAGTCATCTATCCTCGGCAAAGGATACTTGTTCTTGATGGTCAGCTTATTCAACTGACGATAATCTATGCACATACACATAGTTCTGTCCTTCTTCTTCTCAAACAAGACTGGTGCTCCCCATGGAGACACACTGGGTCGGATAAACCCACGATCAAGCAACTCTTGGATCTGAGCCTTGAGCTCAACCAACTCCTTTGGTGCCATCCTATACGGAGCAATTGACACAGGAGCTGTACCAGGTAGCAAATCAATTCCGAACTCCACCTCCCTATCCGGGGGTATTCCAGGTAATTCCTCCGGAAAGACATCCACAAAGTCCCTTACTGTTCTAACTCTACTAATTCCTCCTTCTTTCGCATCCAACGCACTAACAAAAGCCAAAAATGCCTTGCACCCTTTACGAACCATCTTAACAGCCTTTAATGCAGAGACTACATTAGACAAATAGTTCCTCCTTTCTCCTATCATAATTATTTCCTCATCCTCCTGAGTCCTCAACTCCATTCGCTTAGCTGCACAATCCAATATAGCCCGATGTTCCACTAGCCAATCCATGCCAAGTATGAGATCGAATTCTCCGAAAGGTAGTTCCATTAAGTCAGCAGGGAATACTACTCATTGGATCTCTAGAGGTACTTTCCGAAATATCTTATTCACCACTACAGTTTGACCTAACGGGCTCACTACAGTCATCTCCCTACTAGACAGTTCATAGGCTATGCCTAGAGTTTCAACTACTCTACATGCAACATAAGAATGGGTAGAGCCCACATCAATTAAAGCAAAGTAAAGCTTGCCAGCTATAAGGAACGTACCGGTTATGACGTCCAGTGCGTCTCCATCCTCCCTGCGGCGAACTGCATACACCAGGCCTGGCTGTCTTGCCTCTGTATTACCAACACCTCTGCCCGGGGTTCCCCGTCCTCTTCCAGAACCATTACCTCTGCCATTCGAACCTCGACCCCGCTGAGGCTGCTGTCCACCTCTTCCAGCCTGATTAAAACCCTAAGCTGCTGGTCGATTCCCATCTGGTTTCATAGGACAGTCCTTAATCATGTGCTCCTTAGATCCACACTTAAAACAGCCCCCTGTCTTCTTCCAACACTCCCCTAGATGCATCTTACCACACTGAGTACAAGTACGGTACTGTCCTCCCGTACCAGCCTGCTGTCCTCGCTGCCCATCAACACGATGCCTCTTTTGAACATTCCCAAATGACCCTGACGATCCAAAACCTCTCTTTTGCTTATTCCAATCTGAATTCTGCCTTACAGAGTCCTTAATCCCCTCGGCCACCTTAGCCTTTTCTACCAACACGGTAAACTCCCGCTCCTGCTGTGGAGCTATCAACAACCTCAGGTCATCCCTCAATCCGTCCTCAAATCGGACACATCGCTCATGCTCCGTCGCCATGATCCCTCGAGCATACCGGCTCAACCTTAAGAATTCAGCCTCGTACTTCGCTACGGACTTGTTCCCTTGAACCAACCCTAGAAATGCCTTCCTCTGCGCATCAACATAACTAGTTCCAACATACTTCTTCTGATACGCTGCCTTAACATACTCCCAAGTGAGTTCCTCAGCTGTAGTACCATCCCGAACTGTGAGCTACCATTGATATGACTCATCGCGAAGTAGCGACACCATTCCTTTCAGCTTCTCCTCAGCAGTCAGATCCAGCTCGTCCATGATTCGCTCTGTTGCCTCCAACCAATACTCAGCCGTACTGGGTGCCACACCAGATACACCATAGAACACCTCAGCTCTATTGGCTCGGAGTCGCTCGGGTACAAATTTCCGAGCTCCCATACCTCCGCCTGCTCCAGCCACCATCTCAAGAACTCGCAGCACCGCCTGCGATACTGCGTCATCCCTCGTCTGATCCTAATGCTCAACTCCAGCAGTTGGTGGTGGGGGTGGTGGTACCTCATTTTCAGACCCTTGATCAGACCTAACGGGTTCCGATACGGCCATTCTGCCTCTACCACGTCCTCGCACATTACGACCATGTCCCCTAGAACTCATGTCTACGATCGCGATTTAATCTGATTTAAGAAATTTTTTATGCATTAGTCCTTGTTCCACTGATTATCCGCGAAGAATTTTATGAAAAGAAGTTTAATAGTGGTTCTTTCGATCAATCAAAGTTTTAGTTTTAAGTCCTCTATCCTAATTCAGAGAAAACACATTCATTCAATAGTACCTACCACACACATTCACCATTCGAACATTTTTGTCTGTTCCTATCCTAGGGGTATTTTCGTAATTTGTCCTACAGGGGTATTTTGGTAAATTTCCAAATCAGGGTATCTTGGTATTTTGCAAAATAGAAGTTTTGGTATTTTGTAAAGTAAGAAAATAAAAAAATTGACGGTAGTATAGTCATTTCATAACCCAAGGGCATTTTAGTAATTTACAAACCAGGGGTATTTGGGTAATTTTGTAAATCGGGAATATTTTGGAAAAATTTTCAAAAAAATAATTTTTCTACAAATCAAAAGGGTAATTTGGTAAATTTAAAACTAAGGGTTTTTATAAAACAGTATAGCGAGTCCCTTTCGGGTTTTAAATTATGGAGTTTAGCCCGTGAATAGGTCTCTTGGTTAGGGTGAACCGTCACTACGCACCAGGTAGGATTCGAGTGGAGAGGAGGTGAGTCACTAGGACTGCTTAAATACCAAGCTCCCACCGAAACCAATCCTAGACATGCGCACAATGGTTGCTACACCCTAACTCGGCGACTTAAACACAGGTTTGTTTAATTAGGCTTTAAAGTTTTATGTAATTCTGTATTGGAGTAAGCTAATCCTAAGGTCAAATAACTTAGTATACTAATCTACGTTCCCGTTATACCCATATACAAATCACACAATAAATCATACAATAGTTAGGGGTACTTACCTGGTGGACTTCGGGTCGGAGACTTAGGTGCCATGCCAGAAAAACCTGCTTAATTCCAAAAATTTTCATAAAATCTTAATTAGGCTTTATTTTGAAAACGTTGTAGGCTCTGATACCAAACTAAAACACCCCAAACCCGGCCCACGAGCCTCGACCAGATCTGGCATGTTCCTTGAGAGAAACAGTTCAAAACTTATTTGTAACTTTGAAAAATTTGGGTGGTTACGAAGAGAAATCGATTTGAGCTGTGGTTTAATTGAAAATGATGTAATTTCTGAAGTCTAAAATTTGGGTAAAACATTATTATTATTATATTGCAAACCATGAGTTATAAGAAATGTCGAGTTGTTTTATAGTTTACCTTTAATTTGAAAATCGTTTGTGATTAGGTGTCAAAACGTTTAAAGTTTACTTTTGTTTTTAGAAAAATTACTTACACTTTGATTTGATAAAAACAAACGTATCATACTAAAATAATTAAAAATGCATGCATAGACAGTTTCATACTAATGGCCTTATTACATCAAGAAAACCCGAAATAAATCCAAACTTAAATCAATAGTCTTTAAATAAAATAACTCTGAGTTGAGCATGGCCACCACTAAGTTCCTGCCGACCTGGTCCATCTACTGAGTGTCACCTGAAAAGATATCCCACAACGGGGTGAGTCAAACAGACTCAATGTGTAACAGCCAACACAAAGTCCCAAACGATTCCGGCATACAAACATATATAAAACACATATAATCAATGATGCATTCCCGAACCCAAACCTAGATAACCATCCGCTACACATCACCCGTACCAACCAATCACACCGTGGGGATTACTAAATCGACCCTCCATCCGCTACACACCATCGAAGGCAGTCACTGCTGTCGACTGGCACATCACCCTTATTAATTCGTGGCATAACCACCAGATAATGATAATTTGTGACCTTGGTCACCAGATAATATTTTGTGACATAAGTCACGACATTCAGATTATGTGACATATGTCACCAGATATTGTGGTAAAAACCACCAGATCACTTCCCCGTTCCATATCACCCATATACCCCATGCCATACAAAACATGCATAAATCATGCCTTATACCTTATTTCACATTCTTATCAATATTCATATATGTGCCATATTTCACATGTTCATAACATTTATTGACGTAATATTAAAGATTATGTACCTGAATATTCTGTACCATTATACGGTACGTTTAGCCACGTTCTCATACTTTCATTAACACACATATTAAAACATTACCATAAATCTATTAAGACTTAGTGTGGGCTACACACCTGGTATTAACGCTTTCATTGAATCCCGAAAATCTACCAAAACCGATTGCACTCCTTCCTAATACCCATAGTTTAAATCGGTTAGGCACTAATACTAAAATATGGCCTTGGCCGAATGTCACATGCACTTACCTTGTGGATCTAAATCCCGAAATCGCTACTTGGTGGTGGTATCTGTCGAAATCCCTACTGACATATGTTAGATCCAATTCTACATTTATTCACACAACAAATGGCCCTTGGCCGAATACCACACATGACTTACCTTAGATCCTTAAAAGTCCCGAAAGATCCTTCCTTGTAGTCGACAATAGGCAAATCCCGAAACCTTTTCCCATAGTTTCGGCCAAAGAGCAATAATAGGGATTAGTTCCTAGATTTCGACAAGCCTAAAAGAAAAAGAATGGAAATCAAATGACAGTGATCCTTACCCCTACTGAAGAAATCGACTGCACCCTTGCCTGACACTACAAAAAGATTCGGCTTTGGGATTCAATGAACAATCGGCTAGGGGTTACCTTGAGTATTCGGCTTTGAGTGAATTTGCAAGAGAAGAAGAGAAGGTTGATGATGGAGATTCGGCTTCAACAAGAATGAAAAGGAAGAGTATGATGCTTTGGAAGAATCGGCAATGATGGGATTTTGAGAGAGATATTCGGCCTTTGATGAAAAGAATGAGGGAATATGGTTTTATGAGTTTTGGCTTATGAAAGTGAGTAGCAAAGAAGGAAGAAAAGAAAAGGATCACAAGTTGATTTCTTTGGGATTTTCGGCACAAGTGAGAAAGGTGAGAAGAGAAGCAAATTCGGCACACCTAGGCTACTAATCACCAAAACTGAAAATGCCATCAAACAATCCCTTGGCCGGCCAACTCTCTTCCCCCCATCTAATCCCTTCCTTTTCTCCTAAAACTTTTCTTCTTTACCCATTAAAAATAATTTAGATAAATCCACATTTATCTCCTTAGCTTAGCCAAACTTTTAAAAGAAAATAACCATATCTAAAGCTCATCCCTTGGTGTTTTAATGCCATCCAACTCCCCTCCTTGCTTGACACAAAAAACACTCCAAAAGTGCTTCCCTTGCAGCTCGAACCTAGGCCTTGCACCCATGCTTGTGGCGTCACTTACTAAGGCTTTAAGTGGCGCCTCCTTGCCACTTTACCAAGCCCATTTGTGTGTCTAATTTCCCTTACTAATTTTCTTAAGGCCTATCTAGCTTGGCTCCACTTCAAGACTTAAAATTAAATAATTTCTAAGGCATTCTTCTACATTCTAAAGTTCTCAAAATTCATAAAACACATTCACAACACACATAGGCATGCTATTTCTTACATTTAAGCAATAATGCATAAGCCATAATCCCGGATATTACATCCACTTACATTTCTGGAAATTCTATCTGGTCTACCTCTATTCGACGTGTTACATGGTCTCACATTCTGAACTTTATCTTTCTCATTTAGCTCAAGGCAATCTCGGATGAAGTGATCTAGGGAACCACATTTGTAACAAGCTTTATTACTTTTATTCCAGCATTCTCCAAAATGTCGTCTCCCGCACTGTTGAGACTTGGGTTTTTTGTCTCACACTACCAACACTCGATATTGATGTAGCTTGAGCTTTAGAACCTGAGTATTGTTTTCTACGATCTCTATTCGAATATTCGTTTGAAGCATTTGGGCGAGCGTACGAATCTCTAGATTTTTTTGATAAAGAATGATACGGCTTACTCATCGATCTCTTTTTCGAGTCTTTAAATTTTGAATCTGCTTTTCTCTTTTCTTTGCTAAGATCCTCAGCTTTACAAGCCCTTTCAACCAGAACGACAAATTCTTTCAACTCTAGAATTCCGACTAGTAGTTTTATATCTTTGTTCAACCCATCAACGAACCGCTTACACATAATCTCTTCGGTAGAAACATACTCCCTAGCATACTTACTCAACCGTACAAATTCTCTTTCATACTCGGTTATAGTTATTCGGTCTTGTCTTAATTCTAGAAACTCTTTGTGCTTTTGATCGAGAAATATTTGACTGATGAATTTCTTTTAGAATACGGATTGAAAGAACTCCCAAGTAACCCGTTCTTTCAGAACCACAGATATCAATGTGTTCCACCATTGATACGTGGTGTCTCTCAGCAAAGATACAGCACATTTGATACATTCATCAGGAGTACAAGACAATTAATCGAATACTCAAATCGTATTTTCTAGCCAGAACTCAACTCTCTCAGCATCATCATCAGCAGTAGCCCAGAAGTCTTCAGCCCCATATTTATGAATCTTATATATTGGCAGCTTGTTCAACCGTATCAAATTTATAACTTGAGGAACAACAAGGATTTGTTGAGGAATAGGTTGGGTTGGAGGTTGTTTGGAAAAAGGCTTGTTGAGCCTCACTCGTGGCTACTTGTTACAGACCTAGAATCAGATGGCGCTGCCCCTTGAGCGGGAGCAGGTGCATTACTCTCTACATCATCTGCTATAGCTCGTTTAGGATCCATTACTATACGAAAACACAATTTAAGCTATCAGGAATCATCACACTATCGTAGAGTATATATGGCATGTATAGCTAGACTGTCACACACGCTACATTAGTCATAGAATCGACTAAAACGTAGCTCTGATACTAATAAAATGTAACACCCTTAACCCGTATCCGTCGCTAGAGTAGGGTTACGAGATATTATCGATCAATTCACAACATATAGCATACATTTACCAAACATAAAGCATTCATTCTCATAAATCATTCAACACAATTACATTGTCCCTTATAAAGGCCTACGAGGCCTTAAACATGCTTTAGAAGTGGTTCGAGACTAAACCGATAACATATGAAAATTTTTTGAAACTTAGAAAAATTTCTACCATACAGGGGTCACACGCCCGTGTGAACAGACCGTATGCCTCACACGACTCCAGACACGCTCTTGTCTTAGGCCGTGTGGAAATAGGGCATACATACCGACTTGGGTCACACGGCCAACCACACGCCCGTGTGTCTAGCCCGTGTGCCATGTCATGTGCTAGGTCGTGCCAAACTTGTAGGGTATACTGACTTATACCACACAGCCATTCACACATCCGTGTGTGAGACTGTGTGGAGCATACTGACTTCAATTCAATTTCAACACCAAGGGACATGTAACAGCCTGATTTTGTGGCTATTCGGAACAGTGGTTTCGAGACCACTAACCCGAGGTTGAGGAAAATTATTTTCATATTATTTCATGTGTTGTAGCAAGATTATATAGATGCATGAAAATTTTGGTGCTTTAATTTTAACAATTGTATGTGTAATTGTGAAAAAGGATTAAATCGCATAAAGTGCGAAAGTTCTATTTTACAAGGTAGAGGTACCTAATAGCTATAGAATGTTAAAATGGAGGTCTTTAAAGTGAAATTAGGTCAATATATGAGTGTTGGTCGGCCATATGGTATAGGGAGACAAGAGCATTTAATTTTTGGTCAAACTTGAGTGAATTAGGTGAGAAAAGTGAATAAAATATGGTAAAAAGAAAAACAATCATCTTTCACTATTCACTCTTCATCTCCACCAAAAATTTCATGCTTAGAAGATTTTTGAAAGCTTGAAAATTTCAGCAACTCATCTTCTCAACAAGTAATTGATTTTGGTGGTGTTACTTAATGATTTTTATACTTTTGCAGTCCTCAAAGCTTAATCTAGCTAATGTGAGGACTAATTTGTGATATGGTTGAAAGTCTAGGGACTTGACATGAGAATGGTTATATGGTTAGCTAAGTTTTTATGGAAGAAAATGAATGTTAGGGAGATGAGAAACAACTTTTGTGAAAGGTGTTAACATGAAAACACCTAATTAGGACTTAAATGCAAAGAATGAATTTGCGTCATAAATGCATGAAATAGATGGAATTGTGAGTAGTTGTAAGAGAAATAAATGTTCAGGTAGGCTTGTTTAATGAGAAAATATGTTGAAAAATGATTTATGAGCCTAGGGGCAAAATCATAATTTTGCCATTATATAAGAGCAAAATGGTCATTTTTGCCTAACTGTAGATTTTGATGCATTGTGATCATAGAATGATCTAAATGAGTGAATTTTATTGTTATAGATCGAGAAGAGCGCGTAATTAACCTTGACCGAGGAAAAGGCAAGGTTACGGATTAAACCGTAAATTGAAACATTTTGCACCGAGGTAAGTTTACGTGTAAACGATGCATTTTATAAATACATTGTTGTTGCTAATTAGTGCATGGCACAATTGAGAACATGTATGATTCAAGTGGATTGAATGTGGTAGTTATTGAATAGTTTTCGTATGAATGATGAATTAGATATGTAAATGTGTAATACCAATACTTGACGGTGGGCTAAGTGCGATACCACCTTAATACTTAATTACAATGGGCTGTGTGTGATTCCATTGTCTATTTATCATTTGGTGGGCTATGTGCGATACCACCGTAACTATCTTTTTTGGTGGGCTATGTGCGATACCACCCTAATAAAGACTGATGGTGGGCTAAGTGCGAAACCATCGAGTATTTGGATTATGAACGGTTGATTAAGAAATTGTGATGTGCTGTAATATGTGAAATTGTGGTGCTAAGTGCAGGGAAGCATGTTAATGAATGTAAGCATTAAACTTGTGATATGGTTGGAAGGTGGTAAGGGAAGAAATGAGTAATCATGATTATGAATGTGGATTGTTCTCGTTTAGTATATAATGCTATATGTTGTTTAGCACATACTATAATGTTATTTGTTTACATGTAAACTTACTAAGCTCAAAGCTTACTCCATTTTTCTTTTCCCTTGTCTTATAGAGTTAAAGAGCAGGGTCAGGATACGAAGATAATTGGAAGATCGCCCACACTATCAGCTCACCTCGCTATATCTAGACTTAGCACATTTGACTATGGCATGTATAGGGGCTAGACGGTATATTGTTTTGTTATTTTGGCCAAGATGTGTTGGCCCCTTTGCTGAGAAACTCTTGTATATATAGCCATAGTTGTTGGCTCTTTGTTATATATATGAAAATATGAAGTTATTCACGGAAGTTTATATTGCAAAATATGAGTTGTTTAGTGATATGTTGAATGGATTCATGTTGTGTGAGCTAGAGGGATGAAAAGAGCTTGGCAAATAGCCTTGTTCTTGTCCACACAGGTAGGCACACGGGAGGGTGTCTAGACTGCGTGTGACACACGGTCAGTCCCATGAGTGTGTGACTTGGCCATGTGTCCCCTGTATGTTGGTGTTTTAAGTCAGTGTTGACCACGGGCTAGCCACACGGGCGTGTGCCTAGGCCGTGTGACCTTTATATGGTTGCTGACATCACAAATAGAATACCCAAGTTTTTATACACAGGCAAGGACACAGGCGTGTCAAGGCCGTGTGGAGCACATAGGCCAAGCACACGGGCGTGTGTCCGGACGTGTGAAAACCCCTGTAAGTTCGAAATGAAAATAACTCCCACACAGGGTAGGAACATGGGCGTGTGTTACCACACGGCCTGCCCACACGGGCGTGTCCCATTTCACACGGGCGTGTGGCCTCTGTTTAGGTGAAAAATTTTTAAGATCGTAAAAGTTTCCGGTTGGGTTCCGAAACCCCTCGTAAGTATGTTTAAGGCCTTGTAGGTCCTTAATGAGGTTGTTGTGATTGCGATAGAGATATGTCAAGTTGGGACTGAAAGTTTATAGACTAAAGTTGTTGATTAAGTACAATAATGCCTCGTGCCAGGTTTCGACATAGGATACGGGTAAGGGGTGTTACAGGACACACAACCGTGTAACATGACCGTGTGTCACACACGGCTGAGGCACACGCCCGTGTCTCTGCCCGTATGGACAAAACAGACCATTTGCAAGGCCAATTTGTCACCCCAACTTCAATGTACCTACATAAGGCAAAATGGTATCATTTCATCATACAATTAGGCAACAAAAATCGTCAATCAAATGCACAATTCATACCATTATAAATTCATCTATTCCAATTCTCAAATCACTACCATTTACTTAGCCAAATATATGCCAAAACAATATCAAACAATATGGTTCATTTACCATAATTTATACATACATAACTTACCGTATAAGTAACCAATACAACATCTAAAATTATACCTCATCGATGCATTTCTCAATCATTTGTACTCCACAAATCAATTAACCATTTGAGAAATTATAAAACCATAACCACATTCATACCAAACATACCAGAATAAGCCATCACTCATGGCTATATAAACAAACCAAAACATATACATTTACAAGCCATATCTTATGGCTATAATCACAACCCAAATGCCACATCTAACCTATACATGCCATATACCATAAATGTATAATTAAAAAGTACCAACTTAGATGTTTGACAGTACGATGATGTTCTCGACGACTTTCGGATTCGAGCTAGCCTTGATTCACTACAAAACATAGAAAAATAACACGAAGTAAACTTCATAGCTTAGTAAGCTCGTATGTGAATAACTTATTTCATCGAATAAATGCAAATCAACCATTAACTACAAACCTTTCTCATGTCTCAAAACATGATCAAATACAAACTCATCGAACTTTCACTATTTAATACTCAAATAGGTTCTGTTCGTACCTATATCGCCTCGTACTAACCTCTTTCTCAACCACATCATTCGTTTACCCGTTGAGCCATTTAGAATAGAAATCGAATACTCAGGAGTCTCGTATGATAAGTACCTATACCATGGCCTGTAGCCAAATTAAGGTAATTTATCCGAAGAACTATTATCATGGCCCAAAGCCAAATCATCCGATATGCATGGCCCGAAGCCAAATCGGTAAAATACACATCCGAAGTGCTAATATCATGGCCCGAAGCCAACTCAACGTATCACATACTGACATGTCAATAGTATCTAAAACTATTCTTAAGGTTCAACCGGGCTTTCACACTTTTCGTTTCTATCGTTGAATGCATCCGTAAATTTTTTTTCACAATTGATACATTATCCATAATCTCGTTTTAACAATTTATGCAATATTAAAGCATTTTAACATACATTTATAATGTAATCATCATATACGAACTTATCTCGTATTCGAAATTGACGAATCGAGTCGACTACTTGATAACCTTGCTTTTCCCCCGATCTAAATCTGAATTCTTTCTTTCTTGACCTATATGAATTCAAAATTAACTTATTTATTCATCTACTCATTCAAGTAATCCAAAAATACACATTTGGGCATTTTTACACATTAGCCCCTAAACTTTTTCATTTAATCAATGTAGTCCCGATTTCACAAATACACAAAATTCACATAACTCAACAAAACCCATGCTTGGACGAATTATATATAGGTCCCTAGTAGTCCAAAACTTTCATTTATTTCACATTTCAACCACACAATTTGCACATTTCACAATTTAATCCCTATTTTGCATTTTCATCAAAAATCACTTAACAAAACATGTAAAACTATCATCAAGCTTTCATATTTCAACATTAAACATCAAAGAACACATAGATTCATCAATGGAAACTCTCAAAATCTTTAACAATTTCAAAATTAAAGGTACGGGCTAGCTAGATTAAGCTGCAACGATTACAAAAACGTAAAAATCATCAAAAACCTCGGTCAAAACACTTACCAATTAAGCTATGAAGATGCCGAACCCTAATATGCATAAAAATGGTGTTTTTCACCTTGGAATTTTGGCAATGGCAAAAAGAATGAACAAAAATCATGTTTTGTTATATTTTTATTAACTTAATTACATAATTACATACTTACCCTTAATAAATAAACATAATAATTCATAATGCATGTCCATTAATGTCCACTCATGCTAATAATGGTATAATTGCCACTTAAGGGCTTCCACAGTCCTATTTCATAGCCATTAGGCACTTTAATCAATGAGAACATTACTTTTGCATCTGCGATTTAGTCCTTTTTATCAAATTAAGCATTCAAACAATCAAATTAGTTCACGAAAATTTCACACATTCATACTTTCATGCTCTAAACACATAAAATAATATTAAAATAATTTTTTTCAACCTCGAATTTGTGGTTCCAAAACCACTGTTCTGATTTAATGAAAAACGGGCTGTTACATGAATTAGACATGTAATAGCCATTCAATGGCTCACCAACAATTATGTCATGAGATGTATGACCTTATTTAACTCTTTGGAGTCCAAATGTCTAAAATACTCATTTTTTTTATATTTAACGTCGAATATAAATTTAATTTCATATTCTTTCATTAGGGACCTTCTACTTTTACTCTATAGCATAATTTCATAACGATTTTCACTTTATTCAATTTGGTCCCTAATATCAAGGATTAGCTATATAACTTAACTTTGGCTAAATTCACTTCTTTTTAACATAATTCTACCATGATCTGAAATTATCATTCAAATATCATTATTTTCAAGATTTATTCTCTCAAACCTCATAAATGGTAAGTTAATACTTAATAAATCTCAAAATCTAAGCATTGGGTTGACTAGATTAAGCCTAATGGATCATGAATCAATAAAAATCTTAAAGAAAAGGGTTTAATTACCTTGGTAATTTGGATCAAATTGGAAAAGAGAGAAACTTCTTCTTCACTTAAACCATGGATGAAAAAAGAAGAAGTAGAGATTGATGATTTATTCCCTCACCATTTACTTATCTTGCACACACACATACACATAATTAACTACTTAATTAAACTCAATTTAACATCAAAACATGTTTTATTTATTATAACATCTTCCTTAATAAAACTAAGTGAATCTTAATATCATCATCCACCATCATATAATATCAATTGTCTAATAACCATTTAGATCCTTTGGTTAATTGCTAATTGAGTCCTTATGCAATTTGCTAATTTAAAATTCAATAACGATTGAATACATACAAATTTGTCCCTAAAATTTAATTAATGATTTACTCAATCATTAATAAATATATTTTCATTCTAACTTTTTAAATTCTCCTATTATAATCTCACAAGTGTAACGCGTAGGTTTGTGCAAGTGTACACAGTCGTTATCAAGTAATAAGTAAGTATCAAGTTATCGTCTCCACAGGGATTGTATTTGTGCTAAGTCACTTAATTTGTAAAATTATATTAACAATTTGGTAAATAAAAACACAATATAGTTGAGAGTGACGATTAAAATATATTAAACTAAATGCAATGATCCCTAATGCAAA
The DNA here is from genome assembly GCA_005393395.2 of Gossypium australe. Taxonomy (NCBI): domain Eukaryota; kingdom Viridiplantae; phylum Streptophyta; class Magnoliopsida; order Malvales; family Malvaceae; genus Gossypium; species Gossypium australe. Next base: position 39,359,019 of record CM016619.1, read on the forward strand.
TTATTCTAAGTATGCAAACGCTATGAGTGAAATAGATTTTATTAAAATTAAACACAATTTGCAACAATTATAATGTAACACCCCTAACCCGTAACCATTGCCGGTTTAGGGTTAAGAGGCATTACCAGACAATCAAAAACTTCTACAAATATTTCATAACTTAATTCAGCAAATCACATCAAAGTGTCCCTTAAATAGGTCTTTGAGACCTATAACATGCTTTAGAAAAGGGCCAGGACTAAACCGAACACATACAAAAATTTTCAGAAATTTAAAAAATTTTCTAAGTTAAAGAGGTCACACGCCTGTGTGGGCAGGCCGTGTGCCTCCTACGGCCTCAGACACGCCTATGTGTCTAAGCCGTGTCAAAACAAGGCATACATATTGACTTGTCCACACGGCCGTGGACACGCTAGTGTGCCTCACCCGTGGTCGCTACTGACTTATACCACACGGCCAGTAACACGCCTGTGTGTCTAGCCCGTGATCAAGACTGACTTGTTTTGACAAACAACCACAAGGGACACGGTCGAGCCACACGCCCCTGTACTCAACCGTGTGGGCAAATATAGGCCATTTGCAAGGCCAAAATGCCACCCACACTATGGGCTATCCCTACAAGCATCATACCAATTCAATTCATGCAACAATTAGCTCAACTAAATGACAAACATTTCTAAGCAAGTTTCCTTCATAAATTTACCATCATATTATAAGACATTTCTCATCAAACATATACTAAATTTTGCATCATCAAGCTTACCATTACCTTGACCATTTAATTAGCTAACAACAATATCAAATTAAGCTTCATATAGCCTGATCACTTATACATATCACAAACATTTATCTAGCCATATCAAATGGCTATTACATATCATAAACATAATCTATTTTAGCTAGACTATACATGCCATACTTAATATATACATGATCATAAGGCACCAAAATGTGATTTGAGTAGTGTGATGACAATCCTCGACGATTCTCGAACCTTTAGTAGCTTTGACGATCTATAAAACAAAGCAAACACACACAAAGTAAGCTTTCAAATGCTTAGTAAGCCATATACAAATAAACTTAACATAAAAGGCACATAATCACATTGATACAATGTCATTAATATTTCTCATTTGCAATTTCATAACAAGATTTTTGGCTCATTTGTTTAGCCATAAATTGCCAACATATCACATCTCAAAGCATCACTTATGCTCATAGCACATTTAAACATATATCACATATTATCTTATTGAATCCATATGCATATTCACTTTGGTAAGTTCATATATACACTTACCTTTCATACACATACATAGTGTACCTTTCAAAATACCTGACTTGTTTATACATTTAACATATCCTTTTGTTTTCTCATAATTGCCCGTTGAACCGTTCAGAATCAAATAGGATACTCAGAATACTCGGAATAGTCGTACAATGCTAACGTCCCAAACGTAGTCTTACATGTAACCAAATATCGATGCCACTGTCCCAGATAGGGTCTTAAAAAATCAATACGATGCCAATGTCCCAGACATGGTCTTACTCGTAAATCTCATATCGATGCCAACGTCCCATACGTGGTCTTCAACGAAATCTCAAATCAATGCCAACGTCCCAGACGTGGTCTTACACAATATCACATATCGAAAACCTATGTCATGACATATGTAATCCTATCTATTCCTAGGTTTGTACGGGACATTTTCTAATGTTGACACTATGTCGATACTATCTCGGATTTCACGTACTCCTCATCTCGTATACATTCATCATTATATATCTTTATATAAATATACATATATCAATGTAAATACATTTATTTGTATATAAACTTACCTCGGATTCGGATAAACGTACGGACTCGACTATTCGATTACTTTCGACTTTCGACGATCTAAATCCGTTTTCTTCGGTTCTTGATCTATACATATTCAAGTTTAATCCATTTATTCACCAAATCATTCAATTCAATCCAAAAACACATATTTAGGGCAATTTACAAATTAGCCCTCACATTTTGACATTTTAGTCCTTATTTTACAAAATCACAAAATACACAAAATCTCAATATACCCATGCTTAGCCGAATTCTCTATAGGTCCCTGGCAACCCATATTTTTCATTTCTTTCACAATTTGGTCCCTCAAAATATTATTTTTTCAATTTAGTCCCTCAAAATATTATTTTTTCAATTAAGTCCAAATTACTCCAATTCATCAAAAATCCAAAGACAAAACATGTTACTCTAACACATATATTTCATATTTCATCACCAAACTTCACACAGCTCATGAATTCATCCATGACACATTTCAAATTCATCATCAATTCACAAAATTTAAGCGTGGGTTTTGTAGAGCACAAAACAACGATTATAAAAATGCAGAAATTATAAAAAACCGAGTAAAAAACATACCTTAATTGAGCTTAACCCTAGGCCGAATATCACAAAGCTTTCAACCTTATTTTTCTTTTCTATTTTCGGTGAAGAACACAAAAGATGAGCATTAATTTAAGCTTTTGTTTTATTATACATTAACTTAATTAACAAATTCCATTTTTAACCTTTTTATTATCATTCATTTTCCAGTAACATATGGCATTTTTGTCCATTCAAAATCCCTTTGGTTTAATAACAACATAAGGACTCCATATAATAAAAGCCATAACAACTAGATACCTTTACATAAAGCATTCTAATTTTGCATCTTTCACAATTAAGTCCTTATGTCAAATTAAGCACACAAACAGACAAATTAATTTACGAAACTTTCACACATACAAATTCACATACTATAAGCACGGAAAATAATATTAAATATTTTCTGACTCAGATTTGTGGTCCCAAAACCACTATTTCGACTAGGGTCTAAACCGAACTATTACAATTCTCTCCCTCAGGGATTTTCGTCCTCGAAAATCTTACCTTTAAACAGATTCGGATATTGTTTTCTCATAGTATCTTCAGGCTCGCACGTACTCTCTTTCACTCCGTGTCGATGCCATAGTACTTTTATTAACGAAATCTTTTTATTTCTCAATTCTTTAATCTCACGAGCTAAGATACGAATCAATTCTTCTTCATAAGTTACATCGGATCGGATTTCAATCTCAGACGGAGAAATCATATGAGAGGGATCGGATCTGTATCGTCTAAGCATCGATACGTGAAATACATTATGAATTCTTTCTAGCTCAGGTGGCACCAACAATATGTATGCAACAGGTCCAACGCATTCAATGATTTCATACGGCCCGATGAACCTCGGACTTAATTTGCCATTACGTCCAAATTTGAGTACTTTCTTCCACGGAGATACTTTCAAGAACACTTTATCACCAATCTCAAACTCAATATCTTTCCTTTTCAAATCTGCATAGGATTTCTGACGATCTGACACTGCTTTTAGACTATCACGGATTACTTTCACTTTCTGTTCAATGTCTTTTATCAAATCGACCCCGTGTATCTTACTTTCACTGAGCTCAGTCCAATACAGAGGTGTCCGACATTAACGTCAGTATAAAGCTTCATAGGGTGCCATTTGGATGCTCGACTGAAAACTATTATTATATGCAAATTCAATTAGTGGCAAATATTGTTCCCACGTACCATCAAACTCAAGGATGCAACATCACAACATATCCTCTAGAATCTAAATAATCCGTCTACGGGTGAAAAGCCGTACTGAAATGCAACTTCGTACCTAAAGCTTCTTGTAATTTCTTCCAAAATCGTGATGTAAATCTTGGATCTCTATCCGACACAATAGACAATGGCACTCCGTGCAATCTCACAATATCAGAAATATAAAGCTCAGTTGACTTATCAAGTGAGTAATCAGATTGTACTGGAATAAAATGGGTGGATTTCGTCAATCGATCAACTACGAGCCAAATAGTATCTTTCTTTCTCAGAGTCAATGTCAATCCAGAAAAAAAGTCCATCGTCAATCTATCCCATTTCCACTCGGGAATCAGAACCGGTTGTAGCAAACCAGATGGAACCTGATGTTCAGCTTTAACTTGCTGACAGACTAAATATTTCGACACAAAATCAGAGATATCTCTTTTCATACCAAACCACCAATAGTGTTGCTTCAAATCATGGTACATCTTTATACTTCCCGAATGAACAGATAGGCGACTATTATGAGCTTGAATCAAAATTAACTGAATCAGCTCTGGATTCATCGGAACACAGATTCAATCTCAAAATCTCAAGCAATCATTATCATCAACTCAAAATTCAGAATCAGAGTTCAAATCACACTGAGCTCGTTTCGCTAACATTTCATTATCAACTTTCTGAGCATCACAAATTTGTTGTAAAAACAATAGTTTCACTTTTAATTCAGCTAAAACTGTACTATCATCAGACAAGTCTAAATGAGCATTCATAGCACGTAATGTAAACAATGATTTTTGACACAATGCATCAACAACGGCATTTTCTTTACCCGGATGATAATCTATCACAAGCTCGTAATCTTTTAACAGCTCTAACCATCTTCTCTGACACAGATTCAAGTCTTTCTAAGTTATCAGATACTTCAAACTTTTATGATCTGAAAACACGTGGCATTTCTCACCAAAAAGAAAATGGCTCCAAATCTTTAGGGCAAACACAGTCGCAACTAGCTCAAGATCGTGTGTCGGATAGTTCTTTTCATGCGGCTTCAATTGTCTCGAGGCATAAGATATAACTTTTCCTTCCTGTATCAAAACACATCCCAGACCATTCAATGAAGCATCACTATCACTCACGAATTCTTTACCCGATTCTGGCTGTACCAAAACTGGAGCTTCAGTTAACAAAGTTTTCAGCTGATCAAAGCTTTCTTGACATTTATCGAACCATTCGAATTTCACATCTTTCTAATGTAATCTAGTTAATGGAATAGCTATCATTGAAAAGCCTTTTACGAACCGACGATAATAACCAGCGAGTCCCAAAAAGCTACTGACTTCAGACACATTCTTCGGAGGTTTCCTGTAACGCCCCAAATTTTTGGGCCTAGTAGAATTGGGCCTATTTGACCTTGGGCTTGGGAGCGTTTAAAATTTTTGAGAATAAGAGAACGACACAAATGCAAGTTGGACCTATTAGGTGAGTGATCTTGGAAGGGTAGGGGGCTTCCATGAAGTCCCGGGATCAAACCTGGGCTTGAGGAAAAATTTTGGTTTTAGGTGAATAAAACCCTGGGAGTTAGTAAGTAGGCTTTAAGAATAAAAAGTGGAGAAAAATGACACAAAAAAGGAGTTGTGGTCTAGTGGCAAATGGCGCCACATGGGAGACAAGGAAGTGACGCCATAGAGGAAGCAAGGGGTCCAAGGTTCAAGTCTTGGCGCTTGCATTTCATTTTGATTTCTTTTTAAATGAACTTAGACTTTGGCCCATATGCTTATATTTAGTTGCGCATGTTCTAAGTCACAAAAGGAGCTTCTGTTGTGGTGGCATGTAGCATCTGGAGCATAGGAGAGGGCAAAGGTTCGAATCTCATGTCAAGCAAGGGGGTGTTTATTTTTTGGATTGGACATCCAGAGTTTGTGTTGGAATTAAACTCTGCTAAAGGAGGGATCCCACATCGAGAAGCTAGCATGAGAGTAGGCGAGAAGCTGGCTTTAAATAGAGCGATCTATGAGGAGAGTAAGCATACATTGGTTGGCGTCTGGGCATAGGATGTTTGGAGCGCAGATTAGCTTCAGATTCTTATCAGGTGTGTATTTTGCACTACTCTAGTTGTAGAGCAGCAAATGCCGAAATGCCAGTCACACGGCAATGGTAGCCACACGAGCGTACGAACAAACATGTGGGAGCTTCAACGCAATAGTTGAGGCCATCATGGGTGTTCTTGTGGGTTTAGGCTGTTTGGGCCATAATGGGCCGAAAGGGGCCATGTGGGGCCAATGGGCCGGTGGGCCCAATCAGAATAGTTGTATGATTGAATAGTAAATATTGGACTGGGCTATGTGAATCTCATATCTGTGGCTAGATTTGGGCTAAATGGACCACACGAGCATGTGGGTCCATTTGGGCCGAGAATGGGCCCTAGGCCCATTTGCATAATTATCTCTGTTTAGAATACTTGAGTCGCTCGAGGTGACTGAAGACCTTCTGAGGGGTTGACAAGATTACTTAAATACCCTTGATTTACAAAATTACTGAAATACCCTTGGTTTACAAAATTACCGAAATACCTCTGACTTGTGAAATCACCGAAATACCCTGTAGGGTAGAATTATCAAAATACCCCTGAAAGGTTAGGATTACCAAAATACCCTTGGATTGAAAAATTACCTAAATACCTCTGGTTTGTGAAATTACCGAAATACCCCTGAAGGGTAGGATTACCGAAATACCCTTATAGGGTAAAATGACTATTTTGCCCTTGTGGGTAAATGACTGACTTAGACTATGAGTTCACTAATTTGACTATGGTTGTATAACAGATATGCTTTTATTACATGTTTAAATGATTGTTACTGAGCATGGCCATTTTGCATACACGTGTAATGATTGAGTATGATATACACGACATATTGCATGGGGTTGGAACAAAGTTACGATATTTATGGCTTTTAGCCGTTCTGTTAACCGGCAGCGATGCTGCGATATTTATGGCTTTTAGCCGTTCTGTCTACGGCGCCGAGCCGTTCTATTGACTTAGTGCCGCAACCAGTGCTAAGCTTGGTGTGTTGGCTGGGTGGGTCGATTTTATCCCCACATGGTGAATTGGTTGGATTGGGATGGATTTCTGTCTGCATATCTGCATCTGATACTGATTCTGTAATGGGCTTAGGTCTACCTGGTTCTGTTATGGGCAAAGACCCACCTAATACTGTGTCTGTGATGGGCTCAGGCCCAGTCTGTTTCTACATACCGTATATCTGACTGTTTGTATTATAAGGGATTACACACTGAGTTTTCGCAAACTTACCCTTCTGTCTAACTGTAGAGGTAATCCCCAGACTTAATGGATTTGGAGCTGCGAGGGACTCGGAGGTGGCCACAGTACTGCTCCTGTTTTCGTTTACTTGGCTTTTTATTAGTTTCTGTCTAGATTTTTTTTATATTTGTAATAAGGCCTCTCCAATTTTATAGTTTTCAATCTGAGGTTTTAATCATTATGATTTATACATGTTAGAAGTAGAATGCGGTTTTCCCAAAACGATAACTATTTTCAAAACACTATGTTTCTGCAAGGATTTTCAAGCTTTCGCAAACAAACAAGGTTTTAGAAGTAATGACGTTTTAAATTGATTAACAAAATGCTGGTTTAACATGAGTTCTACGAAGAGGCTTCAACCTCCTAACTAGTTTTTTTTTTCAACAAGGAAAAAAAAGGGTTTCCAAAAAGCACTCCAATGTGACACCGCCAGATTCGGCTATAACTTCTAGGCCGGGTTTGGGGTGTTACATTTCCATTCCAGAATAGCAGAAATCTTACTCAGATCAACTCCTATTCTAGAGGCTGATACAATATGTCTAAAAAAACTAACTTTTCGCAACCAAAATTCACATTTACTGAACTTTGCATGCAATTGCTTATCTCGCAAAGTTTGCAAAACAATTCTCAAATGCTCAGCATGCTCAATCTCATCACGTGAATAAATCAAGATGTCGTCAATGAATACAACAATAATTTGAATTTAAGTACGGTCTGAAAATTTTGTTCATCAGATCCATAAAAACAGCAGGAGCATTTTTTAGTCCAAAAGGCATAACTAAAAACTCATAATGCTTGTACCTTGTTCTGAAAGCAGTTTTCGGAATATCTGAATCTTTTACTCGCAACTAATAATACCCTAATCTCAGATCTATCTTTGAAAACACGGTAGCTCCTTTCAGTTGATCAAAAAAATTATCAATTCTGGGCAAAGGATATTTATTCTTTATGGTCACTTTGTTCAATTGACAATAATCAATGCACATTCTCACCGTGCCATCTTTCTTTTTCACAAACAGAACAGGAGCACCCCAAGGTGAGAAACTCGGTCTTGCAAACCCTCTATCTGTCAATTCTTGTAACTGTGACCTCAATTCTTTCAGTTCTGTTGGTGCCATTCTATACGGAGCTATTGAAATAGGAGTCGTTCCCAGTAACAAATCAATAACAAATTCAACTTCACGTATCGGAGGTAATCCCGGTAATTTTTCAGGAAATACATCAAGGAATTCACAAACCACAGGCACGGATTCAACTTTCCTTTCAGTTACTTTCGAGTCAATCACATAAGCAAAATAAGCTTCATAACCCTTTTTCAAATAATTCTAAGCTTTCATCACTGATATCACAGCAAGTAACCCATTCAAATCATTTGACTCAATCCAAACTATTTCATCATTCTGACATCTTAAATCAATAGTCTTTCTTTTGAAATTCACAATAGCATCGTGCAATGTCAACCAGTCCATACCCAAAATTATATCGAACTCATAAAAGGGTAATAGCATCAGATCAGCAGGAAAACAAACATCTCTAAACATCAGCGGACAGTTCTTGCATACTTTGTCAACCATGACACTTTTACCTAAGGGGTTCGATACTCTAATAACAAATTTGGTAGACTCTACAGGCAAAGTCTTACTAGATACTAAGTGCATGCATATGGTCTATCAATGCAATCACAGAAGTATCATAAAGAGTAAATGTACTCGATATAACATACGGAGATGAAGCTTCCTCACGAGCTCGGATGGCATATGCTTTGGCGGGCACTCTGGCTTCAGATCTCGCAACTAAATCTTTCGTAGTTCTCTGGTTACTACTAATATTCTTTGCATTTCTAGAAGGTCTTCCTCTAGTTGGAACATTATCAAATCTCGGATTCTGAACAATCTCTTGTTCAACAGACTCTGGGCAGTCTCAGATGAAATGGTCTAAAAATCTGCATCTGAAATAGGTCGATCATTCAACCTACAACTTCTCGAATGTCTTTTACCATAATGTTTACATTCAAGTCATTCGGATCAGACATTTCCCACACTAGCCATCAATGTAGCTGGAGCTTTAGAATTCGACTGTGATTTAGCTTGATCTTTATTCGATTGTCCTATACTAGCTTTGGAACGGCTATGTTCATCTCCAAATTTCTTTGAAACAGACTGAAATGATTTGTTCAAAAATCTCTCTCTCGCATCTCTAACTTCAGACTCAGCTTTTCTTTTATCTTTCCCGAATGCTTCAGCTTTGCACGCTCGATCAACAAGACAACGAACTCTTTTATTTCCAAAATACCAACAAACAAACGGGTATATTCATTTAAGTCGTCTTCAATACTTTTGCACATTATTGCCTCAGTTGATGTACATTCCCGAGCATACTAACTTAATCTCACGAACTCTCTCATACTCAGTGACGGACATACGATCCTACTTCAACTCCAGAAATTCTTTTCGTTTCTGATCAATAAATCTCTGACTGATATATTTCTTTCGGAACTTAGACTGAAAGAAATCCCAAGTGACCCATTCTTTCAAAACAACTGAAATCAATGTCTTCCACCATTGATAAAATGCGTCTCGTAACGAAGATACAACACACTTTATACATTCTTCAGGAGTCAATGACATCTCATCAAATACTCGGATAGTGTTTTCAAGCCAAAATTCTGCTCTCTCAGCATCATCATCACTGGTGGCCCTAAACTCTTTCGCTCCATACTTGCGAATCTTATCAACAGGAGGTTTGTTCAACAGATTCAAGTTCATAACTAGAGGCACAACTGAAGTCTGGGATTAGGCGGGGGCAGAGGTTGTGAAACAGTCGGATTAGTTCTTACGTATTGAGTGAACCACTCATTCATCATTTGGAAAAAGGCTTGTTTAGCCTCTCCCTCTTGACCGTTAGTAGCCTGTCTTGAATCAGATGGCGACGTCCCTTGAGTGGGAGCAGGCACATTACTTTCAACATCGTCAGCTACGGCTCTTTCGGGATCCATTTACTATATGAAAGACACATTTTACACGTCAGGATTCATCACACTATCACATTTCATATATATGGCATGTATAGCTAGACTCTCACACGTTATGTTAGTCCGAGAATCGACTAAACCGTAGCTCTGATACCAAACAAATGTAACACCCCTAACCCATAAGCATCGCCGGTTAGGGTTAAGAGGCATTACCGAACAATCAGAAACTTTTACAGATATTTCATAACTTAATTCGGCAAATCACAACAAAGTGTCCCTTAAATAGGTCTTTGAGACCTATAACATGCTTTAGAAAAGGGCCGGGACTAAATCGAACACAGAAATTCTTAGAAATATAAAAATTTTTCTAAGTTACAGAGGTCACACGCTCGTGTGGGCAGGCCGTGTGCCTCCCACAGCCTCAGACACGCCCGTGTGTCTAAGTCGTGTCAAAACAAGGCATACATACTGACTTATCCACACGGCCGTGGACACGCCTGTGTGCCTCAACCATGGTCGCTACTAACTTACAACACACGGCCAATCACACGTCCGTGTGTCTAGCCTGTGGTCGAGTTTGACTTCTTTTGAAAAACAATCACGAGGGACACGGTCGAGCCACACGCCCGTGTCCTCAACCGTGTGGACAAATATAAGCCATTTGCAAGGCCAAAATGCCACCCACACTATGGGCTATCCCTACAAGCGTCATACCAATTCAATTCATGCCATAAATACCATCTATTCCAAGCATTCATAAGCATTTCAAGCATAATATCTTATGCAACAATTAGCTCAACTAAATGACAAACATTTCTAAGCAAGTTTCCTTCACAAATTTACCATCATATTATAAGACATTTCTAATCAAACATATACTAAATTTTACATCATCAAGCTTACCATTACCTTGACCATTTAATTAGCTAACAACCATATCAAACTAAGCTTCATATAGCCTGATCACTCATACATATCACAAACATTTATCTAGCCATATCACATGGCTATTACATATCATAAACATAATCTATTTTAGCTAGACTATACATGCCATACTTAATATATACATGATCATAAGGTGCCAAAATGTGATTTGAGTAGTGTGATGAAAATCCTCGACGATTCCCGAGCCCTCAGTAGCTTTGACGATCTATAAAACAAAGCAAACACACACAAAGTAAGCTTTCAAAAGCTTAGTAATCCATGTACAAATAAACTTAACATAAAAGGCACATAATCACATTGATACAATGTCATTAATATTTCTCATTTGCAATTTCATAACAAGACCTTTGGCTCATTTGTTTAGCAATAAATTGCCAACATATCACATCTCAAGGCATCACTTATGCTCATAGCACATTTAAACATATATCACATATTATCTTATCGAATCCATACACATATTCACTTTGGTAACTTCATATATACACTTACCTTTCATACACATACATAGTGTACCTTTTAAACGTACCTAACTCGTTTATACATTTCACATATCCTTTCGTTTTCTCGGAATTTCTCGTTGAACCGTTCGGAATCAAATAGGATACTAAGAATACTTGGAATAGTCATACAATGCCAACGTCCCAGACGTGGTCTTACATGTAACCAAGTATCGATACCATTGTCCCAGACAGGGTCTTACACGAATCAATACGATGCCAATGTCCCAGACATAGCCTTACACGTAAATCTCATATCGATGCCAACGTCCCAGACGTGGTCTTACACGAAATCTCAAATCAATGCCAACGTCCCATTCGTGATCTTACATGATATCACATATTGGAAACCTATGTCATGAGATACGTATCCTATCTATTCCTAGGTTCGTACGGGACTTTTTCAGATGTTAACACTATGTTGATACTATCTCAGATTTCACGTACTCCGCATCTCGTATACATTCATCATTATGTATCTTCATATAAACATACATATATCAATGTAAATACGTTTATTTGTATATAAACTTACCTCGAATTTGGATAAATGTACGGACTCGACTATTCGATTACTTTCGACTTTTCACGATCTAAATCTATTTTCTTCGGTTCTTGATCTATACATATTCAAATTTAATCCATTTATTCAACAAATCATTCAATTCAATCCAAAAACACATATTTAGGGCAATTTACAAATTAGCCCTCTCATTTTTACATTTTGACATTTTAGTCCTTATTTCACAAAATCACAAAATACACAAAATCTCAATACACCCATGCTTAGCCGAATTCTCTATAGGTCCCTAGTAACCCATATTTTTCATTTAATTTACAATTTAGTCCCTTAAAATATTATTTTCTTAATTAAGTCCAAATTTCTCAAATTCATCAAAAATTCAAAGAAAAAACATGTTAATCTAACACATATATTTCATATTTCATCACCAAACTTCACACGGCTTATGAATTCATCCATGGCACATTTCAAATTCATCATCAATTCACAAAATTTAAGCATGCGTTTTGTAGAGCACAAAGCAACGATTACAAAAACGTAGAAATTATAAAAAAACCGAGTCAAAAACATACCTTAATTGAGCTTAACCCTAGGCCGAATATCACAAAGCTTTCAACCTTATTTTGCTTTTCTAGTTTTGGTGAAGAACACAAAAGATGAGCATTAATTTAAGCTTTTGTTTTATTATACATTAACTTAATTAACAAATTCCATTTTTAACCTTTTTATTATCATTCATTTTCCACTAACATATGGCTTTTTTGTCCATTCAAAATCCATTTGGTTTAATAACAACATAAGGACTCCATATAATAAAAGCCATAACAAATAGATACCTTTACATAAAGCATGCTAATTTTGCATTTTTCACAATTAAGTCCTTATGTCAAATTAAGCACACAAAGGGACAAATTAATTTACGAAACTTTCACGCATACAAATTCACATACTATAAGCACGGAAAATAATATTAAAATATTTTTGACTCGGATTTGTGGTCCCGAAACCATTATTCCGACTAGGGTCTAAACCGGATTGCTACATATAACATAAATAAACTAGGAAAATTACTTTAATTAAACTCAATTTATTATCAACATGCTTAATAACATTCGGAAAAACATTCCATGGCAACTCGATCTTTCATGAGTTTGGAAACCATATTAGGTTCTTTCGAAATCATTTACTTAGTAAATACGCATTTTACTGATCCTTATTTAGTAAGGGTTTCTTAGCGTTCGTGTGAGGTAACAGGGACGTGTTAGGTTTGAAACAGTTTAATCACACAAATCTAAAAACTATGCAGATAACAGAGCTTGGTCAGAGTTGTTATGCAACCTACAATTTAATCGGGTCAGGATCTAAATTGAGCATGCACATTTCAATTATGTGTCCATTAGCTGTCGCCTGGTCATGATCGTTAGATAATTCAGGTGCATTTCAATCATGTATGAACGAAATACAGACTTGATTTTAATTGAAAATATGATCGATTGAGGCACAAACATTATAAGCATGAACCAAATAAATATTATTTAATCAAAGCAATCATCCTAGCTTAAATAAAATTAAGCTAACATTTTTGTAAACGAGAACAAAGAACACAAAGCAAACATCTTTAGATTAAATTAAAGAAAATAAAGATTAACCCCAATTCAGAGTGGCTGTCACCCAAGACTCTGACTGACGAGGCTCCTTCGTTCCTTTGCTGATGGCTCTCCAAGGTGGCCAACCAAGGGTTCTTTAAGAGGCTTAATTGCTAAAATCTCTATGATGAGATGGTGCTAGGCGTGGGAATGGAAAAGGCTAAGAGAATTTGGAGAGAAGATAGAATGATGAATGATGATAATGAATGAGGAATGATTGAGGGATGATGAATGAGGGAATGAGAGGGTCTTATTTATAGGTGAGGAGAGGGGAATAGTTTGCTAAAAATAGTGGATGTTAACCTCTTCAAATCTCCTCAAATTGTGGTCGGCCATGCTTAGTGACATTTGACTTGATTGTTTCTTGATTTTTAAGCAATTTTGGATGCCACACAACTCAGGACTGAGACTCAGTCAATCGTAAATATTCAGGCAAATCTCTAATTTCTTCAACACTGTAAGGACCTTGTGTAATTAAACCAAAGAATGGTTTACATGGACAGCCATGTGTAGCCGAATATTGGGTTGACTTGGTCTCCAATTTGGATGGTTTTGTAATCCAGCAAAGCTATCAGACCTGTCCAGAATAAATCAATAAGTTAGAGGACCAAAGAATAAAATTTATCCAATTTAATTAATTAATTAAAACCCAAATTATTAATGAAATATTTTAAAATGAATTATTAAATATAATTTTATATTTTATTATTTAATTTAATCATGCATGGCACACTTTATGTCTTAAAAAATATAATATATTTAAATTAATATAAAATAAGCCATTTATTGCATGAAAACTATATAATAAAGCATAAAATCACATTTTAATAATTTCTATGTCCTAATTTCATATTTTCACATATTTCATTAATTTATTAAACAATTACTTAGTTTTAACATCAGATTTAAGTAAAAAAGGTGATAAATTACATAGGAAAAATCCTATATATTTTTCTGTTTACAAAAAGCTCGGTTTATGGAATTGGGTTCCCTAAAAACATTTTTCGACACTAGTTAAAATCGAGTCGTTACATGGTTAACAAACAGATTATCCTAAGAGACTTATAACAACTATTGATATGCTCGACAATGCAGATTTCAATTTACTCAAATTGCTCGACAATGTAGATTTTAGTTTACTCGATATCATAAAGCTAGAATTAACATATGAATGCCTAGAGCCAGTGTCAATTAAAGCATGAATGGGTGCAAAACATAGAAGAAATATATCTACTACAACATCAATAGCATCACCCTCATCTCTAGTTCTGACCACATAAGTTCAAGCAGGAGCTCTAGCTTCAGAATGTTGTGCTGTTGGATCAGTTTCTTTTCTCTGACTACCCCTTACAATTGAACCACTACAGGGATTACCCCGACTTCTAGCTGTGGGAGCAGTTCTCTGAGTAGTAGCAGAAACATCATTAACATTTCTTGGGCAATCCTGAAAATGCTCCAGGGATCCATATGGGAAACATGCTCCCGTCTTTTTCCAGCATTCACTTCTATGTCTTTTATCGCAATGCTCACAGTTTGGGATACTGGCATTGCTCATTGGACCCCCAATACTGGCAACAAATACTGATGGTTGCCTGACCCTGTCTTTCTCTAACCTGAATTCAACTGAGTTGATCTCCAAAAACCTCGAGACTCATTAGCTTGCTTAGGTAAATGTTGCAAACTAACAGTCCCGACTCTTTTTTTTTTTTTTGAATGCTTGGGAACTCTCAATTTTCTTATCTAACCCCATGGCGTGCTAAACAATCTATATTTTTTTAGCTAGATCAGTGAATACTTTAAGTTTGTGTGAAACTAGTTGAACTCAAAGCTCATATCTTATTCTTCGTAAGAACCATTTGCAACTCTCTTCTTCGGTTGGTACCAACTCGAAAGTGTACTTCCTGAGTCATAAGAATTCTCGTTCCTAGTTAACTACTAACATATCCTCTTATTTCAACATCAGGAACTCCTATATCCAATCTTCTAGATACAATTCATCGACGTACTTATTTTTTAACTTAGACTGGAAGAATGTCCAAGTAACTTGATTCACTAGCACATTTCGGGTGAAAATTTGCCACCACTGATATGCCTCCTCTCTTGAAAGAGATACCGCACAAGTTATACACTCAAACGGTGAACACTCTAGTTGTTGAAGAACTTGTTCAATTGGCTCCAACTAGTTCTAAATAAAGGGAAGGACAACTCTTTTCAACCCTTTGAATTTAGTTTCTCTGTATTTTTGCAAGTCTTTTATTAAAGTTTGTCGAGCTACAATTATTGGTGCAGCTTGCGAAGTAGCTCCCGCTACTCTTTGGAGTTCATCCACTATTATTCGAAGCAAATCCTCATCGCCTTGACCTTCCTAGAGAAGCCTTTTAACTCTATTTCCATATTGAGCACCAACTCGATTAACATCAATTACTTCGATCTCAACTCGTTCTCACCCTCAAAGGAGTGATCACTACTATAAGTCTCTTCCTCAACCACATTTCTTGTTTCATTTGAAATTTTCAAGCTATAACCCAAATCAATGAATAATCAACATCCATATCTCGATTCAGACTCGACTTGACCTTGGCATGTACTTCTAGACTCAATTTGGAGCTCGATTTAGTCCGATAATTAGCTAAACCTATAACTCTGATACCATTTAATGTAACACCCATTTTTTAACCAAATCGTCGCATCCAAGATAAGAGATGCCACATTCGTTGCCAAAGCAACTATGATGTTATTTCAATATTAAACACAAAAAATTATACATACAATTGATTGTTACATTTTTCAAAATATTATTCAGTCAATTTTGCATCATAAGTGAGCTTACGAAAGCTCTCATACTAATCCAATGATGAATGAGGGACTTAAATGTAACATAGTCAAAATAGGGATGTGCTTCCGCAACACCAAGGGATGATGTCACAACCTTGAATGCGGAGGCCTATTGTAGCGACACTATAAGAAGTGTGTCGCGACCCTGAAAATAGAATCTCAATTTTGAAACTTCAATAGAGGAATGTCGGGTCCTCGAAGATAGAGGAAACTTAATGTTGTGATCTCAGCAGGGGAGAATTGTGACCTTGCAAGCAGTTGACCTGTCATTCGATGTAGTATATTAAACTAGTTTTCGTACTTTAGGAACTTGAGATTAAGAATTATCATTGGGATCTTATTATGTTTCAGTAAGTTTTGTTAAATCTAATAAAATGTGCAAATAGAGTATTTTATTGACCTTAGGGCCAAATGAGGCCCAAGGGTGAGCTAATGAAATTTATAAGTGTGCAAGAGACAATGAGAAGGTGTACTAAATAGATATTGATCACTATGTCACAACATGGAATGCTCAATGTTGCAACATAAAGAGCAAAATAGAGAAATCATGAAACTGCCTTCGATGTCGCAAGACAACCTAAGTGTAACACCCGTGTCCATTGCCGGATTAGGGTTAAGAGCGTTAACTGACTGATCGAAAACTTAATCAGATGGTTCATCAAGTATCACATCGAAAACAAACATAATGTCCCTTATTGCTGTCAACGAGACCTTAAGCATGCTTAGATATAGGGTCAGGACTCAACCGGAACACATACAGAAATTCTCAGAAATTTAAAACTTTTTAAAGGTTCAGGGGTTACACGCCTGTGTAGGCAGGCCGTGTGCCTCCCACAGCTGCTAGACACCCCCGCGTGTCTACCCCGTGGTCGAAACTGACTTTACTCCACGACCACCAAGTACGCCCGTGTACACTGGTCGTGGTCGATCCTGTAAAAATCACACGGCTACCGGGCACGTCTGTGTGCCAAGGCCGTGTACTCTTAGCTAGCTACTGACTTAGCCCCACTGTCACAACCGTGTGACATTATAGGCCATTCGCAAGGCCAAAATGCCACCCACCAAAGGTCAAACTTACATTAATCAAGAACATACCAAATTAACCATTCAATCGATACATTCAAATCCAATCTCATTCATAACAAATCCACAAGACTAAAACTTATATAATCACAAACATTATTCATCCATACTTACCCAAAAACTTAACCATTTCATGTACTTCAACCATACCAAAGTATGCATCATATAACACATTCATTTAATGCATATCTTCAACTCATATCTAGCCAAATCACATGGCTAAGTTCATATAACAAACTCATATCAAATACTAGCCTATACATGCCATATCTAGCTATATACATTTCCAAAATGTACCAAAACAAGTTGAGTAGTGTGATGACGATCCACGATGGTCCCCAAGCCTACAGTAGCTTTGACGACCTATAAAACAGAGAAAACACACACACACAGAGTAAGCTTTCCAAAAAGCTTAGTAAGTCATAATACAAATAAACTTAACATGTAAAGCATATAAGCATATAAAAACGCTGGCACAATTCATATTCATAGGAAATTTCTCACATATATGATTTGGTCCATATTCTTGGCCATATTTGCCATATTCATCAATTCAAGAATCATATATATATATATATATATATATACATAACTCTTTCATAACCATTCTTGCATCTCAGTCACATTCTCATATTCAATCATACATTTCTTCAAATCAAAATCACATAGGTACTTACCTTTTATACACATTTAGTGCGCATACCAAACGTACCTAAAACGAATATACATTCACGTAATTGATCATAGCTCAGATTTTTTCAAGTTGAACCAATAGGAATCTAATAGGATACTCAGAAAGCTTGGAATAGTCGTACAATGCTAATGTCCCGGACAGGGTCTTACACGAATCAATACGATGTTGATGTCTCAGACATGGTTTTACACGTAAAGCTCATATCTATGCCAACGTCCCAGGCGTGGTCTTACACGAATCAATACAATGTCGATGTCCTAGACATGGTCTTACACGTAAAGCTCATATCGATGCCAATGTCCCAAGCATGGTCTTACACGAAATCTCAAATCAATGCCAACGTCCCAGACGTGGTCTTACATGATAAAACAGAACAGATACCTATGTCATGACATAGCTAATCCTATATATTCCTAGGTTCGTACAGGACTTCTCAGACTTTTCACTACTTCGACCTTGTCTCAGAATTCATGTACATAGCATCTCATAAGCATTCATTATCATTGATATTCATATGAATATACTCAATTCAATACAATTATATTTATTTCCAAAATGTACCAAAACAAGTTGAGTAGTGTGATGACGATCCACGATGGTCCCCAAGCCTACAGTAGCTTTGACGACCTATAAAACAGAGAAAACACACACACACAGAGTAAGCTTTCCAAAAAGCTTAGTAAGTCATAATACAAATAAACTTAACATGTAAAGCATATAAGCATATAAAAACGTTGGCACAATTCATATTCATAGGAAATTTCTCACATATATGATTAGGTCCATATTCTTGGCCATATTTGCCATATTCATCAATTCAAGAATCATATATATATATATATACATAACTCTTTCATAACCATTCTTGTATCTCAGTCACATTCTCATATTCAATCATACATTTCTTCAAATCAAAATCACATAGGTACATATCTTTTATACACATTTAGTGTGCATACCAAATGTACCTGAAACGAAAATACATTCACGTAATTGATCATAGCTCAGATTTTTGCCCGTTGAAACAATAGGAATCTAATAGGATACTCAGAAGGCTCGAAATAGTCATACAATGCCAACATCCTAGATGAGGTCTTACGTGTACTCGGATAACGATGCCACTATCCCAGACAGGGTCTTACACGAATCAATACGATGCTGATGTCCCAGACATGGTCTTACACGTAAAGCTCATATCGATGCCAACGTCCCAGACGCGGTCTTACACAAAATCTCAAATCAACGCCAACGTCCCAGACGTGGTCTTACATGATAAAATAGAACAGATACCTATGTCATGACATAGCTAATCCTATATATTCCTAGGTTCGTACGGGACTTCTTGGACTTTTCACTACTTCGACCTTGTCTCAGAATTCATGTACATAGCATCTCATAAGCATTCATTATCATTGATAGTCATATGAATATGCTCAATTCAATACAATTACATTTATTTGCAATATGACTTACCTCGGATTCGATTTAACAGAAATGGAAACGGCTACTCGGTTACGTTCACTTTCCCGCGATCTAAGTTTGTTTTCCTCGGTTCTTGATCTATACATATTCAGAATTAACCCTTTTATTCACTAACTCATTCAATTCAATCCAAGGACACACATTTAGGGCTATTTGCAATTTAACCCTCATATTTGCACAATTTATCAATTTAGTCCATTTTTCTCAAAACATCAAATTCACAAAATCATCTTTTAACCATGCTTAGCCGAATGTTCATACATCTCATACAAGCCCATATTTTCTATCAAATTTTAAATTTAGTCCCTCAAGTTACTATTTTCACAATTTAGCCTTAATTAGCTAAATTCATCAAAAATTCAATAACAAAATATGTTCATCTAGCTCAAATCTTTCATTTAACAACTAAACTCATCACAAAGCTCAACATATCATCAATGGCATATCTCACAAACATCATCAATACACAAGATTGAGACATGGGCTTGATAGTAGACAAAGCAACGATTGCAAAAACATAGAAATTATCAAAAATCGACTAAAAACATACCTTTAATTTGGCTTGTAAGTAGCCGAATATGCAAAGCTTCAAAGCTTTCTTTTTCTTTGTGTTTTCAGTGGAGAATGCATGAATGAATGCTCATTTTCATGCTAAATTTTATTAATAATTCATTAATAAACAATTTCCAATTTTAGCCTTATAAGATAAAATCACAAAACATAATTTCCAAGGTTATTATGGACCATAACCGTCCACTATCTATAGAAATGGCTAATTTGCCATATAAATCCTCCATACTTATAAAGACATGGCAAATAGGTACTTTTTCTTGTAGCGTGCTAGTTTTGCATTCAGTGCAATTTAATCCTTTACTCAAATTAAACACACTGACGGACGAATTAACTCACAGAAATTTAGTACATGCTTAATCACTTATCAGAGGCACAGAAAATAATATTAAAACATTATACAGATTCGGATTTGTGGTCCTGAAACCATTGTTCCGACTAGGGTATAAACTGGACTGTTACACTAAGGGTGTCGTGACATACCCCTAAAGATATCCCAGCGAAGAGTATACTGACTCCTATGTCATGACACAGGTCTTGGTGTGTCGTGACATCGATTTAAGATGGCAAATAACACAAGCCAGGGAGAGTTTTGGTTCGGACAATTAAACTTAAAGCTCGAGAACATCAGCTAACCTAGGGTTAAGGATGACGCCACCTAAGATCTATAAATAGGCTAATTTGTCACATTTAAAGGACACCAATTACTTAACCTAGTTTTTTGCTTTTAATTTCAGTTTAGCTTTTCTTCCTTTGTAGGTTTTAGATTTATTTTCAAGTTGTTCTTGTTTATCTTGAGAGATTTGATTTGTGGAGACAGTAAACTCTGTAGATTCAATTTATTCTTAATACAAATCAGGCGTTTTCTTAAACTCTACCCTTCAATTCATTTATCATGTTTTCTCTTTACATCAATTCCATATTGTTTATGAAAACAATGAAGAACTAATCCTTCTATGGAGGATTAGCGAGTGGAGGTATGATCCATTATTGTTTTGTTGGGTTACTCAATAGATCATCTGTTTGGGAAAGGAAGAACTTAAAACCCTAGGCCTGACAACCCTATGAAGTAATTAATGTGGGAATTAACCCAAAATTGGTATGGCCTATCCGTGAATGTAACACCCCAAACCCAGCCTAGAAATTAGGCCCGAATCCGGCGTGTCATATCAAAGGCATAATTCAAATGATTTTGCTAATTAAAAATTTAAGGCCCAAAAGCCCAAAATCCTTAAGTCTTGTTAAGTAAATAAAAAAAACCCATTTTATAATTTTAAGTACTTCGGAAACCAAGTTTAAACGTAAGAAATTTACTCAAGTTTTAAGAATTAAGTAAACAGTTGAAACAACAAAACCCAAAGTCTAAAGTCAAAACGGAGTACAAGGCCTTATTACATCCAACGAAAATAAGCAATTAAAACTATGTCTTTTGAAACAAATAAATAAAAATTTAAACATCTTGTAGTGCGGCCATCCCCGAGTCCTCTCCCATGTCGAGCCATTTACTGAGGATCACTTGAAACATTAAATAAAGGGTGTGAGTTTCGAAACTCAGTGTGTACAACCCTTGGCATTCAATTCAATATATAATTATCACATTGGCCTGAGCCCTATCAAAATCGGTGGTCTTGGGCCTTGGCCCACAATGACCTCATATCATACGCAAAACAAGGCAGTGCAAAACCCTCCCCAAAAATCCATCTGCTACACACCATTTCCCTTCCAACCCTACACACCTGTGGGGATTTCTAAATCGACCCACCCATCCTCTACACACCAAAGGTAGCACTCACAGCGACACTACTCAACGTTGCAGCAAAGCTGCTAATCATATAATGGGCTTAAAGCCACCGGTCGATCCATGGTCGTCAAGCGACTATGTGATCCTCAAATCTTCCTCCGTACCATAATTCCCATCCATATGCATCCTAATCAGAATATCATATGAATGCAACATGCACATGAGTAACATCCACAAAACTCATACTCATCACATAGGGTATTTTCGTCATTTCACAACCCAAGGGTATTTCCGTAAATCTACTCTACAGGGGTATTTAGGTAATTTTGCAAAACAGAGGTACTTTGGAAATTTTGTAAATCAGGGATGTTTTGGTAATTCTGCAAACCAAGGGTATTCTGGTAATTTCACAATTCGGGGCTATTTTAGTGATTTTTCAAATCTAAGAATGTTTTGGTAATTTTTAAACTAAGGGTATTTTGGTTATTTTCAAATCAGGGTTATTTTAGTAATTTTACAAATTTAGGTTTATTGGTCCCTCTCAGGTTTTAGTTATGAACTTTGGCCCATTAACAAGTCCTTGCGGCTAAAGTGAACAGACACTATGCACCAGGTAGAATTCCAGATAAGAGGAGGTGGGCCGCTAGGGCCGCTTAAGTACCAAGCTCTCCCTAGATCCAATCCTAGACATGCATATGCCCGTTACCACACTCTAACCTAGTGACTTGTCCACAGACTTGTTTAATTATTAGAAAGTCTTATGCGGTTTAACAGTTGTTCAGTACTAAGCCTAAAGTCCATAAAACCCTAGCATACTAGTCTACGTCCCCATAAAGCCCATCAACTCATTTCATGTTCATATAACCCATAATGGCCATATCACATTTTTATTGCCCACTAGGCCCAAATCTCAGTCATATGACCCATTAGGCCCAAAAGAAAACCAGATCATGTAACATGCATGCCTAACCAAGTTCATATAATCAGATTAATCCATTTCATCAAACTTAGCCTCAGGACCCACCGGGCCTATTTAGCCACTTTTGGCCTTTCGACTTTCCGGCGTTGCCAGTATGTGTGCGTAGTGTTTGTACACACCTGGTTACCGCGACGTGTTATTCTATCCTTAGCCTTGAACCTACAACCAACCAACCTTCAATCAACCACTCATACTTAATCAAATATTTACTCGAAAGCCGAAACCTTACCGTAACCTTACCGTGTGCCACCGGGTTCTAATACCCCTTCCTTAGCTACTATTCACGAATATCCCTAGATCTGCACCCAACCATATATCATCAAAATCAAGTGACTCATTTTTTCACATAAGTCACCCCTATAAGCCATACCTACACTCGGCCATCCATTAATCCACAACTAAGACGAGTACACTTATCACTTTGCTAACGATCCTTACCATGCTTGCGATCTCTGAACCATACCCTTGTTAATACAAGGTTAACGACGATGAAAAGTTAGATAGCCCTTTGGCTTTTACCGAACATACTAAAGGAAAATTGACTAAGTACTTACCCAAGGAGTAATCGGCCCAGGAAGCTTTTGGTTTTTGAGACTAGAATGGTGACAGGGACAATTCGGCACCAATAGGGAGAAGAAGAGGAGAAGTGATCAGCTAGAACTAAAGGTGAACAAGAGAAGGAATTTAAGAAGAGAAGGTATTGGGATTTCGGCTAGAGAGAAAACCAAAATTTTGGCAGAGGAATGATGGGTTTTTTTTCGACAAATGGAAGAATTCGGCTAAGGGGGAGAAAAAGAAATGTAATGGAACCCAAAGAACCTCTCCAAGGAATTCGACACCTCATTTTATAGCCAATAGCCGAATCCTACCCTCCCCACAGTCCAATTCAGAACCAACTCTTCCCACCTCTCATCTCCTAATTTTCCTCCATGATATCTCCCTTATCTCATCCAAAATTCCCTCCTTTATCAACTCACAAGACCAATTCAAACACTTCAACAAACGAGTCCAAATTCCATACAACTCTGGCTGTCCACTAAGCAAAATAAACACTCCAAAAACACCTTATCACTACTCAAACCTTGGACCTCTTCACGCCACCTTGTAGCTCCCCTAGTGACGCCACCTTGCCACTGGACCACAAGCCCATTTGTGACCTATTTTCCCCTTAATCTGCTTAAGAGGCCTAATGTCTGACACTAGGGTCCACTAAAGCAAGAAAAATAATTTTTTTCCTATGGTCATTCCTATCTCTAAGACTTCAAATAATCCCGATAATACCTTAAAATTAATATTCTAAGTGCTACTCATACATACCAACCTCAGTGCACAGAAATTTAAAGTTTCAGGATTTTTGGGGCGTTACAACCCAATAGGCCCAAATCTACTTAGCCCAAATTCGGGGCGTTATAGTGAACACCTTCACCCCAAACCAGTCTAGACTGTGAGGTCGTAAGATAATTAGTTCTTGCTGACTCATTATTTCAATGGAAGATTGGAATATCCTGCTGAGATAACGACTAGTTAACTAACGAGAAACCCGAAGCGAGCTAATCACCCATAAACATATTTGATTTATCCTATTTTTTGATCTCTTGAATTTTATCTCTTTATGTTATTTTATTTTGTTATTATAAAAAAATCTTTAAAAACTCTCTTTTATTACCATCGTACTATAATGAAATCAAAATACTAATTAGATCTTTCGGTGTTTAGGTTAAAACTGATCTACCATTCGCCTCCCTTGGGTACTATCCTCGGAGCACTCACCTATTTCGTTGTAACTATATTACAACTAGACCTGTATACTTGCTGATACCGCCTTATATATCTATATCTTTTGCTACAGTATTCACACTCTAAATGTTAATACGTACGGAGGCGGTCAATAGTTTCCTCTATTTTTCATCATTAAAGTTAAACCTTCAAATCACACAACTCAAATGGTTTAATTGACCCCAAAATCAAACTTAACTCATCTTAGGCATTAATTCAAATGCCAAATTACCTTCATTGGTACTCTTAGCATCTTAAAACATATGAACATATGCATATTTACATCCATTTGAGTCTCATACATTGTATATATACTAATTGAGCATATACATCCTTGTTTTACTAACTCTGATCATGAACATGATATTAAGTATATATATATACTCACATTTATAAAATATAACATTCTTTCCATTTGGACCAAAACATCCAAAATGGACCCTAATACCAATTCTTGACCTTAAGTACATGCCAATTTCCATAAATAAAATAAAATTTATACAAACTTTGTTGAGTTGAAAGTTGAGTTTTGGATGTTGTTTCACTCCTCAAATCCTCGAGATCTAACGTTATCTACGCATGGAAATAAACAAATCGTATGCTGAGAAATAGGGCTCAATGGTATTTTCACGATTTAAATTAATAATATAATAGAAATAAGATATCGAAATACAATCAAAATGTAATTTAGTTTTCACCAAATTCAATTTCTATATCATGTCTCATGTTCCAAAACTCATACCATATTTCATTTGGCATGTCAAAAGTCCATTTCTTTTTTTTTTTCATTTCTATCTTGAATCCTCTTTTTCATTTTGTATACATATCAAACCTCAAGGTTTGTTTTAATCGGTTCGCATGATTTTTCACATGCCATTATTTGTCACTTAGATACTTGTATACAAGATACATCATTTGTTATTAGCTTTACATATCATATATCATTAGGCAAGGTATATGTTTTCTTATCCCTATTAACCGGACACAGACTTAAGATGGAAACACGGATCATCCAACCATCATACCAATATATCTAGCACCTAGTGCCTTATCGGAACGTCCAAAGTATAAATTGTGCTCCGTGCCTCATCATTATAAACCAAAGTAATATGTGCTTCACACCTCATTAGAATGTCCAAAATATAAATTTCTCTTCGTGCCTCATCGATATAAACTGAAGTATAATCCCATACACTAGTCCTATATCATACCAACAATACCTGACTCTACTTGAGACAATTAATGTAGCACCCCTAACCCGTATCTGTCACTGGAATAGGGTTATAGAGCATTACTGGAGCTTACGTTTCAAAACTATCAAAAATTTTAAAACATTTAATTCATATCATCAAACACAGCAAAACCAATCAATAACATAGGCATTTTCCCTTATACGAGCCCTTGAGGCTCTAAAAACACATTAGCAACAAGTCAGGACTAAGTCGGAAACATATAGCATTTTTCAAAAAAAAAAAAGATGAAAATTTACAAACTGCAGAGGTCACACAGCCGTGTGGCCAAGCCATGTGCTAGGTCGTGTAACAGCCTGACTTGCAACCCTTTGAAAGCTATAGGGGACACACGGCCGTGTCTCCTGGTGTTGTGTCACACATGAATGAGACACAAGCCTGTGTCTCTTCCCATGTGGAGGAAAAATAGGTCATTTTCAAGCCATTTTTCTCACCCAACCTGGCAATAAAAAAAATGATTAGGAAAAAAGGGGGGTAAAATTAGGTATATGGAATCTAATGGCTATATCCTTTGAGGAATAATTCTAGAATCCAATTGTATCTAAGACATGAATAGTTGGTTTACGTTATGTAAGAAACACATGTATATGAGATATTAGATATTGACTATTATATACGAACTCAAAATATATCTAATCCAACCTACTACTGTGGATTTAGATAGGTATTCCAATAGAAGAATAGAAGTTCCGATGTTTCGTCTTTGACTCTGAATTGAACGAATAAAGAGATAAAATAAAGACAAAAACAAAGAATTCAAAGCAATGGGTTAGAAAAAAGAAAGGGAAGAACAAAATATGTGCGGATTCAAAAAAATCTAGCGGATAGGACCTAAAAAAATATGTCGAAATAGTTCTGATGGTTTAATAATCTTCTCACTTCCATTCGGAGTCATGTACCTACTAGCACTTTTGCACATATTACAAGCCTTCGAAATGCACCAAAACCATGCATAATCAAACCATTCAAATAAGGTATAACAACATACAACCAATATGCCCAATGGCACCTCAAACTCATCATTTAAACATGTAATGTACCATTACATATTCAAATTAGCCAAAATGTTCCACTAACTTTTGATTAAGCTTGCATCAATAACAAACTGATTACTTTACCTAACAAAACATACCAAATATAACATTCAACAGTTTGCACCAAAGATCGCATATGTCATTTATAGAAAATGTACCAAATTATCACATTCATACCAACCACAATACATTTATAATATGCATACTTAATCAATCATTCTAACTTAAACATTTTTAGCATAATAAGCTATGATATCAACCAATTTAAGGCCCTTTATATACATGCCAAAAAACCAAACCTTGTCCACGTTAAAAATACCATAATCACAACTAAGATACCATAACACAAGCCAAACCATATGGCTATTTTAACAACCAAAACACATAGGCCAAACATTAGCCAAAAATGCCAATGCATGCCATTATAACCAAAATCAAAACATCCAAAAGTACTGATAGAGCCGATGGATAGTGTGATGGATCTCTTACTAACTTCCAACCCGATCGAGCTCCCGATAATCTAAAAAGTAAGGAAAAACAACAACGTAAGCAATGAATGCTTAGTAAGTTCGTATAAACTTTAGTCATATCTGTAACACCCTTAACCCGTATTCGTCACAAGAGTAGGGTTACGAGGTATTATCGATCATTACACATCATTTAGCATACAATGCTCATTCATCTATGCATTCATACTCAAATATCATTCAACAATGTGATATTGTCCCTTATAAGAACCTATGAGGCCTTAAACATGCTTTGAAGTGGTTCGAGACTAAACCGATAACTTACATAATTTTTGGAAAACTTAGAAATTTTTCATCAATATAGGGGTCACACACCCGTGTGAATAAGCCGTGTGCCTCACACGACTCTAGACACGCCCGTTTCTCAGACCGTGTGAAAATAGGGCATACATACTGACTTGGGTCACATGGCCGACCACACGCCCGTGTGCCCTTCGAAATGGCCATACACGCCCGTGTGCCAAGCCATGTACTAGGCCATGTCAAAACTGTAGGGTATACTAACTTATGCAACACGGTCAAGTCACACGCCCGTGTGCTAGGCGGTGTGCCATTTAGAGGGTATACTGACTTGTGCCACACGGCCAGTCACTCGCCCATGTAAGAGACCGTGTGGAGCATACTAACTTCAATTTAATTCCAACACCAGGGGACACACGGCCGTTTGGACAAAAATAGGCCATTTGTATAGCCATTTTGCCACCTTATTTTATTTTTTTTACATGCATACACAAGCATAAATTGCAACATTTCACAACTCAATTGGCAGCCAATCCATGCCATTTCATACACATTTTATACCATTTCAACATAGCATTCAAATGCCTATTAAATCACATACATTTTCCATTTATATACTAACCATATATCTAGATAACATTTGCATAACTTCATTCCATCTATTACTAGTCAAAACATACCATATTTATAAACTCATACATAACCAAAATATTATACCAAATTAAGCCAAATCACATGGCTTAAACTTATACCATAACAAGCACCAAAATTACTAGTTCAAGTGACCATAGCTATCATCTTATAACTAGCCTATACATGGCATATCTACATATATATACAATTTCAAAAGTACCAATCGGCCACTGGATAGTGTGATACGTAACTCTGACTTTATTCAAATTGAGCGAGCTATCAAACCTCTATAATATATGGAAAAGAAATAGAGTAAGCTTTATAGCTTAGTAAGCTCGTATAATATAGAAATATTCTTACCATTTGTTACAAAATTAAACCATTAAACAAAGTAGATCAAATTCACTTGCCAAATGCCTAAACACAAGTATTCATCAATGTGTTAGTCTCATAAATACATATATTCACCCTTTATCCCAATTTCATACTAAATTCGTGTAACATATAAAGCATATATAACAATTCATTAACATTCATATAATCTAAAATCCATAATATAAACAGTAATTCATTTGATAATAGTAACTCATTCGTATAAATAGTATTTCATCCATATAAACATAATTTATGCCCGTTGAACCTAACAGAACTTCAAAGGATACTTGGGTGATATACATCAGTAATCCGTCAATTCATTATCATTTCCGCTCTATCGAGCTATGATTAGTAAGCTTCTCCTGAG
The DNA here is from genome assembly GCA_005393395.2 of Gossypium australe. NCBI lineage: Eukaryota > Viridiplantae > Streptophyta > Magnoliopsida > Malvales > Malvaceae > Gossypium > Gossypium australe. Next base: position 39,388,149 of record CM016619.1, read on the forward strand.
CTGATGGACAGTAAGCTCTATTGAGCTGAAACGGTAAGCTCTGACAAGCTGAATACGGTACGCTCTTACGAGCTGATATATCGACAAGCTCATACGAGCTGTGGTGAGCACGCAACAAATGCAGGAGCTCGACCAAAACAGTAACCCTAGTGACATGTCACTCGTATCCTTCGAATTCATACGGTTCAAATGGGGCTCGGTAATAATTAGTCTATATCAATTAAGCATTTGTATTCCAAGTGCATCAAATACTCAATTAAAAACATACATTTTAATTAATTACAAGTATTTAAAAGTTCGATTCTAATAATACGAACTTACCTCGAGTTGCTCAGATGGAAACTATCGACTATTTGTCTACTTTTCCTTTTACACAATCTAAACCCGATCTCGGTTTATCTTGATATATACATTATCAAAATCAGCTTATTTAATCAACTATTTATGCAATTTAGTCCAAAACACATATTAGGGCTATTTTACACATTTGCCCCTAAACTTTCACATTTTTACAATTTAGTCCTTATCACATAAAATTGCAAATTCATGCAATTTAGTACAATTTCATGCTAGCCGAATATACTACATGTTACTAGCGGCCCCTATTTCCAATTTATTCACACTTTTACCCACATAATTTTACAATTTCACAAATTAATTCCTTTTTGACATTTTGTCAAAAATCACTTTACAAAACTAGTTTAAATATCAACAAATATTCATATTTCATCATTAAACATCAAAGAACTCATAGATTCAACAATGGCAACTCTCAAAAGCTTTAACAGTTTCAAAATTAAAGGTACGTGCTAGCTAGATTGAGCTGCAACGATTACAAAAACGTAGAAATCATCAAAAAAATCGAGCTAAAACCATACCTCAATGAGCTAGGAATATGCCGAACACTTCAAGCTATTCTCATGGCTTTTCTAAGCCCTAAATTCGGCTAGGATGAAAATGATAACTATAATTTGCCTTTTGTTTATTAAATTAACATTTAATAACCAAATTACAAAAATAGCCTTAATGAACATTAATAATTTCAAATTTACGAAGCCACTATCATCCACTATCATGTTAATGGCCTAATTTCAACATAAGAACCTTAACTTTAAGGTTCCATAGCTATTAGACACTTTTAACCAATAGAACACAAGTTTTACGCTTTACGTAATTTAGTCCTTTTACTCGAATTAACCATTCAAACAGTAAAATTTCTTTACGAAACTTTCAGACAATAATACTATCATGCAGTAAACTTTAATAAAATAATAAAATAAATATTTTAGCCTCGTATTTGTGGTCCCGAAACCACTATTTTCAATTTGACCTAAAAACAGGCTATTAAAATATCAATCCATTTGAAATATGAAATTTATACATATCAAGAATAAGCATATACCGATACCGTAAGATTCATGAAGCCATATTCAACAACTTACAAAGTGAATAAATCCACAGCATCACTTATACATATCACCCCTAGCATAGAAGGATTTTAAATAACTTTAAACCCTTTCAAATTTTCTTATTTTTATTTGCATTTCATTACTTTCCATTGCATTTACTTTCTTTAACTTAAATAACAACATCAATTCAACACATCATTCCTTTTTTCATCATTTTACACTTCAAGTATGAACTTACTATTTCATTACCTTTCCACACCCATTTCAAATGCATAACACGAGACATAAGCATAGCATTCAACCATAGCCACAAGCTAGTGCATTTAAACATAATTCTTTTTGGAACTAACCACATGATAAACCATTTCAATAAAAATTACATAATTTAAATCTTACCACTCTTTCATGGTCACAAGCATATTTCCATTTAGGCATTTACCATTTCAGTGCATAACTTATAAGTTTAACGTCGCATAATCCAACCACAACTTAGCCAAAGCCTAAGCATGTACACCAAACATGTTATCCAAATAAACATATAACATAAGCATTATAAACATGGATGAGCACAACATTTATTCATGTATCATGTACATATATCATCCATTTCTACTTTCAATATACCATGTAATACCATTTCAATGAAATTCACATGTATCTATATCTTAGTTCATATCGAACTCTTACCACTTCATATCCGAATAATTCCCTTTGAACCATTTAGAATATCGTTGGATACCCGGGATAGCTCACACATAGTCTGCTAACTCATATAACTATAATCTGTCGAATCCTGTACATGTATGCTCATATGAGCTGTAAATTGGTATGTTCACTCGAGCTGTAGATTGGTATGCTCTCACGAGCTGTAAACCGGTATGCTCACACGAGCTGTAGATTGGTATGCTTTCACAAGTTGTAAATTAGTATGGTCATAGAGTTGTGGAGAATCTGCAGCACATGCAAGACATCAGCCATAGGTAGAACGTTCAGGACCAGTACTCGAATCATGTAAACTCTAATGACATGTCATTTGTATCCTATGAATTACTAAGGTTCAAACGGGGCTCGATAATCGTCGTACATCGTTGGATTTATGTCGTTTCATAAGACAGTAAATTGCATACTAACATATATATTGATTTAATCACATTATAATCACATATTAACATTAAATTTAATCAAAATGATATAGAATATAGTTCATACGACCTAACCTGGCTAAATTGAAGAAATACCAAAGTTTAGGGGCATTTTGGTAATTTTTCATTTTCCTCGATTTTCCACCCGATCTTGATCTAAATTAATAATTTCATTCAATTTATCAATTTAGGCAGTAAAACAATGTATTTCATGCAATTTGGTCATTTTTTACATTTTTATAAAATTTTCCCTGAAGTTTTACATTTATTCAATTTAGTCCCTGAGCCTCAACATTCAAATTAACCATTTTTATTGCCAATTCATATCAGCCAAATATTCATGGTACCATTTCAGCCCATTTTTACAACAATTTTTGTAACACCACTTACCCATATTCGACGCCAGAACAAGGTACTAGGCATTATCAGACATAAATACACGCATTCATACAAAACCAAGACATTAAATTCCACTCAAATTTAAAACCTTTCATTTGCATTCATACCGTCCCTATTATGGGCCTACGAGGCCCAAAACATACATTGGGGGTGGTTCGAGACAAAACCAAAAATTTTTAGAACTTTTTGGAAACTTAGAAAATTTGCATGCTTTGGACAGTCACACGCCCGTGTGGGTAGGCCGTGTGGTCACACACACCCGTGTAGCTCTAGGACACGCCTGTGTTGCAGACCGTGTCAAAGATATGAGACATTCTGTTTATGACATCGTCAACCAAATAAGGTCACACGGAAAAGGCACACGCCCGTGTCCTTAAGCCGTGTCTTTTACACGGCTATGTCTCTCACAGTGTGTTTACTACTAGGCATTCTGTTTTGCATTAATTAGGGTGCAGGGGACACACGGCCAAATCACACGCCCATGGGGGTAGACTGTGTGTCACACACAGCCTAGACACACGCCTGTGTGTCTACCCGTGTGGACAAATACAAGGCTATTTTCCAAGTCATTTTGCCACCCTCACTTGCACACATTCACACAACATCACATGTCATTCTCATATCATCAGTTGTCATACTTAATCATCACATTTAGCTCATGATAACCATACTAGCTTCAGATTCACAAGACGGCATTAACACATGCATAAACATATAATCAACATAAGCCATTATTCATAGATATATTCAAATTGAACCATAAACCATTTTAGGCCAACACATTTGGCTACATTAACAATGACTTAATTAATCAAAAGACAAAGTCCCTATACATGCCATATCTCAAGAAGGCTTGAATACTTATACCCAAAGTGATAGCTTGATAGTGTGATAGCATCTCCGGCGATCTCCAACACGAGCTAGCTAAATTAACCTATAAGAGATAGGAAAGGGAGGGGAGTAAGCAATAAAGCTTAGTAAGTTCATATGCAAATAATAAAAAACTACTGACATTCATTTATTTTACCCAACCATAAAGATATTATAATACAATTTGCATTTAATCTCATGATTCCACTTAATCATTCATAATGCTTACTCTTTTATCTTATAAATACCATTTATGTGCCTTGGCATTAGCCTAACCACCATAGTCTCTCCATTATAACTTATCACATTATTTAACAAGTTATTTCCATCCTCTTAATCAGATGCACATCATTTATGAGTAATCATAATTTCAACATATGGTTTAACCACCTTTCATTTGTCAAAGCTCGTATCACACTATATTCTCATAGTGACTTTATTCGGAAATCATGCCTGTCTTTCCTTTCTCTCATATCCAATGAAACACAAATTTAAATAAATAAACCGTACTATATCACAATTCAATTTGGTTCATAAACCTATCATATGATCATTATCAAATCATATCGTCTATCCATTCATCATGAATGTAGATCACTAATCACAAGGTTATCAATATTTCACAAGTATAACTTACTCATGTACAGTCTTCCCAAGAATTTATCATATACCGAATTCACTTCACATGAGTTCTATGTACATACATGTACAACTTGTAACATAGTCACATACTTTCTCATTTTTTTAACGTACCTGTTGAACCGCTCGAGATGCTAAAAGATACTCAAGAATCTTATACATATAGTACAGTATCAACGACATATCCCGGATATGGTCTTACATGAAATATCATATCGACGCCATGTCCCTATCATGGTCTTATATGAAATCACATACCGAGGCCATATCCCAGATATGGTCTTATATGGAACCTTAGTAACCTTAGTGTCATGACATTTGTATTCTATCCATTCCTACGGTTCAATCGGGGATTTTCATTCCTCGACATTTTGTCAAAATCATCATTAATCAATTTCATAGAGACAATATACAATTCATGTAATATTGAAATATTAAATACATAACATAAGGTTGTATTATTTACACACGAACTTACCTCGATACCAAAATGGCAAAAAGGAACCTAACCGTCACTTACTCGTTTTTCCCCCATTCTAGGTCCGAACCTCATTTTCTTTGATCTATAACATCATGTTTGGCTTACTTATTAGTCACATTATTCGTTGTGACCCAAAAATCATACTATGGCAAAATTATGTTTTTGCCCCTATACTTTGTCATATTTACACTTTTTCCCCTAGGCTCGTAAAATGAAATGTGTTCAATTTCTTTATTACCCATGCATAGCCGAATCATTTTCATGCTTATAGAAGCCCACATTTTCCATAAAATCAGATTTGTAACACATATTTCTTAACTTTTACAAATAGGTCCTTTTTTACTTTTTACCGAAAATCACTTAGTAAAAGTTGTTTCTCTAACCATAAACATCCATTTCCTACCATTAAACATCAAAACACATGCATGTCACACATGGGTAAATTTTTAATCATGAACCCTACTTCAAAATAATGGTAGAAATAGGTAAATCGGGTTACGAGGACTTCAAAAATGTAAAGAACATTAAAAACGATGCTAGGATGCACTTACTATTGAGCTTGGAAAGTTTGGCCAAACCCTAGCCATGGCTTCTCTTCTAATTTTCAGCTAGAGGTAGAAGATGAGCATAATTTTGGCCTTCATTTTCCCTTTTTAATCCTTTATTTACCAAATGACTAAAATGCCCTTAATGCCTTTTTTTTGAAATTTTACCTAACCATGTCAATTTTTGTCCAAAGAATTATCCAATGGTCTAATTACCATTTAAGGACCTCCAATTTAAAACTTCATAACAATTGGACGCTTCTAACATGTGGAACTCAACTTTTGCACTATTTACAATTTAGTCCTTTTGACTAAATTGAGTGCCCAAATGTCGAAATTTTCGAACGAAATTTTCACGAAATCTTTCCGTGAAATCATAGACCATAAAAATATAATAAAAATAAGATTTTCCTCATCGAATTTGTGGCCCCGAAACCACTGTTCTGACTAGGCCCAAAATCGGGCTGTTACAACTCTCCCCTCTTAGGGATTTTCGTCCCCGAAAATCTTACCAGAAGAAATTACTTTCAATTCTCATGAATCATTTTCACTAATTTCTCAGAATCACAAATCGATTTTAGTCTCATATATCTCTTTCCAATAACCTTTAAGCTTTAGTACACAGTGCTGAAGTACACTGTCAAAATCCAAACTACTCTCTTAAACTTATCATTGATAAAAAAAAAAACAATTTATTGTGCCCAAATGTAACTGCATTCTCACAGTTCCTATAGCTTATCCCATAATAACGATATAACCTTCGGATCTCTATCAGGCATAATGGAACTGGCACCCTACTCAATCGTATAATCTTAGAAACATCTTGCTCTCTCAGGAACGCATAGCTTAGTTGATATGTCAAATAAGAACTCTGTACCTATTGAAATGATCATACGGATCTTTGCCAAATAATTAACCACAATCCAAATAACATCTTCCTTTTCGGGGATTATGACAATACCGATTCAAAATCTGTAGTATTTTCACCTCATTTTCATCCTAGAATCATCACCGACTGTAATAGTCCTGAATACTCTTGAAATTCAGCTTTTACCCGTTGACAAATCGACATTTGAACACAAATTCACATATAACATGTAACATACGCAATTACTAGAACATCAACTTCATATGACTGCACATTTCATTACTCTTTGGATGAACAAACAAGCCACTACTGTGAACTTCGTATATAAATTTCTACATAGGTCCTTGATTCATCAATACGCAAATTCCTCTCGAATTAACAACTATAACAAGAATCATATCCGACCTGAATTTCGGCATTAGAAGTAAACTCATTCTGATCTCATTTAGATTACTATTCACTATGACATTTCTGAGCTTCTCAATTTTGCAAAGAAAACTTTGCTTTAGCATTAATATAGCTAGAATTACGCCATCATCAAATAAAGTTAATTATGTGTCCAACTCCCACAAAATAAACAAATTTCGATTCAAGCATCTGTAACCATACTTGTTTTTTTTCCAAAAGGTAAAATCAATAATTTCTCGAAATCTTTCAATATCTAAATCCATTGACAATGTCTTAAATTTCAGATCTTTTTCTGTAAGATTAAATACTTTATACCATTAGAACCAGGAAACATACGACATTTTCCGTTGAACACTCTATATCATCAAATTCACAATACCGACATAACAGTGGTCACCTTTAATTCACCAATCGAACAGTTCTTTTTAGTGTGACTTTAATCGTCTAAACTTACAAACCATTGTTTTACATTTTTCTATTAAAACATATTCTAATCTGTTCAATAGTACATCACTAAAAAGTCGTCAATTCTTTTCTCAATTTAGGCTAAACTCAAAACTAGTGTTTCAATTAATAATACTTTCAACTGTTTCCAACTTTGTTAACATGCACAAATCATTCAAACTTTCATAATTATGATGACTTTATCAATCGATATAGCTTTAACTCGTAATAACATTATTCGACTAGAATAATTTTATAGGCATATCTTCGTATTATACTTTCTAGAATATCAATTCTTCATTCAGACTGTACATCAATATATTCGTGAATGCACAAAATTCATTCTCTTATGAGGATTTACTTGATTACACATAACCCAAATCACATTTCAATTGGCCAGCTTGTCCTGACTAAACAGCTAAGCCGATCACAACTATCAAATAATAGCATATCAACATGGTCCTTTCTTCATGTTATTAAAACAATTCATACACGCAATCTTTCAAAATTCTCTTATCATGCTTTTGAAGACCTTTACAATCACATTAGTTCAAAGAAACAAAGATATCCCGATTGAATGCATTGACTTATATTAACTTACTTGAGAAAAGAAGTCCATCATACAAATTAGAGTTTGTGATTTCACCACTTATACTATTGTCGATATCAATTCCTTTAACAAAAATTAAAGAATTCCAGGTACCAAAATCACCACGTTTCTATGATCAAACCAGAAACATGATCATAATAAACATAGTTATCACAAGTCTATGAACCACTTCAAAAAGGAGCCACGATTAATAATTTCTGAAGTATGAATAATAGGAAAACCAAGATAAGGAAATCCAAGATACAATGCCATACCGAAAAACAATAATTCATAAGAAAATAATAAATTCATGATGATTCCTCAGAGAAAACCCGAAGAAAATACCGCTCATAAACCAATCAAACCAACAGTGCTTTCATCTAGTATTAGAGTTAGCTAACATTCTCACACGATAGGAATTTCATCAGAAAATAAACAATCACATATATCTCTGAGGATAACAATTACATAGAATACCCGTAAGAAGTCATTGTAGTTCTATCAACTATAACTGTAACACGCAAACATCTTTACAGCTCAAATATCATTTCTCTGACTAATTCTGTCATCATAAATCCCGTATTATTCCATTCACTAATGAACATCAATTCAGGAGAATTTTGGTAAATACATACTTTAGACTTCATACTCAATTGAGTCGAATAGCCAAGACTAGCTTCTTCTTTATTCGTGACATTGCATAATTTGTGTAATCTTTAAAACATTTCAATTTTTCTTCTAAAGTTGTTTTATCTTACCAAAATATTCTCATCTCTGCATACATTACTAATTGTTTCATCTCTGAACTCTTTAGTTTCACACTTATGAACTTATTCAACTCGATTCTCGCAAAATTTAGTCATAAAGCAACACTGGTAAGGGGGTGAGGTCGTAAAGCCTCTAACTTGACTCTCATGAGTACACACATATGACTTAGCATTCATCATTAAGGTAATATCATCATAATCACATAACTCACTCCAAGCAAATTTTCACACTTATTCATGTTATAAATGTTTTTTGTCATCCATATTTTCAAACAGTGAATTTACTTACCCAAGCTCAATATTAATATCTAATTAAATACCCAACATCTAACTCCAATTTCACTTACCATCACTTGTCAAATTAGAGAACGTCTTACGGGTTTGAGTACGTCGTTTACTTGATGCCATAGTCCAACTATGGTCTTACTTATATCACAATGTCATAGCCCAGCTATGGTCTTACAGTCGTCACGATACCATAGTCCAGCTATGGTCATACACGAAGTCTCATATCAATGCCAATGCCATGTCCCAACATGGTCTTACATGGGATCACATATCGATGCCAATGCCATGTCCCAGACATGGTCTTACATGTGATCACGTATCGATGCCAATGCCATGTCCCAGACATGGTCTTACATGGGATCACATATCGATGCCAATGCCATGTCCCAGACATGGTCTTACATGGGATCACATATCGATGTCAATGTCATGTCCAAGACATGGTCTTACATGGGATCACATATCGATGACAATGCCATGTCCCAGACATGGTCTTACATGGGATAACATATCGATGCCAATGCCATGTCCCAAACATGGTCTTGCATTGGATCACATATCGATGCCAATGCTATAACACCCCAAACCCGGCCTAGACGTTATGGCCAAATCTGGCGTGTCACGTTGAAGTGTCTTTCAAAAATTTGACTTGTGGGTAAAACTCATTCCCAAATTCAAAACCCCTATATTGTTATTTAACAAATCATCTAGTCAAAACATTTGTCTTATTATCAATTAATGTTATAATATGTTGGTTTAAAATCGCGGAAGCTTTTGGAAAAATCTAATGTTTAACTTTCTTGTCTTTGAAAACAGTAATTATTTTGAAAATTCGCCTTCTCCTAAACTAGCAGTTTTAAGTAAATAAGCAAAGCCCAATTAAAAATTTAAACAAACATAAATGGCCTTATTACATAAACAAAACCCAACATAAATTTTAAATTTAAGTAAAAGCAGTGTAAAACAGCTGCAGTAATATGGCCACCTCCGAGTCCCTCACAGCACCAAATCGCCTATGGCTGAGGATTACCTGTACAGTAAAAAGGAAAGGGTGAGTTTACGAAAACTTAGTGTGTAATCCTCTACCAGTCAGTTAGTATGCAACATGCAGTAACAGTCTGGGCCTGAGCCCTATACAGTAACAATATGGGCCTTAGCCCAATACAGTAACAGTGTGGGCCTTAGCCCAACACAATAACAGTGTGGGCCTTAGCCCAATATAGTAACAATACAGTGTAATAATGCAACCCATCCCATCCCAATCCAGCCAGGTACCACCAACACACCATGCGGGGATAGAATCAACCCACCCAGCCAACACACCAATATCGCAGCAAAGCTACCAGTACAGTATGGCAGCAAAGCTGCCAGAAACAGTATTGCAGCAAAGCTGCCAGTAACAAAATATGTGGCAAAGCCACCAGTATAGTATACTTCCTCCATAACAGTATCCTACCCATGCAGTATGTCATGTCATAAATCATACGTATATGCAGAATGTCATACTCAGTAACAGTCATATATAAATCATGAACACATCAATCAACCTACCATTAGGGATATAATGGTCATTTCCATCTATTAGGGGTAAAATAGTCATTTCACCCTTTAGGGGTATTTTGGTCATTTTACCTACTTTGGGGTCTCAGTGCAGATATCGACCTCTCGGGAGGTCCGCAGTTGCCTCGAGCGACTTCAGTAACCTAAACGGTCATAACAGTGCAAATGGGCCCAAAGCCCATTACTCGACCCAAATGGGCCCACACGATCATACGGCCCGTTCAGCCCAGATTTCGCCACGGCTATGTGACCTACATAGCCCAGTCAAGTATATGCCACAAATTGTGGATTTCATCTGTGTGGGTCCACGAGCCCATTGGGCCCACATGGCCCATTTTGGCCCAACGTAGCCCAATACGGCCTAAGCCCATGAGAATGCTCATGGAGGCCTCTACAGTCTATCGCCCACGTTTCGTGGGTTTGGCTTACCACACTAGCGATCGCACGCTCGTATGGTCTCGAACGTCGTGTTTTCGGCTTTTCAGCTTTTGCCGTTCTACAGTTACAGTAGGGTGTTTACACACATGTTTACGCAACCGCTCCAAGTTCCACGAGCACCAAAACCTACATTCATACAAGGCTTCCATTAGTCGCTGAACACTAGGGTTAATCCCCTTCTTTTGCACCCTTAACTAAAACCAAAATTAACACTTGCCTCGATAGACTAATATGGCTTAGCCCACTTATACCACCAACAAAGGTTGACTACAGTCTCTTTGACGGATATCTACATTACAAACGGATTTTATTAAATAGGATTGTTTATTCATGTGGTTTAAATCCACACATGATAACTTACAGAACCGCAGAAACCATTCGGCCTGCACTTTAGAATGCTAGCCTACATACTTACCTTTGATCGAATGGTGAGAGAAAGGTTTCAAGGACTTTAATCTTACCTGAAACTTTTTCACTCCTCAAGGAATACGGATTCTCTGAGAATAGTTGTCAAGCCGAAAACACAGCTGAAGAGATGAAGACGGAGAGATAGGCAATATTCGACAAACAGTTAACCAAAAATTGGTGGAGGAAGAACTGCCCAACACTATTCAGTCAAGGTTTGGGAACGTAGAGGAAAGAAAAGAAACAGCAAAGAGGAGAGGGGAAGAGAAAAGAGGTTTCGGCAGAGGAGAGAGTGATAAACCGTAAAAGTAACATATTTTAATCCCACATTTAACATGCTTATGGATGATTTATCCTTTTATTTATATAAAAAGGTGCTTCTAATCCTTTCTTTTCATGTCTTATACCCAGAAAGGCACCCGAGGATGAAAAGAACACAAAACGGGCCCAAAACAGAGTAAATGGGCCTTAGCATGAAATTGACACGGCCTGGCCCAAATCACACACGGTCGTGCCTCACCGATCACCTAGAGCACGGCCTCAACCCTGCCTCACACGGCCGTGCCTCAAGTTAGAAATCTGAACACGGTCTAAAGGCGATCCACAGGGGTGTGTGACATGGATGTGCCTCTGTCGCTGGAAAGAGCAATTTCAGTCGAAAAAGGATACTTAGGGAGAAAGAATCGCATTCCAAGAGCCTATATATATCCCTTAAGTGCCACCATTGAAAGGGCGTCAAAGCTAGGCCAAAGAGCCAAGCCGAGAAGGTCAAAATTAGGGAATAGCGCGAGGATAGCCAGTTGATCCATCCCAAGAAGCCGGAGTTATACTCAAGACGGCGGAATTCTCCTTCAAATCCTTCAGGGGGTTTTAGGGATTTCTTATGTTTTGTTTTATCTTTTCTCTTGTGATGTTTTCTTTATTCCTTATGAACTAAACCCCTCAGATACCTGAAGGGGATGAACTCTAGATAAATCTTGTTATTTGATTTCGGAATTATATGATAAATACTTAGTTTGTTCTTAATTATGTTGCTTAATCCAAATCTAATGTGCTTAGGTGGAGGAGAAATAGACCCTGCCTAAGAATAGATCTAGCATAATTAAGCGGAGTTGATCGCACGCCTAGAGATAGGGTGACGAGAATTTTCCGGATTAGGGTGAAACCTAATATGGGAGTCCATTGATCGATTTACTGCTATTCTAGGGGGTTACTATAAGCGAACGAGAGTTCCACTAATTAACCTAGGGTTAGACGTTATTCGCCTCGAGAGAGGGTTTAATATAGGTTAGGGAGTCTCACGGATCAAGCTAAGTACAGAAATCATATGGTTCAGGGTTAAACAACAAGTGAAGTCTAGGTGGATTCTTCCTGAGGGTATCGTCGCAATCAATTGAGTTTTTCTTCAAGTTATTTTCCAAAAGTTCTTATTGTCTTGTGTCTTTAGCTTAGTAAGTCGTTAATTTAGCAACTTCACTCTATCTCTAAGGCTAAATAATAAAAAGAAAGTCCGTATTAGTACTTTTAGTTCCTTTGGGTTCGACAATCCGGTCTTGCCTAAGCTATACTACTGTTCGATAGGTACACTTGCTTTTAATCGTTGTCAGAGTTAGTTTCCAGGTTTGATCATTCGTTTTATAAATTTGACTTGTGGGTAAAACTCATTCCCAAATTCAAAACCCCTATATTGTTATTTAACAAATCATCTAGTCAAAACATTTGTCTTATTATCAATTAATGTTATAATATGTTGGTTTAAAATCGCGGAAGCTTTTGGAAAAATCTAATGTTTAACTTTCTTGTCTTTGAAAACAGTAATTATTTTGAAAATTCGCCTTCTCCTAAACTAGCAGTTTTAAGTAAATAAGCAAAGCCCAATTAAAAATTTAAACAAACATAAATGGCCTTATTACATAAACAAAACCCAACATAAATTTTAAATTTAAGTAAAAGCAGTGTAAAACAGCTGCAGTAATATGGCCACCTCCGAGTCCCTCACAGCACCAAATCGCCTATGGCTGAGGATTACCTGTACAGTAAAAAGGAAAGGGTGAGTTTACGAAAACTTAGTGTGTAATCCTCTACCAGTCAGTTAGTATGCAACATGCAGTAACAGTCTGGGCCTGAGCCCTATACAGTAACAATATGGGCCTTAGCCCAATACAGTAACAGTGTGGGCCTTAGCCCAACACAATAACAGTGTGGGCCTTAGCCCAATATAGTAACAATACAGTGTAATAATGCAACCCATCCCATCCCAATCCAGCCAGGTACCACCAACACACCATGCGGGGATAGAATCAACCCACCCAGCCAACACACCAATATCGCAGCAAAGCTACCAGTACAGTATGGCAGCAAAGCTGCCAGAAACAGTATTGCAGCAAAGCTGCCAGTAACAAAATATGTGGCAAAGCCACCAGTATAGTATACTTCCTCCATAACAGTATCCTACCCATGCAGTATGTCATGTCATAAATCATACGTATATGCAGAATGTCATACTCAGTAACAGTCATATATAAATCATGAACACATCAATCAACCTACCATTAGGGATATAATGGTCATTTCCATCTATTAGGGGTAAAATAGTCATTTCACCCTTTAGGGGTATTTTGGTCATTTTACCTACTTTGGGGTCTCAGTGCAGATATCGACCTCTCGGGAGGTCCGCAGTGGCCTCGAGCGACTTCAGTAACCTAAACGGTCATAACAGTGTAAATGGGCCCAAAGCCCATTACTCGACCCAAATGGGCCCACACGATCATACGGCCCGTTCAGCCCAGATTTCGCCACGGCTATGTGACCTACATAGCCCAGTCAAGTATATGCCACAAATTGTGGATTTCATCTGTGTGGGTCTACGAGCCCATTGGGCCCACACTGCCCATTTTGGCCCAACGTAGCCCAATACGGCCTAAGCCCATGAGAATGCTCATGGAGGCCTCTACAGTCTATCGCCCACGTTTCGTGGGTTTGGCTTACCACACTAGCGATCGCACGCTCGTATGGTCTCGAACGTCGTATTTTCGGCTTTTCAGCTTTTGCCCGTTCTACAGTTATAGTAGGGTGTTTACACACATGTTTACGCAACCGCTCCAAGTTCCACGAGCACCAAAACCTACATTCATACAAGGCTTCCATTAGTCGCTGAACACTAGGGTTAATCCCCTTCTTTTGCACCCTTAACTAAAACCAAAATTAACACTTGCCTCGATAGACTAATATGGCTTAGCCCACTTATACCACCAACAAAGGTTGACTACAGTCTCTTTGACGGATATCTACATTACAAACGGATTTTATTAAATAGGATTGTTTATTCATGTGGTTTAAATCCACACATGATAACTTACAGAACCGCAGAAACCATTCGGCCTGCACTTTAGAATGCTAGCCTACATACTTACCTTTGATCGAATGGTGAGAGAAAGGTTTCAAGGACTTTAATCTTACCTGAAACTTTTTCACTCCTCAAGGAATACGGATTCTCTGAGAATAGTTGTCAAGCCGAAAACACAGCTGAAGAGATGAAGACGGAGAGATAGGCAATATTCGACAAACAGTTAACCAAAAATTGGTGGAGGAAGAACTGCCCAACACTATTCAGTCAAGGTTTGGGAACGTAGAGGAAAGAAAAGAAACAGCAAAGAGGAGAGGGGAAGAGAAAAGAGGTTTCGGCAGAGGAGAGAGTGATAAACCGTAAAAGTAACATATTTTAATCCCACATTTAACATGCTTATGGATGATTTATCCTTTTATTTATATAAAAAGGTGCTTCTAATCCTTTCTTTTCATGTCTTATACCCAGAAAGGCACCCGAGGATGAAAAGAACACAAAACGGGCCCAAAACAGAGTAAATGGGCCTTAGCACGAAATTGACACGGCCTGGCCCAAATCACACACGGTCGTGCCTCACCGATCACCTAGAGCACGGCCTCAACCCTCCCTCACACGGCCGTGCCTCAAGTTAGAAATCTGAACACGGTCTAAAGGCGATCCACAGGGGTGTGTGACATGGCTGTGCCTCTGTCGCTGGAAAGAGCAATTTCAGTCGAAAAAGGATACTTAGGGAGAAAGAATCGCATTCCAAGAGCCTATATATATCCCTTAAGTGCCACCATTGAAAGGGCGTTAAAGCTAGGCCAAAGAGCCAAGCCGAGAAGGTCAAAATTAGGGAATAGCGCGAGGATAGCCAGTTGATCCATCCCAAGAAGCCGGAGTTATACTCAAGACGGCGGAATTCTCCTTCAAATCCTTCAGAGGGTTTTAGGGATTTCTTATGTTTTGTTTTATCTTTTCTCTTGTGATGTTTTCTTTATTCCTTATGAACTAAACCCCTCAGATACCTGAAGGGGATGAACTCTAGATAAATCTTGTTATTTGATTTCGGAATTATATGATAAATACTTAGTTTGTTCTTAATTATGTTGCTTAATCCAAATCTGATGTGCTTAGGTGGAGGAGGAATAGACCCTGCCTAAGAGTAGATCTAGCATAATTAAGCGGAGTTGATTGCACGCCTAGAGATAGGGTGACGAGAATTTTCCGGATTAGGGTGAAACCTAATATGGGAGTCCATTGATCGATTTACTGCTATTCTAGTGGGTTATTATAAGCGAACGAGAGTTCCACTAATTAACCTAGGGTTAGACGTTATTCGCCTCGAGAGAGGGTTTAATATAGGTTAGGGAGTCTCACGGATCAAGCTAAGTACAGAAATCATATCGTTCAGGGTTAAACAACAAATGAAGTCTAGGTGGATTCTTCCTGAGGGTATCGTCGCAATCAATTGAGTTTTTCTTCAAGTTATTTTCCAAAAGTTCTTTTTGTCTTGTGTCTTTAGCTTAGTAAGTCGTTAATTTAGCAACTTCACTCTATCTCTAAGGCTAAATAATAAAAAGAAAGTTCGTATTAGTACTTTTAGTTCATTTGGGTTCGACAATCCGGTCTTGCCTAAGCTATACTACTGTTCGATAGGTACACTTGCTTTTAATCGTTGTCAGAGTTAGTTTCCAGGTTTGATCATTCGTTTTATAAATTTTAAAGCTCTGATTTCAGTGATCAGAGAGCCCAAAGGGTTATTCGGCAAAACAAAAGAAAAGAAAGTAAAGGGAAGAGCAGAAAAGAAAAGGAACAAACCCGAGAGGTACTCGAAGTTTTAGCCAAAATTCGGTGCCAAAAGTAAATGGTGAAAGGAACACAGAAGCAGACAGAGGAAAAAACAACCCAAAAGAGCCTACCACATTCGGCCAAAGAGAGAAAAAACCAAATGAGCAGTATCCTCTTCTTGGCCGAATTCTTGAGTGCCAGAGCCCAAATTCGGCACAACTCCATCCCCTCTCATCTCCTTGATTTCCTCCTAAAATCTCTCCCCTTATCCCTCCTTGAATCTCTCCAGGACCAGTTCAAACTCCTATTAGCTGTGTTTCACTCCAACTCCACTACCTACACAGCTCAAGCAGCAAAATAACCACTCCATTGTGCAACCCAGGACTTGAACCTCGGACCTCCCAGTTACACAACACGCCACCTTGCCACTAGACCACAAGTTCTCTTTGTGCCATAAAACAAGCACTATTATTTATAAGGCCTACATGCCAGTGTCCGGATTCATTTAAGAGCAAAATTAAAAGTTCTGCAAAAGCCAAGACTTGAACCTAGGCTTCTCAAACACTCCCAAACACACCCAAATCACTTAGCCATTAAAGCAAACAAGCAACTTGTGACATATCATGCAAAAATTAAAGACTTAAATTTTAGGGGCGTTACAACTCTACCCCCTTAAAGAAATTTCAGCCTCGAAATTCACCTGGTCAAAAAAGATGAGGGTATTGCTGACGCATCACCTCCTCAGGTTCCCACGTGGCTTCTTCTGAACTGTGATTGGGCCAAAGCACTTTGACTAGTGGAATAAATTTCTTCCTTAGTACTTTAACCTCACGGTCCAAAATCTGCACTGGCTCCTCCTCAAAGGTCAGATCTGGCCTAACCTCGATCTCCTCGACTGGAACTATATGTGTGGGATCAGAGCGATAATTCCTTAGCATGGAGACGTGGAAAACATCGTGAATCCGGTCTAATTCTGGAGGCAACGCAAGTTGATAGGTGACCAGTCCTACACGCTTTAGTATACGGTAAGGCCTAATGAACCTAAGGCTAAGCTTACCCTTCTGCCCAAACCTCAGTATCTTTTTCCATGGGGAGACCTTGAGAAATACGAAGTCCCCCACAGAATACTCAATCTCTCAGCTTTTAAGATCTGCGTAAGACTTCTGCTTATCTGATGCTTCCTTCAACCGGCCTATAATCAGTTTTACCATTTCTTCGGTATCAGAAACTAACTCTGGCCCCAAAACGTGCCGCTTGCCCAGCTCAGTCCAACAGGTAGGAGTACGACACTTACGACCATATAATGCCTCGTACGGTGCCATTTGAATACTGGACTGATAGCTATTATTATACGCGAGCTCTGCTAGCGGCAAATAGTCTTCCCAACTGCATCAAAAATCAATTACACAACTTCTTAACATGTCCTCCAGTATCTGACTCACCCTCTCTGACTGACCATCTGTCTGAGGATGGAACGCAGTAATAAAGTTCAACCTAGTACCCAAAGCCTCGTGTAATTTCTTCCAGAACCGAGATGTGAATCGAGGGTCTCTGTAGGATATGATGGAAACCGGTACCCCATGTAGTCTCACAATCTTAGCCACATATAACTTTGCCAGCTTCTGCAATGAGTAATTAGTGCGAACTGGTATAAAAATGGGCAGATTTAGTCAATCGGTTGACAATAACCCATATCGAATCCTTCTTAGTAGGCGTTAAGGTCAGCCCACTCACAAAATCCTTAGTTACCCTCTCCCACTTCCAAAGTGGAATCTTAACTGGCTGCAGTAACCCTGAAGGTAGCTGTTGCTCAGCCTTAACTTGCTGGCATGTCAAGCACTCACAAAATCTGTAACTTTGCGTTTCAATCCTGGCCACCAGTATAGCTCACGGAGATCTCGGTATAACTTGTTTTCGCCAAGATGATAGCTTATGGACTACTAAGCGTATCCTGCAGTATAGACTGCCTCAGATCAGAATCCCTCGGTACACAGACTCTCCCACGAAAACACAGTACTCATTTACTATTCAGCCCAAAATCTGAAGTTTCCCCATTCTCAACCTGTCGGAAACGAGGAACCAGTGACTCATCCAACAACTATTTACCCTTAATCTATTCAGTCCATATCGGTGTAACTTGCAACTCAGCCAGCAAGCTACCATCATCAAACAAGCTAAGACGAGCAAACATTGCTCTCAAATCAGATACAGCCCTCCGGCTCAGTGCGTCAGCTACCACGTTAGCCTTACCAGGGTTGTACACAATCGAGCAATCATAATCCTTAAGCAGCTCTATCCATCTTCGCTGCCTAAGATTTAGTTCCTTCTGAATGAAGAGGTACTTGAGGCTCTTGTAATCTGTGTAGATAATACACTTCTTACTGCAAAAATAGCGCCTCCAAATTTTTAGTACGAATATCACCGCGGCTAACTCCAAGTTATGAGTAGGGTAGTTCGCCTCGTGAGGCTTAAGCTGACGAGATGCATAAGCAACCACCTTACCCTCATGCATCAGCACACAACCTAAACCAACGTGTGATGCATCACTATAGACGGTGAATTCCTTCCCAGACTCTGGCTGTATCAAGATAGGGGCCTCAGTCAGAACTTTCTTCAGTTTTTCAAAACTTTCTTGCTGCTTATCAGTCCAGTTAAACGGTGTAACACCCCTATCCCGTGTCCATCACAAGATTAGGGTTAGGAGCGTTACCGAACGGAACGAAAAGCATATGCAGAAATTCATACATTCATTCATCATTCTCAAGCATAATGTTCCTTAAATGAGTCCTCGGGACCATAAACATGCTTACAAATCGGATCGAGACTAACCTAAAACACATACAGAATTTCTCAAAAATTTAAAAACTTTTCCAAAATACAGGGGATACACGCCCGTGAAAGGAAACCGTGTGCACTCCACGGCTGTTAGACACCCCCGTGTGTCCTCCCCGTGGTCTATTCTGACTACACTCCCACGGCCACCAAGCACGCCCGTGTGCCATAGCCGTGGACTATCCTAACTTGGCCCCCACGGTCACAAAGCACGCCCGTGTACCCTGACCGTGGTCGATCCTGCTAAAACCAACACCGTTATCTAGCACCCCCGTGTTAAGGTCGTTTACTACTAGGCCATATACTGATTTGCTCACACGGTCACTAGGCACGCCCGTGTGCCACGGCCGTGTGACATTATAGGTCATTTACAAGACCAAAATGCCACCCCTTTTTGGGTCATACCTATAAACAACATATACCAAAACATTTCATGCACATATAACCACCAAAAACATAACAAAATTTACCATTCCATCTATTCATTCAATACCCATTTCATTCATGCCAACTATCAAGACTAAACATATATAACTAAAGCATTTCTCAATCATTTTCTTATCCAAAACTTGACCATTTCATGAGTATCAAACCATACCAAAACAACTACAGATACCACATTCATCAAGGCAAAATATAAACCAAATAATTTAGCCACATCTTATGACCAAATATATACATCAACTTATATCAAAACTAGCCTATACATGCCATATCTAGATATATATATACATTTCCAAAGTGTACCAAAATGAGTTTAATAGTGTGATGACAATCCTTGACGGTCCCGAGCCTTCAGTAGCTTTGATGACCTATAAAACAGAGAAAACGCACACAGAGTAAGCTTTCCAAAAGCTTAGTAAGTCAATATACAAACAAACTTAGCATAAATTGTTTATATTGCAATTAGATACATTGGTACGTCCCAATCACTTAGCATAATATCACAAATGTGCTTTGTTTCATATACTTATGGCCACATTTTGCCACATTCGTCATTTTAAGATTCACTTCCTCACATTTAAGCATACATTTCTTCAAGTCAAAGTCATATAGGTACTTACCTTTTTACACACACTCATGTATATACCATACGTACCTGAGACAGACATTCGTTCACTTATTTGATCATGGCTCAGATTTTCAATTCATATCACAGACTTGCCCGTTGAACCAATAGGAATCTAGTAAGATGCTCAGAAAGCTCGGAATAATCGTACAATGCCAACATCCCAGACGAGGTCTTACATACACTCAGACATTGATGCCACTGTCCCGGACAGTGTCTTACACAAAGCAATACAGTGTCGATGTCCCAGACATGGTCTTACACGTAAAGCTCATACCGATGCCAACGTCCCAGATGTGGTCTTACACGAACTCTCAGATCAACGCCAACGTCCCAGACGTGGTCTTACCTGATAAAACAGAACAGATACCTATGTCATGACATAGCTAATCCTATCTATTCCTAGGTTCATACAGGACTTCTTGAACTTAGTCACTATATCGAACTTATCTCGGAATTCATATGCATAACCTCTCATAAGCATTCATTATTGACATTAGTCATATAAGCAATTACAATTTCATACAAGTACGTTTATTTGCATAGTAACTTACCTCGGATTCGATCTATCGGAATGAAAAGGCTACTCGTTTACTTTTGCTTTCCCGCGATCTAAGTCTGTTTTCCTCAGTTCTTGATCTTAATTAAGACAAATAGGTGCCGAATTTCACAAAGCTCAAACCCTTCTTTTTCTTTCAAACTTTCGATGGATGAACACTAAATTAAAGGCTTATTTTGAGCTTTATTTCATTATAATCATATTATTAATCAATTTACCTATTTATCCATTTTAATAAACATTTTATAACATTTTAATAAGGCCATCAATGTCTTTTAACCATCCACTATCTAAATATTGGCATAATTGCCATATAAGGCCTTTACCTTTACAAAGCCACAACACATAGGCACTTTAACAAATATCATGCAACTTTCATATTTTACGCAATTTAATCCTTTTGTCAAATTAAACACACAGACAGACAAATTAGCATACGAAACTTTACTACATGTTAAAACACAAATCAACGGAACAAAAAATAATATTAAAATATTATTAAGACTCGGATTCGTGGTCCCAAAACCACTGTTCCGGGTATAAACCGGACTGTTACAATTCTCCCCCCTTAGGGATTTTCGTCCCCGAAAATCTTACCGTTAAACAGATTCGGATATTGCTGTCTCATTGAATCTTCCAGCTCCCACGTTGCCTCTTCAATTCTGTGTGGATTCCATATTACTTTTACTAACGGAATTTTCTTCTTTCTCAACTCTTTCACTTCGCGGGCTAAGATACGGATAGGTTCTTCTTCGTAAGTCATATCAGATCGGATTTCAATTTCAGATGGGGTAATCACATGTGACGAATCGGATCGATATCTACGGAGCATTAAAACATGAAATACATTATGAATCTTTTCTAACTCAGACGGCAACTTTAATCTATATGCAACAGGTCCGACATGTTCAATGATCTCATACGGTCCGATGAATCTCGGACTCAATTTGCCTTTACGTCCAAATCGAAGCATTTTCTTCCACGGAGACACTTTCAGAAATACTTTATCGCCAGTTTCAAATTCTATATCCTTTTGTTTCAAGTCCGCATAAGGCTTCTGACGATCAGATGTTGTTTTCAAACAATCTCGGATTAGTTTCACCTTCTGTTCTGAATCTTTTATCAGATCAACCCCATGTAACTTATTTTCACTGAGCTCGGTCCAATACAGAGGTGTACGACATTTACGTCCGTACAAAGCTTCATATGGTGCCATTTTGATGCTCGTCTGAAAACTATTATTATACACAAATTCGATCAATGGCAGATACTGTTCCCACGAACCATTAAACTCAAGTATACAGCATCTTAACATGTCTTCAAGAATCTGAATAATTCGTTCAGACTGACCATCTGTTTGCGAATGAAAAGCTGTACTGAAGTGTAATTTTGTGCCCAAAGCTTCTTGCAACTTCTTCCAGAATCACGATGTGAATCTCGGATCTCTATCTGACACAATGGATAGTGGCACCCCGTGCAATCTCACAATCTCAGAAATATAAAGCTCGGCTAATCTGTCAAGTGAGTAATCAGATCTTATCGAGATAAAATGGGCAATTTTCGTTAATCTATCAACCACGACCCATTGCATCTTTCTTTCTCGGGGTTAAAGGCAAACCAGAAACAAAATCCATTGTCACTCTATCCCATTTCCATTCGGGAATCAGAATTGGTTGTAGCAAACCAGACGGAACTTAACGTTCAGCTTTTACTTGCTGACAAACTAAACATTTCGAAACAAAGTCCGAAATGTCTCGTTTCATACCAGACCACCAGTAGTGTCGTTTCAAATCATGGTACATTTTAGTACTTCCTGAATGAACAAATAAACTACTATTATGAGCTTCACTCAAAATCAGCTGAATCAACTCTGGATTTCTCGAAACATAAATACGATCCCGGAATCTCAAACAATCATCAACAATTTGAAATTCAGATTCGGAATTCACTTCACACTGAGCTCGTTTCGCTAGAAATTCATTATCAGATTTTTGAGCATCACATATCTGTTGTAAGAACAACGACTTTGCTTTTAATTCAGCTATCACAGAACTGTCATCAGTCAAATCTAACTGGACATTCAGAGCATGTAGTGCAAACAATGATTTTCAACTCAATGCACCTGCAACAACGTTCGCTTTACCCGTATGATAATCTATCACTAGCTCGTAATCTTTTAACAGTTCTAACCACCTTCTTTGACGCAGGTTCAAATCTTTCTGAGTCATCAGATATTTCAAACTTTTATGATCTAAAAACACATGACATTTCTCACCGTACAGATAATGGTGCCAAATCTTAAGTGCAAACACGATCGCAGCAAGTTCAAGGTCGTGTGTCGAATAATTCTTTTCATGAGGCTTCAACTGTCTCGAGGCATAAGCTACAACTTTGCCTTCCTGCATCAAAACACACCCTAGACCATTTAACGAGGCATTACTGTATATAACAAATTCTTTTTCCGATTTTGGCTGCACTAACACTGGAGCTTCTGTTAACAAAGTTTTCAACTGATCGAAACTTTTCTGGCATTTATCTGACCATTCAAATCTAACATCTTTTTGAAGTAATCTAGTCAACGGAGTAGCTATTATCGAAAAGCCTTTTACAAATCGATGGTAATAACCGGCTAGCCCCAGAATACTACAGACTTCAGATACATTTTTCAGAGGTTTCCAATTCAGAATAGCAGAAATCTTACTCAGATCCACTCGGATTCCAGAAGCTGACACAATATGTCCCAGAAAACTAACCTCGTGTAACCAGAATTCACATTTGCTGAATTTCGCATACAATTGCTTTTCTCTCAAAGTTTGCAATACAATTCTCAAATGTTCAGCATGCTCATTTTCATCACGTGAATAAATCAAGATGCCATTTATGAACACTACAACAAATTGATCTAGGTATGATCTGAAAATTCTGTTCATCAGATCCATAAAAACAGCAGGAGCATTGGTTAGTCCAAATGGCATAACTAAAAACTCATAATGCTCATACCTCGTTCTGAAAGCAGTCTTTGGAATGTCTGAATCTTTAACTCTCAATTGATAGTATCCCGATCTCAGGTCAATCTTAGAGAATATAGTTTTTCCTTTTAATTGATCAAATAAATCTTCTATTCGAGGCAACGGATATTTATCGTTATTGTCACTTTATTCAACTGAAGATAATCGATACACATCCTCATCGTGCCATCTTTCTTTCTCACAAACAGAACAGGAGCACCCCAAGGCGAGAAACTCGGTCTAGCAAACCCTCTATCGGTCAACTCTTTCAACTGTGACTTTAACTCCTTCAATTCTGTTGGTGCCATTCTATACGGGTCTATCGAAATAGGTGTCGTACCAGGCATCAATTCAATACTAAACTCAACTTCACGAATCGGAGGTAAACCCGGTAACTCTTCAAGAAACACATCAGAAAACTCGTAGACAATAGGTACTGACTCAATTTTCTTTTCAAATGCTTTCGAATCAATCACATAAGCAAAATATGCTTCATATCCCTTTTTCACATAACTTTGAGCTTTCAAAACAAATATCACAGCAGGCAATCCATTCAAATCATTAGACTCAATCCGTACAATCTCATCATTCAGACATCTCAAATCTATAGTCTTCCTTTTGCAGTTCACAACAGCATCATGCATAAACAACCAATCCATACCCAGAATGATATCAAATTCATCAAATGGAAAAAGCATAAGGTCAGCAGGGAAATAGATATCTCGAAACATTAACGGACAGTTCTTGCATACTTTATCAACCAGGACACTTTTACCTAAGGGGCTTGATACTTTAATAGCAAACTCAGTAGACTCTATAGGCAAAGTCTTGCTAAATACTAAATTCATGCATATATACGAATGCGTAGAACCAGGGTCTATCAATGCAATCACAAAAGTACCATAAAGAGTAAATGTACCCGTTATAACATCTGATGATGAAGCTTCCTCTCGAGCTTGGATAGCATATGCTCTGGCAGGTGCTCTAGCTTCAGACTTGGCAACATTTTCTCTCGTAGTTCTCTAACTACCACTGACATTTCTTACGTTCTTCGAAGGTCTACCTCTCACAGGTGAATTATCGGATCTCATATTCTGAAAAGTCTCAGGCTCGACGGACTCAGGGCAATTACGGATAAAATGGTCAAGCGATCCACATCTGAAACAAGCTCTGTCATTTAATCTACAGCTTCCCGGATGCCTCTTTTCACAATGCTTACATTCAATTCTCTCAGATCGAACATTATCAACACTGGCCACTGAAGTTGCTGGAGTTTTGGAACTCATTTGAGATCTAGCTCGATTTCTGTTCAAATGTCCCACATTATCTCTGGAACGACTTTGATCATCTCTTAATCTTTTTGGAGCAGACTGAAATGATTTACTCTGAAATCTATTTCTCATATCTCAAGCTTCAGACTCAGCTTTTCTTTTATCTTTTCCAAGTGCCTCAGCTTTGCAAGCTCGGTCAACGAGTACAACAAACTCTTTTATTTCGAAAATCCCAACTAGCAAACGAATATCTTCATTAAGGCCATCTTAAAATCTTTTGCACATTATAGCTTCAGATGATACACATTCTCGAGCATACTAACTCAGTCTCACGAAATCTCGTTCATATTCCGAAACAGTCATTCGGCCATGTTTCAATTCCAAAAATTCCTTTTGTTTCTGATCAACGAATCTCTCACTAATATATTTCTTCCGGAACTCGATCTGAAAGGAGTCTCATGTAACCCATTCTCTCGGAACAACAGAAATTAAGGTTTTCCACCATTGATAAGCTGCATCTCGAAGCAAAGATACAATACATTTTATGCATTCTTCCGGAGTCAGAGACATCTCATCAAATACCCGGATCGTGTTTTCAATCCAGAACTCGACCTTTTCAGCATCATCATTAGTAGCCCGGAACTCTTCAGCCCCATACTTACGAATCTTGTCAATCGGAGGCTTATTCCACGGATTCAGATTTGCAGTCGGAGGTATATACAGTCGGGTTATTTCTTATTAATTAACTGAACCATTTACTCATCATCTGGAAGAAATCTTGTTTAGCTTCTCCCTCTTGACCGCTCGTAGCCGGTCTCAAATCAGAGGGCGCTGTCCCTTGCGCGGGAGCAGGCGCATTACTTTTTACGTCATCAGTTACGGCTCATTCGGGATCCATTACTATATGAAAATCACATTTTATACGTCAGGATTCATCACACTATCACAATTCAGATATATGGCATGTATAGCTAGACTCTGACACGCTACGTTAGTCTAAGAATCGGCTAAACTGTGGCTCTGATACCAACCAAATGTAACACCCCTATCCCGGTTAGGGTTAGGAGCGTTACCGAACAGAACGAAAAGCATATGCAAAAATTCATACATTCATTCATCTTTCTCAAGCATAATGTCCCTTAAATGAGTCCCCGGGACCATAAACATGCTTACAAATCAGATCGGGACTAACCCGAAACACATACAGAATTTCTCGAAAATTTAAAAACTTTTCCAAAATATAGGGGATACACGCCCGTAGAAGGAAACCGTGTGCACTCCACAGCTGTTAGACACCCCCGTGTATCCTCCCCGTCGTCTATTCTGACTATACTTCCACGGCCACCAAGCACGTCCGTGTGCCATAGCCGTGGACTATCCTGACTTGGCCCCCACGGTCATAAAGCACGCCTGTGTACCCTGACCGTGGTCGATCCTGCCAAAACCAACACCGTTATCTAGCACCCCTGTGTTAAGGCCATGTACTACTAGGCCATATACTGATTTGGTCACACGGTCACTAGGCACGCCCGTGTGCCACGGCCGTGTGGCATTATAGGTCATTTACAAGACCAAAATGCCACCCCGTTTTGGGTCATACCTACAAACAACATATACCAAAACATTTCATGCACATATAACCACCAAAAACATACCAAAATTTACCATTCCATCTATTCATTCAATATCCATTTCATTCATGCCAACTATCAAGACTAAACATATATAACTAAAGCATTTCTCAATCATTTCCTTATCCAAAACTTGACCATTTCATGAGTATCAAACCATACCAAAACAACTACACATACCACATTCATCAAGGCAAAATATAAACCAAATAATTTAGCCACATCTTATGACCAAATCTATACATCAACTTATATCAAAACTAGCCTATACATGCCATATCTAGATATATACATTTCCAAAGTGTACCAAAATGAGTTTAATAGTGTGATGACAATCCTTGACGGTCCCGAGCCTTCAGTAGCTTTAATGACCTATAAAACAGAGAAAACGCACACAGAGTAAGCTTTCCAAAAGCTTAGTAAGTCAATATACAAACAAACTTAGCATAAAATGTTTATATTGCAATTAGGTACATTGGTACGTCCCAATCACTTAGCATAATATCACAAATATGCTTCGTTTCATATACTTATGGCCACATTTTACCACATTCATCATTTTAAGATTCACTTCCTCACATTTAAGCATACATTTCTTCAAGTCAAAGTCATATAAGTACTTACCTTTTTACACACAGTCCTGTATATACCATACATACCTGAGACAGACACTCGTTCACTTATTTGATCATGGCTCAGATTTTCAATTCATATCACAAACTTGCCCGTTGAACCAATAGGAATCTAGTAGGATGCTCGGAAAGCTCGGAATAATCGTACAATGCCAATGTCCCAGACGAGGTCTTACATGCACTCAGACATTGATGCCACTATCCCGGACAGGGTCTTACACAAAGCAATATGATGCTGATGTCCCAGACATGGTCTTACACGTAAAGCTCATATCGATGCCAACGTCACAGACGTGGTCTTACACGAAAAGGTGATATCGATGCCAACGTCCCAGATGTGGTCTTACACGAAATCTCAAATCAACGCCAACTTCCCAGACTTGTTCTTACATGATAAAACAGAATAGATACCTATGTCATGACATAGCTAATCCTATCTATTCTTAGGTTCGTACGGGACTTCTCGAACTTAGCCACTATATCAAACTTATCTTGGAATTCATATGCATAACGTCTCATAAGAATTCATTATTGACATTAGTCATATAAGCAATTACAATTTCATACAAGTACGTTTATTTGCATAGTAACTTACCTCCGATCCGATCTATCGGAATGAAAATGGCTACTCGTTTACTTTCGCTTTCCCGCGATCTAAGTCTGTTTTCCTCGGTTCTTGATCTTAATTAAGCCAAATAGGTGCCGAATTTCACAAAGCTCAAACCCTTCTTTTTCTTTCAAACTTTTGGTGGATGAACACTAAATTAAAGGCTTATTTTGAGCTTTGTTTCATTATAATCATATTATTAATCAATTTACCTATTTAGCCCTTTTAATAAACATTTTATAACATATCAATAAGGCCATTAATGTCTTTTAACCATCCACTATCTAAATATTGGCATAATTGCCTAAGGCCTCTACCTTTACAAAGCCACAACACATAGGCACTTTAACAAATATCATGCAACTTTCACATTTTACGCAATTTAATCCTTTTGTCAAATTAAACACACAGACAGACAAATTAGCATACGAAACTTTACTACATGTTAAAACACATATCGACGGCACAGAAAATAATATTAAAATATTCTTCAGACTCGGATTCGTGGTCCTGAAACCACTGTTCCGACTAGGGTATAAATCGGATTGTTACGAATGGTACCCCTTTAAGTAGCAACTTAGTCATAGGTGCAGCAATCAAGGAAAACCCTTCAACAAAACGTCTGCAATACCCTGCCAGACCTAGAAAGCTTCGAATCTCAGATACAGTCTTAGGTGATTTCCAATCTATTATGGCTTCAATTTTTCGAGGATCAACCCTAATCCCCTCAGCAAATACTACGTGACCAAGAAATGTCACTTCTCGCAGCCAGAACTCACACTTGCTGAACCTATTATATAGTTGCTTCTCCCCTAAAATCTGCAGAACAATTCAGAGATGTGCATCATGTTCATCCTCGATTCTTGAATACACCAAGATATCGTCTATAAATACCACCACGAACCGATCCAGGTAGGGCTGGAATACTGGGTTCATCAGGTCCATGAAGGCAGCTGGTGCATTGATCAGCCCAAATGGCATCACTAGGAACTCGTCATGACCATAACGAGACCTAAACAAAGTCTTATACACATCAACCTCCTTATCTCTCAGCTGATGGTACCCAGAACGAAGATCTATTTTGGAGAAAATTGAAACTCCTTGTAACTGATCAAATAGGTAATCTATCGTCGGCAAAGGATACTTATTCTTGATAGTCAGTTTATTCAATTATCGATTGTCGACGCACGTGCGCATGGACCCATCCTTTTTCTTTGCGAACAACACTGGTGCTCCCTATGGAGACACACTAGGTCGAATGAATCCTCGATCCAGCAGTTCTTGAATTTGTGCTTTTAACTCCACCAGCTCCTTCAGTGCCATCCTATAAGGAGCGATGGACACTGGAGCTGTTCCAGGCAAGGGCTCAATACCAAATTCCACTTCGCGGTTCAGAGGCATCTTAGGGAGCTTATCAGGAAATACATTAAAAAAATCCTTAACCGTTCTGATATCTCCAACAGAAGGACCTCAAAATCAGATACACCAATATAGGCTAGAAACGCCTCACAACCCTTGCGAACCAGCTTTTTGGCCCCTAATGCAAAGATCACATTAGACAAAAAGTCCACTCCCCAAACACAACTACCTCCTCATCATCCAAAGTCTTCAACACCATACACTTAGCAGCACAATCCAAACTTGCACGGTGTTTTACCAGCCAATCCATCCCCAAGATTAGGTCGAATTCACAAAACGATAGCTCTATCAAATCCACTGGAAATATAACTCCTTGACCTCTAGGGGCACATCTCTGAACAACTTGTCTACTCTTACTGATTTTCCTAGTGGACTTAACACAGTCATCTTAATAACAGTACTCTCACACATGATACCCAAGGTACCAGACACAGTGCATGCAATGTATGAATGCGTAGACCCTATATCAATCAGAGCTGTGTAAGGTACGTT
Organism: Gossypium australe; assembly: GCA_005393395.2. Lineage (NCBI taxonomy): Eukaryota > Viridiplantae > Streptophyta > Magnoliopsida > Malvales > Malvaceae > Gossypium > Gossypium australe. Next base: position 39,418,037 of record CM016619.1, read on the forward strand.
ATGAATTAGGAACGTACCGGCTATAACACCTAGAGCGTTACCATCCTCTCGGCAACGAGCAGCATAGACCAGTGCTGGCTGCCTCAACTCAATGTTACCAGCACCTCTACCTAGTGTTCCACGACCTCGTCCCATACCATTTCCACCCCTGGCCTGCCCACGGCCTCTCGGTGGCTGCTGACCACCTCTCGCTGGCTAAACATAACCCTGACCTGCAGCTTGCATCTAAACAGCCCTCTGAGGACAATTCTTGACTGGATGCTCCATAGACCCACATCTGAAATATTCCCCAATCTTCTTCCAACACTCACCTAGGTGATGTCTCCCACAATCACCACAGGGTTGTGGTCTTGCAACAAGAATCCCAGCTCGGACTGGCCCATCAAACCTGGCCTTCTTTTTAGGCCTTCCAAAAGCACTTACCCTCTTATATTTGCCCCTATCTTTCTCACGGTTCTGGCGCTCAGAGCGCTTCACGTCCTCAGCGATTTTTTCCTTTTCTACTAGGGCAGCAAAATCTCGCTCCCTCTACGGATCTATCAAGACTCGTAACTCATCTCAGAGGTCGTCCTCAAATCGTACACAGCATTCATATTCAGTTGCCACTATCCCACGAGCATAGCGACTCAGTCGCAGGAATTCTACCTCATATTCTACCACAGTTTTATTCCCCTGGGTCAAACTCAGAAATTCCCTTCTTCGGGCGTCCACATAACTTGCGCCCATATAATTTTCTTAGAATACCGCCTTAAAGAAATCTCACATTAACCGATCGGCCTGAATACCCTCTCTCACGGTAAGCCACCACTGATAGGCCTCGTCTCGCAGTAAAGACACTGCACCTTTTAGTTTTTGTTCAAAAGTGCAGTCGAGGTCATCCATTATTCTCTTTGTGGCTTCTAACCGGTATTCAGCCACATTAGGGGCTACTCCAAAAATACCCCTGAAGATTTCTATTCCATTCGACCCGATTCGTTCTGAAATTGACCCACGGCCCACAGCACCAGTACTAGCCCCTGCGACCCTTTCTAGAATGCGGAGCATAGCTTGGGATAATACATCATCCCTACTAGTTCGATCGTATGATCCCATCTCAGTCACCGGTGAATTTGGTGCCTCCCTAGCCTCAACATTGGGCATGTGGCCTGATGCCGAAGACCCAGCCCTAGCATTTCCTCGGCCTCTACCGCGGCCTCGTGTACCCCTTCTGCGAGTACCTCTAGTGCTCATATCAAATAACGTATTATCTGTTTACGAAGTTTTATGTATCAGTTTGTAAATCTAGTAATTATTAACAGATGTCTTATGAAAAAGAAGTAATCAGAATTTTGTTTTCGCAAGTCAAGGTCTCCCTACAGTTTCTAGTTTCCTACAGTCTTAGTTTACTCTAACTAAAGAGTTTCAGTATAGTCCTACTATCTATAGTAGTCTCTCAGTGTATTTCAGTTCACGCAGTCTATAGTATCACAGTCTAACTAAAGCTCCCAATGTAGTATCGCAGCAAAGCTGCCAGTAACAGTATTACAGCAAAGCTGCCAGTAACAGAATATGTGGCAAAGCCACCAGTACAATATACTTCATCCATAACAATATCCCAACCCCATGTAGTATGTCATGTGTTAAATCATACGTATATGCAGAATGTCATACTCAGTAACAGTCATATATAAAGCATGACCACATCAATCAACCTACCATTAGGGATACAACAATCGTTTCCATCTATTAGGGGTAAAATAGTCATTTCATCCTTTAGGGGTATTTTGGTCATTTTACCTATTTTGGGGTCTCGGTGCAGATATCGACCTCTCGGGAGGTCTGCAGTCACCTCGAGTGACTTCAGTAACCTAAACGATCATAACAATGCAAATGGGCCCAAAGCCCATTACTCGGCCCAAATGGACCCACACGCTCGTACGGCCCGTTCAGCCCAGATTTCGCCACGACGATGTGACCTACATAGCCCAGTCCAGTATATGCCACAAATCGTGGATTTCATCTGTGTGGGTCCACGAGCACATTGGGCCCACACAGCCCATTTTGGCCCAACGTGGCCCAATACGGTCTAAGCCCATGAGAATGCTCATGGAGGCCTCTACAGTCTATCGCCCACGTTTCGTGGGTTTATCTTACCACACAATCGATCGCACGCTCGTATAGTCTCAAACGTCGTGTTTTCAGCTTTTTGACTTTTCGACTTTTGCCGTTCTACAGTTACAGTGGGGTGTTTACACACCTGTTTACGCAACCGCTCCAAGTTCCACGAGCACCAAAACCTACATACATACAAGGCTTCCATTAGCCGCTGAACACTAGGGTTAATCCCCTTCTTTTACACCCTTAACTAAAACCAAAATTAACACTTGCCTCGATAGACTAATGTCGCTTAGCCCACTTATACCACCAACGAAGGTTGACTACAGTCTCTTTGACGGATATCTGCATTACAAATGGATATTATTAAACAGGATTGTTTATTCATGTGGTTTAAATCCACACATGATAACTTATACAATCGCAAAAAGCATTCGGCCTACACTTTAGAATGCTAGCCTACTTACTTACCATTGATTGAGTGATGAGAGAAAGGTTTCGACGACTTTAATCTTACCTGAAACTTTTTCACTCCTCGAGGAATACGAATCGTCAGAGAATAGTTGTCAAGCCGAAAACACAATTAAAGAGATGAAGAGGGAGAGAAAGGTAATATTCGACAAACAGTTAACCAAAAAGGGGTGGAGGAAGAATTGCCCAACATTATTCGGTCAAGGTTTGGGAAAGTATAGGAAAGAAAAGAAACAGCAAAGAGGAGAGGGGAAAAGAAAAGAGGTTTCGGCAGAGGAGAGAGCCAAAGGGTTATTCGACCAAATTAAGGAAAAAAAGTAAAAGGAAGAGCAAAAAAGAAAGGGAACAAACCCGAGAGGTATTCGAATCTTTAGCCAAAATTCGGCACCAAAAGTAAATGGTGAAAGGAACACCGAAGTAGACAGAGGAAAAAACAACCCAAAAGAGCCTACCACATTTGGCCAAAGAGAAAAAAAACCAAATGAGCAGTATCCTCTTCTTGGCCGAATTCTTGGGTGCCAGAGCCCAAATTTGGCATAACTCCCTCCCCTCTCATATCCTTGATTTCCTCCTAAAATATCTCTCCTTATCCCTCCTTGAATCTCTCCATGACCATTTCAAACTCCGATTAGCTGTGTTTCAGTCCAACTCCACTACATACACAGCTCAAGCAACAAAATAACCACTCCATTATGCAACCCAGGACTTGAACCTCAGACCTCCCAGTTAGACAACACGCCACCTTGCCACTAGACCACAAGCTCTCTTTGTGCCATAAAACAAGCACTATTATTTATAGAGCCTACATGCCAATGTCCAAATTCATTTAAGAGCAAAATTAAAAGTTCTGCAAAAGCCAAGACTTGAACCCAGGCATCTCAAACACTCCCAAACACAGCCAAATCACTTAGCCATTAAAGCAAACAAGCAACTTGTGACATATCATGCAAAAATTAAAAACTTAAATTTTTGGGGCGTTACAAATGCCTTGTCCCAGACATGGTCTTACATGGGATCACATGTACTACCATGGTCCAACCATGGTCTTATCCGTCAATTCATCATTGAACGATCGTACTCATCTCCTGCGTTCTACTTAATTTTATCTTCCAGTTCATTTCCCATACTATTATAATATTTGTGGTTTAATAATAGAGTCATAAAACAAAACATTATATATTCTCTAATTTAACAATTAAACATGAGATTCAACTATGTGGACATACTGATTATACATTATTTAAACAAGTGTACATGCACACATATTCCATCCATTGGGTAAGTTTACTTGTCATATTCACTTAATCAACTAGGTTGGGTACATAATATCATATGAATACTAACTAACATACATGGATGAGCTTATCCCAACCTAAACTTTCGTTTCATTTCACTTTTTCACATTTCTCAACTTATGGTTATCTCATTTTGTACATTAATGCATGCGTATCATAATTTCTATTCATACCTTTCCAAATTTCAACACATCGTAATTATATTTCGATCATCTCAATACTATTTTCAACATTATCAAAAATAGCTCTGTAAGAAGTCGTCTCTATCTTAACAAAACAATTTCGTTAAAGTCGAGAGGCATCACACTATCACGAGTAGTAATATGGCATGTATAGCTAGACTCACATACACTAGGTTAGTCCAAGAATCGACTAAACCATAGCTCTGATACCATTAAATGTAACACCCCTTACCCGTATTCGACGCTGGAATAGGGTACGAGGCATTACCAGAAATAAACACACACATTCATACAAAATCGAGACATGAAATTCAACTCAAATTTAAACCTTTCATTTGCATCCATATCGTCCTTATTATGGGCCTACGAGGCCCAAAACATACATTGGGGGTGGTTCGAGACTAAATCAAAAATTTTTAGAACTTTTTGGAAACTTTGAAAATTTTTATGCTTTGGAGAGTCACACACCCGTGTCGGTAGGCCGTGTGGTCACACACGTCCGTGTGGCTCTAGGACACACCAGTGTTGTAGGCCATGTCCAAGATAGAGGACATTCTATTTATGGCGTCATCAACCAAATAAGGTCACACGGCCAAGGCACAAGCCCGTGTCCCTAGGTTGTGTCTTTCACACGGCTGAGACACACGGCTGTGTCTCTGCCCGTGTGTTTACTACTAGGCATTCTGTTTTGCATTAATTAGGGTGCAGGGGACACACTGCCAGATCATATGCCCATGGGGGCAGATCGTGTGTCACACACGGCCTAGACACACTTCCGTGTGTCTACCCGTGTGGACAAATACAAGGCTATTTTCCAAGCCATTGTGCCACCCTCACTTGCACACATTCACACAACATCACATGTCATTCTCATATCATCATTTTTCATACTTAATCATCACATTTAGCTCATGATAACCATACTAGCTTCACATTCACAAGACGACATTAACACATGCATAAGCATATAATCAACATAAACCATCATTCATAGCTATATTCAAATTGAACCATAAACCATTTTAGGCCAACACATTTGGCTACATTAACAATGACTTAATTAATCAAAAGACAAAGTCCCTATACATGCCATATCTCAAGAAAGCTTGAATACTTATACCCAAAGTGACAGCTTGATAGTGTGATAGCATCTCCGGCGATCTCCAACCCAAGCTAGCTAAATTAACCTATAATATATAGGAAAGGGAGGGGAGTAAGCAATAAAGCTTAGTAAGTTCATATGCAAATAATAAACAACTATTGACATTCATTTATTTTACCCAACCATAAAGATGTTATAATACAATTTGCATTTAATCTCATGATTCCCACTTAATCATTCATGATGCTTACTCTTTTATCTTATAAATACCATTTACGCCCTTGGCATTAGCCTAACCACCATAGTCTCTCCATTATAACTTATCACATTATTTAACAAGTTATTTCCATTCTCTTAATCGCATGCACATCATTTATGAGTAATCATAATTTCAACATATGGTTTAACCACCTTTCATTTGTCAAAGCTCGTATCATACTATATTCTCATAATGACTTTATTCGGCAATCATGCCTGTCTTTCCTTTCTCTCATATCCGATGAAACACAAATTTAAATAAATAAACCGTACTATATCACAATTCAATTGGGTTCATAAACTTATCACATGATCATTATCAAATCTTATCAAGTATCCATTCATCATGAATGTAGATCACTAATCACAAGGTTATCAATATTTCACAAGTATAACTTACTCGTGTACATTCTTCCCAAGAATTCATCATATACCAAATTCACTTCACATGATTTCTATGTACATACCTATACCACTCGTAACATAGTCACATACTTTCTCATTTTTTTAACTACCCGTTGAACCACTCGGGATGCTAAAAGATACTCGAGAATCTTATACATATAGTACCGTATCAACGCCATATCCCCGATATGGTCTTACATGAAATATCGTATCAACGCCATGTCCCTGACATGGTCTTATACGAAATCACATTACGAGGCCATATCCCAAATATGGTCTTATACGGAACCTTAATAACCTTAGTGTCATGACATTTGTATTCTATCCATTCCTAAAGTTCAATCGGGGATTTTCATTCCTCGATATTTCGTCAAAATCGTCATTAATCAATTTCATAGAAACAATATACAATTCATGTAATATTGAAATACTAAATACATAACATAAGGTTGTATTATTTACACACGAACTTACCTCAATACCAAAATGGCAAAAAGGGATCTAACAGTCAATTACTCGTTTTCCCCCGTTCTATGTCTAAACCTCGTTTTATTTGATATATAACATCACATTTAGCTTACTTATTAGTCACATTATTCATTGTGACCCAAAAATCATACTATGGCAAACTTATGTTTTTGCCCCTAAACTTTGTCATATTTACACTTTTGCCCTAGGCTCGTAAAATGAAATGTGTTCAATTTCTTTACTACACATGCATAGCCGAATCATTTCCGTGCTTATATCAGCCCACATTTTCCATAAAATCATATTTTTAACACATATTTCTTAAATTTTACAAATAGGTCCTTTTTTGACATTTTTACCGAAAATCACTTTGTAAAAGTCGTTTCTCTAATCATAAACATCCATTTTCTACCATTAAACATCAAAACACATGCACGTCACACATGGGTAAATTTTTAATCATGAACCCTACTTTAAAATAATGGTAGAAATAGGTAAATCGGGTTACGAGGACTTCAAAAATGCAAAGAACATTAAAAACGGGGATAGGATGCAGTTACTATGGAGCTTGGAAAGCTTGGCCAAACCCTAGCCATGGCTTCTGTTCTAATTTTTGGCTAGAGGTAGAAGATGAGCATAATTTTGGCTTTCATTTTCCCCTTTTTAATCTTTTATTTACCAAATGACTAAAATGCTCTTAATGGCTTTCTTTGAAATTTTACCTAACCATGTCCATTTTTGTCCAACAATTTATCCAATGGTCTAATTACCATTTAAGGACCTCCAATTTAAAACTTCATAACAATTGGACACTTCTAACATTTGGAACTCAACTTTTGCACTATTTACAATTTAATCCTTTTGACTAAATTGAGTGACCAAACATCGAAATTTTCGAACGAAATTTTCACGAAATCTTTCTGTGAAATCGTAGACCATAAAAATATAATAAAAATAATATTTTCCTCTTCGAATTTGTGGCCTCGAAACCAGTGTTCTGACAAGGCCCAAAATCGAGCTGTTACAATTTCACATCAAATCCTTGTACTTTTACTATTTTAACAATTTAGTCCCTAATCAACAAATTCATCAAAAATCACTTAAAAAATATTTTTAAATAACAACTAATATTTCAGATTTATCATTTAACATCAAAAGTCACTTGATTCATCAATGGCAACATTCAAAATCTTTAACAGTTTCAAAATCAAAGGTACGGGCTAGCTGGACCTAATTGCAACGATCTCAAAAACATAAAAGTTAAAAGAAATGGATGAAAAATGGCTTACCATGCATCATCCACTGAAGAACTGAAGCTTGAAGCTTTTCCCATGGTGAAATCGGTGGTGAACAACCAAAATGAAGAAGAAAACTTTATGTTTTCTTATTTTAACATTATTATATTATTTTAATCTTAAAAATAATGTATAAAACATATATATAATTAAAGGAAATTAAAACTTAAATTGTCCACCATCTTAAGAATGGGTAATTTACCCATTAAGGTCATCCAATTATGATTTTTTAATCAAGTAACACCTTTAAACTAATAGCAGTTGACTTTTTCAACTTTTACGATTCAGTCCTTTTCTCTTAATTAACTATTGAAACATTAAATTTTTCAACGAAACTTTACTACCACCTTAATGACACTCCGTAAATATTTATAAAAATATTTATAGCTTGGTTAGAGAAATAAGGTCCCAAAACCTCATTTTCCAAAACCACTTAACCTCAAGGTCTTACACTTGAACTTAATAAATCTCTTATAAAACAAAAATCACTATATCAAAACCTTTTCACAGTCACAATTAACTCGTAAATATTAAATATAATATTTACCAACTTACTCATCAGATTTGGTGGCCCCGAAACCATTGTTTCTGACACCACTGAAAAATAGATTGTTACAATTAATAGGGCAATCAATGATTCAAACACACGCACATACATATATATATATATATATATATATATATCCATGACCACATATTATAGTTTCATATAATACTTATTTATACCATGCTCATCTCAATTCAATTCACAACATTTCATATCATTTATACAAATCGGATAATGAGACAAGTAGGATTCTTACCTCAAATAAGATTGTTTGTAACATGACACATACACGTACACACACATATTGAATTCAAATCATGAAACTACAAACTACAATCTTTACTCGTTTGTGACTTTCACATTTCCTTTCTCTTAGGACGGCCTAATGTCATCCATAGCTATGTTCGATAATTCAACAACAAAAACGATATTAGTTTTCTACTCAATCACATGAAAAACATATAATCAAACATATTTTGCATTTAATTCATTTTAGCCCCTATATCAAGAATACTCATATTTTTTTATATTTAACATCGGATTAACTCAATTTTATATCCTTTCGTCTTGTACTTTTCATTTATAGCATAGTTCCCTAAAAATTTTCAATTTATTCAATTTAGTCCCTAATGTCATAAATTTATCTATAAAGCTTAACTTAATTTCTAAATTATTCCTTGACATAATCCAAGCTTACTAACTAATAATATCTTCAAAATCAGGCTTGAATTCATCAACTATTCTTTTATAGTAACTTGATAAACAACTAACAATTGAAGAAATCTATAACAGTCCATTTTTAGTAAAATCGGAACAATGGTTTTGGGACCACAAATCCAAATTCAAAAAATTTTATTTTATTATTATTTTATTTCCTACAACATGATAGTAATATTGTATAAAAATTTTGTTAAGAAATTTTGCCGTTTACATGCTCAATTTGATAAAAAAGGCTAAACCTCGTAAAGTGAAAAAGTTGAGTTCTAATAGCTAAAGGTATTAAATAGCTAAATAAATTTAAACTGGAAGTCCTTATATGATAATTGGACCATTTATATGTTAGTGGATGAGAATGGTTTGGCAATATTGAAAATTTGATTAGTTTTAAAGGTTAATTAAGTAATTAAGTAATTAAATGATAATTAAAATAGGTAAAACGCCTTCATCTTCTTCAATAAAACATTTCAACCAATTTTAGCAAGGAGAAACCATAGCTAGGTTTCACCATGTTTTTCTTCCTGGATTAGGTATGCAGTTTTGTCTCGTTTTTAATGATTTCTATGTTTTCGGGTTCGTTGTAGCTTAATCTAGCTAGCTTGGGGACTAATTTGTGAAAATTTTAAACTATTAGGGTTGTACCATTAATGAATATACATAATAATTTGTGAAACTGTTAAACTATTAGGGTTGTACCATTAATGAATATACATAATTTTGATGTTTGATAATAGAAAATGGATGGTTGTTCTTAGATAAACAACTTTTGTTAAGAGATTTTTGATGAAATTGTCAAATAGGGACTAAATTGAAAAATAAAAAATTATACATGGTGAAATTGTGAAATAAATGAAATATAGGGCATGCTAGGGACCTAATTGATATTCAGCCATAGTGGGTTGTGGTGGAATTTCATGAATTTCCATTTTTATGAGATAGGGACTAAATTGTAAAGAAATTAAAAGTATAAAGGCAAAATAGTAATTTTGTGACAATATGATTTTGGGTTAAATTGAATGAAATATATTTTTAATTGAGTTAAATTTATCCGTATAAATCAAGAAAGACCTCATACGACTTTAGATCAGGGCAAAGAGAAAATCTAGGATTAATCGCCTCCGTATCTACGTATACTCGTCGAGGTAAGTTTGTGTAATTAAATTCTGTTTATATGTTTTATATTGAATTATATATGTTTTGTGAATTGTTAATAATATACACGGTTGCATGTCCAATGAAGTTCGACAATTATTGAGCCTCGTTTGAACCTTAAGAATTCGTAGGATATAAATGACATGTCATTAGGGTTTATATGATTCGAGTGCTGGTCCTAAACGTCCTACCGATGGCTGAGGTTCGGCATTTGTTGCTGATACTCTACAGATCATGTGAGTAGCATCGTGTAGCTACGTTTTGACCCACAGCTTGTGTGAGTAAGCCCATTTTCACAACTCATGTGAGTATACCAATTTACAGCTCGTGTGAGCATATCGTTTCATAGCTCGTGTGAGCATAAATGTATAGGATTTGATGGATTATAGTTATATGAGTTAGCACACTATGTGTGAGCTATCCTGGGTATCTAACAGTATTCTGATGGTTCAACAGGCAATATTCAGATATGAAATGGTAAGAGTTCAATACGGACTAGTACAGGGACACGTATGAATTACATGGTATATGGAAAATTGAATTAGATGATACATGTTTATGAAATTAATCATTTGTTGTGCTCATCCATGATTATTGGTTTATATATGTATTTACTTGGCTAACATGATTGATGTATATTTGCTTAGGCATTTGGCCAAATTATGTTGGAATATGCTATGTTTACTTACCTATTATGTTACTAAATGGTAAGTTTTATTCTAAGTTATATGAACTTACTAAGTTTAAATGTTTACTCTATGTTATTTTCCGTGTTTTTGTGTTATTTTCCGTGTTTTATAGTGAATAGGAAGCTCGTTCTGGTTGGAAGCTTGTCGGAGCTATACCACACTATCCATCAGCTCTTTTAGTACTTTCGAATGTTTAATTTTGGTTATAATGGCATGTATAGGTATTTTGGCTAATGTTGGCCATGTGTTTTGGTTGTTGAAATGGCCTTTTTGCTTGGCTTGTGTTTTGGCATTTTGTTGGTGAAATGGTATATTTTGGTATGTATACAAGTAGCCTTAATATAGTTGATGTTTTGGCTTGATATGTTTGAGTTATGGAAGATGAAATTATGGTTTGCATATGCATATTATATATATGTTTTGTAACTTGATAGAAATGTTGTGCATTGGTACTTTGTGGTTGAATGGCATGTTTGGTACCATTTGATGAGTTTTGGTATGTTTTGGTATGTAAGCTAAATGGCATGTATTGGTGCAAATATGCCTATAAGCTAGTTGACTATTTTGGTCAAATTGAGTACATGGTTAGACATGTTTATATAATGTCATTTGAGCTGCCTAAGGGCATATTGGTTGTATGAGATTATACCATATGTATATAGCTAGAATATGTGTGATTTTGGTGCCTTGTTATGGCTTGTATATATGTGCATTTTTTGTTTTAGGTACATGCCTAGTTGGGTGAGAAAAAAGGCTTGTAAAATGGCCTATTTTCTTTCCATACGGGTAGAGACACAGGCGTGTGTCTCATCCGTGTGTGACACACGACCAAGCGACACGGTCGTGTGTCCCCTATAGCTTTCAAAGGGTTGTGAGTCAAGCTGTTACACGGCCTAGAACATGGCCTGGCACACGGGCGTGTGGCTTGCCCTTGTGACCCAACTCAGTGAGTTACACGGGCACGGACACAGGTTGGGACACGACTGTGTGTCCCTACTTCGAATGCCCACACGACCTGAGACATGGGCGTGTCTCTTGGCCGTGTGACCCCTGCAGTGTTGAAAATTTTCAATATTTTTTGAAAAATTATCCGAGTTTCCAATTTACTCCCGACTTATTTTTAACACGTATTTTGGGCCTCGAGGGCTCGTTTAAGGAACAATGTGTATGTTTTGACTTAGTTTTAATATATTTAATGATGTGATATGAAATGTTTATAAAATGTGTTCGAATTATTTGAAAACTTCGGTAATGCTTCGTAACCCTGTTCCAGCAAAGGATACGGATTAGGGGTGTTACAGAATCAATACATAATTTAGCTAAATAAAGCTCCATTAATCATAATTCTATAAAAATTTCAAGAAAATCACATACTTACCTTATGGAATTTTGGATTGACTAAGCTAGAAAACTAAGAAACTTTTCATCTTTTCTTTTAAGCTATGGATGGCACAATGGGAGAAAAGATTAATGTCTTTCCTCTCTCCACTAACATGGCTTATATAAGTTGATTAACCATTTAATTAAGCTTAATTAACCTTTAATTTAACCTTAAAAATTGATTAATTAATTATAACATATTTCCTTAATAAAACTAAATAGGTGTTATCATCATCATCCACCATATACAATATCAATAGTCTAATAACCATTTAGATCCCTTGGTTAATTACCAGGTCTTCAAACATTTTCCAAACTAAAATCTAATAGTGATTGAACTTTTAAAATTTAGTCCCTCAAGTTAATTAAAATTTTTTTCAATTTAATTTCTTAACCATTATTTATTATATTTTCATACTAACTCCATAAATCCTCATATTATAAAGAAAATATATGAATTAGAGTATGTCTAGCACCAGAGTGGTCAGATACCCTCCACTGAGCCATTATCTATAAATTGTTAAGTGTTGAGGGAATCCACAAATCGGGTAGAGCAAGAATAATGCGGGTGTATGAAAGGGGAACTGAGTTAAAGGATTTGATTAGAATGAAGGGTGATTGCCTCTGCAAGCCATGAGAAGGGAGTAATAAAGAAGAAGAATTTCTCTAAGTCTGCCATCGTGAATAGTGTGAAAAGAAATTTTAATGATAAAATTCTTTTTTTAGGGTGGGAGAGTTGTCACACCCGGTTTCCTTTAAACTCAGAAATTAGGAACCATTAGGGGATCTAATTTAATAAAATCGTAAGTTGGAAGTCTCCGTTGGAAAATCAAGAAAAATTTGGAATGGAATGGAGTAGGCTTAAGAACTGAGTCTGGTTCAATTGGATTAGAACCAGCCGATCTCTTAGAGGGAGACATAATGATTTTCAGTGGATGGCTCCTAAACAATTGAAGACCATGAGAGAAGGGTTATAAATAGTCCGGGGGAAAACTTCCCAGGGAGACTTATTTTTAAATTTGTTTCATTTTCATCTCCTTCCTTGGATGCTTCAAAGGAGAGTTAGCTGTGGAAGGTTTGCATGGGACGATGATCATGAGATTTGAGTAGGAAAAATAAAGAATGCAATAAATTAGTAAGGTCCTGAACCCTTCAGTATACGTAAGATCAAGAAATAAAGTTAAGTATTTTTAGTATCATTTTAGAGGTTCTGCATGTTTTTGAAAAACTGAGTTTTAAGCTGAAAACGCAGAAATTAACTTATGAAATTGTTGTCCTGGTTAGCTTCCAGGAGAATGGAAGCTCTGGCATTCGGAGAAGCTAAGTTGTGAGGAAAAAGGAGTATCAGGTGAGTTTCTGCACTCCAACCCTGAAATGCTAAGTATGTTGAAAGTCTATATAGGTCTATGAGTATCCGTCATTTTAGTTCAGTAGGCATGGTCAACCCCAATGCCAACATATTTCAAGCACCATACAAGAAAAAAAATAAAAAGAAAAAAATTTTAAATTTTTATAGATTTTTGAAAAAAAATTAAACAAAGTACAAAATAAGTAAACAAAACACAAATTAAAATTTCTATTTATCCCCTGACACTTAAGCTACACATTTTCCTTAATATGTCCCCTACTAAAGGTTAGTTTAAGAAAACTCACTCGATTTAAGACTATGTGCAACAAAATGATAGAGCAATCCTCAAACTTTATTAAAGCTCCCAATGTTGTATAGCTCTCGGTGGGTAAACCTACATAGAAAAACAAAACAAACAAACCAAAAACAAAATAATCAAAATATACAATAATAAATAAATAAGAAAAAACGCAAATAAAATTTATTGAAATCCACAATAATCGAGGTGATCCATATCACCACCATAAGAGAACTTCCATGAGGTCCTCGACACTTTGAATCGACGTTTGTTCTTTATTATCAAGACAACAACCTCCCTCTTCAATTGAAAACATTGCTTCCTTCTTGTCTTCGATCGTTGAGACAACCACATCATGAGCCACTTCTCTCCAAAGCCTAACCAACTCCAAAATGCATTCCGAGGTACTATAGCCTCAGGCATCACAAACTCGATGTTGCAATAAGCCGTAGATACCTAGGCTTCACTTCCTGTTTTGAATTGAAAATAGATATGTTCATTAGGTTCATCAGTTGGCTCATCTACAACAATGGTTGGAAAGTGTGTTGGATCCTCCAAAGTTTCACTTAATTCCTGATTTAGCTCTTCCTCTACATTTAAATCTACTCCTACTACTCCTCCTCCTATGTCAATCAAAGTGAAGAAACCATCTTTGCTTCTCACAATCTCCTCACAATCTCCAACTCCGAACTCTTGTTGAACACCTATGTTCAACTCATCATGCTTAATAACGGTGGAGTGGCCCTCATCCTCGAGCTCAGGAATATCATGCTCAACCTCTTCCATCGGACTGGTCATTATGGCTCGGCATTGGACAGCTTCCAATATTTGCTCCAATGTCTTGGACATAGAGGACATAGTAGCTTGGCAAGAAGACATGCTCTCCTCCAACATTCCAACCCATGTAGTAAGGGATGGGTCTTCCATGTACTCGTCACTCTCCATAATATTCCGGATAGTAATAAGGAGAAAAAGAATCTTACTTCGGATAACTAGCCTACCACTCGAGGTTGTAACTATCCATACCATTTACATACTCATACGACCAATGAGGATGCCCGTATGAATATTCATGTCGTCTATGATTCACCATAATAACTACAATGACTTGTTGAATCTCCATTCATCAAACTCCAGTGCTCTTCATAGTTATATTGGTCATCCGACCTCTTATATCCATTATTATTAAACATGATTAAACTAAATCTTAAACAAGGAAAATAAAAAATAAAATATTATATAACAAAATAAAAAACACTATCTAATTTCCTTGTCTTTCGACTAATATTGCCTCAAAAGCAACTAACTTGACTACACATTTACACTGTTACAACCCCCAACAACCATAACAGCCTGTTTTCATTCAAATTGGAACAGTGGTTTTGGGACCACAAATGTGAGGTCAAAATAAATATTTTATTATTATTTTAATGTCTACAGTATGATAATATGATTGTGTAAAAATTTTGTTAAGAAATTTTATCGTTTGAATGGTCAATTTGATGAAAAGGACTAAATCGTGTAAAGTGTAAAACTTGTGTTCTATTAGCTAAAAGTGTTAAATAGCTATGGAATCTTAAATTAGAGGTCCTTATGTTGTAATTATACCATGGTTAATATGAGTGGACAAAGATGGGCATCTTTTAAGTATGTTTAATGGTTTATAATAAAGGTTAATTTGATAAATGAATTAAATAATATGAATTAAATAAAAAAAAAGAAAGATATCATCTTTCTTCTCCATTTTTACAACTGAAAATTAGGGTGAAAAAGCCATTGAAATAGCTTGAAGCATTCGGCCTAGCCTCCTTGTGCATATAAGTTCATTTTTGTCCCGATTTTAATGATTTCTATGTTTTTGAGATCATTACAGCTTAATCTAGCTAGCCCAGGGACTAATTTGCAAAAGGTTTAAAGGTTTAGGGTTTTGCCATTGAGGAATGCATGTGTATTTTGATGTTTAATGATAGAAAATGTATGGTTGTTGTTAGATAAACAACATTTGTTAAGTGATATTTAGTAAAATGTCCAAATAGGGATTATATTGTGAAATGTATAAAATTCATGGTTAAATTGTGAAATAAATGAAAAATGTAGGCGTCTAGGGACTTAATTGAAATTTGACTAGCATGGGTGTAGGTTGAATTGCATGAAATTGAATTTTTATGAGATAAGGACTAAATTGTAAAAATGTTGAAATACTAGGGGAAAAGTGTAAAGTTGCCTTAAAGTGTATTTTGGACTAAATTGACTAGAGTGATGATTAAATAAGTTAATTTTGATTACATATATATCAAGAAAAGTGAAATTCAGATTTAGATTGGGGGAAATAAAGTATCGGATTAATCGACTTATTTCACCGTTTTTGCAATCAAGGTAAGTTCATATGTAATAAGCATTATTATAATTGTGTTTTAAATACTTTAATATTGCATATATTGTGAAAACGACCTTTTGTATATATTTTACGAAGATTCGGCAAGTGTGAAATCCCGGTTGAACCTTAGGAATAGATTATGATACAAATGACATGTCATTAGGGGTTATGTGATTTGGGTGTTGGTCAATACGTCCTACCGGTGGCTGAGTTATCCAACATGTGTTACGGATTCTCATCATCTTGTGTGAGCGGCACCGTGTAGCTTCGTCATGACCGTCAGCTTGTGTGAGCAGACTATTTGATAACTCGAGAGTGAGCAGTATATGTGATATGAGATTGGGATAGCTTTGACTATATATGTGGCACTTTGTGTGTGAGATTCCTGGGTATCTGATAGTATTTCGAATGGTTCAATGGGTATATCAAAGATATGGATGAGTATGAGATCAATACGAGCTTGTACAGGTATGTACGTGAACTATACGATCATTGAATCGAAGAATTTGATGGAAATTGTGCTTAATCTTGGATTGAATACATATGTTAAGTTATGCTTCAAATTTGAATTGTATTATATGATGTTTATGTTATTGAATTGTTGGTTGGTAAATTTTACTTATTCAGCATACGAGCTTACTAAGCTTTATAGCTTACTTTGTTTATTTTTCGTGTTTTATAATGTTCTCGAAGCTAGCTAGGATTTGGGAATCGTCGAAGACTTCATCACACTATCAGGCTATCACTTTGGTACTTTTGAATCTATGTTTTTGGGATATATGGCATGTATAGGAGCTTTGGTCATTTTAGTATATATCAGAAATTGATTTGGGCATTTATGTTGGCTTGTAAATATTAAGTGTTTGGTTTTGTGTATTGTCATGTAAGTTGGCTCATTTTGGTTTATTTGGTTATGTTTATATATGTGCTAATAGCATTTGTCTTGTGATTGATATATGCTATATAAATGCTTGTGGTAAATGGTTGATTGAGAATTGATATGCTTATGATTTTAGGAATACGATTTTGGTATGGAATTTAATGGCATAATTATGGTATTTGTGTGCTTTGTATTTGTTGGTATTGAAATGGTATGAATTATATTTGTTTGAATGCTTATTTATGCCATGTTTTGGTGCCCTTTGGTTTGGTGTAGGAGTATACAAATTTGGGTGGCAACATGGCTTGGTAAATAGCCTATTTTTGTCCACAAGGGCAAAGACACAGGCGTGTGTCTCAGCCGTGTGTGACACACAGTCAGGTTACAAGGCCGTGTGTCCCCTAGTATTGAATTAGAAATCAAGTCAGTATGCTCTACAGAGCCTGGCACACAGGCCCGTATGGCCATATCTCAGTGCACACGGGCGTGTGTGTTGGCCGTGTGACCCAAGTCAGAGAGTTATATGGGGTAGGACACGGGCTGGGATACAGCCATGTGATCCTATTTCGAATGTCCACACTGCTTGTGACTCGGGCGTGTCTTTGGTTGTGTGAGACACAAGGCCGGGCCACACGGGCGTGTGTCCCCTATAAATTGGAAAAAATTTCTAAATTTTCTAAAAGTTTCCTAAGTTAACGGTTTAGTCCCAAACCACTCCGAATGCATGTTTTGGGCCTCGTAGGCTCGTATTAGGGACAATGTGAGTGAATTTGAATAATGATTATTTAGTTATGATGAATGTATGAGAAATGTATGTTTAATTGTGTAATAAGTCTGGTAATGCTCCACAACCCTATTCTAGTGTTGAATACGGGTGAGGAGTGTTACATTTATTGGTATCAGAGTTACAGTTTAGTCGATTCTAGGACTAAAGTAGCATATGTGAAAGTCTAGCTATACATGCCATATATAACCTGTGATAGTGTGATATCTCTTGACAATTTAAATAGTGTTTTCATATAGTAAATAGATCTCAATCGAGCTGTAGTTGATGATGTTGAAAGTAATGCACCAACCTTCGTTCATGCAGTAGCACAAACTAAGTCGAGACCCGTATCGGGTAGTCAGGGAGGAGACGCTAAGGAAGCCTTCTTCCAAATGATGAACGAGTGGTTTACGGAGTTTGTTTGAACAAATCTGGCTGCTCAGCAACCTTCACCCCCACCTAATCCTCACCCGGTTCCTGTAGCTCTTCAAGGTATATAACTTTTACGATTAAATAAGTCGCCTATTAATAAAATCTAAAAATACGAGGCTAAAGAATCCAGAGCTATAGTTGTATGACCCTGAGGGAGCCGAGTTTTGGCTTGAGAATTCAATCAGAGTATTTGATGAATTATCATGCACGCCAGCTGAATGTGTAAAAAGCGTTGTTTCACTTCTGAGAGACACTACGTATCAGTGGTGGAATACTTTGATATCTGAGGTAGTGAGAGAACGGGTTACTTGGGAGTTCTTTTAGACCGAGTTCAAAAAGAAATACATCAGCCAACAGTTTATTGATCAAAAACGAAAAGAGTTTCTAGAGCTGAAATAGGGTCGAATGTCTGTGATCGAGTATGAAAGAGAGTTTGTGAGACTTAGTAAATATGCTCGAGAATGTGTTTCTACTGAGGCAATTATGTGTAAGAGATTCGAAGATGGATTGAACGAAGACATCAGATTGCTAGTTGAGATTCTGGAATTGAAGGAATTTGTTGTGTTAGTTAATCGAGCTTGCAAAGCCCAAGAACTTGGCAAAGAAAAGAGAAAAGCTAATTTTGAAGCTAGATATTTGAGGAAGAGATCGATGAATAAACCCTATTAATCCTCATCAAAGAAATCACAGGATTCGTATAATCGTTCAACAGCTTCAGCGGGGTATTCTAGTAGAGATCGTGGAAAGCAATACATGAGTCCTAAAGCTCAAGCTACTTCAGTGTCGAGTGTGGGTAGTGTGAGAAACAATAAACCTGAGTGTCAACAATGTGGAAGGCGACATTTTGGAGACTACTGGATGAATAATAAATGTTGTTTTAAATGTGGGTCGCAAGATCATTTCATTCGAGATTATCCTGGGTTACCCGAAAACGAAGACTAAAAGGGTTGTATGATGGTGATAGGGTGAGGGAAGGAGGGATAAGTCAATGAGCTTAGGTGTTCGCTGGCTTGGGTGCGGATTAGGGAAGGATGGGACAGTGAGTATAGAGGGAACGGGCTATGATTGGTCGAAATGGTAAGGAGAAAGGGAAATGATGGGGAAGGTGGGGAGGGAGGTGTTTAATCAGCGGCGCAAAAGGAGATAGGAGAAGGGCGCGGGGGTGTCTCGACGAGGGAGAGAGGGAGAAGTGAGATTGGGGTTGAAGAGAGACGACGAACGGATGTTTAAAGATGGGAGGGCTTTAAAACTATTTGAAGGTGGGGGCAGAATGGCGTTGAGATGGGGGGAAGACTAAAAAAATTTTAGGGTTTTCAATTTTAAAAAGGGACATGATCATGTATTGCCCCGTGTTGGGCCACACGGTCATGTCTCACGCCCGTGTGTGAATTGAAAATATGAATAAAAATAAGATCAATTTAAACACGACCTAAGACACACTTGTGTGTCCAGACCATGTGTCTAACATGGTCGTGTCTTTAGCCCGTGAAACTCGCTATTTTGAAATAAAATTAGAAAATTTTACTCTAATATGAACACGGCCTAAGACACACTCGTGTGTCCAAGTCGTGTGTCACACACGGCCGTGTGGATCATCTTAGACCGTGTAATAATCGAAACCTAAAAGAATTACGTCCCAAGACGCACATGGCCCAAGACATGCCCGTGTGTCTAGGCCATGTGACTTACACGACCATGTCTTTAAACTGTGTAAGTCTTTGTTACTATATGTGTCGTAAAATTTGGAAAAAAATTAGCTCCAATATGCACACGGCCTGGGACATGCCCATGTGCCCAGGTCATGTGTCACACATGGTTGTGTCGTCAGGCCGTGTGTACCACTCCCAACTATGTGGTTCACTCAATTTTTTTAAGGTTTTAAAAAAAACATCAAAGTGAATAAAAATAAAAAAATAAATAATAATAATAACACTCGGGTTGCCTCCAGAGAAACGCTTATTTAAAGTCTAAGCTTGACTTCCCTTTTCAAGCTCACGGTTACAGTTGATCTTGGAGCCAAAGCTCATCTCTCTCGTTATTAGTTTTACTACCAAAATAAAGTCTTAGACGAGTACCGTTTCCTTGAACGTGCCAAATTCAGAATGTATTACCTCAATTGTACCATATGGAAAAACGTTTAGTACCACAAATGGGTTCGACCCTATTAACTTAAGTTCCAAAGGGAACATTCGTGGATTCGGTTTGTCTAGCAGTACTTTTTCCCCAACTTTAAATTGGTTCGACCTCTTTACATGCACATCATGGCGTTGCTTTGTTTCTTCATTGTGTTTTCTCGGTTTATCATCAACATTTATTCGACATTCATCTAGTTCATCGAGTTGCACCATTCGCTCTTCACTTATTGCTCAGATTCTATCACCTTGAATAAAATACGGCTCCAACATGTTTTCATTAGGGATTCCCTACAAAGAATGTTGAGCCACATGATTACCAACATTAACAGAACAATTAGTATCATCTCACTCACTAGAAACTCTCACAAAATAATGAGCTTGAAGAGTAACCTTTTCATCACCTACACTAACCATTACCCACATAGATAACAACTTTAGCAGTGGCTAAAAAAGATTTACTAAGATCATAGGTACCTCACTATCCTTACCCATTTCCAATACAACAAAATTAACAGGGAATATAAATTTATTAACTTTCACAAGGACATCCTCAATAATACCCCTAGGATATCTAATTGATCTACCCGCTAACTGAATACTCATCCTAGTGGGTTTGGGTTTCCTAAGACCAAGTTGTTTGAACATCTTATAAGGCATAACATTTATACTAGCCCTTAAATTAGCCAAAGCATTTTCAATTAAACTACCAATGAGACAAGGTGTAACAGCCCGATTTAGACCCTAGTTGGAATAGTGGTTTTGGGACCACAATTCTGAGGTCAGAAAAATATTTTAATATTATTTTTAGTGTTCACAGTATGTGATTAAGCATGTGTGAAAATTTTACCGTTTGTGTGCTGAATTGTGAAAAAGGACTTAATCGCATAAAATGCAAAAGTTGTGTACTAGTTGTTTAAGTGCTTAATTGTCATGGCTTATTAAATAAGAAGTCCTTATGTTGTAATTAGACCCTTGATAGTGGGAATAGACAAAAATGGGCTTATATTAATGGAATTTTAATGTTTTAATCAAAGGTTAAAATGGTAATTGAATTAATAAGTGAATAATAAATAAAACAAATAAGAAAAAGAGGCCATTATCATCTTCTTTGGCCAAAAATACAAGGAAAAGAAAAAGAAAAAGAAAGCTAGGTTTCGGCTAAGACTTTGGTTCAATTAAGGTATGAGTTTTGTTCGGTTTTTAATGATTTCTACGTTTTTATGATCATTGCTTTGTGTTCTATCAAGCCTATGTCTTAATTTTAGAATTTAATGATGATTTTGAGATGTGCCATTGATGAATGCTAGAGCT
The DNA here is from genome assembly GCA_005393395.2 of Gossypium australe. NCBI lineage: Eukaryota > Viridiplantae > Streptophyta > Magnoliopsida > Malvales > Malvaceae > Gossypium > Gossypium australe. The sequence goes on from CM016619.1 coordinate 39,439,639, forward strand.
TTGTGATAGTTGATGATGAAATATGAAAGATGTGTGATGGATTAACATAGTTTGTCTTGGAATTTTTGATGAATATGAGTAATTTGGGTTAAATTGTGAAAATGAGAAATTGAATGGCTAAAGTGTGAAATGAATGAAATATGTGGGCTTGTATGAGCTAGGGAAAATTCGGCTAAGCAAGAGTATAGTGAAATTATATGTATTTGATGATTTTCTGAAATAGGGACCTAAATGTCAAAATGTGCAAATGTGAGGGTTATTTTGTAAAATGCCCTAAATGTGTGTTTTTAGATTGAATTGAATGATTTGGTGAATAAAAGAGTTAAATTTGAATATGTTTAGATCAAGAAAAGAAGAACTTGGATTTAGATCGAGGCAAGAACAAGGTGCTCGATTAATCGACTTATATCGTGTTTTTACATATGAGGTAAGTTCGTGTATAATACGAATTGTTTAAATCATGTTCATGTGTTATGTAAGGAATGAATATGTGGTTGATGAATTAGTAATGTTATATGTGGATTTGAGAGATGTGGCACTAAGTGTGCGTAAATAGAATCGATACAGTGGTGAATGGCACTATGTGTGCGAAATATAGAAAGCATCGACTATATTGAGTGGCATTGTGTGTGCGATACCGAATCAAATTCGGTTTAATGTAAAGGCGCTAAGTGTGCGATGATATTAAAGCTTCGGTTAAGAAGTTGGCACTAAGTGTACGAGAAAATCGAATGGTTAAAGAAGATCAAACAAGTTTGTGATATTGAGCATTGAGTAGTAAAAGTGATCATTAATTAAGTGTTGGCATAGGTATGTACAGAACCTATGTGGTTGATGATATCGTATATAGATAAATGGATGATTATATGAGAAATGTTTATGGATGAGATTGTGTATTATTGTGAACTATACCATGTAATAGTTAATTTTACATATTAAACTTGAATCATTGAAGTAATTGTGTTATATTACGAACTTACTAAGCTTTTAAGCTTATTGTGTGAAGTTTTCTCTGTTTTACAATGTCTTTAAAGCTAGCTCGAATCCGGGGATCGTCAGTGACTCAATCACACTATCGGCTATCTATTTTGGTACTTTTGGAAGTTGTAAATTTGGTATATGGCATGTATAGGCTAGTGATTATGGTATGTTTTGAGATGTATAGATCTTGCCATGTGATATGGCTTGATAGATGAATGATCTTAGTTTATGTCTTGGATATGTGAGAATGATGGTTATAAAGTGTTTATGTGACTTTGTGTGGATGACCTTTATGATATGTTTTGATGATATGGAGGTAGTAAGTTTCATGCTATGAATTGGTAAGGATTGAGTGATGTATGGATTACATAATTTTGATGTGAATTTGATATTTTGGGATTGGTAAGTTTGAGTTGGAATTGAGTGTAGAGATAAATGATATAGTTGAAGTTTAAAAAAAGTGCATGTTTTGGTATGTTTTGAATGCATTTGGGGTATGAATTTAGTATGTTTTGATGCTTGTAGGTGTGACCCAAAGTTGGGTGGCAATTTGGCCCTGCAAATGGCCTATAATTGCCAACACGGTTGAGCACACGGGCGTGTGGCTCGACCGTATCTCTTAAGTTTGCAAATTGAAACAAGTCAGACTCGTACATGGGCTGGACACATGGGCGTGTGACTGACCGTGTGAAATAAGTCAGTGTCGACCACAGGTTAAGCACACAGGCGTGTCTTCGGCCATGTGGACAAGTCAGTAGGTATGCCCTGTTTTTCCACGGCTTGGACACACGGGTGTGTTTGAGGCCGTGTGAGGCATACGGTCTACCCACACGGGAGTGTGACCTCTATAGTTTTGAAAATGTTAAGGTTTTGGAAAAATTTTGTATGAGCTCGGTTTAGTCCAACCCCTTATTAATGAATGTTTAAGGTCTCGTAGACCTTATTAAAGGACTTAGTGACGTTGATTGATTATGATTTAATGTCGCATGAACTATGAAGATTAAAGGTTTTGATTTGATCGGTAACACCTCATAACCCTAGTCAGGGGATGGGTACGGGATAGGGGTGTTACATTCTATTGGTATCAGAGCTGTAGTTTAGTCGATTCTAGGACTAACGTAGCGTGTGAGAGTCTAGCTATACATGCCATATATATATCTGTGATAGTGTGATATTTCCTGACAGTTAAAAATGTGTTTTCGTATAGTAAATGGATCCTGATCGAGCAGTTGTTGATGATGTTGAGAGTAATGCGCCTGCTCCCGCTCAAGGGACAGCGCCGGTTGAATCTAGGCCAATTTCTAGTAGTCATGAGGGAGAGGCAAAGCAAGCCTTCTTCCAAATGATGAGTGAGTGGTTTTCGGGAGTTTGTTTGATTGGATTTGGCTGCTCAACAACCTCCACCCTCGCAAGTTCCTGTAGTGCCACAAGTTTCATATCCGATTAGATTGAGGAAGCCTCCTGTAGATAAAATTCGAAAGTACGAGGCCGAAGAGTTCAGGGCCACAGTGGATGATGATACTAAGCGAGCTGAATTCTGGCTTGAGAATACCATAAGAGTATTTGATGAATTATCATGTACTCCTGATGAATGCATAAAATGTGCTATTTCATTGTTGAGAGATACGGCATATCATTTGTGGAAGACATTGATATCAGTGGTTCCGAGAGAAAGAATCACTTGGAATTTCTTTCAAGCTGAATTTCGGAAGAAATATATCAGTCAACGGTTTATAGATCAGAAACGCAAAGAGTTCCTAGAGCTGAAACAAGGCTGTATGTATGTTACGGAATACGACTGAAAATTTGTGAAATTAGTCAGTATGCACGGGAATATGTTTCGACAGAAACTACTATGTGTAAACGATTCATCGAAGGATTGAATGAAGACATTAAACTTCTGGTTGGAATTCTTGATTTGAATGAATTTGTGGTATTAGTCGAAATAACTTGCAAAGCCGAGGAGCTCAATAACGAAAAGAAGAAAGCAGATTCAGAAGCTAGAGACGAAAGAAAAGGGTCGATGCGTAAGTCGTAGAATTGGCTAAGAAAGATAATGTTCAGAGTATGTGGCTGAGTAACACGACAGCCAGGGGTAGACCATCGAGAAACATTGGAAATGTGAGTGGTAGTCAGAGAGGAACAACGGATACAGCTGTGAGATCTGAGGCGAGAGCACCTACCCGAGCCTACGTAATTCGTGCTCGAGAAGAAGCGTCATCTCCAGACATCATTACTGGTACTTTTTCTCTTTTTTATACTGATTTGATTGCATTGATAGATCCAAGATCTACTCATCCATATGTATGTGTGAATCTAGTATCTAGTAAGACTCTACCTGTTGAGTCTACTGAGTTTGTAATTAGAGTATCGAACCCCTTAGGCAAGTGTGTTCTGGTTGATAAAGTGTATAAGAATTGTTCGTTGATGTTTCGAGATATTTGTTTTTCGGCTAATCTAATGTTGCTACCCTTTGATGAATTTGATATAATTTTGGTTATGGATTGGTTAACGCTGCATAATGCTATTGTGAATTGCAAATGGAAAAGTGTTGATTTGAGAAGTTAGAATGGTGAGATAGTTCGAATTGAATCTAGTGATTTAAATGGACTATTGGCTGCAATATCTTTAATGAAAGCTTTGAATTATATGAAAAATGGATGTGAAGTTTATCTTGCATATGTGATAGATACAAAAGTGACAGAAAAGAAAGTTGAATTTGTGCCTGTGGTTTGTGAGTTTCCTGATGTGTTTCCTAAAGAACTACCGAGATTACCTCCAATACGAGAAGTCGAGTTTGGTATTGACTTAGTGACAGAAACAACTCCTATCTCAATAGCTCCGTATAGAATGGCACCGACAGAATTGAAAGAGTTGAAGTCTTAGTTGCAAGAGTTAACAGATAGAGGATTTGCACGACCAAGTTTCTCACCTTTGGGTGCTCCTGTGTTGTTTGTGAAAAAGAAAGATGGCACTATGAGGATGTGTATTGACTACAGACAGTTGAACAAGGTGACGATAAAGAATAAGTATCATTTGCCACGTATTAATGATTTGCTTGATCAGTTGAAAGGAGCTACAGTGTTTTCTACGATAGATTTGACATCGGGCTACTATCAGCTACGAGTTAAAGACTCTGGTGTGCCGAAAACTACTTTCAGAACAAGGTACGAACATTATGAATTTTTAGTTATGCCTTTCAGACTAACGAATGCTCCTGCAGTGTTTATGGATTTAATGAATCGAATATTCAGACCGTATTTGGATCGATTTGTCGTTGTGCTTATTGACGATATTTTGATTTATTCTTGTGATGAGACGCAACATGCTGAGCATTTGAGAATCATATTACAGACTCTGTGTAAGAAGCAATTGTATACAACGTTTAGCAAATGTGAGTTCTGGTTGCGTGAGGTTGGTTTTCTGGGACATATAGTGTCAGCTGCGGGAATATAAGTTGATTCGAGCAAGATTTCAACAATTTTAGATTGGAAACCTCCGAGAAATGTGTCTGAAGTTCGCAGTTTTCTAGGACTAGTAGGATATTATAGACGGGTTGTGGAAGGCTTCTCGATAATTGCAACTCCATTGACGAAATTGCTACAGAAAGATGTTAAATTTGAGTGGTCAGAAAAGTGTCAGCAGAGTTTTGAACAGTTGAAAGTATTGTTGATAGAGGCACCAGTGTTAGATCAACCTGAATTGGGTAAAGAATTCGTAGTTACAGTGATGCATCGTTGAATGGTTTAGGCTGTATGTTGATGCAAGAAGGCAAAGTTATAGCCTATGCTTTGAGACAATTAAAACCTCATGAAAAGAACTACCCAACTCATGATCTTGAATTAGCAGCTATTGTATTTGCATTGAAGATTTGGCATCACTACTTGTTTGGTGAGAAGTGTCATATGTATACTGATCACAAGAGCTTGAAATATTTGATGACTCAGAAATAATTGAATTTGAGATATGGTTGGAATTACTAAAAGACTATGAATTAGTAATCGATTATCATCCGAGAAAAGCTAATGTTGTTGCTGACGCTTTGAGTCGAAAGTTTTTATTTGCTTTACGAGCAATGAACACTCAGGTAGATTTATGTCATGATGGTTCGGTTTCAGCTGAGTTGAAAGTGGGGCCAATGTTTATACATCAGATTTGTGATACCCAGAAAAGTGATGCTGAGATAATGGCAAAACAAGCTCAGTGTGGTTTGAATTCTGATTCAAAATTTCGAGTTGATAGTAATGGTTGTTTGAGATTTCAAGATCAGATTTGTCTTCCGAGATATTCAGAGTTGATTCAGTTGATTTTGAACGAGGCTCATAATAGTCGTTTGTCTGTTCATCCGGGAAGCACGAAAATGTACAATGATATGAAACAATTTTACTGGTGGCATTGTACGAAACGGGATATCTTAGAGTTTGTTTCGAGATGTTTAGTTTGTCAGCAAGTCAAAGCTGAACACCAGGTTCCATCCTGTTTGTTACAACCGATAATGGTTCCTAAGTGGAAATGGGAGAAAATCACTATGGACTTTGTGTCGGGTTGCCCTTATCTCTGAGAAAGAAAGATGCAATTTGGGTGATAGTTGATAGATTAATGAAATCAGCTCATTTTATTCCGGTGAGAACAGATTATTCGCTTGATAAGTTAGCCGAAGTGTATATTTCTGAGATTATGAGATTGTATAGGGTACCATTATCTATTGTGTCTAACAGAGATCCGAGATTTACTTCGCGGTTTTGGAAGAAATTACAAGAGGCTCTAGGTATGAAACTGCATTTCAGTACTGCATTTCATCCACAAACGAATGGTCAATCCGAGCAGATCATTCAGATTCTTGAGGATATGTTGAGATGTTGTATTCTTGAGTTTGAAAGTACATGGGAAAAGCATTTGCCATTGATTGAATTCGCGTACAATAATAGTTTTCAATCAAGTATTAAAATGGCACCTTACGAAGCTCTTTAGGGTCGTAAATGCAGAACTCCATTATATTGGATTGAGCTTAGAGAAAATAAAATTCACGGGGTTGATTTTATTAAAGAGACTGAACAGAAAGTGAAAGTGATTCGTGATAGTCTGAAAGCCGCATCAGATCGTCAGAAGTCTTATGCAGATTTGAAACGAAAAGATATTGAATTTCAAATAGGTGATAAAGTATTTTTGAAAGTGTCTCCGTGGAAGAAAATACTTCGTTTTGACAGAAAAGGAAAATTGAGTCTGAGGTTTATCGGGCCGTATGAGATTATTGAAAGTATCGGGCCGGTTGCTTATAGATTATTGTTGCCACCTGAGTTAGAGAATATTCATAATGTGTTTCACGTATCGATGCTTCGACGATACAAATCTAATCCATCGCATGTGATTGCTCATACTGAAGTTGAGATTCAGTCTGATCTATTGTATAATGAAGAACCGATTCGAATTTTGGCATGTGGGATCAAAGAGTTGAGAAATAAGAAAATTTCTTTAGTGAAAGTATTGTGGCACAAACACGGAGTTGAATAGGCTACTTGGGAGCCTAAAGATGTTAGAACAATATCAGAATCTATTCACTGGTAAGATTTTCAAGGACGAAAATCCCTCAGGGGGAGAGTTGTAACAACCCGGTTTAGACCCTAGTCGGAATATTGGTTTCGGGACCTCATTCTGAGGTCAGAAAAATATTTTAATATTATTTTTAGTGCTCACAGTATTTGATTAAGCATGTGTGAAAATTTTATGTGAAAATTTTATCGTTTGTGTGCTGAATTGTGAAAAAGAACTTAATCGCATAAAATGCAAAATTTGTGTGCTAGTTGTTTAACTGCTTAATTGTCATGGCTTATTAAATAAGAAGTCCTTATGTTGTAATTAGACCCTTGATAGTCGAGATGGACAAAAATGGGCTTATATTAATGGAATTTTAATGTTTTAATCAAAGGTTAAGATGGTAATTGAGTTAATAAGTGAATAATAAATAAAAAATAAGAAGAAGAGGCCATTATCATTTTCTTTGGCCGAAAATACAAGGAAAAATAAAAAAGAAAGCTAGGTTTCGGCTAAGACTTTGGTTCAATTAAGGTATGAGTTTTGTTTGGTTTTTAATGATTTCTACGTTTTTGTGATCGTTACTTTGTGTTCTATCATGCCCATGTCTTAATTTTAGAATTTAATGATGATCTTGAGATGTGCCATTGATGAATGCTTGAGCTTTGTGATAGTTGATGATGAAATATGAAAGATATGTGATGGATAAACATAGTTTGTCTTGGAATTTTTGATGAATTTGAGTAATTTGGGTTAAAATGTGAAAATGAGAAATTGAAGGACTAAAATGTGAAATAAATTAAATATGTGGGCTTGTATGAGCTAGGGAAAAATTCGGCTTAGTGAAATTATGTGTATTTGATAATTTTATGAAATAGGGACTTAAATGTCAAAATGTGCAAATGTGAGGGTTATTTTGTAAAATGCCCTAAATGTGTGTTTTTGGATTGACTTGAATGATTTGGTGAATAAAAGAGTTAAATTTGAATATGTTTAGATCAAGAAAAGTTGAACTTGGGTTTAGATCGAGGCAAGAACAAGGTGCTCGATTAATCGACTTGTATCGTGTTTTTACGTTTGAGGTAAGTTCGTGTATAATACGACTTGTTTAAATCATGTTCATGTGTTATGTAATGAATGAATATGTGGTTGATGAATTAGTAATGTTTTATGTGGATTTGAGAGATGTGGCACTCAGTGTGCATAAATAGAATACAGTGGTGAATGGCACTATGTATGCAAAATATAGAAAGCATCGACTATATTAAGTGGCACTGTGTGTGCGATACCGAGTCAAATTCAGTTTAATGTGAAGGCGCTAAGTGTGCGATGATATTAAAGCTTCGGTTAAGAAGTTAGCACTAAGTGTGCGAGAAAATCGAATTGTTAAAGAAGATCGAACAAGTTTGTGATATTGAGCATTGAGTAGTAAGAGTGATCATTAATTAAGTGTTGCCACAGGTATGTACAGAACCTATGTGGTTGATGATATCGTATATGGATAAATGGATGATTATATGAGAAATGTTTATGGATGAGATTGTGTATTATTGTGAACTATGCCATGTAATAGTTAATTTTACATATTAAACTTGAATCATTGAAGATAGTGTGTTATATTACGAACTTACTAAGCTTTTAAGCTTATTGTGTGAAGTTTTCTCTGTTTTACAGTGTCTTTAAAGCTAGCTCAGATCCGGGGATTATCAGTGACTCAATCACACTATCGGATATCTATTTTGGTACTTTTGGAAGTTGTAAATTTGGTATATGGCATGTATAGGCTAGTGATTATGGTATGTTTTGAGATGTATAGATCTTGCCATGTGATATTGCTTGATAGATGAATGATCTTAGTTTATGTCTTGGATATGTGAGAATGATGGTTATAAAGTGTTTATGTGACTTCGTGCGAATGACCTTTATGATATGTTTTGATGATATGGAGGTAGAAAGTTTCATGCTATGAATTGTTAAGGATTGAGTGATGTATGGATTACATAATTTTGATGTGAATTTGATATTTTGGGATTGGTATGTCTGAGTTGGAATTGAGTGTGAAGATAAATGATATAGTTGAAGGTTAAAAAAAGTGCATGTTTTGGTATGTTTTGAATTCATTTGGGGTATGAATTTAGTATGTTTTGATGCTTGTAGGTGTGACCCAAAGTTGGGTGGCAATTTGGCCTTGCAAATGGCCTATAATTACCCACACGGTTGAGCACACGGGCGTGTAGCTCGATCGTGTCTCTTAATTTTGCAAATTGAAACAAGTCAGACTCGTACACGGGCTGGACACACGGGCGTGTGACTGGCCGTGTGAAATAAGTCAGTGTCAACCACGGGTTAGGCACACGGGCGTGTCTTTGGTCGTGTGGACAAGTCAGTAGGTATGCCCTGTTTTTTCACGGCTTGGACACACAGGTGTGTTTGAGGCCGTTTGAGGCACACGGTCTACCCACACGGGCGTGTGACCTCTATAGCTTTAAAAATGTTAAGTTTTTGAAAAAATTTTGTATGAGCTCAGTTTAGTCCCGACCCCTTCTTAATGCTTGTTTAAGGTCTCGTAGACCTTATTAAGGGACTTAGTGACGTTGATTGATTATGATTTAATGTTGTATGAACTATGAAGATTAAAGGTTTTGATTTGATCGGTAACAACTCATAACCCTAGTCCGGCGACAGATACGGGATAGGGGTATTACACAAGGAATAGTAAAACTCCCTAGACTTTATGTTTGTTGGCTAGTTTGTTTTAAAGAATGGTCGAGCAAACTGCATTGAGCTCTACAGTCGAAGAGTCGTCTAACTTCCTTTTATTTGTTAATAGCTCATTTAAAAATTTTACATAATTTGGCATCTGGGAAAAGGCTTCAACAAACGGTATGTTAATGTGCAATTATTTTAAGAGTTGAAGAAATTTACCATATTGTTCGTTTGTGCAATCTCTCTTCAATGTTGCTGGATATGCAATTCGAGGTTTTTATTCTCTAATCACCGACTTTTGCTCTTTCTTGATTTCCTCAACCTCATCATTTTTCTCAATAGCTTCTAATTTCGGTTTCTATTCAGGCTTGAGTAACCCTTCCACGTTTCGAACAATGATTGCGTGGAGTTGCTCCCTTAGGTTAGTTTCAATATTGCTAGGTAAGCTACCTTTTGGTCTTTCCGAAACTAATTTTGCAAGCTGTCCAATTTGATTTTGAAGCCCTTGAATCAATTCTTGTTGATTTTTCAAAGCTTTCTCAATGTTTTAAAATCGAGTTTTTGACACCAAAATATTTTTTTCCAACATCTCTTCAAGGTTCGGTTTCTTCTCATACTAATATGGTTGGTGAAAACCCGGAAGGGGTTGTAACCTTTGATTTCCTTGACCACCCCAAGAGAAATTTGGAAGGTTCCTCCAGCCTGCATTATGGTTATTATTGTAAGGGTTATTTTGAGGTCTAGAATTGTTACCCATATAGTTGACTTGCTCATTCTCCGTGCTAGAACCGAAGGGTAAACATTCTGAATCAATCATCCCCACTCCATTTGCATCACATTGCATCACCAGATTCACCTGCGCAGAAAAGTTCAAACCATCAATTTTGTTATTTAGTGCTTTCACCTAGCTTGACAACATATCAACTGCATCTAGATTGAAAACACCAGCAGCTTTCATTGGTTTTGTTCTCATGACTTACCAGTGATAATTATTCTGTGTCATCTCCTCAATAAACTCATAAGCTACCTCGGGTGTTTTATTATTCAGTGTTCCACCAGCTACTGCATCAATTAACTACCTAGTTGAGGGATTCAAACCATTGTAGAAGGTTTGAACTTGCAACCATAAATAACCCATGATGAGGACACATTCTCAATACATCCTTAAATCTCTCTCATGCATCATATTATGTCTCCAAATCGATTTGAGCAAAAGAAGAGATATCATCCCTCAACTTAGTTGTTTTAACTGGTGGGAAGTACTTCAACAAAAACTTCTCAGTCATCTAATCCCAAGTCGTAATAGAACCACGTGGTAAAGAATTTAACCAATGTTTTGTTTTGCTCCTTAACAAGAATAGGAACAACTGTAAGCGTATGGCATCATCAGAAACACCATTGATCTTGAAAGTGTCACAAATCTCCAGAAAGTTAGCTAAATGAGTATTTGAATCTTCATCTTGCAAACCATCAAACTGTACATACTGTTGTACCATCTGAATTGTGTTTGGCTTCAGTTCGAAATTATTTGTAGCAATAGTCGATCTCATAATACTCGATTCAACCCCAATCAGAGTGGGCTTGGCATAATCATACAAAGTGCGAAGGGTGGGATGCTCAATGACTTGTTGATTATTTTGATTATCACCCATCTCCACTGTAGTATCCTTTTCCTCGTGATCGTCTACTTTACTTTGTTGATTTTTCCTTGCTTCTCTACAATTTCTATGAGTAGTTCTTTCAATCTCACTAATAAAAAATCATTGGTTCCAATGGGTTTCCTCTAGTCATAAACCAAAAGAACCTGTCAAAATCAAACAAATGAAAATATAAAAATATAAAAATTAAATTAAAAATAAATAAAATAAAATAACAGCTAAATTAATAGAAATAAAGTTTTCCTAATATTTCAGTCCCCGGTAACGGCGCCAAAAACTTGATCTCCACGAAACCAACTAAAAATACGACAAAGACAAGTGCACTTATCGATAAATAGTATAGCTACAGTGAGCAAAGATATCGTTCCCACGAGGACTAAAAATACTAGTAATTACTGTCTTTCTATTATTTAACCGACCAAAAGTGATTGAATTAAACTAAAATTAACTAAATTAATTAACTAAGAACTTGGTAAAGAACAATTAAGGAAAATAATCGAATAATAACAAAGAAGCGAAACAATACCCAGGAAAGAATCCACCCAGACTACATCTGTCATTATAAATTTGAATTAAACAATTTATTCACTTACTACATTAACCCATAGAAATCCCTAAATTATGCTAATATCTCTCTTCAAGACTAAAAGCAACTGACTCTAGGTTGATTAATTGAAATTTCTTTCTAATTAAAACCCCTATTATCGAACTAACTCAATCTATGAATTCCCCTATTAGATTTGACAATAATCCGGTATATTTATGTCATCCTATTTCTATGATTGCATGCAACTCCACTCAATTATGCTAGATCTACTCTTAAACAGGGTCTATTCCTCCTCTAAATTAAGCACATCGAACATGAATTAATAATCTAGAAATATTAAATCAAGAATTAAGCACACATAACTGAGAACATGATTCAAGTATTTATTGCGTAAAATAAAAATCAAAAAACATAATCCATCATAGGGTTCATCTCCCCTATGTATTTAGAAAATTAATTCGTAATCACGAATAAGAACATCTCAAAATCAGTATAACCACAAGAAATAAAGAAACTCATAAAAAAATTCAAAGAAATTAAAAGGAGATCTTTAATCTTGATAGAAATCTGCTTTAGAGTCGACTTCAATGGCGTTTTTTGAGTTGTTTTATTCAATATTCTTTGACAGTCCCCTTTCCTCTTCTTATATTTGATATTTATAGGTCTTAAAATACCCGAAAAACCTAAAAATTATGTTTTTCTGCATGTCCGAAGCGCAAATCTTGAATTCCATATGGTCTGGCACATGTGTGGCACCCCGTGTGGCTCACACGGCCATGTGTCCAGCCCGTATCGCTCCGTTTTTACTCGTTTTGCTCCCAAATGCCCTCCTAAGTATAGAAACATGAATTTAAAGGATTAGGAGCATAAAATTCACCATTTTGCATTGATTAATCACCCAAAAACACATTAAGAACAGGATTAAAATATGTTACTTTTGACACTTATCAACCAAGTGTGGGATGCTAAAATTATTATACTTTAAGACACCACATTTTCTTTCTTTTTCTTCGATATTTATGTTTTATAATTGGTCAGTTGATCCATTTTGAAAACTAATAATAATATATTTAATTATTAAAAATTATCTTGAAAAAATATTAAATTTTTCAATTTAAAATTTTTAAAACTTTTAAATAATTTTTTTTTGTAATTTTTAGTAATTAACGAAAGGACCACATCCAATATAAACTTGTCCAAGTGCATTTGAACTTGGATAACAATTTTTCCAAGTTCATTTTAGACATGGTTTTTAATAATTTTAAATATTTTTTTTATTCTTTAATAAATTTAATAATGTTTTATAATATCTTATAATTATTAATAATCTTTAAATAATTTTTTATAAGTTTTTTTATTAATCTTTTAGTAATTATCTAAATAACCTTGTCCAAGATGAACCTAAATGATTGGTTATCCAGATTCTAAATGAATTTGGACAACTTAGACATGTTATTTTCAACCATTATTTGAAATTTTATTTATTTTAGAAATTTTTTAAAAAAAAATTAATATTTAGCATGAGATCCCTGTGGCATGCCAGCTATCACTATTTGGTTGAACCATTAGCCACGTTAGTAAAAAAAGTTACATCAATGGTGGTCAATGTAGCACCTTATTCCTCACCCAAATTAAAATAAGATATAGGACATTACATTGATTAGCGAAGAAAACCAAATATACAAATTCAACATTCAAAAATTCAACATTCAATATGGTAAAACAATGTATATAGTGACTATAGCCATTACTACTGATCCATGGATAGATATCAATCTTAAACGAACTTTGGAAAGTCTTTCAGAGCCCGAAATACACAAATAGAGAGCCAAACATCAATACCTAGAACCAAAGTAGCAATACAAGTAAAAATACAAGTAAAAAAAATTGAACAGTGATGTAACACCCCTTACTCGTCCCAACATCTAGTACGGATAAAAGACGTTACTGAAACACATGCATAACTAAATCTCAAGAAATTTTAAGAAATTAAACTCTAAAACAATTTAATCAAATAATAGCATCAATATAAAACCATTTTTGAAGGCTTTAACAATATCTTAAGATCATTTAGAACCTTTACATGGGTGATCGGAGGTATTTGAGATCGAAGACAAGCTTTGGGAAGCTCAAAAAAATCAAAACGATGCAGTGGCACCAATCCAAGGGTATAGGCATCAATACCGATACCCTATGTATCAGAAACTTTTACTAGGAACTGTATCTTTTTGGCTAGTTTAAAGCACGTTTAGATAAATGTAAAGGTAGGTTCTAGAACTTGATTTTCTTTGAGCAAAAATTTGGTTGCTGAATTTTAAGTTTTGATACTTATTAGCAAGGTTTTGAAACTCTGCTTTAGGGGATCAAAAATATACTTAAAAATCATTCCAAAACACCTCCCAATCAAGTAGAAATACAACATACTCAAAAGATCATTTAAAAACATACAAAATTATAATCAAACATGACTTAATTTGATTTTATGTTAGCATATCATCACAACTCCTAGAACTCTTTTTAGAGTTTCATAACACATCCAAAACAAACCAACATCAATCCAAATCATAGCTCTAAATCAAAAAAGGAGTAGACATGCATGCATCCAAAATATCCATACATCAACCAAGGCTCAAGCCAACAAAATAACCATTCGAATGCGATCATCAAATACATCCATTAACAAGACCTATGGTTGCTCAAATTAACATATATCCATACAGCATAAGTGACCCTCAAAGTACATGCCACTAAAAGTCTTAGAAATACATATAAGCTCTTTCATACTCCGTTGCAATGATGGTCTAGTGATCTTATTAATGAGTCGCCTTCCCAAAATCAACTCACGACTTTTGCGCAAAAAAAAAAAAAAACAACACATAAGCATAAATGCTTGGTAAGCTCAAATGAAAAATACCATACTTACCTTGCTATTAAGTGAGCTAGTCAAGTAGATATTAGACAAGATTAATAACAAGTGGTACTGTCATAACACTAAACATGCCAAAACCAACTCATCAATCAATAAAGTCACATTCATGCATTAATATTTGTGATCAATTCATTATAAGCTGGAAACAAAACATAGTCTAGCTACTCAAGAGGCATCTCATCAATTAAGCACAACAACTAAGCATAAATAAAAAATTGCATGCTCAAACACACTTGAGTTTCCACAATTTACCAATTTAATCATTTTACAGAAGTTTGAAAAAGTTCACCCTTAATAAGCTCAGTAAAATAAGACCTGGACACATGGGAAATCCACCAAACACACCAAATATATTAATTGTGTTCCAACCAAACACATTGAGAGTATTGCACTAGAAGTGCATCCAACCAAATCACACTAGAGATTTTATAAGAGAATAAGTTCAGTGGTCCATTCAAAAGTACCCTACCATGAAATAATAGAACAGAGCTTCAACTCCACACAAGCCCATACACAAATGCGCAATAGGTCCTAATTGGCATGTCAACCATATCCTAACTTTTCTACCAAGTTTACGAGAGCAAAATTAACTCTTTATCAATAAGGTCCTTTAGAAAAGTTCATTATACACAAATTAGTCATTAAAAAGTCACATTTTCTGAGTTTCACATCACATGTCCCATTAAGCACATATATGTTTGATTCCCATATATGAAGTTTGATACAAATCATATTCACAAACATAACTAATGCCTTCTTATCTTTTTTTAGTATCTTCTTTCAATGCTATTTTCTCTTTGTTTGTTAAAGTAGCTTTGGCAGCTACGTCTTTGAGCTCGACATATCCTTCTTCAAAAATATACCAACAATATTAAGAGTCGAGCAAAGCCTTCATTGATACCCTAATTACCATAATTTGTCTTTGTTAATTTCGAGATCTGCGGTTGAATCATGTTTGTCATCATAACGTCGACAAGAAACTAGCTTTGATGCCACTTGTTGGAAGCGTAGTGGACAATTAATAATCGAAAATAAATTTATTATTCACACAAGTATTACACAATACAAATAGAAATGTTTATTTTTTCTCAATACACTAGCTGATGTTAGTTTTTCTCACTTAAGTCAATTTCTTATACTTCTCAACACTCTCATATATTACGTTATATAATCATCTATATGTTATATTTATAAGCTAAATTTATAGCCCTATAGAAGCTCCTAATAGACTTAAGTTGTTTTCACCTTCTTTCTAATATTCACTGCCTAAGACTATTGAAAATGTTGCTGCCATAATTATCCATTATTCTTATCTCTTTAATTGTTCATGAATCTTCCATTATGCTACCATTCTTATCCTTTAACTTAAAGTTTTGTAGAACCAACCGCCTCTCTTTACTTTGCCAACTTATCATTTTCATGTTTAGCCGACTTTGAAAAGTCAGTTTGGTTTCTAACATTTATATTACTACTTTTCTTGAAAAGTAGAAAAGTGAAACGATGAATCAACAAAAAGGAAAAAAAGGGATTGCAATAGAGGGGTATGGTTAGGTTTTTAATAAAACAATACCAATATTCAACATGAAAATGTCTCCCCACCTTAGTACCGTAAATAAACAACAAACAAGGGAATAATAAATGTTGCTTTCATCTCAAAGGGTTTCATTTAATGTCTGCAACTTTTTCACAACAAATTTCCTTTCCTTTTAGAAATGAAAATGCCTCCTGGACTGTGTTAAGAACTGAGGTATGAAATGGTCTGATAGAGATGAAAGAGATAAAACTATTTTCAACAGAATAACCTCTATTTTCAATTTCTGAAACAATGTTACCTTTCTTGTTCATTTGATATTACATTTATAGAGGAATTTAGCTAACTGTTTCTTAACAAATTGTTAGCTGAATAACAGTTTTTGTACTGACTTAGTAACTAATTACTGACTTATAAACTGATTACTAACTCAAAAACTATTTACTACTCTAACATTCACCCATCTTCTCTATGGACAAGACCCGAAGAGAATTTCTAAACCGATGAAAAATAGTTGCTGATAGCGGTTCAGTCAAAATATCCACCACTTGATCACAAGCAGGAACCTCACCAACCAAAACAGACTCGTCTGCAACTCACTCATGAACAAAAAATAGATCAAGCTCAACATGTTTGAACTTAGAATGTAGGACAGGATTGGCTGCAACTGCAACAGCGCTACAACTATCGCACCAAATATTGGGAGTATCATCAGGTTTAATTTGCAGTTCTTGAAGTAACGAAAGTAACCAGGTAACCTCACTAGTGGCTGCGGCAAGGCTTCTATACCCTGCTTTAGCTGTAGAGCGGAAACCACCTACTACTTTTTGGAGCACCATGACATAGGAGAAGATCCAAAATAAACACAATATCCCGAAGTGGATCGTCGATCGTCAAAATCTAGCCCCTAGTTGGCATCAGCATATGCAACTAGAGAGAGTCGACTGGATGATCTAAAGACAATTCCAAGTTCAAGAGTCCCACTCAAATATCTTAAGATGCAGTTTAGAACAACCATGTGAACCGTGGTAGGGTTATGCATAAACTGGCATATCCGGTTTACTACATATGCAATATTAGGCCTAGTAATTACAACGTACTGAAGCGCACCAGCAAGGCTCTGATATTCAGTCGGATCATCTAAACGATCACCATCCTCTTTGGAGAGAGTGGATGAGCTAATCATTGGAGTGTGAACACTCTTAGCATTTGACATTGAAGCGCGAGCAAGAATATCCCGTATGTATTTGGTCTGGCAAAGATAAAGACACCCAGAAGAAGAGTGGGTTACCTCTATGCCGAGAAAATAGTGTAGGTTACCCATGTCCTTAAGTGAAAACTCATCATTTAGCAATTGAAGAAACCATTCAATAACAGTAGAAACACTCCCGGTAATGATAATGTCATCAACATAGGCCAGAACATAAAGTGTGGAGTCACTCTGAACCCGAATAGATAGGGAAGCATTAGACTTCGAGGCACTGAAACCAATAGACACAAAGAACTTCTTTAGCTTTTCAAACCAAGCCCGAGGAGCTTACCGGAGACCATACAAAGCTTTCTTCAGACAGCATACAAGAGGTTTTCCTGTCGAATTATACTAAACATAACCCGGAGGTTGTTGCATAAACACCTCAGTATCCAAGTCACCATTTAAGAAAGCATTATTGACATCTATCTGTCGTAGTTGCCACTTCCTGGATACAGCAACAGATAGAATAACTTCAATAGTGGCAGGTTTTACCACGGGACTAAATGTTTCCTTGAAGTTACATCTCAGAGTTTGAGAACAGCCTTTTGCAACCAGTCGAGCCTTTTTGCGTGCAATTGTGCCATCAGGGTTCCTTTTAATTTTGAACAGCCATTTGCATCCGATGACCTTGTGATTTGGTGGTAAATCGACCAGTTCCCAGATGGAGTTATTAACAAGAGCATCGTACTCAGCCTGAGCGGCTGCACGCCACTCAACTGTAGGCAGAGCTTCTTCTATTGAAGATGGTTCAACGGCTTCAACAGAAAGAGCTTTCAGCTTGAATATACCTGCTTTTGCCCGTGTAACCATAGGATAGGTGTTGGTCACTGGTATGGGAGAACTTTCTTCACTGGTGTATGAGGACAAATTGATGTTGTTTAAGGGTATTTCCTCATTATTTTCCTAAAACATTGGTTGATGAGAACCAGGAGCAGTAATAGACACACTGTTGTCTGGTACGGAAGTGGTCATAGCCGGTGACACTAGAATAGGCACCATAGATTGAAGTGACGAATTAATCATTGGTGAGGATGTTAAAACAGACTCCACTGGCCGAGTTGAAACAGTCTGAACCAGGGGCACTACTGTTGAAACAGATGCATCCGAATTCATTATCGGTCCTTATGAACCATGATCAGACAATAAAAACTTATTTTCATCAAACACAACATGTCGGGAAATGACTATTTCGCCATTTGGTAAAAGATACTGATATCATTTATGTTGAGCACTATATCCCAGAAAAGTAGATGGTTAAGATCGAAATTCCAATTTATGATTCCCAAATGGTCGTAAATATTGATAACAGCAGCAACCACAAACCCGAAGATGATCATAAGTCGGGTCACACCCATAAAGAGACTTAAACGGGGACTGACCTTTGAGAACCTCAGTAGGAAGACGATTGATGAGATGAACTGCACAGCAGAAAGCATACCCCCAGTAATCCATAGATAGACCAGCTTGAGCCAACAGTGACAAGCCCATTTCAACAATGTGCCGATGTTTGCATTCAGCCACGCCATTTTATTCAGAAGTATACGGACAAGTCAATCGATGAATAATCCCTTGAGATGCTAAGACCGATGTTAACGCTCGATACTCACCACCCCAATCACTCTAAAATTGTTTAATATTCTTACCAAACTATGTTTTGACCAGCTGTTGAAATCTAGTAAAGAACTCTACTGTTTGAGACTTTTGACGGAGAAGATAAATCCAGGTAAACCTAGTTCTCATTTCAACAAACGACACATAATACCGATTGGCAGCACAAGCAACAGTTACAGCACCCCAAAGATCAGAGACAATCAAATCAAACGGTTGATATTCCATATTAGACATAGTGAACGGAATTTTATGTGACCAACCTTGTTGACAAGCAGTACACAAACCATCAAGACTGTATTTAGTAGATGCAATTTTACATTTATCTAAAATATTTTTAACTACAGACGCTGATGGATGTCCAATACGTTTATGCCACAGACTAAAAATTGGACACTCAGCATTCTTATTTTGAACATTCGTATGAGCAACAAACGGAGTCTTAGTAGACGGAGTAGGCACCACAGGTACGGGAAAATGATACAGTCCTTCACGAATGTGGCCCGTCAGCAGAACTTCCTAGGTCACGATATCCTTAATAACACAATGTGTTGGATGAAATTCGAAGGACACGGCATTATCATTAGCAAACTGTGATACTGATAGTAGATTTTTGCGTATACTAGGCACACATAAGACGTTAGATAAACGCAACAATTTTGAATGAGCTGGTAAGATACTATTTCCAACCGACGAAATCATAGCAGGAGTCCCATCCCCCATTAAAAGAGAAGAGTTACCTGAGTACGGAGTGGGGTCGCACAAGACAGACGAATCCCAGCAGACATGATGGCTGACTCCAGAATCAGGATACCATGATGTGATTCCAACAGGTACAGGAATATAAGAGTCATCGTTACCACTAGCGGACTCGATTTGAGTGGTGTTAGCCTGAGATCCAGAAAAATCAGAGTAATCCGAGGCATGTAGATCGCCTACCCTAGGAAGCCCAATACAAGGGTCAGACCTGTATATACCCGAGCTCGAGGTTTTGTGGGCCACGGAATCGGACCACCATCCATTGGTCCAAAATTTTGCCGAGTCCTAAGAGAGGAGTTGACCTGAACATTATTGGAAGTGGGTGTATGAGGGACTATAGGTACTGTTGGTCTGACAGTAGAAGGTCTACTAGTATATGGCCTAGCATGAGGAGGCCCATTTGAATAAGGCCCAGCATCATTTGGCAACCCAAAATTTTGCCCATGAAAATTTGGCCTATGTGCATTCAGCCTAGAATGAAATATATACTGCCCATGTTGATAACTCCCATTCGGCCCATGTTGATAATTCCCATTTGGCCCACGTATATTTGGCATATAGGACAAAGGTGGCCCACGTGGCATATTGCCATGAACACCATTATAGTCGGCCACATAATCATCATAATACCCAGTCAGTAAAACATATTGACTATCATCATAAGTATTTTGACCATAAGATACCCTAGCAGACTTTTGAGGAGCCCCCCATTCACCTTGAGACAGACCAGAATGAAGGGGATTACCATAAGACGAGGGTTAGAACCCGACGGTGGCGCCTCCATGCTTCGGTTGTAGAGGTAGTAGCACCGCTGGGCGTCGTGATCGAACCTAGAGCAGATCTAACACTGAAGTTTAGATCGAAAAACACGCCCTCGTCCACGGTCGGATGTGTGACCGCCACGTTCAGAAACATCTACTCTTGGCGATGGTGCACTCATCGACTCACCTTCCACCAGATTTGCATGAAGAACAACATCAAAAACCGAACGGGCAAGTCTATTCTCGCACTCCACCAGCGCATCTACCAGTCGTCGAAACGAGAGAACACCGGCCAACAGTGACGCGGAAGAAACAATCTCCTCATACTCCGGTGGAAGACCCGCTAGCAAGATTTGAACCTTCTCCTCTTCCGAAATGCGCAATCCAGATGACTCAAGAAGAGCAGACAGATTTGTAATACGAGCAACGTAAGAATTAATCGTAAGTGTACCTTTTTTTAACGAATGTAGCTCATGACGTATCCTCGACTGTTTTGCTCCTGTATCAGCCGCAAACAAACTCATCGCCATATTCCAGACGTCACACGAGGTGTGAGCATCAGTAAAAGAAGGCAAGATTGACGAGCTAATAGTGGAGAGAAGCCATGACGTCAGAAGCCAGTCCTGTTGCGTATACACCGAAGCCAAAGGGTTAGGAACAAGAGTTCCTTTAGGAGTTTGAATAAATCGCGATGGTGGAGTTGCGGTGCCATCTAAAAAACCGGTTAGATCGTATCCATCCACAATCAACTTCACTTGCTTGCGCCATTGAACATATGTTGCATCGTCAAGCTTAACAACCTCATGCCGAGAGAAAGTATTCACAACACGATCACCATTGAAGGCAGCGGATCCAAGTTCGACAGTGGTGTTGGCCATGAATCCCGAGATCAACTGGCGAAAGATACCATGTTAAGAACTGAGGTATGAAATGGTTTGATAGAGATGAAAGAGATAAAACTATTTTCAACAGAATAACCTCTGTTTTCAATTTCTGAAACAATGCTACCTTTCTTGTTCATTTGATATTACATTTATAGAGGAATTTAGCTAACTGTTTCTTAACAAATTGTTAGTTGAATAACAGCTTTTCTACTGACTTAGTAACTAATTACTGACTTATAAACTGATTACTAACTCAACAACTATTTACTACTTTAACAGACTCGATCTAGCTATTACCCTTTGAATTTCATCAAACAGATAAAGTGGGTAAACACATTAAAATATTAAATTTGTTATTAGGCCAATAAAAAAATATTCACATCAACATTTTTTTTTTTTTTTGAATAATTAGGTGTAGGGGTAAGGGTAGAGATGAGGTTGCTAAGGATTGGACCTAAGCTCTCATGCTACAATACAAATACTCTTATTACTAAACTAAGAGGTTGTCGGCACCCACATTCAATTTCCATTTGGGTTTTAATGGCGGGTGGCTAAAATTTTGAATTTTGAAAACATTGGTAATGAAATTGAAAATTTTTTAAGCTAGGTGACTGCCCAAATAATTTACCAATTATATATTTGTAATTAGGATTGCACTTCAAATTAAAAATAATAATTTTCTTTTAAATCTTTTTATGTGTCAAATAGTCTTCAGAACTCATTCAGCTGGCATCAAACTGGAATATGTTTGGAAACTGATCCTGGAGAGTAAGTTGGTTTGAATAATGGAGACCAGACCCACCAAAATTAACTAAATTTTATAGCTCTTGCAAACCATTTTGCGACCCCACAATAACTCTTGCAAGGACTACCCATTTTTCTTTTCCTATTTGAAGATCAATGAAAGTATATATATTGTCAAAAACATAGTAATATATATTATATTTGCACCGACAATTAAGACTGGGATATGGCAATAATATGCTACTTTAAGAAACATAAATAAATGAAAGAAAGTCTTTATTTAGGTAGGAGAAGAAATTGATGGGTTTGATGAAGAAATGAACTCTACATTTTTCTTACAAAATCCAATGTTTAACTATCTTACGTTGTCGATTAAGCCCAAACTTTAATCTGTTGACAACTCCTCCCCCCACTCTAAACAAAAACTATCTTACAATGTTAACCTTCATAATGCTTATATTATTAACATTTAACACTCAGAAAAGAGTCTCTTAAGACCTTATCAACAAAGGTCAACAGCTAAGTTAATCACCAAAAAACAAGAGAAAAGGAAAAACAGGGGGGTTTGGATTTTATTTTAAAAGGATGGTTCTAACTACTACAGGCAAAAACATTCTCACAGAAGGAAATCTCAACATTATAATGGAAATTGATTAACCTACTATTTTTCACTGTTTTCATTCTTATAAAGTATCAACAACCTTTACACATATTTTCCTCTTTATATGTTCTAATAAAAATAAGCACTACAATTGGGATTTTCTTATTCATGATTTACTTTGTATTTTAGCACATTAAGTATAGATCAGATCCAAACTTCATTGCTGCTATTTTCCTTACCTACACAGCAAACGAGTTACATATTGATTTTTGGTAATTAATGTTGCTGTAAGTCTGTGACCAAATATCTGATTTCACTCTCCCACTCAAACAATTTTTTTTTAAATTAAAAAAAAAAAAAACAAAGCCCTAACAATATCGTGACTCAAATTCAAATCACTTCTAGGACGATAAACACCTTAACTATTAGGCCACGTACAGCGATTTCGCTCAAACAAATTTAGATCAACATTAAAGAATGAGATATCACCCATAATTTTCCTTTTAGCCATAAATGTTTTCACCTATATATTTGTTTTTTTATGGTTGGAAAAAACATCGTAGAATGTCCTGGTTTGTCTGAAAGTTTGCAGAGAAACACCATACAAACTACTTCCAATTACAAAGGTGGATGATGATGTTTAAGCTAATAATTTCCGCCCATCAATGTCTCCCTGACAACTGAAATGCTTTATATTTAAACCTATTACCTAGAAAATGTCCTCACATCAAATGGAGGAGCAGTTGAAACCTTTTAAGCCACAACAAAAGTTGGGGATTACTACTTATTGCATTTAATTATCAACACTTCAACGCCATAGCATATAACCTTCATAGCAACTGCAATAATGTTGAAGATGTAGGGTTATTGTCATATTTTTCATTAATTTATGAACCCATTTTTGCATATGTATATAAAGTAAACGCAACTCATATGAAAGACAAAAGAGAATTTTATTTTATTTTTTTTAGTACATTTCTTTTCCCTATTTCATTTCCACCAGAATAAATAAAGCAATGATAGAAGGCATGGTAGAGAAGCATGATGAAGAAAAGAGAGTTGACAATGAACAAGCTGAAAACATATCTGCAATGTCGTTTCTTTCACAGAAATGTTCATCCTTGGACTTGAATGAAGAAGCTAGCAGCAAAGAGGATTATGATTACAACATTATCGGCAATGGCAAACAAGGTGATGAGATTGAGAAGACAAGTGAAGGGAATTCCAGCAATAATAACAACAACATAGTGGGGGAGAAAGGTAAGGGTAGAAGAAGAGTAAGGCAATATGTTAGGTCAAAATTGCCTCGCCTACGGTGGACTCCTGATCTTCATCTCTCCTTCGTGCATTCTGTTGAAAGGCTTGGTGGACAAGACAGTAAGTTCAATATTAGTATATTTCATATACCTAAATATATATATATATATATATATATATATATATATATATAAAGAATTTATTTAAGAGAGTTTTGCATGTTTATTATTTACTGTAATTTCTGGTTGCAGGAGCAACTCCAAAGTTAGTCCTTCAGTTGATGAATGTGAAGGGACTTAGCATTGCCCATGTAAAAAGCCACTTGCAGGTAACACAACCTTATATCTTAATCTTAAAATTTTAAACTTATCATGTATTTTTCAAATTTTGGTAAAAAAAAAAGAATACATCAATGAAAAATAATTATACTAATTAAATATAAAATATGATTAATTCTTTTTATTCACTTTGTTATTTTTGTGCTCGTTAAATTTCATTGTACATCTTTGGGTTTTGCCTTCTTTGATTTTCAAAGGAAAACGGTTTTGTATCTTCAATTCGTTGGTTGTTGGATTATTCTTAGCCACATTAGTGCTTTTTAAATAATTAATTATTTTTCGTTGATGTATTACAATCAGATTCCATCCTTGCGCTATAAAAAAAATAGTAAAAGATAAAATTTACAAATATAATTATAATTATAATAAAAAAAAACCTTTCCAGCTTGTAATTTCAAAATTAAGTAAATTAATATTTTCAAATTGTTTAACCTCAATCAATTTTTTTTTTTTTTTTGAGTAATAACCTCAATCAATTTCGTTCATGTAGGAAGATTGATGTATTTTTTTTAGCGACTTATAATATATTTTAACCATAAACTTTTCACTACATTATTTCACAAAATCATTTAACTTTTACTGTTTCAGATGTACCGGAGTAAGAAACTTGACGAGGCTGGACAAGGTGAAGTTTTTTCCTTATAGTATGATTTTCTACTGTCCCTTGATTTTATAAATTAATTAACTCATAGTAGTACAACATCGAATTATTCGTCCAGTTCGTAGGTTTATAAAGGTAAGTTGTATTTCGGTCTAAGCTTAAATTATTAATACTAGTTAATTATGAAAAATAATAAATTTATTAATATAAAAATATAAAAATATTTTAATAATTTATGAATAGTAATTAATATTAGGAAATACAATTTCATGAAGGTTTTCTAAAATTCTAAATATAAATTTGGATAACAATAATAATATAAAATTTCAGAATTTGTAAAAAAAAAAATTATAATTAAGAAATTGAGTAGTTTAAAATCACTTTCCAAATTCTGTAGAATTAATGCATGTGTTCCCATCATAAAATAAAATAAAAAATTTAACTTCTAAATATCATTTTTATTTGGGTAAATATCAAATTTATACATGATTTTTGGTTTAATGTACAATTAGATATATGAATTTTGATTTTGTGTAATTATACACATGAAACTTGAATTGTTGTTCATATATATACATAAATTTTTATTTTAATTTAATTGTCCACATTTAAATAAATAAATACATACATTTATTTTCATATTGCATTAATATAATAGTTTGCATATGCAATAATCAATGTGAAATTGTACTAATTTTTTAGTGGTTTTTAAAAATTGAATCAAAACAAAATTTCATATATAAAACTGCAAAAAATCAAAGTTTATATATAACATTATACATTAGATCAAAATTCATGTATAGTTTTGATGTAATATATATTTATAAAAACTTATATTTATAAATTTTTACAAATCTAATAATATTCATATTGTATGTTCTTATATCAGTATTCTTCTTTTTTTTAATTATCTTTTACAATCTTTAAATTTTAATAATCTAAATTTTCTAAAACAATTATTTTATCCAACTTACAATTACCAACATTTTGAAACACTAACATTTAAAAACTCTTCATTCAAATGCACTCTAAGGAGAAGTATATATAGCAATCTTGAAATTCTATTTGGAAAAAGTCAAATATATTTGAAATAGAGATATTTATAAGTTGAGCCAAATTAGATTGCAACCCCGATCTTAAACAACTTTTTAAGTTTGGGTCTAACCTTTGCTCTCCCCTAAAAGATTCATTTTGTTATTTAAAATAATTAATTTATATTAATGTTTGTATTTTTATATAATCAAAATTCAAAATTATTTAATTTAAATTCGGCTCATGCTGAATTGGCTGGAGATTAAAAAAAAATTAATTATGTTATAAGATTATTTTGTAGTTTTAAAAATTTTTATAACATTTTTTAAAGAAAATTCAACTTTAAGAAAACTGCCTTTATGTCATTTATTTTAAAAATAAATAATTATTTTGTTAAAAAATATTTACCATTTTTCATTCAAAAACTGCCCTCTTATTTTTAAATTATTTTTTATATAATATTTTGTTATCATTTAATCTAATTACATATTATTAGAATCACATGCAAGAAAATTTTCTAATTTGTAGGGTATACCACGGACTAGGCCACAGTTGATTATAAATTAGGTTGCCCATTAATGTATGACCAAAGAGATAATATAGCCAAAATGTACTAGCTAGAAATTAATTCAAATATTTTTATTAATTTTTTATAAGAAACAGGGGTAAAGGTTCAAAATTATTGTCAGTTGAATATTACAATATAAATCTTTTATAATGCTACTAATAACTCAATATACATATAGACAATTATTTAAATCTTACTTAAATATAAATATATTTTTCGACTAAATCTTAGATCAATTAGTATCAATATTGTTGTTAGTATAATAGGACATGGATTCGAATATATTAAAATGCACTTATCCTTCTATTTAAAAATTAGAGAGGACTTATGAATAGTTCTAAACATTTCTATATATTTATTTCAATAAATAAATAATATAGAAAAGAATATAAGCATAATTTTTATCATATATGTATTTTTTGAGCAAGATCTTGCTCCAAATTGAAAATTGAGAGGAATTATTATCATATATGTATTTTTTGAAAATCGCATAATTAGAATACATGTGTAGCTTTAAAATAATAATATCTAATAAGCATTCAAATATATAATTTGAAACCAATAATAATAATAATAATAATAATAATAACAACAACAACGTTATATATGCAATACATACGAAATTTAATTAAAATAAAATAGTCTAAATTGTAATTGAAATTAAATTTAAATATGTAAATATATGTGATTAAAAATATTAAATACACTCTAATTGTTTTCTAATTCAAATTGTCATTTTTGTATAGCACGTTAAAATGTCTTCATGACGGAAAATATTTTTTAATATATTATCAAAATGTTCTCATATTGGTGAAAAAACATTCAACATTTAAAAATTATAAAATATTTATTTAACAATTGAATAATAGGTAGAGTGGTAACTTGCTTTAAAAAAAAAACTTCATCAATCTTTAGTTAATGTCGAGTTGAATTGTGATACCAACTCAATCAACGATATTATCTGTAACACCCCAAACCCTGCCCATGCGTTTCGACCGGATCTGGCATGTTATCGAACACATAACATTAAATCGGATTTTGAAAACACAAGTTAAATTAATTAAATTTGAATAAATGAGAAACTTTTTGAAAAGAAACCTCTTTGTATTTTTATTATTAAGTATGAATAAACCTTATCATAAAATTCATAAGTTACTTAACATTGATAACTACTGAGTTGAATGAAAACTAGGGGCCTTATTACATAGATATTTTCAAAATAACAGTGAAATAAAATAAACTTTAAGAAATCCCCAAAAAAAAATAACTTGTAGAAATAGAACTTGATGGCCCTTCGAGTCCGTCTCGGCTCCCATGTCCACGATCTACTGTTCATCTGGAAGAGTAGAGAAAAGGAAAGCGTGAGTCACAAAGACTCAGTGTATGAATCTCAAAACACACATCGACCTGAGCCCACAAACACATTATGGGCTCTGGCCCATACAGGAAGGCGTCAATCATAATCACATAATAAATAATAAAGAATGAATAACCCAACCCATCCTAGGTTTCCATCCTCTACACACCAACCCGTACCAACCATCACACCTTGGGGATTTCTACAATCAACCCTCCATCCGCTACACACCAAAACGACAGCCGTACTGCCTATTCCTATTAAGTAGGAATCATTAAACGTGGCATAGCCACCGATCACAATGTGACCTAGCATTTATATTTGTGGGTTTTCTACCACCGATCACTGCGTGACCTATCATGCACTTCCCCTTCATCATATCAATATCCCATCCCATGCATACATACATAAAGAAAACATCATGCAGTCATACATATTTTTCGATACACATAGGGAGTTCTATGTTTACGTACCTGACATCCTTGCCTAACCCTTTTATGGTTCCATTCGACTGTTTATACAGCCTTATTCCGGCTTTTAGCCCATAACATACATAAATAGATTTACATACAGGTTTATTAGTAGTGTGTTAGAGATCTACACACCTGATTAATGTTGATACCCTTGCTAAACCGATCTACAACTTTGCTCAAAAAGCTGGAAGGATGTGAAACTAGGGCCTCTCCTATATTCGGCCATGGTTAGTGTTCTACCCAATTTTATGTATTTGAATAAACAACTCTTCTTACCTTAAAATCCCGAAATTGAAGACTAATGATTTTCGACTTTTTGATATAGTCGACCAAGCTTCCTTCAAATCCCGAAAACCATTAAACTATTAGCTTTCGGCTTTTGCTTTTCAAAAACCGGAATAGATTATGAGAACTAAACAAAAATCGACTCTTACCTTAGCTTAGGAGATTCGACTAGCACTAGAGAGAGGATTCGGCAATGCCAATGGAAGATTTAAATGCCGGAAGTATAGAATAATTTCTCAAATAGGATGAATAAAAGAAAAAGCGATGGATGCTTCGACTTTTTAGAGAAATCGGCACAAGGGAAAAGAAAGCGGGGAAAAGTTTCGGCTTTTGAAGAAATTGAAGAAATAAATTTGGAGAGGGAGAGGCTAGGGAATTTCGGCACCAAGGGAGAGGATTTTAGGGTTTTTCAATGTCAGAAACAAGGAGCTAGCCCCCCCTATTTATAGATTTTTGACACCTACGGCTAAATACCGAAAACGCCCTTAAAATTTAAGCTAGAAGAGAGGAGAATTTTTGCACCCTCTATGCCATGCAGTAGCTGAATTTTACACTCCTTTAGGTGGTGGATTTTTGGCCAACACTTCCTTTGAAGATAAGCTCCTAACTTTTCTCCTTTTTATCTATGATATTATCACTTAAAAATCCGTATATATCTTCCTATTTTTAAGCCTTGTAGTCGTCCACCTCATTAATTCTAAATGCCGAAATTTAACTCATTTAAATTAAAAGATTTGGCCTTCATTAAACTTAAATTTAAATCCCTTAAATCCCTTGTTGTGGCGTCACCCTTGCTCCCATTTAATTGCCGAAAATGGCCCAAAAACATGGGCTCATTGCGACCCAAAACTTGTTCCTTTTTAATTGTTAATGATGCCACCTTAAAATAATTTAATCTGGGCCTTTGCCTAATTCTAAGCCCAAATTTAGACCCCTATCACTTAAATTAACAAATTAATTCTATCCCTACACTAAATGCATAGGCCCATAATTTTAGGATGTTACATTATCAATATATACAATCAACATTGGTACAACAATTTATGTAATAGTATTAAATTGCATAAAAAAAATAAAAATAAAGTTTTGCTTGAACAGGTAAAGTTGAGGTGCTATTGATATAGGTGGCATTGGTTCAAATCTCCTTATATGCAAAATTTGTATTTGTTTTCTTAAAAATATAATAACTTAATATTAATAGAGATAAAAAGATAAAAGTATCCTCATAATAATATAATTTATTTTAAATATGAAGGGTTACTTAGTAGTTTAACCAATTGAATTGGTGTTACTTGTGATACCAAACCTAGTAAAGGACTTAATATTAGTAGAAATATATACAAACTATGTGAGTAAAACAATTTGTAATAGTATTAAAACGTATAAAAAGTTCAACTATGATTGAAGTGGTAAAGTTGAAGTGTTATTGATGCTAGTTGTATAGGTTTGATTCTCTTCATATGCAATTTTTATTGGTTTTTTTTAAAATATAAAAAAGATAAAAGTACTCTCATAGTAATATAACTTAATTTAAATATGAGAGGTTAATTAGTAATTTAACCAACTAAGTTGGTATCACTTAACTTGTGACACCAAACTCATTAAATGATTTAATATTAGTAGAGATAATGTGTATATATATATATATATATATACATATATATTATTTTTCATGTCTATTTTACGATTTATGTTCGAAATTCGTGATTGTCCCTCTCAATAATATTGACTCTAAAATTCGAACATATGTTTTTCTTTGAAAATGTAATATGCCTTAAAATTGTAGGTAGCAGAGATAATATATTGATACTAAATAAAAAATAAAATTATTATATAAATTTATATCTATACAATTATTTATTATTTTTAAAAGTTAATTTTAGTTATAAATATTATTTAAAAATAAAATTAACTATTACAATAAGAATAAATTAAAATTATTTAAATCCATCTCAACCTAATTAACATGGACCAATTTGAATTTCAATAATTTGAACTTCAAATTATTAGAATTCAAAAAAATATCTAAACTTAAATCGATAGGAATCCGAAAATATATGAATAGTTGAATCCAAGCCAACTTATTTGTCCATTAGGTTTTTTTTTTTTTTTTTTTTATGTCTACAACTGGGATTTAAAATCGTTACATCTCCAATTTATTGATTTTTATTTTTTTAAATACAACATAAGGACATATGTTAACTTTTCTAAATTCTATGTGTCACTTTTTTTAAGTACTACTGTAAAGGTAAAAATTTTCACATGATAATTATCTAGATGTTAATTGTTAAATTAATTAGTATAATTTTTGACCCACGTTTCTGGTTGGGTTAATTATTTTTAGACTAAATAATTAAATTTTAAAGATAATAAGTTTTTGTACTCTATATATTTAAAATTTAATCTCCATTTTTTATTTTTAAGAATTTAGACCCTTTATCTTTCTAATTTAAAAATTCAAGTTCAATTATTAATACAGTTAAAATTCTTCTGTTAAATTTATTGGTCTGATATTCTAAAATTTTTAAAAAAATACTCACTCAATAACCATATAATAAAAAATGACATTATAATGGACTTAAATTTTTAAAAAAATAACGATGTTAACAATTCTTTAAATTTATGTCAGTATTTTAATTAGAATAAAATTATAACTAATTACAATTTGAAGTACCAAATTAATGAAAAATTGATTAAATTTTTTAAATTTTAACATAATATAGAGACCAAAATTGAAATTTAACTATTTTTATATAATTAAAAGTGGATGGACTAAAATTAAAAGTTAACTATATTATTATTAAGAATGCATAAAAAAAAAGAAAGAAAGAAAAACAGGCCGCGTCAAAGAAGGCTTCCTTATTTATATATTAAATATTTTATGCCTAATTTAGATGTTTAGGCATTAAAATCTTAATAAATTTTCTACCAATGCAGCTTGATGTCAGACTGAATTACTGTTTAATAAATGCATCATCGTTTAAATAATAAAGTCGGGTAATAGCTAGTCGATACTTGTAATTATCTTGCCCCTTAATGAAAAAAAGGGGGGACAAAATCATGAAATACTGAAGAAACTTTGCATCGATCACCTATGTAGTGTTGTTATGCGAAAGAAATAGAGCAATTAAAGGAAGGGAAGAATTGCAGAGCAGTCCTCATCTACATTTCAGAATGGAAAACGGTGGGTTTGTTTTACCCACAGAATCTCCCCTCTACCAACCACCTCTAGATTTCGAAGTCTCTTTTCCAAGGTTATACTACTATATAGTTATATACTAACACTCTTTTTATCAATTAATCTACAACTTCCTTCCTAATTAGAGAAATTGATTTTGGTTTTGTATAGCCACCAAGTGAGCAATGATGTTGGTCACCACACAAACCAAATTCATGGGGTGGATGCGCGTCTTGGACCCATGAGAACCGGGCGATTACTAGAAGACAAGAGGTGGCGTCCTTTTGAAAGGCAGAAACACAGGGACTGCTTGCCTGACCTGCAGTTAAGACTAAGCCGAAGAAGTGGAATTGATGCTGAGACGACGACTCATTGCGAAGGCCCGCGGTTTATAGGAGATATATTTAGGATAGACCAATTATATAAAAACAATGGTAGAAATTCTAGAGTTTCGCTAGCTTTTGCTTTTTTTTTTTTAGCAGAAGAAAATAGATATATTGTCCCTTTCCAATAGTTTAATGTTATATCAATATTTTCATCTTGAATTTCGGGATTTTTATTTTAATTTAAATTTTCTTTTTAAGATTTTAATTCAAAATGAAATTACTAATATAACATTAAACTATTGAAAAATAGATACATATAACGTGACGATACTGTTTTATACAATCCTTTCTCTTATTAGTAAGGTATAACCGTGTTTTCCATGCATTGATGATGATAAAACCACAAAAATGTTGCCATATGGAGGACAAGAAGTTTCTCTTGTTTTGATGAGTTCTCCGCTATATATAGGAAGAATAAAGCTATCAGAAAAGATACTTAGGGCTAGTTTAGCATTGCTTTTAAGAATTGCTTTTAAAAAATGGTGTGGAAAAGTGATTTTGAAAAGTACTTTTAAAAAATTTGGTTTAAGATTTAAATGTTTAGTATTATTGTCAAAAAGTGTTTTTAAGAAATAAAATGTCTATTTTAGACATAGTGTTGTAAAGTAATAAATATGCATTTAAATAATGTTCAAATTAATTAATATTATGATATCTTAGTAAGCATATGAAAAATAATTTATTATAATTTGTTGTTAATATTTTAATATATGAAATATAAATTTTAAATATTTTTTTTAAAAATTAATATTAATTCTTCATAAAATTTAATTCGAATATGTAAACTATATTTTAAATAATAAAATATAACCAATAAAAATTTAAAAATATTATATTATATATAAAAAAATTTTAATAGGAAAATAATTACATACAAAAAAATATTATATAAAATATATTATAAGGGTTAAAACTGTGATTTAGTACAAAAGCACTTTTGTCAATGGCAAAAGCTGAAAAAAACTCATTTTGCTTTTAAGTTCAAAAGCATTTTTCAAACACTTCTTACTCTAAAAACTGTTTGTTTAGCATTACTCCTTACTTAAGAAGGTCAGGCTCCAAACTGATAGCCTTGAAGTAATCAGGGCCTTGACTAGAGAAGATATGGCTTACTCGGAAACTACACTTCTTAGAAGGATCAAAAGACTATTGCACTCAGCAGACCAATGGGAAATTAAGTATATTCCCAGGGAAGGTAATTCAACCGCAGACCAACTTGCGAAGATAGGACTCTCTTGGCAGATTGCTCTCCGAATTTTTGAAGTGCCACCAGATATCGTGGCCACAGCTCTCCTTCAGGACAAAGCGTACAACGTCTCTTAGAAATTCTTAAGTTATTTTTAATCTTTCACCAAAAAAAAAAAAAAAGTAAATTTGACCCCAACAGCACTTTTAAACAAAGTCTTAATATAGTATTCATAATCAAAATGAGAGTAAAGATGAAGAGTTGGATTCGCCCAAAGCTGTTGACAACCCTGTTAGATTAAGTCCAATAAGAATAGGATGGCAGTGAATATAGATTGGAGTCTTCATTGAATGTTTTTTTGCACAAAAAATATAGGAAGTGAAGCAATGGGAGATCATTAAAAACATTGGAGCTATGTTTGTTTTCTTCAAATATTCTGAAAAAATCAAAAATTGAAATGGATAAGAGAATATCTAGATTAGGATTTTTAATTGTATTAAAACATTATGAAATGTTTAAAAACTATGTTTTAGGCATATTTCTTAATTTAATTTCATATATCTTTTTTAGTTGATCAACAAGGTGGAGTCTAGAATTTTTTTTAGGGAGAATGAAATTAAATTTTAATTTTTAATACTCTATATCCTTACAATTTTAAAGGATTAAATCAAGTTTTTATCATTTTTAAAGAAATTAATTTAAAATTTGTAAAAGGCCTAAATAGAAACCTTATAATTGTATTCATATTTATTTTGTAACCAAATTTGTATTGGAATTTTTATTTCTACTTTTGACACATTTAGTAGTTTGTATTGTATTCCTATTTACATGGTTGACATTAAAATTAAATACAGTGATATACAAGTTTCTCAAAGTTTGTTTTACATTTAAGGGCACACATGACATTTCATATAAATTGTTCTAACACTTTAATCAAACAAAGAAAACTACATAAAATTTAAAATGTCTCCCAAACATTAAGCTAATTATTCCTTATGTTTTAAGAAGCCATTTTAATACTCGTATAATAAATAAGGTTTTCTTACATTTTTACACGCCATATTAAGATTTTATATAAGAGAAAGATAATAAATAATGAGTTAACGCTCGCCGAATAAGAAAAATTGAAAAATCGAAAAATGATCTAAATCAAAGTGTTTGAACTATTTATGAAATACAAATTCAAAGAGATTACTTGAAATGGAATCAATTTTTATTTTTATTTAATAATTTTAATTTTTTTATGATATAAAATAAATATTTTATATTTAAAATAGTAAAAA
This sequence comes from Gossypium australe, assembly GCA_005393395.2. Lineage (NCBI taxonomy): Eukaryota > Viridiplantae > Streptophyta > Magnoliopsida > Malvales > Malvaceae > Gossypium > Gossypium australe. Next base: position 39,474,076 of record CM016619.1, read on the forward strand.
AATTAAAATTTCTTGAAAATTATTTTGTTTTAGAAATACTAATGAAAACGATTTCGAAATTTTGTCAAATCATATTCAAAAGTTATAAAACAAAGTTCATTTTGTAAAATAAATCTAAAATAGAAAACCAAAAATTAATATAAAAATCGAGACCCGAATTGATTGAAAATTAAAAAATCTAAAAAATCCCATCAAACATATCACCCTAGAGTTAATTAAGGTATTCTAATTTTCTTAATTTTTCAAGGAAAAAAAAAGGCAAATAAGAGAGCAGAATGATCTAATTTAATTCTATATAAAAAAAAAATCAGATTGCATGCAAATTGTCCGTGAAAAAATATGTGAGAAATCGTACCACCCCCACCAGCACAACCCAATTCCCGCCGTGGTCCGGTATGTAGAGCCCATCCCCAAGCACCAGCTGCGCTGGAGAATTGGGATGTGCTTATCACCCCCCAACAAAATGATACATGAAATGATGACCTACCTTTCTTTGGGCTTTTATGAATCCAGACCTTAAGGGCCATTGGATTACACTACAGAAAAAAAGGGGTCTTATACAAGTCTATTGCTTCATGCATAGTTTTGAATCTGTTGCTGGTAGCAGAAACAAGGCAAATTGTGGGAAACTAACAGGCCCTAATTTTTTAATCCAATTATGTATATATTACAAAGCCTAGATGAACAACAATGGCAACATCAACTTGGGCTCATCATGAAACAAGCCTGAAGAAATAAACAAAAGCATAGTAGTTTTTATACCCCACTGGTGAAGAATGACAAACACAGTTTCCAAATTCAAATGCATCATCTAAACAAATATGCCCCTTTCTTAGTCTTATCTGCATGGATTTGCTTGCTGGAAATGAAAAAAAAAAAAATGAAAGAAAAAGAAAAAAGGTGAAAACAACCTTCAAGGTTTAAGAGATGATATGTAATTTTTCACTTTTTTCAACGCATTGCAGCAAAAGGGTTCCTTTTCCATTGCAGAGGCTGATATGTCTTCTCTGTTTCCTCTATTTTAGTCCATGGTAATTTGTGTTTAGCCACCTTTCGCTTCCTAGCTGCTACTCCCAGATAGTCTCCAGCGTTCTGAATTTGAATGAATTTACAGTAAAACAGTCAAATTCTTGTTAATGTTAAATGCAGGCTAAAATTGGATGCTAAACATCAGATTTTGGTACCTTGAGGCAGAGTCCTTCTTGGACATCACAAATGGGGTAATCACTAGGGCAGCAGTATTCAGTTCCAGTACAGCAAACAGCATTTTCATATTCACAGCAGCCGTATATGAGGCAATAATCATAGAATTCAAAAAGGCAACAGCATGTCTCATCACTTGAACAATAGGAAAAGTCTCCACAATCACTTGGTGAAGGAGATGGAGGTGGTGGTGGTGGTGGAGTTGAAGGAGGTGGCGGTGGAGGAACACTTGGCGATGGATAAGGGGATGGTGAAGAGGATTGTTTAGTTGGATAAGAAGCCATGGCATTGACAGCACAAACACCATATGGTAAATCAGTGTCTCTTTTTAGATAGAAATATCCATCTATCCCCCAACTTGTTCCCCATGAATTCTTCACTATCCAATACTCTTCACTGTCTTCTGAACCATAACCAACTATTAAAACAGCATGATCAATGTCATCTGGATCATCCGAGCAGCTCCCATCATAAATTCCCTATTCATGCATCATGCCATACGAATTTCATTACCCCAAAAATTTCGTTTTAAACAAAAAGTTTCCAGGTTCCAAACAAATACTTACACCAGTGTAAAGTTGAAAATCAATGGCGGAACCATCAATTCCCACACTAACAGGTTGCTGAGCAACGGCACATAAAAGAGCACTATCTGATTGCTCTACATCTTGATAGCCATCAATAGACACAACCTTGGTTTCCTCCTGATTAAAGACAAATACATTAGAATTAGAGGAAGAACTGGTTGAACTACTGAAACAAAAATGAATCAGACCTTGGTGGTGTTACATGTGCCATCCACACCAGTGTAGGGGTAGTCGCTTTCGCTATCGATCCCGCCATTGTTTATAACCCATTCGAAAGCATAGTCCATGTATCCTCCTTCGCACCCATAGTTGCTGGTATCACAATCTACAAGTTCTTGTTCTGAAAGGCTAATTAGGTCTCCAGTAACTAAGGCATTGATTCCTTCCATGGCTCCGGTTGATGAGAATGCCCAACAACTTCCTGCAAACATAGGACACAGTTATTCAGGTTTTTTCTCAAAGGGGAACTTACAGTATATGTAGGGCATTTTCTTACCACAAGAACCTTGGTCCTTGACAGCAGTCACAACTCCATAGTTCCTCCAATCCAAGGATGAGGGTGCATCACAAGACTGCACCTTTCTCCTCATGTTCCTTGACAGGGTTATCCCTTTGTTGATGGGCTTTTTCACCTTTGACAAGTAAGCTTTTCTGAACTCCTCATTGCTCATATCAGCAAACTTGTTCAATCCCACATGATGTTCCCATTTGTTTGCTTTTCTCTTTGCATTCCTCTCTAGGATATACTTCAAATTCCCCTTGAAATTTTCAAACCTTTTCTCAGCCTCCTCGGCGTGCCGGTACACTTTCCGATGCTTTTCTTTCCACTGTTGGAAGATCTCCAACACCCTTTCCTCCGAAAGAAATGCGTCAATCTCATGTTCCACTATGGAGTATTCACTAGGAAGGCTAGAAGAGAGGCTTGTTAGTGAAGCCAATATCAAGAAAAGGAAACCCAATATGTTTCTTTGGAAACCCATATTTTTTCAACGGGGTTGCCAGTGATATCTGATCTTAATCTTGCATTTGTATTGTATATAAGGTGGAAAATTAATGCTAACTGAGCCATGCCTACCAGTCAGCTCTACAACATTCTTTGCAAGTGACCAAAATAACACTGGAACTGTCCAAAGAAGATGGGGGAAACAATGTTTTTGAGGGTAACTTATGAATTAATCAAATGTTTTATGGAAAAGTATTTAGTTTCATGAGAAATAAAGACCAAATTATTTTGGTGGTTATGCCCTGCCCGTCTGCTGTTCACACTTGGGTGCAGTTGACTTGTGAGTAGGGATAGTTGCTGGAGATGAATCTAACAGTCAACATTTTACATCTAATTTACCATTGAAAATAGTTGATCAATTAGGTTATAATTATATAATCTATCAAAATGATGCATCCAACTCTCTTCTTTACAAATCTATAAACATTAATCACAAGGATCATGTTGTATCTATTTTATCTTTTGTTCAATGATTGTAAATTCAAATATAAAATGAAATACATGGAATCCTCTTAAATGCTCAACTCTGCTACCTACTAGTCTTTTTCTTGCAAAGAAGAGTAGCTTTGACCCAATTCTTCTTTTTTATTCATTACACATGTTTCTTTAATATGTTTTTACTTAAACGCAGCAGTTGCAATGAAATGTTTTATAATGAAAAACCCTGACTAATAAAAATAGCTAAAAGCCCCTCAAATTTTCTAAAATAATTAATTAAGCCCTTATATTTTTTTCACTCAATTGAGCCCCTTAACTTCAAATTCATAGTAATTAAGCCCTTTGGGGTAACAGCTGCCCTTTTGGGGCTGTTTTGTTCTCAAAATCGTTAAAAAAATACTGAAAATCGTAAAAGAAATTATTAAAAAACTAAAAATATTCAAAATCACAAAAAAATTATAAAAATATATATATAAATTCAAAAAATATAAAAAATAGTATAAATGTCTCAAAAATTATACAAATTATAAATTATTAAATGAATCATTTTAAAATTATATGAATTAAAAATAAAAAATTTGTTAAAAATATGGAAAATTTTAAAATATAGAAATTATTATAGAAATATAGAAAAGTGCAAAATATTTAAAATTATATAAAATTTCAAAAAATATACTAATTTAAAAATATTTACAATTTTATATACAACCTCGATTTTCACTTGTGTTCTTAGCTTATTTCCCTACCTTAATTTGCATCTCAAAACACTCCTTTGACATTGACGATGGAAAGAAAGATGCAAGCTTCCGAAAGGTTCATAGTAGATGTGCACAGCAAATAGTTTCGAGTGTCAAATTAGGTTAGTGTGCAAATGAAAAAAAAAAGGTTTTTATTTTTTTATTTTTATTTTTTTCATAATATTTTTTAATAATTTTTATGTTTTGTATAATATTTTGTAAAATTTATTCATTTTTAATATTTTTATTATTAATTTTTTTTATAATTCTTACTTCTTTTAGTTTTTCGTAATTCATATAATTTGAATTTTATATAAATTTTTGCACTTCTCTATTTTTTATAATTTCTAATAAAATTTTGCACTTTTATGTATTTTATAATATATATTTATTATCTTCTATATTTTTTATTTTTAATAATTTTAAATAAATTTAAATAAAAACACTAAATTTCACAACGTGACGAAAACATCCCAAAATGGCAGCAGTTACCCTTTAATCACCAAAGAGATTAATTAAATGTAATTTTGAAGTTTAAGGACTCAATTAAGTGAAAATAAATAAAATTTTAATTGATTTTTAAAAAATGTTTAGGGCCTTAAGCCCCTTTAGCCATAAAAAATTTAGAAATGTTTATACAGTAATTTTTTTGGTTTACTGATGTTTATAAAAATTAATAAATAGTTAAATAAATTTATATTTATATTAATAATACTATAAAATTAATAAAAATAAATCAAACAATATTGGTTTATTATTCATATAAATAAGCGGGATAGAAGGTAAAAGTATCACCAAAATCTTAGACTAGTGAGCAAAATAGTCGTTTTGTTAAAATTGCATGGTCAAATGTTTGTTTTGGTATTTAGATATAAGATATAATAAAAAAATTTAGCCTTCAACTTTTACATATTTATTCAATTTGATTCATATTCCTTTATTGGAAGTAGATTAGAACATTTTTAAACTAATAAGGATAAAGTATCAAAAAACAGTTCGTAACAAATTAAAAAATCAATTAAGACTTTTTAAAATTTAAAAATATTTAAAAATCATTAAAAAAGTTATAAAAATTTTAAAATTATATTTTTATTAAAAATAACACCAAGCGAATAAAGAGTAAGGGTTAAAATTTTTAAAAACTTATAATCATTAGATTTTAATGGGTTGGTATTATTATTTTTTAATGAAAATTTTATAATTTTAATTTTTTATAAATTTTTTTATGATTTTTTAATAAATTTTAAATTTTAAAAGGACTTAATTGATTTTTTAAATTTGTTATTATGGCCTTTTTTATCCTTTAGCCTTATTAATTTCAAAATTTCTAATTTATATCTAATAAAAAAGTAGAGGTCAAATTAAATAAATAATGTTGTAACACCCCATACTGACCCAATCACCAGGTTTGAGCTACAAAATACCACATACGTTATCAGAACAACTACGATCAATTACAGTTCAATTTAACAATTAATACATATCACTGAGTCCACAACATCATTATGACATGATATACAATCTTAAACAAGCCTTATACGATCTAACGACTCGAATTCCAATGGTGTAGAAAAATATGGTTTCGAAACCCCAATTCCATAAACCAAATCCGTAAATATAAAATAAGAATATTTACAGAGTTAATATAAAAATATATTATAACAACCCATTTTTCAGTGGTGTTGAAATAGTGGTTCCAGAGCCACAAATTCGAAAAATTTATATTGTTTGAACGAATAGTTAGGCTCAAGTGGTTTTAAAAAAGGAGGTATTGAGACTTCTTTTCTATAAACCAAGCTCATAAATATTTTATTAAATATTTACGGAGTGTTATTAAGATTGTATTAAAATTTGGTAAAGAAATTTTAAAGTATAGATAGTTAATTAAGTAAAAAGGATTAAATCGTAAATGTAACAAAAGTGGAATTTTATTTGCTAAATGGGTCAAATAGATATGGAATCTATAATTAATGGGCTTATATGGTAAATAAACCACAAAGGTGGCAAGTGGACATTTATGGACAAATTCTTGTAGTTATTAGTTATTATACTAAAGGTAAATTGGTAATTAAATAAATTAAATTAAAACAAGATTAAATCAAAGAAAGCTATCATCTTCTTCTCCAATATCACCAAACATGAAGAAGGAAAAACCACCATTTTTGCATCCTCAATGTTCAGCCAAGCGTAAGTCCTTTGCATGGTATGAATTTTTGATCCGTTTTTAATGATTTTTAGATTTTTGAACTCGTTTTAGCTTAATCTAGCTAGTCTGAGGGTCAATTTGTAAATTTTTTAAAATTTTAGGGACTTGTCATGATATATTTTGAATGTGTTTTGAATTTAGATGATAGATTATTAAATTTGGTGGTTAAAACAAGTTTTGTCAAGTGATTTTTAGTGATTTTATGGTTTAGGGACTTATTTATAAAATTAGTTAAATTTCATAGAAATATTGTGAAATAATGATAAATATGGGCTGTAATAGGTCCCTAGAATATTCGGCCAACATGAGTAATGATTAAGTTTAGTGAATTTACAAGTTTAAGACTTAGGGACTAAATTGCGTAAAAGGTAAAATGTCAGGGCAATTCTGTAAAATGATGATGGAAGGACTGAATGGTATAAAACAACTTATTTAGGTTTTATAATTGTATTAATTGTACGAAATATTATTGATAGCTCAATGAAGCAAACCGAAAATGCTAAGAGGGGGTGAATTTGCCTTTAAAAATTTTTGTGAAAGAAAAGCTAAGAATGAAACAATGAACACAAAGAATTTAGAGTGGTTCGGCCCCAATTTCTTACTCCACTACCTTAGCTTTTCACCACTAAGAATTTTCTCAAATTCACTAATTTGTTCAACCTTTGAGGACAACAATGTTTAACCTTACAACTCCTTAAGATTTCTATCCCAAAACTTAAGTTTCAAGTCCTCTTAAAGAGATACAAATGAGCAAACAAAGAAACAATTATTACAAGATAAAATTGTTTGCAAATTGAAGCACAAATACAATGAGATAAACTTGAGCAAAAGAATAAAGATGAAACTCACAAGTGTGTGTAAGAAGAATATGAAAATTTAAGTTCTAAGGTTGTTTGATTGATGATTTTTGCTTGAAAGTACTTTCTTAGATGTTGTAGGACTTTAAAAGATGGTATTTATACCCCCTAATAGATTTCCAGCCGTTGAGGTTGTTGGTAAAGTTAATATGGCCGTTGAGGATGTAAACCAGAACATTTATTTCACCTGCAATAGCGAGTATCGATACCTCCAAAAAGAGTATCGATATTGGAATGAAATAATCGATACTTCAAAAGTATTTTATTGATACTTCCTGGAATAGGTATCGATACCGGATCAGTACTTTGTAGGGTTTATGAGAAGGGTTTATGAGAAACAAAATACAATTTTGGTATCGTTTTTAAGAGAGGTATCGATTATTTTCAAAAAGTATCGATACCAAAAACATGGTATCTATAATTTTTAGGGTTTTGATAGAATGCCTTTTTTGTCTCGATTTTTTTAAGGGTATCGATATTTCAAAAAATTTTATCGATACTTGGTCAAATGGTATCGATACTTTTTGGCCTGGAATAATTCTGACTTGTTTGAAAATCATTTTGATGTGTTAAAATGATTTTAACTTAATTAAGATCATTTTGACTTGGTCAAAATAATTTTCACTTGATTTTAAAATTGTTTCAAAATTTTCTGAGAGTTTATTTTAAATATTCATATTTTTATTTCTTAGAATTCAAATTTAAAAAATATTTTATCATTTATCTTACATTCAAAAATACTTTTAATTTGTTATATCAAAATCCTTTATCAAATAAAGCTTAGTTTAACAGTTCGGTCAAGCTTAAGCCTTTTGCATGGTATGAATTTTTGATCCGTTTTTAATGATTTTTATATTTTTGAACTCGTTTTAGGTTAATCGAGCTAGCCCGGGGGTCAATTTGTTAAAATTTTAGGGACTTGTCATGATATATTTTGAATGTGTTTTGAATTTAGATGATAGATTATTAAATTTGGTGGTTAAATAAACAAGTTTTGTCAAGTGATTTTATGGCTTAGGGACTTATTTATGTAAATAGTTAAATTTCATAGAAATATTGTGAAATAATGATAAATATAGGCTGTAATAGGTCCTTAGAATATTCAGCCAACATGAGTAATGATTAAGTTTAGTGAATTTACAAGTTTAAGACTTAGGGACCAAATTGCATAAAAGGTAAAATGTCAGGGTAATTTTGTAAAATGATGATGGAAGGACTTAATTGTATAAAACAACTTAAGTTCTATAATTTTATTAATTGTGTGAAATATTATTATCTAGATCAAGAAATGCAACAATCAGTCTTAAATCGAGGAAAAACAAAAGAATCACATTAATTATCGGCTTCGGTTTTTTTTTTACAATTGTATTGATCGAGGTAAGTTCGTATCTCATTGACTCGAACTATTTAATTTTCATTATTACAAACTTTGTAATATATATATATATATGAAATAGACAATAGAAGTATGATGGAGGGTGAATTGGAATAATTGAATGATTGAGTAAATAGTTTTAAATGGTTGGTTATGGATAAATGATTTAGGTGAATAATTATGGGTTGTATATTGAACTGAATAAGTTGATGAAGAGCAATATTGGTAAACTTGAGAAGTTTAGTTATGATATGATGGAATAGAGATTATCTGATCTTGTGTTGGAAGTGTAGGACTTTTATACGCAAACAATTGTCGATTCATTCGACTAGCGTTGGGCGCAAACTTTCATCAGTTTATTTGACTAGTGCTTGGCCCACCATTATATTTGTTGGTTTATTCAACTAGCGTTGGGCACAAACTTTCATTAGTTTATCTAATTACTGTTGGGCACACCATTATATTTGTCAGTTTATCCAACTAGCGCTGGGCACAAACTTTTATCAGTTTATTTGACTAGTGCTGGGCACACCATTATATTTGTTGGTTTATCCGACTAGTGCTGGGCACAACTTTTGTCAGTTTATTTGACTAGTGTTGGGCACACCATTATATCTGTCAGTTTATCCGACTAGAGCAGGGTGCAAAAACTTGATTACAGTTTAACCGTTATGGCACTGGGTGCCATTCATTGAATGACTCATATCGATAAGGTATAATAAATCTAATGGAAAATATTGGTATGCGAAAGATATCATGGAAGAGATATTAAATGAATTATTGAGTAGTATGATAAATTCCATAGAGATAAACTTATACATTATGGAATGTAAATTTAGGTCACTAGGTGTAAGTGTGATTCTTTGAAGGAATGAGTTTGCTTAATGATTGAACCCTTCTTTGAATGCAGGTCAGGTACTTACTTTTGTTCAACGACTCAGCATCCACGACAAATCCCGAACTCAACATTTGTGACGTATTTCTTTTTGTGTCATGGCATATACCCAGAGTAAAGATATTTTGACTAATAGTCTTTAGGTCTATGGTTGTATCTAGTATAATTTAATTATATTGAAAGTCATATAAAATTTAGAATTATATTATGTCTTGAAACAAATGTTTGTATATAGTTATGAATGAAATAAGCATGTTGATAAGCTTGACTCTTTTGGATGTGTATATTATTGATGTGAATTGGTAAATGCTTTGTAAAATGGCAACTTGGTAAGATTGGTTATATTTGGTCGTTTTGGTGAATGTTGTTTGAGGATGAGAAAGGTGGTTAATGTCATATGCTCTTTAACAAGGTTATAGGATAATTAGTCTTTGTTTGAGGTGCCTTTGAATGGCACATTTGTTAGGCACATGAATTGTAGGTAATTGGTATGTTTTGATTTGTTTGAGAGTATTGTTGGTTATGGTTTTAATATGGTTTTAGGTTTGGATTGGTGGCCAAGTTAGGTGTAAAGTTTACCTTGTTTTTGAAGTAAAATTTGGTGCACACGGCCTGGGACACGGGCTGCCGCAAAACCGTGTGACCTGTAACATCCTCAAAACCCCATTGGTCGTAAATAATGTGAGATAAAATCTTACCGAAATAAGGTATAAGATCAAAAAAAATGAAAGTTGCAATATATCAACAGAGAGTTAAATCAAGAAGCATGACATGATGTATTAAGCAAGGGACTAAATCGTAAATATGTGAAAAGTTTTTGGCTCAAGTGTAAATATCAAAATTTAGGGGATCGAAGTGTAAAAATGAGAAAGTTGAAGGACCAAAAGTGAAAATAATCCAATTTCCTAATATATGAAATTGGCATGCAGGGACCAAATTGAATAGGTAAAGAATTGTGAGGGACTAAATCGTAATTTTACCAAATTAAGTGATGATTTAAGGATGAAATTTTGAAAGATCATAAAGGGTAAAATGGTCAATTAGCAACAGGGAGAATTTTAGAATGTAATGATGATGTTGATGATATTTTGGTGATTTTTCTTAATTAATTAGTTAAATATTATTTTATTAATATTTTACTTAGATATTTATTATTATTTTATTTAGAAAATGGTAGTATAAAAAAAGGAATGATGAAGGAAATTTATCATCCTTCCAACGTGAGTGAAAGGGTGAGAAAGGGAGTTTTCTTTGCTTTACAATCTAGTCTTTTGCCATGAAAACCTATCTTTTTACCTAAAATTTTTAAAAATTTCCTTAGATATTAAAGAGAGAAGATGAAGTAGAGATTTTAGAGAATATGCTCAATTTAGAAGCAAGAAAATAATAGATGACAGAGGAGAAAATGAGAAGAAAAAGGAAGGAAAGTGGTGAAGATGAGAAATGCATGGAAATGAAGAAGAAATGAAGAAATTCTTGACAAAGTTGGTAAGTTTCGTACTAAACCTACATGTATTTCAATAAGTTGAGTTAAAGATGTTTTGAGTGAGATGTATGAAACATGTATTTAATCTAAATACTAGAAATAGAAAGTATTTGATTAAGAATAGACTTAAAACACTAAATTGGTAAGAGAGAATGTGATTTGTATGGTGAAAAGTACTAAGATTAAAAAATGAATATGTAATCTAAACATAAACATAAGTGACTAAATTGTATATGTAAGCACTAAATTTTGTCCGGCTCGATTTCGTATTATTAAAACTTAAAAAAATAAAAAAAATACAAAAAAATCAAAATTACATTTGACCCTTCAACTTTTTCAAAATAACATTTTTTACCCCTTATCTTTTCCAAAATTACCTTTCGACCCTTAAACTTTTCCAAAATTATATTTTGACCCCTCATCTTTCTCAAAATTACACTTTAACCCCACCATTTTACTGCATTTGTAGTTTGGTCCTTCTGTCAGAAAATCCCCAACAATCCGGCCGATTTCGTGCACCTACCCCTCGATTTTCCGGCCACCAGCCTAGGGCATAGTTTCCCTCATCCCTAGCCACCTAATACCTGCAAAAACAACACCATAAAAGAGGATTCCCCCCTTAAAAAAAAAGCCCAAAAGAACAAAAAGTGACCCACAAAAAAAACAAAAGGGAGAAGAAAGAAAGAAGAAAAAAAGAGAGAAAAGAGAAGAGAAGAGGAAGAAGGTGGCCACAACGGCGTGAAGCGACGACTACGGCGGCAGCGAGCTAGGAGAAGGAAGAAGAAGAAGAAGAAGAAAGAAGAAGGAGAAAGATGAAGAAGAAGAAGAAAGAAGAAAAAAAAAAGAAAGAAAAAAGAGAAAGAAAAAAAATAAAAAAATTTTAAAAACAGTCGGACCGACCCGACCCGACCCGCGGCGACCCGACCCGACGCAGCAGCCCATCAAAAAAAGAAAAAAAGAGAAAAAGGAGCAGCCCAAACCCAAAGCAGCCCATAAAAACAGGGAACAGGCCCAAGCCCAACGCAGTAGCCCATCAGAAAAAAAGAGAAAAAGGTATAGGCCCAAGCCCACTAATAGCCCAATCAGCAAAAAAAAAAAAAAAAGAAGATAAGGAAAAAAGAGAAAAAGAAAAAAAACCGAGTCGCGTAACCCATTCGATCAGGCTCGTATTTTGGGCTTTTCGGTAGTTTTTCTTTACCCACTTTTAATTTAATTCGTGTATTTTGATGACATCTCGTTTTAATATTATTGGTATTTTTTTGTTAGCATTTTTTTATTTTTAATTTTTTAATTGTATTTTATTTTATTTTATTTTTAATTTTAATAATTTTAAGGCAACGAATCGATTGACACTAAGTCGTTGATTTCATTGCTATGTTGGGTGAATATCATCGGTTCGTAATACGCCCTTTTAAAAATCGAAAAAATTTAAAAAAAACCCCCGGGTTTTAAAATAAATGATTATTTTTGTAGTTATTTTTTTAAATTATCAAAATCTCGTTTTTAAAATGTATATAATATGATAATATATAGTTTATCAAAATTTCGCGTTTTCAAAAATTCTCGTGTTTTAAAATTTTTGTGTTTTCAAAAATTCTCGCGTTTCAAAATTTTCGTATTTTCAAAATATTTTCGTGTTTCAAAAATTTGTGTTTTTAAAAATTTTCGTGCGTTCAAAAATTCTCATGTTTCAAAATTTTCGTGTTTTCAAAAATTCTCGTGTTTCAAAATTTTCGTGTTTTCAAAAAATTTTCATGTTTCAAAAATTTTTGTGTTTTCAAAAATTCTCGGGTTTCAAAAAAAATTCTCGAGTTTCAAAAATTTTTGCGTTTTCAAAAATTCTCGTGTTTCAATCGGATCACGATTAAATATAAAATTAAGACAACGCATGTTTAACGAGATACCTATTTTGGGCGTCGCGAGGGTGCTAATACCTTCCTCGTGCGTAACCGACTCCCGAACCCTATTTTTCTTTGGAATTTTGACGTAGACCTAAACTAGACATTTTTTTAAGAAAATTCAAAAATAATTCTTTTAAAAAGAGGATTTATTAGGTGTCCGATCACACCTAGGAAAAAGGATCGATGGCGACTCTTTTTTTTTAAAAAAATGAAATCGAAACTCTATTTTCAAAATTTCAATTAGCGCACGAGCAAATCTTACGTCGCTACAGCTGGCGACTCCACTAGGGACATTTTTTTTTAGAGTCGAGTTTGGAATTAAACGCGTGTTGTCAAATTTTTCGAAACTCCTTGTTCAAATTAATATTTAGCCGTGATCCTTAAAGTTTTTTTTTTGAAAAGTCATGCATTTACATCATGTTGTAAATATTTTTTTAACTTGTTTTATCTTTTTGTTTTTCAGCTCTAAGTTTTTACGGTTTTAGTTTTTTTAGTTTTAAAATAAAAACGAAAAGGTTTGTGAGTTTCTCCCCACACACCGTGCACTTGCATTTTTGCATAACCTGAGCTCTCTACCCGGGCTCCGTCCGCTTAAGTGGAAGTAAATGCTATGCCTTCATGAGTTAACTCGTCCCTCCGCACAGGCTAGTGAATACTTCTGGGTTACATATGACTTATGCTTTCGTGAGTTAACTTGTCCCTCCGCATAAGCATAAGTAAATGTAATCCCTCGAATTGAACTCGTGAGCCTGTGATGGGCAATGATCGAGGCTCCGTACTAATCTTAGTAGAGGATAGTACGAACAATTCGAGTACCTTTCTAGAACCGAAACCGCATATAATGAACCGTACGAGCCACCTAACTAGAGCCATGCCGAACCTTTGTCCGTTTAATAGTCACCAAGATAAGTACATGGGAGAAACGCCTCTTACCTTTTATTTCTTTTACATTTACACTTTTTATGCAAGAGAATCGGGTCCGTTTAATAAATTGGATCGGGTAGATTATCTTATGAGTATGTGGGGTAGGTTTTTGTAAAGCATGATGACAAAAATAAAAAACGTGGGTCGGTTTCACCAAAATACATAATTGGATAGTTTAATTTATTAGATTTTCCATAGTTTTTTTCTTCGTTTATACTTATTACTAACTAAGGCTATTTGTCTTCATTTTATTTTTCGTCGTGCATCATAGGCATCTTATTAGAAAGGTGTTGACTAAAGATTGGTTGCCAAAAACGGGTTTCTGATGGAGGAGTCAATTACGCATGTAACCGAGAAAAATGTCGTAATTCGAGACTGGTCTTTGAAAACCCAGAAAGCAAAAGGGGACAGTTTAAAGGAAAGATGTGTCTCCAATCTTCCTGAGCATGTGACTTCGAATGTTCGTCAGAATAACCTCGAAGACTTGACTAGGATCTGGAAACAGTGGGACTCAGACACTAGGGGCATCTTCACTGAAAAGTACGGGGATATAGCTTACTTGATCGCCGTCAACGTAGACGAACAGTTGATTCAAGCCATGGTTCGATTCTGGGACCTAGCTTACCAATGTTTCACTTTCAATCAGGAAGATATGACTCCGACCATAGAAGAGTATGCCGCCTTGCTTCGCGTTGACAATGCACAATTCAACAAGATATATGTGAAAGAGCCCAAACCAATGACCTTCAAGAAAAAGCTAATGAAGTTGACGGGAATGACTGATACATGGGCTAAAAAATAGATAAAGAAAAACAACAAAGTCAGTTGTGTTCTGTGTTTTTCTCTACGAGACTTAGTTCAAAACCATCCAGATGTTTTGAAGAGAGTGTATTTGTTTGCTTTGGCCATTTACGAATTGATCGTCTTCCCAAAGGTTCTCGGACATATAAAAGTTACGATAGTGGATTTCTTTGAAAAGTTAAGGCAAGGAATCAACCCCGTCCCAACTATCTTGGCTGAGACTTTTAGATCTCTAAGTAGTTGTAGGAGGAAAGGGGAAGGACGCTTTATCGGATGCGTACAGTTACTTAATGTTTAGATTCTGAGCCACTTCTGGAAAGTGAAGCGCACACCTTTCCACATGTTTTCAAAAACATTCGCTCCATTGGAAGCTTACCTTAGGAAAGATTGGCCAAAGGATGTCACCGAACATCACTGGATTTTGGTTTTTCAGAACTTCCGTGCCAAAGATATAACTTGGAGAGCACCATAGATTCGTCCTTCGGTTCTGTTATACAATTGAGGAAGCCAAGATTGGGTGCCTTTACTTGGATTATGGGGAGGAGTTGGATATGCTCCGTTAATGGTTCAAAGGCAGTTTACTTCACGACAGTTCATACCAGCTATCGGGGGATTGACACAGTCTGAGTTTGCTTTTACAGGTGAAGGTTACATGAAAAAAGTCTGAGATACTGCAAAGTCTTGGAAGGAAATTTACCTAATGGAGTTAGCTCTGTATGTTGATACTATCACTCAAGATTATGACATATGGAGACAACGATGAGTGAATAGTCAACAAACCTCGCCAACGAATTACACTTTCCATAATCCTTTCTTAGAAGAAATGTCGTCCGAGCTGGAAATGGCTAGACATGAATTTGAACATAAAAAGGCCAAGCTGTTACGAGATATAGTTCTCTTCAAGAGGAAAACTACCAGCTGAAGATCGATGTTCAAATTGAAAAATCCAGAACCGAGAAAGTCTAGAAAAAAGCCGAGATCATGAGAAATGATCTAAGGGATCTTCATTTGGAAAATAAGAAATTAAGAGGCACCATAAAAAATAATGGGTTAGGCAAATCATCGACAGAATGAAAGGAAGAACTAAGTAACATCAAAGGTGGGATGGAATTCTGAAGAGGGAAAGCGAAGAAGGAAGAGGAAAAGGTTGCGCGTGCTATGATAGAGTTAAGGAAGAAGAATGTTGAATATGAAACCGTGTCTGCAGAATTAATGACTAGTTAGTCTGAGCGTCAAGAGCTAAGATGGAAAATACGAGATTTAGAAAATACGCTGCAAGCTCATCAGAAACATTTGGACACTCTTCTAAAAGCCCTAGAAGAAAAGGATGGCCAGCTTGACAGAGACATTCGTGCCTACGAAAGAGCTCTCCAAGAAAAAGATATGCATCTCGACGGTTTGGTTAATGAAATTCGCATGGCGGCTGTGCAAATCGTGCAATTATCAGATGAAGCCGAAGCTCTCAGTTGCCAATTCCTTCCAAGCCAAAGATCAAGCATGTCGGAGTTTCTAGAACGAGTGAAGAAATAAGGCGATGTGGCTAAGAAATTTGTGTAACTGTTAAATCAGATATAACAAAACATTTTGTAATGGACTCTTTTGATTAATGAAATGCCTAAGTATAGGGATATCTTGAAATCAACACCAAATTCTTGCATATTTATTCATGACTAACATTCATTTGTCATTTATTCATTCATCCACTCATTGTATGTGCATATCACCCTAATCATTCACTGAGGCTAAAATCGTATAATCCACAGTTGCGACACTACGAATCTGGAATCACGTCATTCTTATAGAACGCGTCTAAGAGCTAGAGCTATGGATGCTGAACTCAACGAAAGAATTGAACGAATGGAAAGGATCCAAAGAGAGTTACAAGAGCAGTTGGCCAAGTCACAGCAGGAGGCGAGAGACATGATGGTGAGATCTCGAGAGGAATCACTCGAGCAAAGGGATCAAATGGCCAAAATGATGGAGATGATGACAACTTTGGTTAAAGGAAAGGGACCTATGCAGAGCCCTAACATAGCGTCAGTAAAGAGCTAATAATGATCAGAATCCACTCTATCCCCCAGGATTCACTCTACCTCACGCCCATGCAATGCAAAGAGGATATCCTCAAGGGGAATCTGCAGGCCTGGAGCAACGACCTACACCACCTGCTCATCCAGAGTAAGGTATATTCATATCGAACCCCGGAGCTAATCTTGCTGATCCAATTGTTCCAGATCTAGACGATTCAGTGGAAATAGAAAAGTTGAAAACTGATCATTATGACGCTCAAGATAAGTATAAGATCCTCGAAGAAAGGCTCAAAGTAATAAAAGATACTGAAGTATTCTCTGTGTTGAGTGCCAAAGAGCTCAGTTTGGTGCCCGATCTAGTTCTACCCCCGAAATTCAAAGCGCCAGATTTTGAAAAGTATGATGGGACGAGATGTCCAAAGGCGCATCTTGTCATGTTTTGTCGGAAGAAGACTGGTTACGTGAATAAGGATAAATTTTTGATACACTGCTTCCAAGATAGCTTGGTCGGACTAACTCTTCGATGGTACAATCAGCTCAATAAAGAAAAGATTCGATCATGGAAATACTTAGTATCAGCATTTTGTGAGCAATACAAGCATGTATCAGATATGGTACCTAATCGACTAACTCTACAAATGATGGAAAAGAAGCCGACGAAGAATTTCAAACAATATGCACAAAGATGGAGGGATATCTCAGCCTAAGTAGAACCCCTATTAACTAAAACTGATATAGCGGTCCTCTTTATCAACACTTTGAAAGCGTCGTTTTACGATAAGTTGGTAGGAAACGCCACGAAAGACTTCGTAAATATTGTAATATCCAAGGAACTTATAGAGAATGCCATCAAGAGTGGAAGGACGGAAGGCCCCGAGAGTTCGAAAAGAGCAGTACCCATAAATAAAAAGGAGGCAGAAACCCATATGGTAGGAACCGAGAGCCACTACACGTCTAATCTGTACCCAACCCAATCACGACCTTCGATATCGTCCACCTCCAAACTTCTATTTTCCTCCCCAAAGCCCTTTCTATCAAGCACCTCCTCCTTACCCCGTCTACGCCACAAATAATCAGAGACCATTCGCCATGTTCCCACCAAATACCATGCCTGCTCAAAGCCAACCCAAAAATGAACAAAGACCGGCAATACCTAATCCTGAAAAACCTCAATTCACCCCTATTTTCGTATCATACGGAGAGCTGTACCCAAAGCTATTGGAAAAACAATTAATATCCCCCACATTATATGGCACCCCTAAAGCCTCCATACCCAAAATAGTATGATCCTAATGCTAGTTGCATGTACCACGCTGGAAACTAGGGGCATTCTACAGAAAATTGTCTTGCCTTTAAAAGGAGGGTTTAAGGTCTTATTGATGCAGCCATTTTATGATTTGATGGTGCTAGTAATATGGCTGGAAATTCACTCCCTAACCATACTGAAGGGAACGTGAGCACGGTGACAAATAAAGACAAGTGGCCAGCCAAAAGTTGTGTTTCTGAAATAAAGACACATTTGCGAAAGGTTTGGGAGGTAATAGTTAAAAATGGGCCGTTCTGTCATCCCAACAAAATTTTCAATGAAGGAAACACAAAAAGTCAATGTTTTTGTGATTTTCATGGTATCGTAGGGCATGACATCCAGTCTTGTGAGGGATTCAGAAAATTATTTCAAGACATGATAGACAACAAGGAGGTCGAGATCTTTAACAGAGTGGAAGAGGCCGATGAAGGAGAAGTATGCACTTCTGATAATCAATCATTAGGTTCCCCTTATAGCGTCGATCGACCTTTGGTGATTTATTATGAGGCAAAAAAGGAAAAAGTGAAACCAAATATGATAATTAAAGTACCATCTCCTTTCCCTTACAAGCACAACAAGGCAGTACCATGGAAATATGATGTCAACATTATCATAACCAAAGGTGAAAAATCCAAAGCTACGACTGGAAGTGTTAGCGAAGTAGGACACTTTACCCGCAACGGGAGATGTTATTCTCCTGAGGTGGTTGAACCAAGGAAGAAGACTGGTGACTCAAACCAGAAAGGAAAGGCATCGATGCATGAGGCTGAGGTCGAGTTTGAAACTCCATCCGAACAAGAAGTTAAAAGGCCTGTGAATGAGGAGGAAGCACATGAATTCTTGAAGTTCATTAAGCACAGTGAATATAACGTCGTAGAATAATTAAACAAGTAACCAACGTGAATCTCGGTATTATTCCTACTGTTCAATTCAGAACCACATCAGAATACTTTGCTGAAAGTGTTAAATAAAGCTTATGTGGCGAGCAACTTATTTGTAGAAAAGCTTGATAGGTGGATGAACAACTTGAATGTGGATAATTTCATCTCTTTCAGTGATGACGAAATACCGTCAAATGGTAGGGGCTCTGTAAAAACATTACACATCACAACCAGTTGCAAGGGTTATATAATACCGAATGTGCTCATTGACAACAGATCTGCACTCAATTTCATGCCTTTGGCCACACTTTCTAGGATGCCAATTAATATGTCTTATCTAAGGCCTTGTCACTCTACAGTAAGGGCATTTGATGGGACACGAGGAGAAGTCATGGGGAAGATCGAAATTCCTCTAGAAGTGGGCCCGTGTACATTTGATATCGAGTTCCAGGTCATGGACATCACGCCTTCGTATAATTGCCTTTTAGGGAGGCCTTAGATCTATTTTGCTGGAGCAGTTCCTTCATCTCTCCATCAAAAAGTAAAGTTTATCATGGATAGCCGCTTGATAACGGTCGTTGGTGAAGAAGACATTGTTGCATCTATCTCTGCTGACGCACCCTACATCGAAGTAAACAAAGATACAGTAGAATTTTCCTTCCGTTCCTTCGAATTTATCAATGCTGCATTTGTTGCTGAAGGAAATAGGATTTCGACACCCAAGCTGTCAAGGAATATCAAGATGGGAATTAAGCTGACTGTGGGAAATGGAGCCCGAACGAAAAAAATGTTTGGGAAAATATCAACAAGGGATAGTTAGAGCACTAAAACTAGTACACCACAAGGCTCGATAAGGTTTAGGTTCAAGCCGGATATACGACAAAGAAGAAAACAGTTGCAGAAAGATCAAGAAAAGAGGATTGCAAGAGCCTCAAGTCGGGAATTGGAATGGGAGCCCATAGCGTACCCTCCTTTGTCAAAAACATTTACATCTGCGGGAATGATGTATCTAGGGCGAGATAATTTATGAAACACATTGTTATTGATTGAAAGGGGTCTTTAGAAAGTCAGTATAAATGTTATTTACAAAGGGGATGATGCAATTAAAGATGTTTCAAAGATACGCCCTAGTCCTCCTAGATTCGTTTTGAACAATTGGACTGTTGTGGATGTTCTTGTAGTTTCTAAGTCCTCTCCAGAGTAATGCTCAAAGTTAACTCTCTTTTTTTTGTACCCCTTAGTAATGGTGAGATTATTTTGTAAGAGCTTATGTTTGCTCTTTATCATTTAAATGAACATTAATGGAGATGCATTTTGTCATGGTCTTTTCATTCTCATTAACTTCATAATTATTCCCCATTCTCACAGCCTGTCCTTACATGTATCTCATTTCATGCCATAACATTATGTTTGTTGGTTCCAATACCTTGATGTTCCTCTATAGTTTTCTTTTCCATTCACCTTTCAAGTGCTCAGTTATTAATGGCATGAGCAATCCCGTTACAAGTCCTGAAATCGATTGCTAGAAAGCTATTTGTTTAGGAGAATTCGAAGCTGAAGAAAATGATGAAGATTGTGTCTCGTCTCCTGGCCTACTAAGAATTGTAGAACAAGAAGATAAACAGATTCTACCCCATCAAGAATTTGTTGAGATAGTAAACTTGGGAAATGAAGAAAAGAGGCAAGAAATGAAGATTGGGACCTCCATTTCAGAGAACACCAAACATGATTTGATCACCTTGCTTCGTGAGTACAAAGATGTATTTGCATGATCATATCAGGACATGCCAGGGTTGAACGAGGATGTGGTGGTCCATAGACTCCCACTGAAACTAGAATGCAAATCCATTCAACAGAAGCTAAGACGAATAAGACCTGAAATGTTGTTAAAGATAAAAGAAGAAGTTAAGAAACGATTTGATACTGGCTTTCTACAAGTCTCCAAATATCCAGAATGGGTAGCTAATATAGTCCCGGTACCAAAGAAAGATGGCAAGGTGCGAATGTGCGTTGATTATCACGATCTGAATCGAGCAAGTCCTAAAGATAATTTTCTCTTACCACACATCAATACGTTGGTGGATAACACAGCAAAACATTCATTATTTTCTTTCATGGATGGATTTTCTGGTTATAATCAGATAAAGATGGCTCCTGAGGATATGGAGAAAACTACCTTCGTAACGATGTGGGGGACATTCTGCTATAAGGTGATGCCGTTCGGGTTAAAGAATGTTGGGGCAACATATCTGAGGGCCATGGTGATGTTGTTCCATGTGGGGGACATTCTACTATAAGGTGATGCCGTTCTGATTAAAGAATGCTGGGGCAACATATAGAGGGCCATGGTGATGTTGTTCCATGACATGATGTACAAAGAAATAGAAGTCTATGTCGATGATATGATTGCCAAATCTCGGGGGGAAAGAGAGCATGTTGAGAACCTCAGGAAGTTGTTCGAAAGACTAAGAAAGTTCCAACTAAAGCTTAATCTAGCCAAGTGTACCTTTGGGGCTACCTCGGGAAAATTACTAGGCTTCATTGCCAACGAGAGAGGTATTGAGGTTGATCCATATAAGATAAAAGCCATACAAGAACTACCACCTCCGCGCACATAAAAAGAAGTTAAAGGATTTTTAGGGAGGTTGAACTATATCGCTCGATTCATTGCTCAACTTACCAACTAGTGTGACCCAATTTTTCGACTCCTTCAAAAACATAATCTGGGAGAATGGAATGAGGAGTGCCAAGTGGCTTTTGACAAGATAAAATAGTATTTGTCTAGCCTCCCGGTGCTAGTACCGCCAACTCCCGAAAGACAGTTAATATTGTATCTGACTGTGTTCGAAAATTTAATGGGTTGCGTACTGGGGCAACATGATGAGTCGGGGAAAAGAGAAAAGGTGATTTACTATCTCAGCAAAAATTTTACAGAGTATGAGGCAAAGTATTCGTCAATTGAAAAATTCTATTGCGCATTGGTTTGGGTAGTTTAGAGGCTCAGGCAATATATGTTGTATCATACGACATGGTTAATTTCAAAGCTGGACCCAATAAAATATATGATGGAATCACCTGCACTCTTAGAAAGAATGGCACGATGACAGATCCTACTATTGAAGTACGACATCGTCTATTTGAGCTATAAGTCAATAAAGGGGAGCGCAATAGCTAACTTCTTAGCAACTCGAACAACGTAGGAATACGAGCCATTGAGATTTGATTTCCCAGATGAAGACTTGATGTACATTACAAAAAAAGAATATGTGCGTCAAAATAGAAATCATGGAAGATGAGCTTTGATGATGCATCGAATGTATTGGGGCATGGGATTGGAGTAGTCTTAGTGTCACCAGAAGGGAACCATTATCCGCTCATTGCCTGATTAAATTTCTTCTGTACCAATAACATAGCGGAATATGAGGCTTGCATCATGGGACTTCGTGCAGCTATTGATTGAAATATTGAAATCTTAGAGGTATACGGGGACTCAGCGTTGGTGATTTACCTAATCCATGGAGATTGGGAAGTGAGAGATTCGAAATTAGTTAAATATCACGATTTAGTTACGGAACTGATTAAAGAATTCAAAGAAGTGACTTTTAATTACTTCCCACAAGAAGAAAACCAATTAGCTGATGCCCTGGCCACTTTGGCTTCAACATTCAAAGAAAACAGAGAAACATAAATAATGCCTCTCCAAATGAGCATATATAAGGTCCCTGCACATTGTTTTAGCATTAAAAAAGAGACATATGGACGGCCATGGTTCCATGATATCTTAGAATATGTCAAGAATCAAAGGTTTCTCGAACAAGCAAATGAGAACGACAAAAGAACAATTAGAAGAATGGTGGTGGGATTTGTTCTTGATAGGGATATCCTGTACAAAAGAGGAAAAGATCAAGTGCTTCTGAGATGTGTGGAGAAAAATACTTGAAGATGTCCATGAAGGAATTTGTGGGACGCATGCCAATGGTTTCACTATGGCTAGGCAGATTATGAGACTCGGTTATTACTGGCTGACGATGGAAAACGATTGCATTAGTTATTTACGAAAGTGCCACAAATGTCAAATTTATGGCGATAAATTCATGCAGCCCCTTCGCCCCTTCATGTCATGACTTCTCCGTGGCCTTTTTCTATGTGGGGCATGGATGTTATAGGGCCAATTTCCCCAAAAGCTTCTAATGGACACCGATTCATTTTTGTGGTTATAGATCACTTCACAAAATGGGTAGAAGCCGCTTCTTTTGCTAATGTGACGAAGACTGCAGTTTGCATGTAACATCCTGATTTTGGGATTAGTCGGAACAGTGGTTTCGAGACCACAAATCCGATGTTGAGAAATTTGTTTTATTTATATTTTTATGATCTACAATTTCACAGAATGATTTCATGAAAATCTCATTCGCAAAATTTTGACGTTTGGGCACTCAATTTAGTCAAAAGGACTAAATTGTAAAAAATGTAAAAGTTGAGTTCTACATGTTAGAGGTGTCCAATTGTTATGAAATTTTAAATTGGAGGTCCTTAAATGATAATTAGACCATTGGTTAAGTTGGTGGACAAAAATGGACATGGATGGGTATGTTTCAAAAGATTTTTTTAAGGGGCATTTTGGTAATTTAGTGAATTAAAAACAAAATTTAAATGCCAAATTTGTCCATCTTCAAACTTAGGCCGAATTTAACATGTAGGAAGTCATGGATAGGGTTTTCAAGCTTTCCAAGCTTCATGGTAAGTCCATTTTAGCCCCGTTTTTCATGTTCTTTACGTTTTTGGAGTCCCGGTAACTTGATTTAGCTTATTCTAGCAATAATTTACCTAGGGTTCATATTTGGAAAAATACCCATAGGTGAAATGTGTTTATTTTGATGTTTTATGGCAGAATATGAAGCTTAGAATTATGTTAAACAACTTTTACTAGGCGATTTTAAGTGAAAACGAGTAAAACAACATAATCGGCAAAAATACCTAATGTACATAAGTGCATGTTAGAGCAAGAATTTGACGTTGCCATAGAAGGGAAAAATGATCAGCATGTTATAAAACATAAGAATAAGGGATGAAGTTTAATTTTCGAACCTAGGGGCAAAATCATAATTATGCAAAAGTTTAGGGGCAAAATTGTAATTTTTCCAAAGTTTGATTTAGGGACTGTTTTGAGTAGTACACTAATTAAATAAGTGAAATGTGATGTTTTAGACCCTGAGAAACGAGATTTGGACTTAGAACGGGAGGAAAATTGAAAATCGAGAAAGTTGGTAAAATGGTTGTTTTGGTATCGAGGTAAGTTCTTATGTTTAATAAGCATTTAATGATGTAAGTTTGAATGTTAAATTGAAATTTTAGTTATGAATACTTTAGTATTGATTTTCCAATATAATTATAATGTTCGATAATGACTTGACATTTTAATGGGAATTGGTATAAGTTTACATGTAAGACCAAATTAGGAAGATGACTTTGTGTATTATCAAGAAAGTATTGAATAGAATAATTTGGGGAGGATAAGTTAAATTGATGATGTGATGAGATTGAGAATGTAACTATGTAAGTTTGTATGTAGATAATACATTATTATGTGTATGTTAAATTGTTTATTTATTGTATGAATCATAATTAACTAGTTGCAAGTATTTCAACAAGTACTACCAAGTTAACTAGTGAAAAGTGGTAGCTTCGGCTACAAATTAATGGTAGCTTCGGCTACAAATCAGTGGTAGTTTCGGCTACGTTCATTGTGGCACATATGTACAAGTGTTCCTGGCAAAGTGATAAAATTGTAAAATGAAAAGGCAAGTAATAATGTGTGCAAGTGAGTGCAAGAATGTAAGTGATATGTAAATAATGTATTTTTTTCATTTATGTTTGATATTTTATTATATTATATGAAATGAGAAGCAATATCATATGGTTGATTGATAAAAATTGTAATTTGTGGATGATGAAATGGAATTAAATGAGGAAATCTCGAATGATTCTTCAGATTGGAATTAAAACGTGGCACTAAGTGGATATGCCACGATTATACATGTTACGTGGTGCTAAGTGGATATACCACGGTAACACATGTTGATTTATTTACATGGCGCTAAGTGGATATGCCACTGTTATACATGTTACGTGGTGCTAAGTGGATATATCACGGTAACACATGTTGATTTATTTACGTGGCGCTAAGTGGATATGCCATGGTTATACATGTTACGTGGTGCTAAGTGGATATGCCACGATTACATGTTGATTTGAAAACATGGTGCTAAGTGGATATACCACGGATGTATATTTAATTTAGAAAGGTGGAGCTATATGCTAAAACCACCGATTATTTGTTACATTCCGAAATGTTCATTGAGAGATAAGAATTTATTAAGTGAAATCTGATGTGAAAATGTGGAAATTTTATTGAAAAAGATGAAATTTGAGATAAAATAGTTTAATCAGTAGCAGAGGGGTGACTTTTAAAAATCACCAAAAATAGTGAAAATTGAATTAGAAGTTGAATGAGATATATAATTAAAGTTTGATGAGTCTTTTTTCATATAAAAGAAACAGAGCAAGAAAATGAATTCTATATTCTGAGATATTTGAATTTTTGCGAGACTAGTTCAAAATGATTACGTGATCCCCTATTCTCACTTAGAAAAATCATCAAACATTTTACAAAAATAATTATGGGATATGATTTATATGCCTAAAATTCTGAATAAGTCTAGTTTCAAATGAACTAAACAAGAAGGTCATCTGAATTCTGTACAAGGAGAAAATTGATTCGTAGTGAAGAGAGGTCAGAATAGTCGAATAGTGAAATAGGGAAAATTTTAATGAATAAACTGTACTAATTGGAAAGACCAAAAATTCTAGAAGTTTTATGGCATAAAGATATGTGAGTCTAGTTTCAGGGAAAATTAGCAGTTTGTAATTTGGAGCTCTGTAGCTCAAGAAATAAATAATTTAGTAACAGCGATTCAAGTAGACAGATTAATGTGAACACGAGTAATAAGGTATAAGCATGTGATTTAATGATTGTATCAATTTGAGAACTTGTTGTGAGGAATTGTCATGTTGAGGCTTTGGTAAGGCTACAAATGAGTAAGTTGGGAAAGTAAGAACTTAGAATTATTTATGCAAGTAATGACAGCTTAGTAGTAAGCTAAATTCATTGCTAATGCTTATTATTTTTACATGTGAACTTACTAAGCTTTATAAGCTTACCCCCTTTTCTTTCCCATGTTACAGAGTCCTATTAAACAAGCTCGGGTTGGAGGTCGTCAGAGATCGCTTCACACTATCAAGCCATCTATGGGCATCTTTATTTATAAATGATTTAAGTTATGGCATGTATAGGGGCTTGACTAAGTCATTTTGTATATGTGTTAATTAATTTGACCAAATGTGTTGCTTCATAACGGTAATAAGGATTATTTTGTATTTGGCCACGAGTTATGGCTCATATTGGTCATGGAGTTATAATGCTTGTGTATGCATGTATTTGTTAAAGATAAAATTATAAGTGAAATTTTATGGCTCGAGATTTGGTAGAATGTATTGTTAAGTCTGATAATGACTCGTACCCGGTTTCTGCGTAGGATACGGGTAAGGGGTGTTACATTGCAGGTTCTTAAAAAAGGAAATCATATGTCGATACGGTTTGCCTGAGAGAATCATTTCAGATAACGCTTTAAATCTGAACAACAAGATGATAAAAGAAGTGTGCGAGCAATTTCAAGTAAAGCATTATAATTCCTCACCCTATCGCCCAAAGATGAATGGAGCAGTAGAAGCGGGTAACAAAAATATTAAGAGGATTATTGGGAAAATGACCGAGACATACAAAGACTGGCACGAGAAGCTACCATTCGCTTTGTATGCATATCGCACATCTGTGCGGACATCTACGGGAGCAACTATTTTCTCTCTGGTCTATGGAATGGAAGCTGTGCTGCCCATCGAAGTTGAAATCCCTTCTCTATGAGTCTTAATGGAGTCGAAACTAGAGGAATCAGAATGGGTTCGAGCTCGATATGACTAGCTAAGTCTTATCGAAGAAAAACACTTGAAGGCAATCTACCATGGACAGATGTACCAGAAGAGAATGATCACGGCGCATGACAAGAAGGTGCGGCCAAGAGAATTCCGTGATGGAGAACTCGTACTGAGAAAGATTCTCCCAATACAAAAAGACTTTCGAGGAAAATAGGCACCAAATTTGGAAGGGTCATATGTCGTAAAGAAGGGCTTCTCGGGTGGAGCTTTGATTCTCACTGAGATGGATGGGAAAGAGTTACCTAATTCAATGAATTCAGATGCCGTGAAAAAATACTATGCCTAAAAAAAAGAATCGTCAAGATGAAAACTCGAAAAGGGCATCTTGATAAACAAAAAGGACTAGGATGAAAACTCGAAAGGGTGTCCTAATGAAACAGATTTGGGCTTAAGGAGCAAGACGTTTTGAACAGGGAGTCAAATGGCGAGATTACAATATTTGAAGCATTCTCAGAAGCTCGAAATCTTCTACACAAGAAGCCACGCTCGAGAAGATCCTTGACTAAGAAACATGGAAAAATTCATGCGTTGAATATCTAGAGCATTTGTAGCCATTGAATGTGATTTCTTTTCTTTATGACGCTTTTAACTATTCTTGGTCAATTTTCTTTGATTGTTGCTTTTGAAATAAATATGAACATGAGATATCCCTTTCATACCTACTTTTCCATTTTCATGCATCTCATGTATGGTTTATTTAAATAATAAATAGTGAAATGACATACTCTAAACAAAAAGAATGTTGAGCATTACTCGGATGAGAATTTGGTAAGTACAAGAGCCTCAAAGTAAGGACAAAGCTCAACAGGGGGCAAAAGGGTGATGTAAGAGGCCCATTTTGCCCAGCCCCGTGAAAACCAAAATGAAAAACAAAAAAAAACAAAATAATAAAAATAATAAATGTCCTTTTACAGTCCTTTTACAAAGCCCAATTTTAATTAAACCCAACACCTAAACAGACTACCCAAACCCACTGACCCAATACCCCATTACACCCGAGCCCAAATCCTACATAGACCCAATCCTAACCTAGCCCAACAAATTACACGGCCCAATGGCCCAACTTGTTTCCAGAAACTAGAAACCCCAAACCCTAGGGTTTCCCTAGGAGCCGTAAGTGCTGCAGACACCAGCCTCGGTCACGCCGCCAGTCGCGCTGCAGCTTGCGCGAATTCCCCTATCGCCGCCACGTTCTCCGTCTTTCACCTGCAAAAAAGGAAAAAAGGGAGCACAAACATGGCAAAACAGGATAAAATTCTTATATTCCTTTTTTATTTTTTATTTTCGGGGCTATAAAACCCCAAATAACAACCTGTAATACAGAGAAAAAAATAGGGAGACATACAGACAGTATACATATATACAAAATACAAAAGATTTACAGAAATAAAAACACCAAACAGAAGGTGATTTCCTATTTCTTATTCGCGTTGTTCTTCTTATTTTTATTTTTTTTTTCTTTGATTCCTGCAAACAGTAAATATTCTAGTAATATAAAAATAGAAAGGATTTTACCTTTCGATCGGCGTTTAAAAGGTGAAGCTGCTGGCCTCCGGTCGCTATATACGGTGGCGCGTGCAGCGACGAGCGGTGGCCATCAGGCTGGGGTCCTGGCCTAAGGCCAAAGGACCGAGAGAATTTGTGGTTTTTTTTAAAAAAAAATGAAGTGCAACTGAATTCTTTTTTCAGGAAACTGACTTATATAGCCTCATAAAAACAACGCCGTTTTTGCTTAAACAAATAAGCACCAAAACGATGTCGTTTTAAAGCTAGATCTGCGTGTTGACCCGATATCCAGGGGAGGACCCGCGTGTTTTTATTAAATGGTCTAATTGCTTTATAGGCCCTTCCGCATTTTTGCAAAATTTCACTTATGTCCGAATATCATTTTTCCTTATTTTCAATTTAGCCCTAAAATTTATATTTTATTGCAATTTAATTCTTCGGGCTACTTAAAGGCCAACATCAGAACGGCGTCGTTTAGGAGACATGGCATAATTCCCGAATAAGTCCCTAAGATGTGACGCGCGTTTTGATTTGATCCTTTTACATTTATTTATTTATTTATTTATTTATTTTTAAAACCCTTTTTTATTTTATTTTAAAATTATTTTAACATTATTAATTTATCATATTAAAATTCTATTTTTTTATTTGTATGTTAATTTATTGATCGTATAAATTTTTATATATTGTTCTTCTTAAATACATATTATTTTAAATTTATCACTATTTATTATTTTGTTTGGTTTAATATTATATATTATTTTATATATTAGTTAGTATATTATATTTTTTAAAATCTTGTATATTGTATAGTACTATATTATATAAAATCTTATTTGTATAAAATTTATTTATATTGTATAACATGCTTCATTATATTATTTATTATATTTTAGATATCTTTATTTAAAATTATTATATACTATTTATTAACCGCTTTTATCATATATTATCATTTATATATGTACTAAATTATTAAATTATATATTTATTATAAGTATCTTATACTTTAAGTTCTTTATATTGTTATACACATTAATTGTTTTACAAAATTATCATATTTTTTACCTTTTTTATTTTGTTTTGTTATAATATTTATTTAGTGTTTAAATATGTTGTTAATTGATTTATTTCTCATATTTGATCTTACTTGTAGAATTTAATATCCTTTTCTTGAATTTTTATGCTTCCTATAGATTTTAAATTGTTATTGCATATTTTTTAACTCGTATTTATTTATCTAGGTTTTTATTTGCTTAATATTGTTTTAGCACAATCCTTTTATTATATGTATCATTTGCTATGTCATATTATTCTTTTGTTAATTGTCTATATTATTTGTTAATACGACTCGTATTTATAGTGAATTGCTATTTGATATTCATATTTTGTAATATATCAATGCAAAATCGAGTTCATATCATTTTTATAAAAAAATATTTCCACAAAATTGTTGTATTTTATTTAAAGTTTAAAAAAATACGGTGATATGTGATATTTGGGGACTTTAAGAAGAATTGTGCCCTAACTTACTGGGTTTCAATTTTTCTCGTGGAACTTAAGGTATTAAATATCCCTTCTCTTTTAAAACTGAAACTTACAAATTTCAATTCAAAAACTTATTCTTGGGAATTCAAAACATTGTATCCTAACTTACTGGATATGATGTTTTGTGTCTCGAGGTAGGAATTTTCTAAAATAAGGACGTGCCTAGTTTCGAAGTCATGAGATGCTATATCCTAACTTACTGGGTATAGTATTTTATTTTTTCGAGATAGGTAAGTCTTGACTTTTCTTCAAATAAAAGGATTATATTTTAAATTATTTTCAAAATTTCGATATTAGGACATGGAATTATCAATTAGGTACCAAATTTTGGGCGTTACGAAGGTGCTAACCCTTCCTCATACGTAACCGACTCCCGAACCCGTTTTCTGGTATTTTGTGGACCAAAAATTGATATTTTGAAATAAAACGTCTTATAAGGTGATCCAATCACACCTAAGTAAAAAGGGATTGGTGGCGACTCCCGTTTTCATTTTTTAAATTCGATCTTCGTTTTTTCAAAAAATTTAAAAATGGTTTCGACAACTTGGCGACTCTGCTAGGGACCAATAAGAGAGTCAAGCCATAAAATCGATAATTTCATGTCCTTATGTCCGAATTTAAAAATCTGATTTAAAAAATTATGATCATTTTTTATTTGCATGTGGTTTTATTTTTATTTCTGAATTGCATTGCATGACTGTTGTGGTCACACCCTTAAGTGGGAGTGAGAAGCTACTCCTTCGTGAGGTTTTCACCTCCGTGCAAGATAATGAATCGCTTTCGGGATACATCCGTACCTATGTCTTCGTGAGATTTTCATCTCCGTGCAGCCATAGGGAAATGTATTCCTTCGAGCTGAACTCGGTCCATATGAGCCTATAATGGGTGAGGATCAAGGAATCTGCTGGTTCAGGTACCTCAACTTTAGAGCTAAACCACATATAGAAAACCTAAGTGCTTACCCTAGGTAGAACTATACCAAAACCTTAGCAATCACCCATATATGCGTTTGATTATTTGCTTTATATTTTACTTCATGTTACTAATTGATTGTGTTTTATTTTGTTACATGCCATTTCATATTTAAAGAGGTATCAATTCACGGTCAGTTTCTAAATTAGAAAGTTGGTTATGGAGAACGAATTCCTTGATAAAGTGGAGGACAATGCAACCGTCCGTAGGTGGTCAGAGCAAACACAGTTAGGAAAAGGAGATAGCCGAGCCGAAGGGTACAAATCAGAGCTATGGGACTACACTCACATTAGTGTGACGCAGAACAATCTTTAGGAATTAAGAGAGATATGGGTTCAGTGGAGTAACGAGACCAAGCATTTGTTTTACTGCAGCTATGGGGATTTGCCGTACCTATTGGACATTAAGGTAGATGAACATTTGTTTCGAGCCATCTCCCAATATTAGAACTCTGCGTATAGTTGCTTTACTTTCGGAAGAGTTGATTTGGTACCTACGGTGGAGGAGTATATAGTTCTATTGCGTTGTCCCAAGATCCAAGTAGATAAAGCTTACTCAAGGGCTCCTAATGTTCCAACCTTTGCGAGGAAACTAATGATTATTATGGGGATGAGTGAACAGTGGGTCATAGCCAGAATCAAGCAAAAAGGTGAGTATAAGTGCATCTCATGGAAAGCTTTGAAGGATTTAATTTTAGAGGATCCTGATATGAAAAAGAAAGTCGATGTATTTGCTTTGAGTATATATGGATTAGTGATCTTCCCTAGGGCATTGGGATACGTGGATGAAGCTGTCTCAGATCTTTTTAATCGACTTGACAAACAAGTCACACCTGCTCCTGCGATCTTGGCGGAAAGATTTCGATCATTGAGTGCTTGTAGGAGAGCTAGGGAAGGCAGATTTATAGGATGTGCACAGTTGTTGTTGGCTTGGTTCCATAGTCATTTCTGGAGGGTGGATAAGGTTTCTTATCGGGTCTTTTCAGAAAATTATTCTCTGTTAAAAGAGATAGTGGCTACCCCAAGGAGAGACGACATATCTGAAGAAAATTGGATAGCGCTTCTACGAAATCTACGAGAAGAAGATGTTGAGTGGAGAGCCTCCTGGATGGTTCCTAATGAACTTTTGTATCGGTGTGGGAGTTTTGATGGGGTCCTTTTACTTAGAATTTAGGGAGCCATTGGATATGCGTCTTTGCTCGTATTAAGGCAGTTTAGATCAAGGCAGTTTGTACCAGCTACACACGGATTAGCTCAAAGTGAGTTTTCGTAGAAAAGGGATAGCTACAATAAAAGGGTTAAGGAGATTTCTAGTGCTTAGAATCAGACCCATTACATGAAGAGAGTGGATGTAAGCCTAATGACGACCCTAGAGTATAGTGGATGGTGGATTAGAAGAGTCAATGACAATATCCTTATGCCAAGTCTAGAAGGCGCTCGATCGATCGAAGAGTACTTACGAGTGGTCCCATCAGAATTGGAGATAATAAAACAGGATTTCGAAAGAAGGAATTCAGAGCTCGAAAAGAAAATAGAGAAGTTGGAGGAGGAAAAAATGTACATGAGCTTAGACGTGGATGTTCAGAAATAAGAGACCAAAAAATTAAGAAAGGCGAAGAGGAAGATTGAAGAAGATCGAGATAGTTTGAAGACTGAATATAAGAAGATGCGTCTATCGATGAAGAATGCCGGACTGGGGAAGACTTCGGAACAGTGGCAACAAGAGGTCCAGGAGGAAAAGGCTAAAGTTGACTATTGGGAGAGGAAGTTTCAAGAAATGCAAGCACAAAATGAGGCCCTAGAGAAGAGTTTGGCAGAAAGTCGAAGTGAAAAGGAAGAATTAAAAGCTAGATTGGCTGAACTTGGACGATCTCTTCATCACCATCGAAGCCACAATTCTACGATCGAGCTAAAGTCAAGTTTGAACAAGATTGAGGATATGAAAGGTGAGATCGAAGAGTTAGGATCGATATTGCATAGCAGTGAACTTCGGATCGAGCTTCTTAAAACAAGAGAAGGGCGTTGGAAGGAAGAACTTCACCATTCTCATGATCAAGTAGAAGTCAGGATTATCTCATGGGTGAAGCAATAATCCAGATTTGAGAGGTAGCCGATCACCTACAGACTTTGGCATACAGGCTGATACATTGAGCACGAACTATGAACTACAATTAGATCGTGGCCAAGGGTTAGCTTTGTTGTTTAGGAAAATCAGAACTTTGGGCCTTAGTGCGAAAGCATATTTGTAATTCGTTTTATATAAGATTTTGTTTTCTAATAAAGTTTTCTAAAATGAAGTTGAATCAGAATCGATGCCTCTTTGCATTCATGCATTTGCATTACATCATATCATATGCGTTTAAGTCCATAGAGAGAGTCTAATTAGTTGAAATTATCATAGAAAGAGATAGAAAAAGAAGGAAAATCTGGAAATTGAACACCACTACGGTACACGTCCTAAAACACAGAAAATGGATCAAAGACTTGAACAATTCTAGAGGGATATGCAAGATCAGATGTAGGAGCAATTGACAAAGCTCCAACAAGAAATAAGAGATCAAATGTTGGAAGCTCAAAAGAACATGATGGCTCAAATGGCCCAGATGCTAAGTGGGGCAATAGACAAAGGAAAAGGCCCCATAGTCAACTCTGAAGACAATAAGGACTTTCCTCGTGGTTTCACCCCACCGCATGTACAACCTGAAGAATATCCCCAAAAGCCTTCTGTCACAATTAGGCCTCAACAGGGGCAAGCTGATAATAGACCGCCCATGAACTTCCAAGTTGGCTTAGGATCTAATCTAGAGGATAACTCTGCCAATCCTGTTATCCCTGACCTAGACTTAGCAGAGAGAGGGGATAAGAACTGAATCCTCAAGGCAGTTAGAGGATCGCTGTAGATGGCTAGAAGAAAAGTTCAAAGCCCTAGAAAATGCTGATAATCACCATAGAATTGACCCCAAAGACTTGAGTCTAGTTCTAGATTTGGTGCTTCCTCATAAGTTCAAGATGCCAGAATTTGAGAAGTATAATGGGACTAGCTGCCCTGAAGCCCACATCACTGTGTTCTGTAGACAGATGACTGGCTATGTTAACAATGATCAACTCTTGATTCATTATTTCCAAGACAGTTTGGTGGGGGCAGCGTCTAGGTGGTATAATCAACTTAGTCGTGCTAATATTAACTCCTGGAGAGACTTAGCCCAAGCCTTCATGAAGCAATACAATCATGTCACAGACATGACGCCTGATAGAATCATGTTGCAAAACATGGAAAAGAAATCGAATGAAAGCTTCAAGCAATACGAGCAAAGATGGAGAGAAGTTGCCATGCAAGTTCAACCCCCTCTCCTAGAGAAGGAAACCACCATGCTTTTTATTAACACTTTGAAGGCACCATTTATCACTCATATGATAGGAAGCACCACCAAGAGCTTTGCGGATATAGTGATGGCAGGAGAAATGATCGAAAATGCCATAAGAGGTGGAAAGATTGAAGCGGGGGAAACCACTAGAAGATCTGTTCCTAAGAAAAAGGATAATGAGGTAAATAATACGAGTACATACAACAAATGGTACTCAAAGGCAATCACCGTTAGCCAGCCGAAAGTAGTAACTGCCGGGTAACAAGGGTCAGTGAGACAAGAATCTGGCACCAGACAAAATTCTGAAAAGCTCCAATTTACGCCAAACCCAATGACGTATAATGAGCTATATCAAAGTTTATTCGATGCACACGTAGTGTCCCCATTTTATCTACAGCCGTTACAGCCCCCATATCCTAAATGGTATGACTCAAATGCTCAATGTGATTACCACGCGGGAATAGCAGGGCATTTGATAGAAAATTGCACTGCCTTCAAAAAGATAGTTGAGAGGATTATCAAGATGGGGATTGTGAAGTTCGATGATACACCTAGTTCAGAGAACCTATTACCCAACCATGGAGATAAGGGGATAAACGTGATTGGAGAGGATGTCGTGAGAAGGACCAAGGGGGATATCTCAGAGGTGAAAACCCCGTTGAGAATAGTGTGGAGAGAAATGATGAGAAGAGGATTGATAGAATCAGATTCTGTGAAAGGATGTAGAGGAATAAGGGACTACTGTGAGTTCCACAAAATAGAGGAGCATGAGATCTAGGAATGTGCTGAGTTTAGGGTCTTGGTGCAAAGCCTTATGGATAATAAGGAAGTGGAATTTTATGAAGAAGGCTCAGAGGAAGGAAATGTATGTGTAACAGAAGGAGAGTTGACAAACCAAAAAGTCAATTATCTGAGGATCATCATTTTTCGACCGAGAAGCACAGAGGGCGGAACACAAATCACGCCTAAAGTTGTAATCCAAAAACCTGTTTCCTTTCCTTACAAGGATAACAGAATGGTACCTTGGAATTACGACTGTAATGTGACAATACCATGAGGGGAAAACTCAACCAGCATTTCCAATGAGGTCCAAAATAAAGGATCCTACACACGAAGTGGAAGGCGTTGCGACTCGACAAACGTCAGAACTGTGCCTGTGAAAGTTAAAACTTTGGTAGTTGAGCAGGAGAAAGAGGCTGGGGCACTTATCAATGAACCTGTGAAGGAGGAGGAGGCTAAAGAATTTTTAAAATTCTTGAAGCACAGTGAATACAACGTCGTAGAATAGCTACGCAAACAACTGGCTCGTATATCGGTGCTAGCCTTACTCTTAAGTTCAGAAGTGCATCGCGGAGTATTGATGAAAGTGCTGAATGAAACTTATGTTACTAAGGATATATCCGTTAACAAGCTTGATCGCCTGGTTAGTAACATAAGTGCTGACAACTTTATTTCCTTCAGTGATGATGAAATTCCACTCGGGGGTATGGGATCAACTAAAGCTCTACACATCACTATTCGTTGCAAGGGATACACTCTGCCAAGTGTGTTAATCGACAATGGATCAGCCATTGTCCACGCTGAAGAGGTTGCCGATAGATAGTTCTCACATGAAGATATGCCAAAACATAGTAAGAGCATTTGATGGCACCGAGAGAAGAGTGATGGGAAGAATTGACATACCGTTGTTGATCGGACCCAACACATATGAAGTGGATTTTCTGGTTATGGACATCAAGCCCTCCTACAATTGCTTGCTGGGAAGGCCATGGATTCATTCGGCAGGGGCAGTGCCCTCATCATTGCACCAAAAATTGAAGTTGGTGACAGAAGGCCGGGTAATTACTGTAAACGCAAAGGAAGACATCATAGCAACTGTTACCAATGACGCACCATATGTAGAGACAAATGAGGAGGCCATTAAGTGTTCTTTCTGATCTTTAGAATTTGTAAACGCAACATTCATTTCGGAAGGGAATGAAGTTCTGGTGCCTAAGATATCCAAGACACGAGGATGGGCTTACAAATGATGGTGGGGAAGGGAGCCTTACCAGGAAAAGGACTAGGCAGACATCTCCAAGGGGAAGTTCAAGTGCCGATCCTGAAAGAGAAGAGAGACTGTTTTGGCTTGGGTTTCAGGCCAGATGCTAAACAAAAGAAGAGAAAAATAGAGAAGAAGTAGAAAAGAAGAAGAGCATGTTTGAAAGGAGAAGAAATCTAGTGGGAATCGATGACATTCCTCCACATATCCCAAACCTTTATATCCGGAGGGATAATTCATCCTGAGAGAGGGTTATTGGAAAGTCCTCACATTAATGCCATACATGGGGAAGAAGTTGAGCAAAAAAACCTGTTGGGCATTCGCCCCTATGAACATGGAAGCGTTTTGAACAATTGGACTGCGTAGGAACTTCCTGTAGTTTTTAGAGATTATACAGAGTAATATTCAGAACGCTCTTATTGTTTTTTTAGCCTAGGAACAATAAGATTTCTTTTGTGAAATAGGCTCATGTTTAGATATTTTGTTTCAATAAAATGCATCTTTAATGACCAAATCCAGCAAATATTCTTTCATTTTTTTATTATTATTCTTTTGACTTTCTAATTTCATTCCAAATTTTTTTATTTCTCATTCATATCATGTGAATAGTTTTCCTCGAATTCATTTGTTCTTTGTACATTCTTTGGTGCCCACCACAGGTTTCTAGATATCAATGATATGAGCAACGATACTACAGACCCAGAGGTCCATTTTGAGCAAGACATGTGTTTAGAGGAATCTCAGGATTTTGAAGGTGACAGAGACTGTGACTTATCTCCAGATTTGTTAAGAATGGTAAAGCAAGAGGAGAAACAAATTTTACCCCATGAAGAGGAGGTAGAGAACATAGCCATGGAGGAAGGAAATGTTGTGAAAATCGGAACACACATAGCCGAGAAAATGAAATAAGACCTTGTTGAGTAACTACGAAAATTCAAGGACGTCTTTGCATGGTCATACCAAGATATGCCCGGACTAAGTACTGATATTGTGGTGCATCACCTTCCCATAAGAGAAGAGTGCAAGCCAATTCAACAAAAGCTACGAAGAATGAAGCCGGATGTGATGTTGAAAATAAAAGAGGAAGTCAAA
Source organism: Gossypium australe (assembly GCA_005393395.2). NCBI lineage: Eukaryota > Viridiplantae > Streptophyta > Magnoliopsida > Malvales > Malvaceae > Gossypium > Gossypium australe. Next base: position 39,511,281 of record CM016619.1, read on the forward strand.
AAACAGTTCGATGCTGGTTTTTTACAAGTGGTCAAATACTCAGAGTGGGTTGCCAATATTGTTCCTGTTCCTAATAAAGATGGAAAGGTCCAGATGTGTGTAGACTATAGAGACTTAAATAAAGCCAGCCCAAAGGACAATTTCCCTTTGCCGCATATTGACACACTGGTGGATAATACGGCAGGATACTCATTGTTTTCTTTCATGGACGGTTTTTCGGGATACAATCAGATTAAGATGCACCTAGAGGATATGGAGAAAACTACTTCTATAATGTTGTGGGGTACCTTTTGTTATAAGGTAATGGCATTCGGACTAAAGAATGCTGGAGCAACATATCAAAGGGCCATGATAACTTTGCTCCATGACATGATGCATAAAGAGATCGAAGTGTATGTTGATGACATGATCGCCAAATCTCAAACAGAAAAGGAACACATTGAAGTGTTGAAGAAGTTGTTTTTGAGATTAAGAAAGTTTCAATTGAAACTCAACCCGGCAAAGTGTACATTTGGAGCTCAGTCAGGGAAGTTACTAGGTTTCCTAGTCAGTGAAAGAGGAATTGAAGTTGACTCAAATAAGGTCAAAGCTATACAAGAACTTCCTCCACCGCGCACTCAAAAGGAAGCCCGAGGTTTTCTTGGAAGATTAAATTACATTGCTCGGTTTATTTCACAATTAATTGAGAAATGTGATCCCATATTTTGTCTTCTCAAGAAACACAACCAAGGTGTATGGGACGATGAATGCCAAAGAGCTTTGGTCAAAGTCAAATAATATCTGTGAAATGCACCAGTACTATCTCCGCCTAATCTAGGTAGACCGTTGATACTGTATTTGTCAGTATTCAACAACTCCATGGGATGTGTGCTTGGTCAACACGATGAGTCAGGAAGAAAAGAAAAGGCGATATATTATCTTAGTAAAAAGTTCACTGATTGTGAAATGAGAGATTCGTTGATTGAGAAATTGTGTTGCGCCTTGATTTGGACAACCCGAAGATTGAGGCAATACATGCTATATCATAATACTTGGTTAATTTCGAAGCTTGATCCGTTAAAGTATATGATGGAGTCCACTGCTTTGAATGAAAGGATGGCAAGATGGCAGATTTTGCTGTCAGAATTCGATATAGTATATGTGAACCAACAGGCTATCAAAGGGAGCGCAATAGCAGAATTTCTGGCTAGCAGAGCTTTAAAGGATTATGAACCTTTGAGTTTTGATTTTCCCAATGAGGAGTTAATGTATGTGGCAAACATTGAAGAATGTCCGTGGAAGCTAAATTTCGATGGAGCGTCAAATGCTGTGGGAAATGGAATTGAGGAAATCTTTGTATCCCCTAGTGGTAATCATTATCCATTTACATGTAGATTGGATTTTCATTGCACGAATAACATGGCAAAATATGAAGCATGCATCATGGGAATTCGAGCGGCTGTGGATCGTAAAATCAGAGTACTAGAAGTGTATGGAGATTCTGCGCTAGTAATCTACCAGCTTAAAGGAGAGTGGGAGACAAGATATCCCAAACTAATTGATTACCGAAAAATAGTTTTGGGATTGATTAAGGAGTTTGATGATATTACTTTTAATTATCTCCCGCGTGATGAAAACCAAATGGCGGATGCTTTGGCGACCCTGGCTTCTATGATCAAAGTAAACAAACCAGAGGATATGAGACCTATTCAGATGAGTATTTTCGAAGTTCCAACTCACTGTTATAATCTGGAAGACGAGGAAAAAGATGACCATCCTTGGTAACATGATGTATTACGATACGTGAAAAATCGTGAATACCTGGAGCACGCGACTGAGAATGATAAAAGGACATTAAGAAGATTGGCCTCTGACTATGTTTTAGACGGGGATATCTTGTACAAAAGGAGAAAAGATCAAGTGCTATTGAGATGCTGTGGAAGCTAAGAAAATCTCAGATCCATGAGGGTGTTTGTGGGACACACGTTAATGGATTCACGATGGCCAGACAGATAATGAGATTTGGGTATTATTGATCCACCATGGAAGGAGATTGTATCAGCTATGCCAAGAGATGTCATAAATGCCAGATTTATAGAGACAAAATTCATGTGCCTCCGTCACCTTTGCATGTTATGACTTCCCCATGGCCTTTTTCCATGTGGGGCATGGATGTTGTTGGACCAATCTCACCAAAATCTTCGAATGGGCATCGATTCATCTTCATGGTAATTGACTACTTCACGAAATGTGTAGAGGTTGCTTCATATGCTAGCGTCACTAAGTCAGCAGTTAGTCGGTTCCTGAAGAAGGAGATCATTTGTCGATATGGAATACCCGAGAGGATCATATCAGATAATGCACTGAACTTGAACAACTCACAATAGCAGAAATTTGTAGCCAATTTGGGATCAAACACCATAACTCGTCTCCGTATCGTTCAAAAATGAATGGGGCAGTGGAAGCAGCCAACAAAAATATCAAAAAGATAATAGGGAAGATGACTGAGACTTATAAAGATTGGCATGAGAAATTACCGTTTGCACTCTATGCTTATCAGACGTCCGTCAGAACCTCTACTGGGGCAACGCTTTTCTCATTGGTCTATGGGATGGAGGCAGTTCTACCTATTGAAGTGGAAATACCCTCTCTTCGAGTTTTGTCAGAAAAAAAGCTGGATGAGGCTGAATGGATCTAGGCTCGGTATGATCAGTTGAACTTAATTCAAGAAAAGAGGCTAAGGGCTATTCGTCATGGTCAGATGTACCAAAAATGAATGATGCGAGCCTACGATAAAAAAGTTCACCCAAGAGAGTTTCATGAGGGGGACCTTGTACTGAAAAAGATTCTTCCTATACAAAAGGATTTCAGAGGAAAATGATGCCGAATTGGGAAGGACCATATGTGGTGAAGAAGGCTTTCTCTGGAGGAGCACTGATCTTGACTGAAATGGATGGGAAAAGCTTACCTAATCCCGTAAACTCGGACTCAGTCAAAAAGTATTTTGCTTGAAAAGGAGAATAAGCTAAAGTGAAAACTCGCAAAAGGCTCTTTGAGTTTCTAAAAAAAAAAAGAGGAGAGGCCAAGGTGAAAACCCACAAAGGGCGTCTTGAGACCAAAGACGTTTTGAGTTGAAAACCCGAAAAGGACGACTCAAATTCTGAATAGACACGCAGTTATCTTGCTATACCTGAATCAACAAAAATGAAGTATGTTGCATATCGGGGCATCAACAAAGTCCTTTGGGTCTTCTAAAACACATGTTAAGCTCAAAGCAGTCTTCGTGAAGTTTGTATATAGAAGCCCAATCTGCGATATCTAGGGCATCTGATTTTTGTCCTATTCATTTTACTATCTTTGGATTCTTTTTCTTCTCAAAGATATGTTCCCAGTTAATTTTCTTTGTATTTTGGATAATTTATCCTTGAGATCAATTTATTTGTTGCACTGAAATAATGATTGACGAATTAATAATTTCACAAAAAGAAGTTCTACATATTACTTTGGAAATTTCTAGATAAAACAAGGAACCGAAATTGGACAATTGTTTAGAATTTCCATGTGCATAGAAATATTTGAGAAAGAAGAGTCTGGATAGAGACTATTTCTCTGAATTCTTTGTCCAAATGATAATTGGACAAAATAATTGATGTGACGAAAGTAAGTGATGTCATCAGGTCATAACATTAGGGGAATGATGTGACAAATTAAGTTGATGAAGAATTCAGAACCCTGAATTGTGGTGGAATGGGTTGAATTTGAAATAAATCCTATACCTAAAATTGAAAATCGGACGGATTGAAAAAGTTTCAATTCCTATCGTGGTAGGATGGTACAAGCCTTGTGTCCTCAAATTTCAAGCGGATTTGACTCTGAAATTACAGCAGGGCGAGCTTGTTGAGCAGAATATGATTTATGTTGAAGAACAAATGAGTGATGACACCAAGAGTAGGAATCATACTAACATTTTTCATATATCATAGCAAACCTTATTAGGAGTATTTGATTCATTCCGATCATTGCATCCTAACCCTTAAACGTTAAAAAAGGAATCATTTTCATGACATGTTGCATTCATGTCACTCATAACACATGTAGCTAGAAGCATTTGATTTATTCTGATCATAGCATCTTGGTCATGTGACATAAACATATAGAACCAAGTTTACAGGACATGTCCTTCAGAGGATGGTGTTGTAATATCGGTGAATTTGCAGATCTTATCTCCCTAAACAGTAGTGGACCAGATCAAATTTGGTGAATCTTATCTTCCCGAGGTAGCAGGGGAGCAGATTTTAGCCACCAGCCCTATCTCCCTAAGATAGCAAGAGAGCAGGCTGAAGTTTGTAGATCTCATCTTCCTAAAGCTGCAGGAAGCAGATCTAAAACACTTTCAGCCTTGTCTCCCTGAAGTTGCAGCGGAGTAGACCAAAGATAACAAATCTCATCTTTCTGAAGTTGCAGGAAGTAGATCGAAGACACTTTCAGCCTTGTCTTCCTGAAGTTGCAGCGGAGTAGACCAAAGATAACAGATCTCATCTTCCTGAATTTGCAGGAAGTAGATCGAAGACACTTTCATCCTTGTCTCCCTGAAGTTGCAGCAGAGCAGACTGAAGATAACAGATCTCATCTTCCTGAAGTTGCAGGAAGTAGATCGAAGACACTTTCAGCCTTGTCTCCCTGAAGTTGCAGCGGAGTAGACTGAAGACAGCAGATCTCATCTTCCTGAAGTTGCAGGAAGCAGATCGAAGACACTTTCAGCCTTGTCTCCCTGAAGTTGCAGTGGAGTAGACTGAAGACAGCAGGTCTCATCTTCCTAAAGTTGTAGTGAAGCAGATCAAAAACATCAGATCTTATCTCCCTGTGTTTGCAGCGAAGCAGATCGAAAAATAGTAGATCTGGTATTCCTGAAATTACAGGAAGCAGATTTAAGCAAGTCCCAATACCGTTGAAGTTACAGTAGAGTTGGAGCCATTTGAAGAAGACAAGGGTTGGGAGGTCAAGATTCGGCAAGACCGGGCAAAATTGGTCCTTTTATAGTCTTTGCTCTATCCTCGTTATACGAAAATGAGCAAAGATAAACAAAATAATAAAAATAATAAATGTCCTTTTACAGTCCTTTTACAAAGCCCAATTTTATTTAAACCCAACACCTAAACAGACTACCCAAACCCACTGACCCAATACCCCATTACACCCGAGCCCAAATCCTACACAGTCCCAATCCTAACCTAGCCCAACAAATTACACGGCCCAATGGTCGAAACTTGTTTCCAGAAACTGGAAACCCCAAACCCTAGGGTTTCCCTAGGCGCCGCAAGTGCTGCAGACACCAGCCTCGGTCACGCCGCCAGTCGCGCTGCAGCTTGCGCGAATTCCCCTATCGCCGCCACGTTCTCCGTCTTTCACTTGCAAAAAAGGAAAAAAAGGAGCAGCAAACATGGCAAAACGGGATAAAATTCTTATATTCCTTTTTTATTTTTTATTTTCGAGGCTATAAAACCCCAAATAACAACCTGTAATACAGAGAAAAAAATAGGGAGACATACAGATAGTATACACATTCACAAAATACAAAAGATTTACAGAAATAAAAACACCAAACAGAAGGTGATTTCCTATTTCTTATTCGCGTCGTTCTTCTTATTTTTATTTTTTTTACTTCGATTCCTGCAAACAGTAAATATTCTAGTAATATAAAAATAGAAAGGATTTTACCTTTCGATTGGCGTTTAAAAGGTGAAGCTGCTGGCCTCCGGCCGCTATATATGGTGGTGCGTGCAGCGACGAGCGGTGGCCGATCGGGCTGGGGTCCTAGCCTAAGGCCAAAGGACCGAGAGAATTTGTGGTTTTTTAAAAAAAAAAACGAAGTGCAAATGAATTTTTTTTGAGGAAACTGACTTATATAGCCTCATAAAAACGACGCCGTTTTTGCTTAAACAAATAAGCACCAAAACGACGTTGTTTTAAAGCCAGATCCGCGTGTTGACCCGATATCCAGGGCAGGATCCGCGCGTTTTTATTAAATGGTCTAATTGCTTTATAGGCCCTTCCGCATTTTTGCAAAATTTCAATTATGTCTGAATATCATTTTTCCTTATTTGCAATTTAGCCCTAAAATTTATATTTTATTACAATTTAATCCTTCGGGCTACTTAAAGGCCAACATCAAAACAGCATCGTTTAGGAGACATGGCATAATTGCCGAATAAGTCCCTAAAATGTGACGCGCGTTTTGATTTGATCCTTTTACATTTTTTTATTTATTTCTTTATTTATTTTTAAAACCCTTTTTTATTTTATTTTAAAATTATTTTAACATTATTAATTTATCATATTAAAATTCTATTTTTTTATTTGTATGTTAATTTATTAATAGTATAAATTTTTATATATTGTTTTTCTTAAATACATATTATTTTAAATGTATCACTATTTATTATTTTGTTTGGTTTAATATTATATTATTATTTTATATATTAGTTATTATATTATATTTTTTAAAATCTTGTATATTATATAGTACTATATTATATAAAATCTTATTTTGTATAAAATTTATTTATATTGTATAACATGCTTCATTTATATTATTTATATTATATTTTTAGATATCTTTATTTAAGATTATTATATACTATTTATTAATCGCTTTTATCATATATTATCATTTATATATGTACTAAATTATTAAATTATATATTTATTATAAATATCCCTATATTTTTTTTATATACTTTAAGTTCTTTATATTGTTATACACATTAATTGTTTTACAAAATTATCATATTTTTTACCTTTTTTATTTTGTTTTGTTATAATATTTATTTAGTGTTTAAATATATTGTTAATTGATTTATTTCTCATATTTGATCTTACTTGTAGAATTTAATATCCTTTTCTTGAATTTTTATGCTTCCTATAGATTTTAAATTGTTATTGCATATTTTTTAACTCGTATTTATTTATCTATGTTTTTATTTGCTTAATATTGTTTTAGCATAATCCTTTTATTATATGTATCATTTGCTATGTCATATTATTCTTTTGTTAATTGTCTATATTATTTGTTAATACGACTCGTATTTATAGTGAATTGCTATTTGATATTCATATTTTGTAATATATCAATGCAAAATCAAGTTCATATCATTTTTATAAAATAATATTTTCGCAAAATTGTCGTATTTTATTCAAAGTTTAAAAAAAATACGGTGATATGTGATATTTGGGGACTTCAAGAAGAATTGTGCCCTAACTTACTGGGTTTCGATTTTTCTCGTGGAACTTAAGGTATTAAATATCCCTTCTCTTTTAAAACTAAAACTTACAAATTTTAATTCAAAAACTTATTCTTGGGAATTCAAAACATTGTATCCTAACTTACTGGATATGATGTTTTGTGTCTTAAAGTAGGAATTTTCTAAAATAAGGACGTGCCTAGTTTCGAAGTCATGAGATATTATATCCTAACTTACTGGGTATAGTATTTTATTTCTTCGAGATAGGTAAGTCTTGTGTAACACCCCAAACCCGGTCTATGCGTTTAGACGAGATTTGGTTTGTCACACCAAACATACATTCGTTTATTCTCGAGTGATTAAAGTAAAATTTGCTACAAAACTTTTTGAAAATAGAGTTTAATAAAATTTAATTCGAGGATTTGAAATTTGTGACTTAAGAAAATACTTATTTGAAAACTTATCATTGAAATATAAAAGTCAAAATCTTAAGATAGTTTCAAAGAGACTTTGAAAGAATTTAAAATAATTAAAGTGTCCAAAAATTGTTGTAAAACCAATATTTTAAAGAGAACTTAATATATTTAAGATAAAACCATATTAAGTATTTGAAATAAAATTTAAATCCATCCACACAATAAAATCCATAAAAACATAAATTAAAGGCCTTATTACATCAAACCCAAAATAGTAATTTAAAATAAAGTTCATAGTTTATGAAAAAAAACCCATGCTTGTAGTATGGCCTCCACCAAGTCATCTCCGGCCCAAGTCCACATCAATTTCCATTACCTGAAAAGGTTGATAAAATTGGGTGAGTTACAAAGAACTCAGTGTGCAACTCACTTACCACCATTATTGGGCCAGATCGTCAAGATATTATGCTGGGCTTGAGCCCAATTACAGAATTCAACAATATATCATAAAATGAAATAAAATAATTTAAAAATGCATGTAAAATGAATTTCCCAAACCAAACCTAATATCCATCCGCTAACACCCCCGTACCAACCAACACACCTGTGGGGATCAAGTCAACCTACCCCGCCAAACACACCGATCATAGGCTTTAAGCCTTTAATAATATTGTAGTGCACTACCGAACTAGATTGTGACATTGTCACCGAACTAGAGGCATTAAGCCAAATTTGTGGCAGGGCCACCGAACTAGAGGCATTGAGCCAAATTTGTGGCAGGGCCACCGAACTAGAGGCATTGAGCCAAATTTGTGGCAGGGCCACCGAACTAGATTTTTGGCAACTGGCCATTCTTCTCTTCATATACCCCACCCCATGCAATCATGCGTGTATAACAAAATATAGTCATATAACAATTTTTCAATTAATCCATAACATCGGTGGGTTTATCATTAAACATTTCATTTGGCCCATAAAAATAGTTTAGCAATTTGCCCATTTAGCAGTTTAGTGGGCTTTGGCCCATTTGTCGAACTAGAGTATTTTGGCCCAATTTATCGAACTAGAGTATTTTGGCCCAATTTATCGAACTAGAGTATTTTGGCCCAATTTATCAATCTAACAGTTTTTCACATATTTCTGGGTTTTAACCGTTTTTATACATCTACTCAAAAGTATTAATATCACAAAATTTCCGCTTTTACCATTTTTACGGTTTTATCACGTTACTTACGATTTGGTATCTAACCCGAAAATGAGTGTGAAGTTACACACCTGGTTATGGAGAGAACTATACTTTTCCCGCTCTTCAACACCTAAACGTATCATGATAATTAGAACACTATAATCTAATAAAACCGATCTAAACATAACGATTTAGAATTTTACCCTCGGATTTTCGTAATATTTCTACTTGCGATTTCTCCCCGATCGATGGTTCGCTAACCGAATCGAACCCACGAACGAATAATGGTTCGGGAGTACGAACGGCTTCGAACAGTTGATTTTCCTCGGTTGAGCGTCCGCAACCCGGTGGAAAATCTCGGATTCCAGAAATAGTCCTTTGTTTATACTTAGGGGGAATAACGGAACCTCCCCTCTTCCGAAGACTAAACACCGCCCTTTTCTTCCCTATTTTGAATGTCTTCAATGACAAAGGAACATTAATCCAATCTAAAAAAAAAATATCGAAATAATACTAAAGGCTTTAAGGATGTGATTTCCTTACCACAATAAATCGATTCCAACGTTTCTACGATTCTCTCGAAACTTGAGTTCCGATCTTCCGTTATTGCACTATATTATAACGAATAAAACGTTAATAGAACGAACGTGTATTTCAATCCAAATGGTCCTTCATGACACCATCAAAATTCGGCCATATCACTATTAACCAATCGAAAACGAAAAAGAATCCCTTACCTATTTTCCACGGTCGAAAAAGAAGGATTGAGAATGGTGTTTGTGATCGATGAAAGATTCGGCTATGTATGATCAAAGAAAAGAGAAAATAAATTTGGCTATAGGCACATTAGCATTCGGCCATGAGAGTGTAGATGGAGGAAATTTCGATTGAAAAGAAATAAAATAAGAGAAAAGATGGTGATGATGTTGCTTTTTGATTTCAAAGAGAATAGAAGAAAAAGAAAGAAAGAGATGAGCTTGAGAGAGAGATGTATATTCGGCAATGGGGAGAAGAAAAGAAAAGAAAGGCCTTTTTGGTATAGGTGATTTCGGCACTTCAAAGAAAAGGCACAAAACAAATGCTAAAGAAATAAACAAAAATGACCAAATGGTCACAAAAATTAGAGCTTTACCAAATGCACAATTCGGCCAAAGGGAAAAGTTGAGAAGAAGAATTTGCAAAATTTTGCACAAGGTTACTAGGAATGACCAGAACAAAAGACTTCAAATCCTAGCCAACTAACACCAAAAATTCGGCTCCCCCTTTAGTCCATATTGCCGTCCCTATGCATGGTCAAATGGCCATGATATTGTTTCCATAAAAATTTCCTTGATACTTGCCTCATATCTTCATACCTTTCCTTAAATTCTTGATTCCCTTCCTTAAGTTAACAATTTCCTTAATCCTTTGATATACTAACCAAAAATAACATGGTCAACACTTACCATATATGCACTTGGCCGACACTTGCTATGCATGTGCAGAAAATAAAAAAAATAAAATTCATCTAGATGCTAAACAAGGGATTCGAACCTTTTCCCTCATGCATTAACTCATGCGCCAACACCACTTTGCCATATACTCATCTTATGCTACACTTTGACACATTAATTAACTTATGTGTCAATACCACTTGCTCCACTTCCATAAATTTTAAAACTAAAAAAAAATTATTCTATACCCAATTAATTCTAATTCTTCTTCAGGGCTATAATAAGCACTAAAATAAATAAAAAAAATTTTCCTTCATAATCTAAACACCAAATCATGCAATATAATACTTGGATTTTTAGGGTGTTACATCTTGACTTTTCTTCAAATAAAAGGATTATATTTTAATTTTTTTTTCAAAATTTCGATATTAGGACATGGAACTATCAATTAGGTACCAAATTTTGGGCGTTACGAGGGTGCTAACCCTTCCTCGTACGTAACCGACTCCCGAACCCGTTTTCTGGTATTTTGTGGACCAAAAATCAATGCTTTGAAATAAAACGTCCTATAAGGTGATCCAATCACACCTAAGTAAAAAGGGATTGGTGGCGACTCCTGTTTTCGTTTTTTAAAGTTGATCCTTGTTTTTTCAAAAAAATTAAAAATGGTTTCGACAGGTGATATACGAGAAACGCAGATTACTCGAAGACGGGTACAAAACCTGAAAGAAAAGTCAAGAGTCGAAGCAATGAATGCAGGTCATCATGAAAATCGTAACGAAAAGAGATATATGACAAACAAACCCAAGGCGCATGGCATAATCATGTAGGCATAAAAGCATTTAAGACAAACACGTGCATATCATGATAACATCATGCATGACATATACAGGTACTCCAGTAGAGCAAGAGGTTTTGATGATAGTTATACTGAATCAAGGAAAAAGAAGACATCCGAGTTCCACTAGATGATATGTTTTGAAATTCTGATATTTTAAAAAAAATTATTTCATTTCAGTTTTTCAAAAAAAATCAACTCATATTGCGAGAGGTGAGTTGAGCCTCAGGTCACATGCTGAGGTATTTTTCAATTTCTGTTTTTCAAAAAAATCAACTCATATTGCGAGAGGTAAGTTGAGCCTCGGGTCACATGTCGATGTATTTTCAATTTCTGTTTTCCAATTTCTGTTTGCTCCAAAAAATCAACTCATAATGCGAGAGGTGAGTTGAGCCTCGAGTCACACGTCGGGGTATTTTTTAATTTCTTTTTCAAAAATCGACTCATATTGCAAGAGATGAGTTGAGCCTCGGGTCACATGCTGAGGTATTTTTAATTTCTGTTTTTCAAAAAAAAAATCAACTCATATTGCGAGAGATGAGTTGAGCCTCGGACACATACCGAGGTATTTTTAAAATTTTTATTTTTCAAAGATCAACTCATAATCCGAGAGGTGAGTTATGCTTCGAGTCGCATGCCAAGCTATTTTCGATTTCTGTTTTTCAATAAAGAATAAAGATTGGACAATCGAACAAGATTTAGTGCTTTTAAGTCTTTGCACTATCTCTGTTTCACAGCGATAAGCAAAGAGGGGCAGCTGTAAGCACTAAATCTTGTCCGGCTCGATTTCGTATTATTAAAAATTAAAAAAATTGAAAAATACAAAAAAATCAAAATTACATTTGACCCCTCAACTTTTTCAAAATAACATTTTGACCCCTCATCGTTTCCAAAATTACCTTTAGACCCTTAAACTTTTCCAAAATTATATTTTAACCCCTCATCTTTCTCGAAATTACACTTCGACCTAGCCAGTTTTACTGCATTTGCAGTTTGGTCCTTCTGTCAGAAAATCCCCAACAATCCGGCCGATTTCACGCACCTACCCCCCAATTTTCCGGCCACTAGCCTAGGGCATGGTCTCCCTCATCCCTAGCCACCTAATACCTGCAAAAACAACACCATAAAAGAAGATTCCTCCCACCCAAAAAAAGCCCAAAACAACAAAAAGTGACCCACGAAAAAAAAACAAAAGGGAGAAGAAAGAAAGAAGAAAAAACGAAAGAAAAGAGAAGAGAAGAGGAAGAAGGTGCCCACGACGGCGTGAAGCTGCGACTGCGGCGACTACGGCGGCGGCGGGCTAGGAGAAGGAAGAAGAAGAAGAAAGAAGAAAAAAAGACCCGACCCGCAGCGACCCGACCCGACGCAGTAGCCCATAAAAAAGAAAAAAAAAAGAGAAAAGGGAGCAGGCCCAAGCCCAACGCAGTAGCCCATTAGAAAAAAATAAGAAAAAGGAGCAGGCCCAAGCCCACTAGCAGCCCAATAAGCAAAAAAAAAAAAAAGAAGAAAAGGAAAGGAAAAAAGAGAAAAAGAAAAAACGAGTCGTGTAACCCATTCGATCAGGCCCGTATTTTGGGCTTTTCGGTAATTTTTCTTTACCCACTTTTAATTAAATTCGTGTATTTTGATAACATCTCGTTTTAATATTATTGATATTTTTTTTGTTAGCATTTTTTATTTTTTTATTTTTAATTTTAATAATTTTAAGGCAACAAATCGGTTTGGCATTAAGTCGTTGATTTCATCGCTGTGTTGGGTGAATATCATCGGTTCGTGTTAAATATGATACGCCTTTTTAAAAATCGAAAAATACTTTTAAAAAAATATCCATAGGTTTTAAAATAAAATGATTATTTTTGTGGTTATTTTTTTAAATTATCAAAATCTCGTTTTTAAAATGTATATAATACGATAATATGTAATTTATCAAAATTTTCGTGTTTCAAAAATTTTTCTGTTTTCAAAATTTTCGTGTTTCAAAAATTTTCGTGTTTTCAAAAATTCTCGTGTTTCAAAATTTTTGTGTTTTCAAAAATTCTCGTGTTTCAAAATTTTCATATTTTCAAAATATTTCCGTGTTTCAAAAATTTTCGTGTTTCAGAATTTTCGTGTTTTCAAAAAATTCTCGTGTTTCAAAAATTTTCGTGTTTTCAAAAATTCTCGGGTTTCAAAAAAATTCTTGAGTTTCAAAAATTTTCGCGTTTTAAAAAATTTTCGTGTTTCAATCGAATCACGGTTAAATATTAAATTGGACTTCTATTTTTAAAAATTAAGATAATGCACGTTTAACAAGATACCTATTTTGGGCGTCGCGATGGTGCTAATACCTTCCTCGTGCGTAACCGACTCTCGAACCCTATTTTTCTCTGAAATTTTGATGTAGACCTAAACTAGACCCTTTTTTTTTTAAGAAAATTCAAAAACAATTCTTTTAAAAAGAGGATTTATTAAGTTTCCGATCACACCTAGGAAAAAAGATCGGTGGCGATTCTTTTTTTTTTTTAAAAATGAAATCGAAACTCTGTTTTTAAAATTTCAATAATCGCCTCAATTAGTGCCCGAGCAAATTTTACGTCGCTACAGTATAGTAATTAAAAGTATGGAAATTATGTGTGATTGAATGAAAGATAGTGCAAAGAACCTTGGAAAAGAAAATATTTTCATTTAAATAGTTTGGACAGCAACAGTGACTTAACCCATTCGACCAGGCCCGTATTTTGGGCTTTTCGGTAATTTTTCTTTACCCACTTTTAATTAAATTCGTGTATTTTGATAACATCTCGTTTTAATATTATTGATATTTTTTTTGTTAGCATTTTTTATTTTTTATTTTATTTTTAATTTTAATAATTTTAAGGCAGCGAATCGGTTTGGCATTAAGTCGTTGATTTCATCGCTATGTTGGGTGAATATCATCGGTTCGTGTTAAATATGATACGCCTTTTTAAAAATCGAAAAATACTTTTAAAAAAATATCCATAGGTTTTAAAATAAAATGATTATTTTTGTGGTTATTTTTTTAAATTATCAAAATCTCGTTTTTAAAATGTATATAATACGATAATATGTAATTTATCAAAATTTTCGTGTTTCAAAAATTTTTCTGTTTTCAAAATTTTCGTGTTTTAAAAATTTTCGTGTTTTCAAAAATTCTCGTGTTTCAAAATTTTTGTGTTTTCAAAAATTCTCGTGTTTCAAAATTTTCATATTTTCAAAATATTTTCGTGTTTCAAAAATTCTCGTGTTTCAAAATTTTCGTGTTTTCAAAAAATTCTCGTGTTTCAAAAATTTTCGTGTTTTCAAAAATTCTCGGGTTTCAAAAAAAATTCTTGAGTTTCAAAAATTTTCGCGTTTTAAAAAATTTTCGTGTTTCAATCGAATCACGGTTAAATATTAAATTGGACTTGTATTTTTAAAAATTAAGATAACGCACGTTTAACGAGATACCTATTTTGGGCGTCGCGATGGTGCTAATACCTTCCTCGTGCGTAACCGACTCTCGAACCCTATTTTTCTCTGAAATTTTGATGTAGACCTAAACTAGACCTTTTTTTTTTTAAGAAAATTCAAAAACAATTCTTTTAAAAAGAGGATTTATTAGGTTTCCGATCACACCTAGGAAAAAGGATCGGTGGCGACTCCTTTTTTTTTTTAAAATGAAATCGAAACTCTGTTTTCAAAATTTCAATAATCGCCTTAATTAGCGCCCGAGCAAATTTTACGTTGCTACAGTATAGTAATTAAAAGTATGGAAATTATGTGTGATTGAATGAAAGATAGTGCAAAGAACCTTGGAAAAGAAAATATTTTCATTTAAATAGTTTGGACAGCAACAGTGACTTAACTTTGAAAATTCACCTAAAATTATAGAAATTTAGTTAGGGATTGAATTAAATGGAATTAAAGCTTATAGAGTCTAGTTTCATATGGAAGAAACAGGGAAAGAAACGAGATTTTATAGTTTGAGATATATTAATTTTTATGAAACAAGGTCGGAGTGGATTCGAGTTCCCCTGTTTTGACTTTGAAAAATCATAAAAAATTGTAAAAAAATTATTATGAGTTTAAATTTATATGTTTAAATTATTAATGAGTCTATTTTCAATATAAATAAACAAAAAAAATCATCCAAACCCGATACTAAGAGATAATTAATTTTTAGTGAAGAAAGGTCGAAGTTGTCAAGCAACAGAACAAGGACAAATTTGAATAATTTACTGTACTTATTGGCTAAATTATAAATTCTGAAATTTTTATGGTAAAAATATACGTAAGTCTAGTTTCAAAAACATCAAGCGGATCTTAATTTCAAATTCTATAGCTCAATATATAAATAATTTAGTGACTATGACTCAAGTGGACAACTTTTATATGAACATATAAGTAAATAGTGGAATTATACACAATGTTACATATAAGCATGTTATATACTAAAAGCTAAAGATTCTAATAAATATATACATAAAGGGTGTGGATTGGAAAGGAGGAGGAAAAAAATATATGAATATATATATATATAGTAGTCGAATTTGAAATGTTTCAAAATGGTTGTAAGTGATGGAATGATTAATGCATGTGAATATATTTAAACGAATTGATAAAATAATAAGTGAATAATTGTCAATTGATGTGATATTGAATTCTTGTTAAAATTTTATGAAGAACTAAATTGATTGGCACAATTTAGAAATAAATATGAAATATACATAAAGTGGGTAAACTACTTTGAAAGTGCAAGTCCTCCAATGGTCTTATTTGTAAAACTTTAATATTTGTATTAATTTTATAAACTTTGTTATATTTGATTGAATATCATGTTTTTATAAGGACTTGAGATTAGAAATAGATATAAGTGAATGATATGTAAAATGAAGTGGCGGTTGTGACATCTGAATACGGTTTAGGTAATGATATAAAATAAATAAATAAATAAAAATAAAGCGTGGAACTTGTAGGAAAATGGAGACGGTGTCACGATGACAAGTTTGCCATGTCACGACGTGAAAACCCCAACGTCGCGACGGCAATTCAAAATTTTTTATGTACTATACAATTTGGCCTTTGATCAATTATGGATGTTTTAATGAGCTCCTTTAACTCATAATTAATTCTATCGTAAATTCAATTATTACTGAAATGAGTTAATGATCTATATTAATTAAATAATATGATACATTGGTCTGAAATTTTCAGTAGTTGCTTCGGCAACGAATGTGACATCCTGATACCTTGACTCGACGACCGGGTCTGGTATGGGGGTGTTACATGACCCACACAGTCTATCCACACGACCTTGTGTTAAAACAGATTGTTACATGGTCTGAGAGACGACCAATGACACGGCCGTGTGACTCAACATCGAATGTCCACACGGTCTAGGCTGTGACACACGACCTAGCCACACGGCCATGTGTCCCTTGTATTAAAAATTTTTTAAATTTTCTTAACTTTTTCATTTGGTTTCGAATCGACCTCAGAATGCTTTTAATTTAGTTTTAGGGCCTCGTAGACTCGTTTTAAGGCTCGTAAGTGCATGTTAGATTATGAATGAATTGAGATTGATTCAATTGTAATTATGATTGAATATTTTTAATATAGTAATTTTAAATGTTTAAATTGTTATCGTAATACTCCATGACCCGATCTCGGTGACGGATACGGATTAAGGTTGTTAGATGTATTTAAGTTTGGTTAAGTAATTTAACCTAGAAATTAGTTAACTAAAGCTTAAGAACTAAATTGTAAAAGTCCAACGCTATTGAATTTTAATTAAGAAAAGTCTTGGGGACTTATATAATAATTATCCAAAGGACCAAAATGATAACACTCTTTATTATATTTTCATAGTAACTTCATAAATATTTATATTTCGACATTACGAACTCGGTTTATAAAAATGGGGTTCCAAAATCATATTTTTTGAAATCACTGAAAATCGGGTCATTGCAGTTATAAATGTTAAAGGCTAAATTTATCATTACACCTTATATATAAACACTAAAATAAACATTTAACCATACAATTTTAATTGAGAATTATTTTACTCACTTATCTAATATATATAAATTAATTTACACCTTTTCCAGTTAAAAACTAAAATGTAATCTACCGGATAGAGCAACTCCACCATGCCGCACTATATACATAGAAGTGCAATCGGAATAGATACCCTATCCTCATGGTGAGATGGACAATGAAGCTTCACAAATACTTTATCATTGTCCATAAATTAACAGTTGAACCCACGTATGATAAAGCATACTCTTTTAGAATATACCTTTTCTCTTTGTTTTGTTTTGTTTTTAAATCATTTTATTTTCTTTCTCTGAAATGCTAAGCCTTCTAAAAATTAATTCAAAACTTAATTAAGTTATATGTTTTTCATCTGTCTTCATCTTTGACACTTAATTTTAGCTGATATGACACTTTCTTTCAAGTGACAGTCTAAATGGTTGACATTAATTAATTTTTCTAGAGGATTTTTTTTTAATCTTCATGTTTTTGGAATTTTGGAACTTTATAAGTATCTGATTTTTTTATTTGTTATAAAATTTGGAAATCATTTATAAATATTATTATTTTTAATTTATAAATATGTTGTATATATTATTATATTTGATAAGATGTATAGGACAAAATAGTATCCCCCTATTGTACATAAAAGAGATACAATTGAATTGTTGTTTCTATATCATTTAACAACATGAGATTGTATCTCAATCCATACTTAATTTTGAAAATATTGCACAAAAGAACCTTAATACAAACATATCTTGCATTTTTTATTAGGAAAAAGTTATTTACGCTCCTCTCCAGCTTGAAAGTAGTAGGAATTTAGCAACTCGGAACAATATTTCTAATCAGGAATATGGCGGTTGCTACTATTGAGAGCATCCTCGAATCGACGACAAGATCCGACTCGCATCTCTGTGCTTGTATCATTCTCAGGTGCAGGGTAATAATCTTCTCTAACTTGAACATCCCTGAGTGTTGGGATTCTCAATAGGAACATCATGAAGTGTTCATTTGCTGTTCCATGAATGAACAGTTTCCTTAGGCTCCCACATTGCGCTAGCAACGCTGCTGCTGGTAGAAATAGGCTTCTTTGATTCACATCAATGTCCTGCGCCGGCCAATAGTTGAGCTCTTTAAGATTCAATATCTGAATCCCATTTAGAAAAAACCTCTCCCACAAGCTCAAATCTGCCTGCCCTGGGGGAGCTGTAAGAGCATAACCTATAACTCCACTGCAGTCCAAGAGCATCCTTGAAAGCCTTGGATAACAAGCTAAGGAATGCAGCCCTACTGAATCCATGCAAGGCCTCTGTTGATTCCTGCTATCACCTTCAATCTTTATTTCTATCTCTTCCAACGATGGACAATCATCTAGACCTGCCAAGGATAATGGAGTGAGCAACTCACCTACACCTATCCAAAGGGAAAGATGATGTAGTTGGGACCATGTCCTAGAAGAGAACAAGTTGTTGTCCCCGACATCATGGAAGTGGGACTTGCTTTTCTTTTTCAACCTTTTCTCTTCCTTGATCATGTCTCTCTTTCTTGCTTGTAAGTTGTATGATTCACCTAGTTCCTGAATTGAACTACTTCCTTTCTGGTTTTTTGAATTGTCAAGGGTGTCCCACACGCAATCTATATGGAGCCTTTCAATCCGGTCTCGAATTGGTTCCATTGCCTGCAATGAAGAAACTGCATTGAAGTTTTTGCAGAAAGAAATTTTGACATGGACCAAAGTTTTCCTAAGAGCGTGAGTCAATTCCCACATCCCTTTGCTTGTGATCTTTTTACATCCTAGAACCTCAAACTTGGACAGCCTGGGGCAGCCTAGAGATATGGCTTCCAATGCTTTATCGGTTAGGTCAGCAGAATTCTTGATTGACAAAGATTCCAACCCTGGGCAAAGGGCGATCCCATCTGGTCGAGCATCTATGCCACTACAGATTCCATGGAATTGTCCCAGCTTCAAGGCTTTAAGCCTGGGGCACTTGGAATTAAGCAACTCTAATGCCGGCCAGGCATCCCTAACGTTGTAGCAAACATCGAGAACCAACTCTTCAAGTAGTGGCAATCCAGCAAATACATCTCTAAGTGTGGTATGGCTGATACTTGCATCTTCAGATGTGTAACCCTCATCATTTGGACCAGGCCTAATGTTGGACAAAGACATAGCATCAACAAGGTGAAGTAAAGAAAGGCAAGGACAATTGGAAGCAAGAGCAAGCAAGGTTCGATCGCCAACAAATCCGATAAATCGAGGGTCAAATATACATGTTGCAAGTAATTTACGGAGGTTTGGACAGGAAGCAGTAATGGCTAAAAGCTCATGGGATTTGAATCCCTCAGCTGAAGAATGTTTGAGGATATTAAGATGAGAAAGAGAAGCTGCAATCAAAGGGTAGGCTTCAATGGCAGGTGGAAGATCTTCAGTCCAGGAATGAAAAAGTGAAACATCAAGTGAGGAAAGCATACCAGAATGCTCAAAAAGGGCAGTAAAGTCAGAACCAAGAGGTTCTGTAGGCAAACGTTGATGCCAACGTATGAGCTTAACATGTTGTAAGTTAGGCCATTGAGGAGCTAGAAGATGGAGTGTTGAAGGGTTACGGATATAAATTACTAGAGAAACAACAGAGGGAAATGCATGCCGGAGGAGTTGAGCGAGAAGAAGCGGGTTTGAAGAGGAATCAAGAAGAGGGTGTCCCCATGGGGAGAGCAAAGAAAGGTCGAGATGGGTAACGGCTCGAAAACAAGTGGGGAGGAGGAAGAGATCGCGGATGTTGCCGCGGAGGGTAAGGGATTTGCGAGTGGAACGCTCAAGCAAGTGCCATTTCAGACATACAAGGGACATGACATTGCGAGTACGTGTATCAGCAACTAAAGAGAATATGATGGCCAGAACCACATCGGGAATGTCATGGAAATGAACATAGCTTGAAGTTCCAGCCATTGTTGTTTAGCATATATAGCCTAGGGGGAAATATATATATACAATGTTGTGAAGGTGGTAGGCTATATTCCTTACTATGGAAATAAAAAAAAAGAGAGAAATATATGTGGAATCTGAAACTTAAGTTCTATAATTTTGTGTGTATGGGGACAAGAACAAGATAAAATCACCCTAGATTCAAAGGCTATATTCCTTTTCTATTTGTATTCGTTTGGCCAAAACTGGCCGCTTATTGAGATAGTGAATAAAATGTATAAGTGGGTTCTATCTATAGTAAAAGAGTTTTTTCTTTTCTCTACATTTTATTGTTTGAGTTTAAATGTATTTGAAATCAGATTTTTCATCCTAGAAAAATTTAAATTCAACTAAAAATGTTGAAAATCAGGAAGAAAAATCTAATTTGTCATTCTCCTATTGAAAAGGGATAAGGATAACGTAGAATTACAGTTCCATGTAATTCTTTCGGTTGAGTTGAGATGGTATATAGCTAGAACTCAAATAAAAAACGCTTCTTAAATTATCTTTATTGGTAATAAAACAATTTTTCCTGGTTTTACGTTAAAACCTTCTAAAATAAATTTAATTTTAGTGAAACATAGTCAAACAATATATCTAATTCATGAAAAATTTAGTATCTATTTAAAATAATTTAAAACTTGACTTAGATGAATTTTTATATTTATTCATTTATCTAAATAAAATATTATGTAATTAACATTTAAAATAATTATAGACAATTGAGCCTTACTTCAGTTGGCATTGACATTATTGTTAGTGCAAGAAGATACGTGTTTGAGCACACTTAAGCACATTCTATCCTCTCTTTAAATGTCTGAGCATAACTCATTACGAGTTATGAATTGTCATGCAAAATTTTCCCATTATTCTTAATCAATTAAATAAATATAATTTAAATTTGCTTATGTAAGATTTTTTTTTTTATATAAATGGTGGAATTAAGTTGTGATTGAATGTTGTGAAATATATAGCCATATCTGTAGAAGTTCAACTTAATGGATAGGAATAAAAATAAGCCAGAACCAGAAAGAAAAAGTGTATGTACATGTGTATTCATAGATGTGTAGGGACAAAAGGGATGGTGTAAAAATGAAGAAAAAGATTGAAGAACTGGTTAACCTTTTAATTGATTGACTGATAAAAAACTAGTGAACTAGTGGCCAACAAGAAGAGAGAGATCTTTTATGTGGTGGGAAAGGGGGAGATCGAAAGTGAATCAAAAACTGGGTGAGAATTAAAAGAAGCATGCAAACGTTGGTAACCCATGGAAGTACATTGTGAGGGTGAAAATGAAGATTCAATCAAAGGAAAAAATATGCTGAGGAATATGGATGTCAAGGTGAGGAAATAAAGATCAAAAGGAGTGGAAATTGGAAGGGATGAGGGGATCAATGGGGGAGTTTTGGAAACCTGTGGGCTATGGGGTTTAGCCTCAGATAGAATATTTGGAAGGAAAGGTGGGACAATCAAAACATATGACACTTTCAGAGTTTATTTTTACAACACAAGTTTTGTTTTGGGGGATCTGCCACTTGCCCTTTATTCCTTTTTTTTTTTTTTAATATTTTCCATTTTCTCTTAGATATTTCCACATCTCTATTTTGCTACTGAAATTAAGAGAGATGCACTTTCCCTTTTCTATTTATTTAGCTTATGCCTACTTGTATAACAAACATTTATAGCTATAAAAAGTCATTAAAAAGAATTTAATCAAGTCCTGAGTTTAATTCCAATTCAATTGAGTGTCTACCTCTTAAAATATGAAGAAAAATGTTGTTGTATTTCTTCTTCTTCATTACGCAACAATGAGATGATTATATACAAGTAGCTGCTCCAATTAGTTTTATAATTGGAAACGAGAGCTTTATAATATTTTTACCATATTTTATATATTCTTTTTGAACTTTTAATAATATATATATATATATATATATATTTGGATTTTAAATACTTTTTAATTTTTTCCATTTTTAAATAATTTTCTATATATTTTTTAATTTCTTTTAAAATTTAAATAATTGATGACGTGGAATACATGTGGATTTCCATCTATTTTGGGGTGCTCTGACTAACAACGTTAGTTCCAGGCTAAAAGAGACAGAAATTTAGTCATTTTCTAAATGCTGAAGGCTAAATTTATTGAATTTTTAGAATTTGAACTAAAATGACAAATTTTGTAAACATTGAGCACTAAATTTGTTGAATATTTTATATTTTGAATTAAATTGTCAGCATATGTAAACATTAAAAGGCTAAATTTGTTATTAGACCAATAAAAAAAATCTCATATCAGCGCTTCCATTAATATTCAAATGGCTCTTAAGGTTCGGTAACAAAATATTTGATTTCGTATAAATTATTGTCTAAAATAGAAAAAATTGAAAGTTTAGTGACTAAAATAGAATGCGGCCAATACTTTAAGGACCATTTCTGTACTTTACCCTTAATTTAGTACCGTAAACAAATAAAATTATCATATTCGTTGAAAAATGTCATAGATTATGCTTTAGTTAGTTAAATTTAAATTTTATTTAACTAATTATTTTTATTATATTTATTGTTTATAAAGTTTAAATATAGCAAAGGTCCCTGTACTTTTCTAGAATTTAAAATTTAACTCTTATATTTTAACTTTGAGACATTGAGTTCTTGTATTTTTTATTTAAAAATCCCGATCTCTTTGTCAACATTGTAGTTAGAATTGTTGATATGACCATTATTAAAAAAATGTAAAATAATTTTTTTAACCTCAATATTTATTTATTTATTTATTTTGTAAATTTGTATCATTACTCTCTTTAAAAGTACATAAGCAAATACAAAAACATATTTTTTTAAAAAAATAAAAGTATTTTTTTCATATTATTAATAAAAAATTGTGAAAAACTACAAACTCTTAAAAATAAAAATAAAAATTATTTAAAAAATCATTTTAGATAATTTTAAAATTGAAAAATATAAAAAAATTTCTAAAAATTCAAGCAATGTTTTTGGAACCAGACCAGTAGTTGAATTCTTCAAACCACTAGTTCCTAGTTTGACCTATTAAAAGCAAAAAATATTAAAACTTCAAAAAAGTAAAAAATAAAAAATAAAATCAGTTCAATCAGTTTTTAGCCCAATTCAACCAGTTTGCATCGGTTTGTAAATCAACGGTTTTTTACTTCTTGCTGGATGATACCTCAACCGATTCTTAGTCCAACTGGTCGTCTGGTTTGGTTAAGACAATATTGAATTTTGGATTTTTTTAAAATTTTTAAATTATTTTTTGAAAATAATATATTTTTACTTTTTGAATTTAAAGAGTTTTATTTTTTTTCATAATTTTTGAAAATTCTTAAATTTATATTTTTAATTTTATTTAACATATGAAAAAAATTAATTTTTAAATTTTTTTATGTAGTTTTAAAGAATAAAGACTAATTTAACAAAAATTGTAAACATTAAGGGCTAAAAATGTTAATTTACAATTTTTAATTACTACATCAATAACTTTAATAGTAAAATTAGAAGAAGGGACAAAGATTTTTAAATAAAAAAGTAAAAGGACTAAATGTCTCAAAATTAAAGTATAAGGACTGATAAACCATAAATGTAACATATTTTAATTCCATGCTTAGCATATTTTTGGATGATTTATGATGAGAATTAGTGAATTTGATGCTCCTAATCCCTTAAATTCACGTTTCTATACTTAGGAGAGCATTTGGGAGCAAAAGGAGCGAAAAATGGGCCAAAATTGGAGTTTTCAGGATCTACACGGGCTGGGCACACGCCCATGTGAGCCACACGGGCTGGCCACACGCCCATGTGAGCCACACGGGCTGGCCACATGCTTATGTGCCAGCCCGTGTCGATTTCGCACTCTGCTTTCCTGTTACGCGGAAAAACCCAATTTTTAGGGTTTCTGAGCATTCTAAAGTCTATAAATACACACTAGAAGAGGACCTAAAGGGGCACGCAGAGTAGAAAGAAGAAATTACTCGAAAGAAGCTGTCGGAATCAATTCAGAAGCACGATCTCATTCAAGAATGAAGATATCCATATATTTTCCTAAGAAGTTTTTGGGTTCTTTATGTCTTGTCGTTTTCTTTATTCTGAGATGTTTTCCTTTTACGTTATGAACTAAACTCCCTAAATACCTAGGGAGGATGAAACCTATGATGAATCTTATTATTTAATTATCTGAATTACATGATAAATACTTGTTCTTGTTCTTAATTATGTGTTCTTAACCCTTGCTTTAATATTTTCGAAATATTAATTCAAGTTTAATGTGCTTATTCAGTGGAGCAAAAGTCCCTGTTTAAAAGAAGATCTAGCATAATTAAGCAGAGTTGATTGCAACCCTAGAAATAGTGATCGTCGAAATCAGAGCTTTAAAATTTATAATGAGAATGATCGAACCTGGAAACTAACTCTGACAACGATTTTAAGGCAAGCGCACCTATCGAACAGTAGTATAGCTTAGGCAAGACTGGAATATCGAATCCCAAAGGAACCAAAAGTACTAATACTCACTCTCTTTCTATTATTTAGCCTAAGAATTAAGTGAATGGTTATCTAATCTAAATTTAACTATCAACTAAACTAAAGACGCAAAGACAAAAAGAGAATGAATTGGGAAAAATAAATTGGAAGAAAAACTCAGTTGATTAAGACGATACCCTAGGAAGAATCCACCTAGACTTCACTTGTTATCTAACACTGAACCAAACAATATATTCACTTGACTTGATCCGTAAGATTCCCTAAGTTATATTAAACCCTCTCTCGAAGTGAATAACGTCTAACCCTAGGTTGATTAATTGAAATCTCTTTCTAATTAAAACCCCTAGAATCGCATTAACTTGATCTATGGACTCCCATATTAGGTTTCACCCTAATTCGGTAAAATCTCGTCACCCTATCTCTAGGCGCGCGATCAACTCCGCTTAATTATGCTAGATCTACTCTTAAGCAGGGACTTTTGCTCCTCCACTTAAGCACATCATACTTGAATTAATATCTCGGAAATATCAACACAAGAATTAAGCACACATAATTAAGAACAAGTCAAATATTTATCATATAGTTCAGAAAACAATAACAAGATCTGTCTTAGGTTTCATCCCCCTCAGGTATCTGAAGGGTTTAGTTCATAATAATAAAAGAAAACATCTCAAAAGAAAAGATAAAACAAAACATAAGAAATCCCTAAAACCCCCTGAAGGAATTGAAGGAGAGATCCGCCGTCTTGAGTATAATTCCGGCTTCTTGAGATGGATCAACTGGCTATCTTCGAGTGATTCTCCACAAATCTGGTCTTTCTGGTTCTGCTCCTTGGCCTAGCTAACCACCTTCTTTCAGGTAACATTTAGGGTGTTTATATAGGCTTTCAAAATATGTTTCTTCGCCCCTAAGTATCCAAATCCGAATGAAATTGCTCTTTGCCACGATAGGGACACAGCCATGGCACACGCCCGTGTGGATCGTGGCCAGGCCGTGCTCGGACTTCTTTAATGAGACACGACCGAGTGAATTGAGATCAGGCCGTGTTCTAATAGATTGACGTGGCACGGCGGTGTGGGCTTAAGTCCAGGCCATGTCGATTTCCTCTTTGGCCCAATTTGGTCTGTTTTAGGCCCATTTCTCGTTCTTTTCATCCTCGGGTGCTTTTCTGGGTACAAAACATGAAAACAAAGGATTAAGAGCACCTTTTTACATAAATAGAGGCTTAATTCATCCAAAAGCGTATTAAATGTGGGCTTAAAATATGTTACTTTTACGGTTTATCAAATACCCCCACACTTAAGCTTTTGCTTGTCCTCAAGCAAAATTCTCAACTTACAATTAAAACGAACTTTCCAAGATTCATAATTCCTACCGATAATGTCTCATCATAATTCATAGATAATTTATACATGGATGATTTAACTCAAAGAGTCTTAAAGATTCAAACAATCAAAGTCATACATTTGTAGCACAAAAACGTAGGTGTCTCCCCTTACCTGAATAATTACTTTTAATTCAAAACCCACAAGGACTGACATCCTCACAAAAGATTCACTCAAATCACTCGAAGTGTTTAAGGTTCAAAATTACGCACTCAAAAGTCGAACCTGAAAAGTTAATCCCATAGGCTTGCCTGAAAATCAAATCTCCACCACTGTAGTATGAGATGATACACAGATCAAAAGGTCTTTAATGGGGTTGTAACGGGGCTAGGGTTAAAGGTGTGGATAAAGGCTAAATTATAAGGTTAGAATCGAGGTTGAATTGATAAGTTACCTAACTAGAAAAATGAACTAATCCTAAATAGTTATATCAATTGGAAACTAATAATACTACTATTGATAATACTCTAATACGAGCCCCTTCTTCAATAATTGGAATTTAATGCATAAGCTCACTTAATCACACAACTAATAATGAATATACTTCGTTTTTTTTTAGAACAATTCAAATAACAGGAAAGAACTTTTACAACTGAAATATAGAACATAATTAGGCAACTGTTTAAAATCAACTCTCGACAAAAAGGGAGTCAAGGAATGGTGATAACAAATACAAAGGGTTTTAGGTTAATATTAGTGGGTAAGTCAATAAAAAGGATTGTTAGGATTAAACGGGGTTCACTAGGGGTTAATTGTGAAGGTGGGCTTTTAGTGGAGTAAGTGGGTTAAGACCTAGGTGCCTTAATTATCTCTGTATATCAAATCAAAGGTGTGGTTTCGATATGTATGAACGAGGCAAGTTCTAGAATAACAATTCAAAGTTGACACACTCATAATCAAAAAGTGAGCATGAAAAAGAATATATGATCTATAAGGCTCAAAAATCTCACAAAAAATTATGGGTATTTTGATGTCAACCTCGTAAATTTCAAACTTCAAGATAATATTCAAATTTAGGTTAACAACCTAGCAAAAAATTTAATTCTGAAAAATAGACTTATCATGCTTGATTCTTTAGTATATTAAAATTTCAATCATCAATGCACAATTGACTATGACTTACTCAAAAATATGTCAATAAAAATCATAAATCATCAGAAATTTCATCCTAATTAGTAATATGAGGAAATTACTTAAAAATAAGATTAAATTCAGGGATTTGAGAATCATGCAAAAAGTTAGGCACTTTCTTGAAATAACTATTCACCCACCCACACTTAAGATGTACATTGCCCTCAATGTACAAAGATAGATAATTAATCATGTAATACTAAATCAAAAAGAGAAGGGGAGAAGTACCACTTCCTGAATTTTTGGATAGAGTTGGCAGAGGTCGTGATAAGAGATGGCTTATGTAGTAGTGAATTACTCCTAATGATTTGTTTTTTTTTTATATGAAGTGTGCAATTGAAACTGCGAAGTCATCAGTTAGATATCTCGGAGGCGTAAATAAATATGTGTTAGGCATACTCGAAGGTTAGATAACCAATGATAATCATAATAAGAGTTTGCAATGTAAAAAGAAAAAGTTCAAATTAAGACAAATAGAAATTAAAATAGAGAAACAATAAAATTAAAATAAACTTAAAATAAAGAAAAGAAAAATTAGATAATTAAAAGGACTCAGAGGTCCTCATCATCAGTCGGGTCGTGTGGTGGTGTCGGTGATGAGATATAGAAGTGATGGCATATCTACTGAAGGGTAGCCTAGATCCCATCAAAACGTCAAGCGGTGTCAGTGAACTGTTGGGTACAGTACTGCTCGAACTGGGTGAGGCGTGCAGAGATATCCGAAAAAGAGGTTGTTGTATGTAAGGGTCGCTGGCTCGGGATTGGTGCCTCCTGTGGTGGTGGTGGGACATCATCAAGAATGTCCTCATGCTCCTCCTCAGTGGGGATGGCTAATCGGTATTGGGGAGGGTCTGTCCCACGTCGACGCTGGATCATCTTCATATGTAACATCGTTTGGATGCCCTGTGGGGCTATCGGCCCTATTAATGTGAGTGAGGAGGTTTGAGCGTCCGTGTAGAGGAGACCGAAATATCTAGCCAGTTATGTGATGTAAGGTCCCATGGATATGATTCCTCTCCTGTGCTGCTCCATCTGGCGTTGAATGGCTCGGGCTATAAAATATGCTAAGTCAACGACATGTCCCTCCGCCATGCACCATAGATAGTATGCGTCATGAGTATTGACGACGCCGGTGCTCTCTCGTCGTCCTGTCAAAGTGTGAGCCAAAATAGCGTGTATGTACCTCAAATACGGAGCTAGGGTCGTCGCTTTTGAGCGACTGGGGTCATAATCGAAGGGGTGGGAAGCTATCTTATGCCAACATTGCATGGGACTGAAATGTATATGGCGATGCAACTCCAAAAGGTCATTTTCTGCGACGAATTCGTCTGTATAAAGTCCTAAAGCAGCCCCGAATTGTGGTACATTAAGTTCTCCTATAACGCCCCCTAGTCGGAATTGGATCGTACCGGGGTCATCGTGTCGCGACATCACTGTCTGGAGATGAAATGTTGAACATAGTTCTAGAGTGAGTTCCAAGTAGGTATGCTCGATTATATTGAAAAACGGATGCCAAGGGTCGGTGGTTAATAGAGCCCGTACGTCGTCTGTTAACTGGACATGTTCTAGGGCGGCCCAATCGATGCATCTTCCTGTTCCTAGTGGTCGTGCCCGAAGTATCTTATAACGGTCCTCTTGGATACCCGGGGGAAATAGTAAAAATGGATGGCGCACTTCTGAGGTTGCGCTAGCTGATGAGGAACCGGGTCCCTTTCATTTTTTAGAGGTAGGGATTGTGCTTTTCTTTCCTCATGATGATGACATTATGTACCTGAAAAGAATCGATAGGCAATGATTCAAGTAGATTTTCAATCAAAACATATATCACAGGCTAAACTTATAATGAATAGAATTAATCGCGTTTAAGCAAGAGCAAGGAAAAGATTCTATCTCATTCTAAGCAGTATTCAAACTATGATTCAATGGCTATATCAACATGACAATGCTATTGTAATAGATAAAATTCTAAGTTTAAAACAGTTAAATAGAGGTAAATGTGATAGTGAGATGTGACCGATAGTGTTGTGTTTTGTCGGAACATGGGCGTGTAGGGGCAAACCACGGGCGTGTGCTGCAACTTGTTGGGGAAACACGGTGGTGGGTGGCTGTGCGGCGTTCGTGTACTCTGTGGGCACGGGTTTGTACTAGTATTTTAGTGTGATTGTGGAAGAAATTTGAAGATTTGTGATGGGGGAACACGGTGGTGGGTGGCTTTTTGATGGTGGCCGGAATGGGAAGGGGGATATGTGAGGGGAACGGCTAGGGTTTAAGTTTTTTGGGGAGGATTTTTGAGGGAGACGGTGGTAATGTTCTTTAAATAGGGAGGGTAGCACGGGCAAGTGCCACGCCCGTGTGTGTTTTATTCAGCCCGTGTTTATCGCGTGTTTTCAAATTTGGGCGCGTTTGCTATGTTGGCCACGCCTGTGTTCCCTGGGCATGTGTGATTGTGTTCGCTTCTCCCACACCCGT
This sequence comes from Gossypium australe, assembly GCA_005393395.2. Lineage (NCBI taxonomy): Eukaryota > Viridiplantae > Streptophyta > Magnoliopsida > Malvales > Malvaceae > Gossypium > Gossypium australe. Next base: position 39,540,830 of record CM016619.1, read on the forward strand.
ACTACGTTTGCCACGCCCGTGTACATATAGTCAGTGTTGCACACGGTTGATACGCACGGGCGTGGCTTGTGCCCGTGTTCGTTTACTCAGGATAGACCACGACCACTTCGCACGGTCGTGGTCTTTTTATCGCAGCCCATGTTGGGAAAATTTTTCTTCTTCTTTTCGCACGTCTACCTACACACTCGTTTTCTTTCCCATGGTAACCACACGGCCACGAGCATACCCGTGTGTAAGGCCGTGTAGTCTGAAACCTGCACTTTCCTGCATCAGTTAGTTTGCAAAATTAAAATATGAAAATTAATGTGGTTAGTGGAGTTAGTGCTCTGGTTGCCTCCCGAGAAGCGCTTGTTTAAAGTCTTAAGCTAGACTTACCCTGTTTTCATTTCTAAAAGAAGGTTCACGGAGCTGAAGCTCCTCTCTTAATTCCTTGAAATCCTCACCATTATAAATTTTCAGTCGATGGCCATTTACCTTGAATGTTCCTTGAGTTGGATGCGTTACCTCAACTGTGCCGTAAGGAAAAATAGATTTTATCACGAATGGTCCTGACCACCTTGATTTCAGCTTTCCAGGAAATAGTTTGATCCTTGAATTATACAACAGGACTAAGTCTCCTACTTCGAATTGCTTTGTAAGTCTCCTACTTCGAATTGCTTTGTTTGTTTTAAACGAGCATCATAGCGTCGTTTTGTTGCCTCCTTATATAGTCGTGAATTCTCATAGGCCTCAATTCGTCATTCGTTCAATTCGTTTAACTGCATCATCCTTTTCTCACCTGCAATTTTGAGATCGTAATTCAAGAATTTTATCGTCCAGTAGGCTTTGTGTTCTAACTCAAATGGTAGATGACAACTCTTTCCGTAAACGAGTTTATATAGGGATGTCCCTAGAGGGGTTTTAAATGTTGTTCTGTAGGCCCATAAACAATCATTTACCTTTACTGCCCAATCCTTCCTATTTGATTCAACCGTTTTCTCTAGGATTCGCTTAAGCTCTCGATTTGTCACTTCCACTTGCCCACTGGTTTGGGGATGATAAGGGGTAGCTGTTCTGTGGTGTACTCCATATTTTCTTAAGACTTTTTCAAATTGAGTATTGCAAAAGTGAGTACCCCTATCGCTGATGATTGCTCTGGGTGTTTCAAAACGAGAGAAAAGTTTCTTAAGAAACTTTACTACAGCTCTAGCATCGTTAGTAGGTAAAGCTTGGGCCTCTACCCATTTTGACATGTAATCAACCGCTACTAAGATGTATTTATTTCCAAATGAATAAGGGAACAGACCCATAAAGTCAATACCCCATACATCAAATATTTCACATGATAACATATATGTTTGAGGCATTTCATCGAGTTTAGAAATATTACCTGATCTTTGGCATTTATCAGAAGAAGCAGCATACCTGTTGGCATCTTTGAAAAAAGTTGGCCAATAAAATCCAGATTCGAGTATTTTGTGTACTGTCTTAATCCCGCTGTAATGTCCTCCTAAAGGTCCTGAATGGCAGTGTTCCAATATTTTACTTACTTCCGCCCTTGTAATGCATCTCCGAATTACTTGATCTGCACATATGCGGAAAAGAAAAGGGTCTTCCCAAAAATAGTTTTTCGCATCAGCAAAGAATCATTTCTTTTGATGATGTGTTAACCTTTTTGGTAAGATGTTAGCAGCTAAATAATTCGCAATATCTGCAAACCATGGTACCTCGAAGTTGGTTATAGAAAAGAGTTGTTCTTTAGGGAACGAGACGTTTATCTCACTTTCATCAAGGTCTTTGATATGTAGGTTCTCAAGTCTGGAGAGGTGATCTGCTGCAAGGTTTTCAACTCCCTTTTTATCATGTATTTCCACATCAAATTCCTGTAAGAGTAAGATCCAACGTATGAGTTGAGGTTTTGCATCAGGTTTAGTTAAGAGGTAACGAAGAGCTGAATGATCAGTGTAGACAATCACTTTAGATAATATTAAATATTGCCTAAATTTGTCAAAAGCAAAAACTACAACTAGCAATTCTTTCTCTGTAGTGGTATAGTTTTCTTGTGCGGGTGTCAATGTTCTGCTAGCATAATAAATTGGCTGAAAATGCTTGTCTATTCGTTGTCCCAGAACTGCACCTACTGCAAAATCACTCGCATCACACATTTGTTCAAAGGGTAAATTCCAATCAGGTGCAATTATAATTGAGGCATTTATTAGTTTATCTTTAAGGACATTGAATGTATCTAAACATTCCTGATCGAAATTGAAAGAAACATCTTTTTCTAGTAATTTTGTTAAAGGCTTAGCTATTTTAGAAAATTCTTTAATGAATCTTCTGTAAAATCCAGCATATCCTAAAAAGCTTCTAATAGCCTTAACTGAACTAGGGGGAGGTAATTTTTCTATGGTTTCAATCTTTGCTTTATCTACCTCAATCCCTTTACTAGAAATCTTATGTCCTAGCACAATCCCTTCTCTAACCATAAAGTGACATTTTTCCCAATTCAAGACAAGATTCGTCTCCTCACATCTTATTAGAATTCATTCTAAATTTTTAAGGCAAAGGTGGAAAGAAATACTGAACACCGAGAAGTCGTCCATAAATACCTCCATAATGTCTTTCACGAGTTCATCAAAGATGGCCAACATGTAGCGTTGAAAAGTAGCAAGAGCATTACATAATCCAAAAGGCATTCTACGATAAACAAACATACCGTATGGGCATGTAAATGTTGTCTTCTCTTGATCTTCAGGTGCTATTGGGATTTGGAAGTAGCTGGAGAGTCCGTCCAAGAAGCAGTAGTACATATGCCCAGACAACCTTTCTAACATCTGATCAGTAAAGGATAGAGGGAAGTGATCTTTTCTGGTTGCGTCATTCAGCTTCCTATAGTCTATACAGACTCTCTAACCTGTGACTATCCTGGTGGGGATCAATTCATTCTTTTCGTTGGTTACCACAGTCATGCCTCCTTTCTTCCGAACTACCTGCACAGTACTTACCTAAGTGCTGTCAGAAATAGGATAAATTATTCCTGCATCTAGAAGTTTAATTACCTCGGCTTTGACGACTTCTTTCATATTGGGGTTTAACCGTCTTTGAGGTTGCACATACGGTTTATACTCATCTTCCATTAAAATTTTGTGGGTGCAAAATGATGGGCTTATTCCTTTAATGTCCGACATTTTCCATGCTATGGCCCTTTTGTGTTTCCTTAGCACCCTTAGCAACTCTTCTTTCTCCTAGGGTCCTAGTTCCGAGGAGATGATTACTGGTAGCGTAGAATTATCCCCTAGGAATGCATATTCTAAGTGCTTTGGTAATTGTTTTAATTCTAGCTTGGGTGGCTCATCAATAGAGGGTTTTTGTTTTAATTCGTAATTAATCTTGATGTCCTCTATTTTCATCTGTCTAGAAGGTGATGCATTGGGATTCTCTTTATCGGTATCATTATCATTCCCCTCACCTTGTGAAAGACACAGTTCCATCGTGTAATTGTGCATGATTTCCTGCAAAGATTCTTGAAAAATTTGATCAGTGGCATCAACAAAGTAACAAGAATCATCTTGTTCTCTAGAATAATGCATGGCATCATAAATTTGGAACACAATTTCTTCATCTCCAACTCTTAATGCGAGTTAACCATCACCAACATTAATGACAGCCCTAACAGTAGCTAGAAAGGGTCGCCCCAAAATTAAAGGTACCTCTACGTCCTCATTCATATCAAGCACAACAAAATCAACGGGAAATATAAATTTATCTACTTTTACCAGAACATCTTCAATAATTCCCTTAGGATACTTAATAGATATGTCAACTAACTGAATACTCATCCTAGTAGGTATTGGTTCCCCGAGACCAAGTTGCTTAAACATTTTATAAGGTATTAGATTAATACTGGCACCTAAGTCAGCTAATGCTTTTTCTATATTCAAACTACCAATTAAACAAGGGATAGTGAAACTTCCTAGATCTTTCAATTTGGCTGGTAGCTTGTTTTGGATGATAGCTGAGCATTCCTCATTAAGTTCTACTGTTGAAATTTCCTCAAACTTCCTTTTATTTGTTAGAAGCTCCTTTAAAAATTTTGCATATGTTGGCATCTGCGAAATAACTTCAACAAAATGTAAGTTAATATGTAGCTGTTTGAAAAGTTCAAGAAATTTACCATATTGTGCGTCTAAGCGGTCTTTCTTCAACTTTGCTGAATACGGGATTGTTGGTTTAGTTTCCTCGTAGGTCGGAGTTATCTTTGCCTTATCGGGATCATGTGGTACCTCCTTCTTTGTTTCGATTAATTCCTTTCCACTTCTTAGTGTCACTGCCTGGACTTGCTCCTTTTCCCTAGATAAGGTTTCGAATCATATTTCAGAAACTAACCTAGTAAGTTGCCCAATTTGATCCTTGAGTTCCTGTGACAATGCCTCAAGTTTTGTTTCTATCCTCTGAAAACGTGTGTCTAAGGCTGTTATAAAGTTTGTTAGCACTTCTTCAAGGTTCGGCTTCTTTTCTTGTGGGTAGGGCTATTGTTGGAAGTTTTGGTATGGTTGTTGCCTTTGGTTTCTTTGGCCGCCCCATGAGAAATTGGGGTGGTTCTTCCAACCTGGATTATAAGTATTACTATAAGGGTTATTGTTAGATTGAAAATTATTACCCATTTAGTTCATTTGTTTGCTCTCCATGCCCTGTCCGTAGGGTGGGTACTCAGGATTCACCACTCCTTCACTTTGGTCGCACTGCATAACTAGATGTGCCTGTGAAGAACCATAGAAACTATCAAATTTTTTATGTAACAATTCCACCTGATTTGATAGCGCGGTCACTGCATCAATATTGTAAACTCCGGCTGCTTTGGCTAGCCTTGTCCTTGTAACTTGCCACTGATAGTTATTCAGTGACATCTCCTCTATAAACTCGTAGGCTGCTTCAGGAGTTTTGTTGTTCAGGGTTCCATCGGCAGCTGAATCGATTAGTTGCCTTGTTGAAGGGTTCACACCATTATAAAAAGTTTGGACCTGTAGTCACAATGGTAATCCGTGGTGTGGGCACCTCCTTAACAAATCTTTGTATCTCTCCCATGCATCGTATAATGTCTCTGAATCTATCTGCACAAAAGAAGAGATATCATTCCTTAACTTGGCCGTTTTGGCCGGTGGAAAATATTTTAATAAAAAATTTTCAGTCATTTGATCCCATGTAGTGATTGAGCCTCGTGGAAGAGAATGCAACCACTGTTTGGCTTTATTTCTCAGGGAAAAGGGAAATAACCGAAGACGGATTGCATCATCAGAAACGCCATTTATTTTGAAGGTGTCACAAAATTCTAGGAAATTTGCTAAGTGTGTATTAGGATCCTCATCCTGCAAACCATCAAACTGAACAAACTGTTGTATCATCTGTATAGTGTTAGGTTTCAGTTCAAAATTATTTGCAGCAATAGTAGGCCTAACAATACTAGATTCAGTTCCTGTTAAACTAGGTTTAGCATAATCATATATAGTACGTGCAGCATGATGCTCGGCCATCTCTGGAGGTGGCGGATTATTCTCTGTCATCTCTTCTGTGGTATTAATTTCGGTTTCTTGCTCTTCGTTTATGTAGTTTAGGCTTTGCCTTATTTCTCTGCGATTTCTACGAACGGTACCTTCAATATCACTGTCTTAAAATAGAGGTCCTGTCGGGTTCCTTCTAGTCATAAACTAGAGGTACCTGAAAGGGACAAAAGAAAGAAGAACGAAAATTTAGAAAAATAAAATAAAATTGCAAAAATATAAATAAATAGTAAATATGGCTAAAGTAATAAAAATTAAGCTTTCTTAATATTTCAATTCCCCGGCAACGGCGCCAAAAACTTGATCGTCGAAATCAGAGCTTTAAAATTTATATTCTCATTGAACCTGGAAACTAACTCTGACAACGATTTTAAGGCAAGCGCACCTATCGAACAGTAGTATAGCTTAGGCAAGACCGGAATATCGAATCCCAAAGGAACCAAAAGTACTAATACTCACTCTCTTTCTATTATTTAGCCTAAGAATTAAGTGAATGGTTATCTAATCTAAATTTAACTATCAACTAAACTAAAGACGCAAAGACAAAAAGAGAATGAATTGGGAAAAATAACTTGGAAGAAAAACTCAGTTGATTAAGACGATACCCTAGGAAGAATCCACCTAGACTTCACTTGTTATCTAACACTGAGCCAGACGATATATTCACTTGGCTTGATCCGTAAGATTCCCTAAGTTATATTAAACCCTCTCTCGAAGTGAATAACGTCTAACCCTAGGTTGATTAATTGAAATCTCTTTCTAATTAAAACTCCTAGAATCACATTAACTTGATCTATGGACTCCTATATTAGGTTTCACCCTAATCCGGTAAAATCTCGTCACCTTATCTCTAGGCGCGCGATCAACTCCGCTTAATTATACTAGATCTACTCTTAAGCAGGGACTTTTGCTCCTCCACTTAAGGACATCATACTTGAATTAATATCCCGGAAATATCAACACAAGAATTAAGCACACATAATTAAGAACAAGTCAAATATTTATCATATAGTTCAGACAACAATAACAAGATCTGTCTTAGATTTCATCCCCCTCAGGTATCTGAAGGGTTTAGTTCATAATAATAAAAGAAAACATCTTAGAAGAAAAGATAAAACAAAACATAAGAAATCCCTAAAGGAATTGAAGGAGAGATCCGCCGTCTTGAGTATAATTCCGGCTTCTTGAGATGGATCAACTGGCTATCTTCGAGTGATTCTCCACAAATCTGGTCTTTCTAGCTCGGCTCCTTGGCCTAGTTAAACGCCTTCTTTCAGGTAACACTTAAGGTGTTTATATAGGCTTTCGAAATATGTTTCTTCGCCCCTAAGTATCCAAATCCGAATGAAATTGCTCTTTGCCACGACAGGGACACGACCATGGCACACGCCCGTGTGGATCGTGGCCAGGCCGTGCTCGGACTTCTTTAATGAGACACGGCCGTGTGAATCGAGATCAAGCCATGTTCTAGTAGATTGACGTGGCACGACCGCGTGGGCTTAAGTTCAGGCCGTGTCGATTTCCTCTTTGGCCCAATTTGGTCCGTTTTAGGCTCGTTTCTCGTTCTTTTCATCCTCTGGTGCTTTTCTGGGTACAAAACATGAAAACAAATGATTAAGAGTACCTTTTTACATAAATAGAGGCTTAATTCATCCAAAAGCATATTAAATGTGGGCTTAAAATATGTTACTTTTACGGTTTATCAAATAGGATGACATAAATCTGTCGGATTAGAGTCAAATCTAATAAGGGAATCCATAGATCGAGTTAATGCGATGATAGGGGTTTTAATTAGAAAGAGATTTCAATTAATCAACCTAGAGTCAGTTGTTTTTAGTCTCGAAAGAGATAAGAACATAATTTAGGGATTTTTACGGATCAAGGCAAGTGGATAAATCGTTTAATTCAGAGTTAGAACAATAAGTGAAGTTTAGGTGGATTCTTCGTTGGGTATTATCTTTATTCATTGGTTTATTCGATTACTTTCTTCACTCTCTGTCGCGTTCATAGTTAATTAGTTTTAAATTAAAAACAAATCTCCTTAATTATTAGGCTAAAAAATAGAAAGACAGTTATTACTAGTACTTTTAGTCCTTGTGGATACGATATTCCGGACTCACCATAGCTTTACTACTGTTCGATAGGTGACATTATTAGTTAGTTTCGAGCCCATCAAGTTTTTGGCGCCGTTGCCGGGGACTAAGATATTAGGAACGCTTAATTTTTATTACTTTAGCCATTTTTTATTTTTATTGCAATTTATTTGTGTTTTTATTTTAATTTACTAACTTTTCTTTTATTTGCTTCTTGAAGGTATTTTTAGTTTATGATTAGAAGGAACCCGTCAGGACCATTGCTTTTTGATAGTGAGATTGAAAGTACTACTCGCAGAAACCGTAGAGAAATAAGGCGAAGTCTACAGTATATAGAGGAAGAGCAAGAGGACGATACCAATATTACCGAGGAGATGATTGATAATAATCCACTACCTCCTGTGGTTGCCTCAAATCCTGTGAATCAAAATCCTGCTCCTCGTACTATGTACGATTATGCCAAGCCCAATTTAACTGGGGCTGAATCGAGTATTGTTAGACCTGCTATTGCTGCAAATAATTTTGAACTGAAACCTAGCACTATTCAGATGATTCAACAGTTTGTTCAGTTTGATGGTTTACAGGACGAAGACCCAAATACTCATTTGGCTAATTTCTTAGAATTCTGCGACACTTTTAAAATTAATGGTGTTTCTGATGATGTCATTCGCCTTCAGTTATTTCCTTTTTCATTGAGGAATATTTCCAATTTCAAGAACCAACCTCGAGGACTATTTCTATGTGCCTTGAAGGAAATATCATACTATTAACAACAAGAGTAAATCTAAAGTGCTTCTCTTTTTTTTTTTTAGGTTTTTCCATTTTCTTTAGCAAAAATTTTATCAACCAAAGGGTTATAAAATATTATATTTAGAAAAAAAAGATAAAAAAAGGAAAATGAATTAAAGTTTTAAGATAAACTCATTGATATCAGGAATTGACTCGGAATATGACTCGTTAGTTGAGAGATTTTTTTTTTCTTGTTTGGGTTTTACAAATTTATAGATATGGAATGCGTTTTTTTTAAGAGTTTAAAGCTATGGCCTGTAAGATTGAGGATCAAATTGATAGAATTTGTAAATGTGAAAGGTTGAATTTATTAAATTATCTAGAATTAGGATCAAATTGATAGAATATATAAGTACTGAGGACTAAATGTGTTATTATATCAATTAGAAAAAGACTTTCCGTTATCAATGTAACGGTTGGTGACCAAAATAGGAACAAATGCAAACATTAGTACCTAAATTGAAAATTTTTGAAAGTGGATAACCAAAACAAGAACGTGAGCATAGTTGAGTGACTATTTATATAGTTTATCCTAAAATATATTAGGATGAAGTAAAAAACTAGAATTTAACATTTAGAATTAAGTAGGGACAATCAACGAGGGTTTGTGTAACACCCCAAACTCGACCTAGACGTTATGGTCAAATCTGGCGATGTCACATGGAAAGGATTTCGAAAACGGAGCTAGCTCGATAAAAACCTTAAGCTTATGAATCTTTAATTGCTTTCATTTATTTCAAAGCATATGTTCAATTAGTCGACTTGCCTTAAAACGCATTAATTTAGCGAAAGCTTAGAAAAATCGTCATGTTTAAGAAAAAACAGTTCGCATTTTTAGAAAAATAATGCTTTAGGTGAAACCATAAAAATAAGCAAGTTAAATCCCAAAAACCCAAAACCAAAGCCAAACAGTTAAAAAGTCCATACAGTCCTAGAAAATACAGACTCTCAATCATAAAACCAAACTTAAGTAAAACTACAAAACCAAATAAAACCAATGATAACGTGTGGTCACCGTCGAGTCCTCCACTGCACCGATCCGCCTAACTCTGTGGATTACCTGTGCAGAATAAACAGAAAAGAGTGAGTTTACGTAAACTCAGTGTGTAACCCCACAGAATTAAGCATGCACACAAACAGAATATTAGAATCAATTAGATATAGATTCTGCCCAAGCCCATTACAGATACAGATACAGATTCGCAAATCAGAATCAGCAATCAAATATCCTACCCCCATCCTCTACACACTATCTCCAACCATTCCTACACACCATGTAGGGTTTAAAACACCCACCCAACCCTACACACCATGTTGTACCGATGCGACACATAACAGATATAATGCAGCCATGCTGCCAGATAATAGATACAAATGCCTTTTAAAACACTTCCTCCAATATACATCATCTCATCCCGAATATCAAATAACATAACATACATACAGAATTAACAGATATACCATACTTAACATGCTCTTATAAACATATAACAAATAAACAAACATAGGCATGCTCATAACCATATCTCAGTCTAACATATCACTTGTTTTAGGGTTAGATAGCATTTACCGACCCTACAATAGGCCCATAGTCGATTAGGACGACCCGTGTGACCCTACAAAAAATCTCGTATAATGGGCCCACATGCCCCGGTTGGCCTTGCCCATGTGGATCACACGGCTTGGCCCAAAGTTCACACCCCGTGTGGGCCCATACGCCCAGTCTAGTTTGGTCTGTATGGCCCACACGGCCACATTCTGGACATCACACAGCCATTACACGGCTGTGTGGCGTCGACAGTGAGGTTTTTCGGCTTTCTTCGAATCTCGTTTTTCTGCATTTCGGGTACACAACTGATATCAATTTGATGCAAAAACTACTCCTGAGCCTTCCAAGACCTAAGAACAGTATACCAACATCGATTTAGCGACTACAAATACTAATTTGCAAACCACAATACAACCAAACTCTCGACTTACCGACGTCAAAAGAACACCGTTAACACCAATCAACAAACGAAACGATGAGTCACAATTCGTCGGCTTCTCCTACACCACAAAGACAACAACATTTCAACCTTCTGAAAACAAAAACGATAGGAAGAATCGCAAATGCCAACCCACTTACCGATTACGCCAAAACCAAACGTTCAGAATGCACAAAGACAAAAATTAGAAACAGAGTCGAAGAATGGAAGTAACGAGAAAATAAAAACTCGCTACTAAAGAGTAAAGGAGACGAAACAACTTTGGGAAATTTTCCTTGTTTTGGAAAGTGAAAAACATAAAAAAGAAAACTAGGGATTTTTGGGGAAAAATATTAAAAGAAATGAAAATAATATAAGATATGAGAGCATATCCCAAATTTTCTCAACCACAACTACCCACTACTCAGAAATTAAATCCCACTGAAACTCTTAACCCAAACCCGAGCAAAAATAAGCATTTACGCTCGAGCCAGGATTCGAACACAAGACCTCCAACACACTAACTCCCTTATCACTCGAACTAGCAGGCTCATTCTAATATGAAATTACAGGCAATTAAATATAACCCACAAAGCAAAGGTAGGGCTTGGATCCAAAAATTACAAAATTTGCTAAAACTTGGGACCTCTCACACATACCCAAAACACTTAATCACTAAAGCAGATACACATTTGTATTAAAATTTTACAGAAGCAAACATAAGAAATTTGGGGCGTTATAGTTTGTAGTTTTATCTATAGGTGAATCTATGGAGGGTAGGTAACCTCCCTTAATATAGAAAATTGTAATAGAATATTGATAAAATTATAAATTACTATATAATAACATTATAATTTCATCCTTCCAAAAATGAAAAAAATTTATTTAATCTTTAAAAAAAATTATATTTTAACTTCTTAAAAAATTTATAATTTAATTTTCATCCTTATTTTATTCATAAAAGTTACAAGTTGATTGTTAATTTTGGGGGGGGGGGGGAGTATGCAAAAGTTACAAGTGATATTTATAGAGCAAAATATCAAATCACATTAAATATGATTAGTAAGGTTAATGCGGTGTTACTTTAAGTTGATTTTATGAGATGGCAATTAACAAATATATACAACCTTTTCTCATATCTCTAGGCTGAAACATAAAAAGAAAAAGGAATAATAATTTGATAAAAAAAAATATCACTTGTTTCCCGTATCCATAGTCCGAGGGCTCTTTTGGTAAAATATTAAAATAAAGATGTGGGGTTATTAGTGAATATAAAAAGGTTTCTGCTGCTACTAAAATGAAGAGAAGATCAAATATCCCTATTCTTATTCTAAAATGCAAATATGCAATCCATAGTTTTGCCCCAAGCTAAGGAAGTGTAGACTACAGCATTGCCCTAGACACATGATAATTGATAAGCATGGATGCCGGGTGTCTACAAATAAACAAAAATATGCTGATTCTTTAAAAATATCACTTCCCTGTTTATCAAAACTCTTTTGCAACCATTATTCTTCAAATTTATAAATATTAATCAAATTAAGATTAAGGAATGAGAGATGGAATTTGTAGTTATTTTTAACTTTTATAAGTTGTCAAGTGGAGAGTTGGCAGGATAGTAATTGTCTGTCAAGTTGAATGAAGCACAATCAGCTTGATATTCGCATTTCATATGAACATGCTCTTTTACACTAAAGAATTGTAGGTGGAAAAAGTTTAATTTCTTTAGGGAAAAACAATAATATTTTCCACACCCTAACCTAGGAGTGTGGGCTCAAGTGGAGAAGTAGCCATAACTTGGGCGAGACTATACATTAGACATAGTCAGTGAGTTCGAAACACTAATTGGGCTAGTTGGATTCTTTGAGTCTGGGTTATTATCTGTAAAGTCCAGACAAGACAATGAATTTGGTGTGCTTAAATTAGTGAACTACGAATTTGTGGGTTGCTGTCTTAGGAGTTAAAAGAGTTAGGCCCCTTAACTTTAAATCTTGTGGGGAAATAGACCAGATTTGATCTACCACCTTCTTTTCACATGTTTCGGTTCTTATAATTATATTTAGATTATTTTAAATTTATACTAGCTTTAACAAGTTAATAACGAAGGCCTACCAATTGTGCGAAGCCTTTACAATCATTTACTCCAATTAATTGGCAGCTACTAAAGTAGGGATAGTCAAAACTGAATACAGATGAATCTTCAATAAGCACATGAAGAGATGGATCAAGTTCATTTATGAGAGCCGGTATAGAAAACCCTCAAACCTTTAAAATGAAAAAGCAATTAAGTTTTTTTTTTTTTACCTAATTAGCTACTTGAATTTTCAAAATGTATCAAAAAGATCCTCAAACTTAAAAAAAAAGCAATTAAGCCCCTATTTTTATTAAAAATTCTAAAAATATTAAAATTAAAATTAATAAAAGCTATAAATATTATTAAATTTTAATAAAAAATCAAATATTAAATTTTAATAAAATTAGAAAAAAATATAAAAATGGTAAAATTTTATAAAAATCGTAAAAAATTGTAAAAAAATTATAAAATTTTATAAAGTCATAACAAACTTATACAAAATGTAAAGAAATATAAATTTGAAAAAAAAAATTATACAAATTATCGCACCAAAAGAAGCATTTTATAATTTTTCTATAATTTTATTGATTTTTATTTTTTTATCATTTTTTTACCACATGTCACATTGTGTTGGGACATGTGATGACTTTAATTGAAAAAAACTAGGGATCATTAATTTTTTATGATTTTTATAAAAATTACATTTTTTATGATTTTATTAAAAATTATTTTAATAAATTTTCTAAATTTTATTATTTTTATAATTATTTTTTCTAATTTTTAATAAGAGTAGAGGCTTAATTGCTTTTTTGAAAAAAATTTAAGAGTCTTTTAGATGCATTTTGAAAGTTCAAGTACCCAATTGAGTAAAAAAAAAAGGGGCTTAATTGGTTTTTTTGAAGAAGTTTGAGGGCTTTTTTTTATACATTTTGAAAGTTCAAGTGCTCAATTGAGTTGCAAAAAAAAAAAAAAAAAGAGGAGGGGCTTATTGTTTTTTTTTAAGAAGTTTGAGAACTTTTTAAACCCTTAAGTTTTTATAAAAGACCAACACGAAAATTGGATCGTAGGATCCTATTGCCACATCCCTTATGCTACAAGTGTAGAAAACACACTTGTGGACTCTTCGTAATGGACTACGTATAGTTTTAGATCTAAAATATCGTAAATTTCGAAGTTGAAGTGGATATTACCATTGTGATTTATTTATTACATAATACAAGGTTTAATTTTTTTTTTTTTTGGGTAATGCAAAGAAATTTTACATTGATTGTGTATAGACTAATGAAAGGATTTAAATATAGTCTTACTCTTTTATCTTTATTGAATAATTGGACTAAAGGTCTAACATATGCACGCCACTGCCAACATCCGATTTGTGTTCGTGTTAATACGTGTTTACGACACATACCGTGCATGTTTATTTTTGGATAAAACTTCTGTATTATTTTTCAGAAAATACAGAAAATATCTTTTTTAAACTATTTTTTAGAAAACTGTATTGGTCAGTTTTACCTTTTTGCCCTTACTTTTTTTTACTATTTTGTCCTTCAGCTAATAGTATAAATAGGAGACTATCTTCCTCTTGTTTCACACAACAACAACAACAACAACAACAACAACAAAAAAGCATAGCTTCTCGTCTCCCTCATTCTTCTTTCTCTAAAAGCTTTGTTATTTTAGTAAAAATTACATTAGAGGAAGTTCTGTCTAAGAGTTTGGGTTTTAAGCTGGACCGCTTATGACCCCTCCAAACTTTCCTGGAAATTCATCCTAGTGTGGTTTTTTCAGCCAAATTTTTTGACCAGCTTTAAACTTATGTTAATCTTATTTCCCGTAAATTGAGTTCCATCTTACTCATTTGAGTGTACGAATTTGGAAGGCACTGTGTTAACCTTGGGGGGCAATGTCTATTTACGATTATACTGGTTAGGGCAAAATGCCTCTAAGGCATCTTTTATTCATTTTTCACAATTTTTCTAAAGTTTTACTTTTTATTCAATTTAGTCCTTAAAATTGAAATAAGCTTATAATTCATTTTTAAGCTCCAAACTTTAAATCCAGCTTCAAACACATCCTTACAAAGATTTCATGTCAATTTCAATATATTCTCATTTTAGTCGCTAAACTCAAAACTAACAAAGATCACTTTATAAAATAGTCATATTTTCCATCAAAGCTTCAAACTCAACCATATAACATCAAAAACCTCAAAATTCAACAATGTTAACTTTTCAAAACCTTGACATATTTATGATTTAGTACCCGATCTAGCTAGATTAAACTACAATGATCTCAAAAATATAAAATTTACGAAAAACGGATCTCGAATTAACTTACATGCATGGGCTGAACCTCAAGCTTGAAAATAACAATGGCTTCCTTTGGTTTTAGGTTGAAGAAATGGTGGAGAAGAGAAATGGCAAAGATGACAACTTTTCTTTATATTTCATTAACCTTTAACTTATTATTTTTATTACATTTTTAACAAAATTTTATTAAAACAAAAGCATTTAACTGTACACTACAAAAAACTATGGTACAATTACCATTTAAAACCATTCAATTATGCTTTTAGACTCATTTAGCCCATATAAATTAATAGTGATTAACTTTTACGATTTTTACGACTTAGTCATTGTACCTTAATTAGTCATCCAATCACTAAAATTTTCGAACCAAAATTAAATACACCTATGAAAAAACTAAATATTTACGGACTTGATTTATGAAAATGATGTCCCGATACCTCATTTTTCAAAATTGTTGACTTTAGGGTCAAATCACTTGTACTTTAATTAACCGTCCAATTAGAAAATTTTATTAAATCAAAATTCACTATAAAACTATATTTGACTCGTAAATATTAAATAATAATATTTACAAACTCACTCGTTGGAATTGTGGTCCCGAAACCACTATTTTTAGCACCACTAAAAAACGAGTTGTCAAGTTTAGTCACTAAGTAATTTAGTCCATGTACTACTTTTATTTTTTTTTTATTTAATTGCTAATATTTCTATTGTCTAATTCCACACTCGCTTCTTAATTTCTTGATTAAAAAATTGGACGACTCAGTGATAAACCATAAAAGTAACGTGTTTTTAATCTCATTCTTGATGCATTTTTGGATGATTTATTATGTAAATTAGTGAATTTGATGCTCCTAATCCTTTAAATTCATGTTTCCATACTTAGGTGAGCATAGGGGAGCGAAAGGAGCGAAAAACAAGCCAAAATCGAGCAAAAAGAGTTGTTTTCAGCATCCACACGGCCTAAGCATTTCCAGACAGGTTGTGTAATACCCCTATACCCGGTTCAATCATCCAGACCCGGTATAAGACTATTACATTTGGTGCCAAAACAATTATGGCTATATACTGTTTAATTAAAACATTTGTATATAATATTTTAACTTACCAACCATTTTTACTAACATATTTATTGTTTATTAATTCATTCCATATATACCAAAATACTTCAAGTAACTGAAAATAGATAAAATTTCAAGAATCTACATTTTAGTCCCTATCACATGGGAACACCTTTGAACTACATATGTACATGCCATTTTAATACAAAATATAGTACCTACTTTTGAAACCCTTGAGGATGTGATGAGATGAGAGATCTTCTAGTTGAACTTCTCTTCTAGTCTAATTGTACCTACGCGTTAAAATAAACGCGTTAAGCCGGTGAAGGCTTAGTAAGCACTACAAGAATAATTAAATAAGTAATCATATCAAAATATTTTTAACTCAATCAATTATTGCATATCTACTCACATATAAGTCTCTTCAACTATGCATTGCTTTAAATAAATTTAACTTATCTTTTGTAAGGTATAAAAATTACCTTAACACATCAGTGATTCACTTTTGTTCTCATTTCACTTTCTTAGCCCAAAGTAGACTTTATAGAACACACCGGATATACGGAACAGATACAGAGGTGCATTATGATGCACAAGTGAACAGAGAGCACCAATGTGCTAATAATCAGAGAGCACTGACGTGCTAATAATCAGAGAGCACCAACGTGCTAATATCAGAGAGCGCGCTAAAGTTCCTTAATGGCATGCCACTAATATCCCAGTAGTTCTAAATTTCGTCTACTTGGGCATTAAAGCTGAATCTCATATATTTAAATAATTCACATAAATATTTCAAAAAAAGATAAATAACAGTAATTTAAAATTCTTGTAGTACTTACAACAAAAGGTTGAAGTGATATAAATTCTTCTTCCTTCACTCCTTAACCTTCTCTTTTCCTTTTCCTTCAATTCGGTCCTCTCCTTCCTTTTCTTTTTCTTCAATTTCATATAAACATATAACATTTATATGTTAAAAATAATCAAATAATTTCCTGTACTATTTAATAAAATAAACATGTATTTTATGATGAATTCATGCTTTCTTACTTTTGCTCACATTTCAATTTAATCCTTTACTCATAAACTTATTCAAAGCTGCCCTTTTGTGTCATAGTCACAAAATTATTTATTTCCAGAGCTACAGAACTCCAAATGAAGAACCGTTAATTTTTCTTAAAACTAGACTCACATATATTCATACCATAAAATTTCCAGAATTTTTGGCTTAGCCAATTAGTACAGTTTATTCATCAAAGTCACCCCTGTTCTGCTGTCTGGCAGTTCTGACCCTTTTTCACTAAAAATTAATTATCTCTTCCTACAGAATTCATATGATGTTCTCATTTATTTATATTGAAAATAGACTCATTCAGAATTCTAAATATATAAACTTAAGCCCCTAATTATTTTTCTCCAATTTTTTATGATTTTCCAAAGTCAGAACAGGGGATCCCGAAATCCCTCTAAACCAGTCTTACAAAAATATAAATATCTCAAATTACAGAATTCCTTTGCTTTCCCTGTTTCTTTCATATGAAACTAGACTCAATAAGCTTTAATTTCATATCTCATTCAACTTCTAATTCCACTTCTATGATTTTTGGTGATTTTTCAAAATTACTCTACTGCTGCTGTCCCAAAACTGTTTTCTTATAGCTTGTTTTGCAATTAAGTCCTTTATCCAATTCTAACTTCAAATTCTTTCAATTAAACCACTAATTCATCATTTTATTCATCATATGCTATATTCAACAACTTTAAAACTTCAAAAACTTCAACTTAATTCATCAAAACTTTGTTCTAAAACTTATAAAGCATCAAAATTAAAAGAAAAGGACTAAATTAACTTACCAATCAAAATTCCAAGCTTCAAACTTCCAATTTTCCCTTTTCTTCTTTCTTTTCTCTTTTTTCTTTCTTTCCCCTGCTCTCTGTTTCGTTTTGCTTCTCTGTTTCTATATCTTTCTATTCTTTTTCCTTTAGTCTATTTATATATAATAATAAAATATAATAATATAATAATATACTTTATAATTAATATCTAATATATATATCTATATCTTTATCTATATACACGTTTTTAACTAAAAAATCTAGGATTTTTTTTCAGCCTCAACATTTAAAAATGGCATAATTGCCTTTTTAGTCCTTTATACTTTCTTTTAATCTATAATTAAACTTTTGCACCTTTTTCAATTTAATCCTTTTCTCAAATACTTCTAATTAAGTCAAATTCACCTAAATAAAACCTTATTAAACACACAACTAACTTTGTAAATATTTTTAATAAATATTTTATGAGTCCGTTTACTAAAAATAGAGACCCGATAACTGATTTTCCAATATCCATACTTTTGAGGTCGTTACAGGTTGGCCACACGCCCGTGTGCCAGCCCGTGGTAATTTCATACCTTGTTTCCGAAACATGCGGAAAAACTCAATTTTTAGGCTTTTTGAGCATTCTAAAGTCTATAAATAACAATTAGAAGAAGACCTAAGGGAGCACGTAGAGAAGATTGATGAAATTACTCGAAGAACACCATCGGAGCCAACTTAAAAGCAGATCTCCTTCAAGATTGAATATCTCTTTTTAACTTCTTTCGAAGCTTATTTGAATTTCTTTATGTCTTGTAGTTTTTCTGACTTCGAGATGTTTTCTTTTTAGATTATGAACTAAATTCCCTAGATACCTAGAGAAGATGAAACCTATGATGAATCTTATTATTTGATTTCTGAATTACATGATAAATAGTTGATTCTTGTTCTGAATTATGTATGCTTATTTCGTGCTTTAATATTTTAGGGATATTAATTCATGTTTAATATTCTTATTTCAGTGGAACAAAAGTCTCTGTTTAAGAGTAGATCTAGCATAATTGAGTGGAGTTGCATGCAATCCTAGAAATAGGACAACATAAATCTACCATATTAGAGTCAAATCTAATAGGGGAATCCACAGATCAAGTTAATGCGACAATAGGGGTTTTAATTAGAAAGAGATTTCGATTAATCAACCTAGAGTCAGTTGTTCTTACTTTCGAAAGAGATATTAACATAATTTAGGGATTTCTACGGATCAAGACACAAGTGAATAAATTATTTAATTCAGATTCAGAATAATAAGTGAAGTCTAGCTGGATTCTTTCTTGGGTATTGTCTTTCTCTTTGGTTATCTTCAAATATTTTCCTAATTCATTCTCTGTCGCGTTCTTAGTTAATTTAGATTAGTAAATTTAGATTAAAACAATCATCCCAATTTGTTGGCTAAATAATAGAAAAATAGTGATTACTAGTACTTTTAGTCCTTGTAGATACGATATTCCCTACTCACCATAGCTATACTATTGCTCGATTGGTACGCTTGCCTTTGTTGTAATTATAGTTAGTTTAGTGACCATCACTCGGTTTAATAAATTTGCTTCTAAAGTTGACTTTTCCAACACCGATGGAAATTGTATTATTATAGTTTCTTAGTGCGAGGGCTAAAATTCTTGAGAAGATTCGTGAGAATAATCGTAGATTGAATGTAAGACATGAAGCACAAAACCTAAATTCAAAATTCAATTTGATATTTTAGAGACCAACGATAAATCGAACAACAAGGGAAATGGCTCACTTTCTTGCCAACCAATTGGATTCCATATTATGAATGTCAATATTGTAGTAAAAAAAGGCCATTTACAATATGATTTCCTAACAATGCTTATCACGAAGAGAAATTTTTGAGTAAGTTTTTATTTAATTTTTCAATCTTTTTTAAATCTTAAGATCTTTTAAATGAATTGCCTTGTGAAAAAAAAAAGAGAATTGTAACTGTGGTAAATTTTCGAATTGTAAGGGGGTTTTAGGTAGTGAGATTACCTCATGTTAAAAACTGAGTGTAAAGAGTCTTAGAGCAATACAAAGTCAAATTCAAAGCCCATAATTGGTGAAAGAAGACACATATGAAGTAAAAGTCAAGGGTTGTGCTCAAAAGGAAGAAGAAAAACACATAAAGAGATCAATACGCCTTACCAACGTGAAACTCGAATATATTTAGTGGTGTTTCTTTGTTTCAAGTTTTTGCAGATCCAATTGGAGGGGAAAAATCATACCATTCCCCACATAATGCTCAGATTCTAGGACGAATTCTTTTTTTATTTGGAGGGGGGCGGGGAGGAATGATAGGAACGCAAGATAGTCTAGGTCATACAACTTGTGACCCATTTATGGATAGGGTTGAAGCATTTTTGGTTGATTCGTCTTCTTATGGATTGAAGTTATTTCTTTCTCGGCTTCATAACATACTTTAAAACATGTCAATATGATTTCAGAAGCTCAAATTATAATAATTTTAGTGAAGATTGTGCAAGGGAAATTTTATGAACGAGTTGAATACGAAATTTTTGAGATAGAAGTTTGTTTAGCCATCAATATTCAAAATTTATTAATAAATATATAATTATGTAAGTGGAGTGGTAAATGACTCAAACTCTCAAAACACACTAGTTATCTTTCAAGTCTTTCATAATTGTGAAGTTGTAACCTTGAAAACCGGATTATTGATAGAGGTTTGGAAATGTTTTTAATCATAAAATAATTAAGAGTTAATATAGAAGAAATCCAACTCCTTTATTTTGTTTACAAAAATTCAAGAGGTTTTGGTATCGTTATCTTAAAGGACATGAAGTGAAACTAAAAAACAAAGACCCGCAAGTTGAAGTGAAGTCGGCCATAATTGGAGCTTTGCTAAACAACCTCATCTCGAGAAGAATAAACAAGTAGTATGCAATTACATTTCCTTTTCTATTCAATACAGTTGAAACTAATAATGCCCTATTTTATAACAATGTTACTAAAATTACTGAGTTGCTCAATGTTAATTACTTCAGTCCATTATTGTTAGAAATTGAAGTGTAGGCCACGTCACATGACACCCATATGCAGTAACAATAAAAATATTGAAAAATAAATTATAAAAATTTATATATAACAAATTCTAGTAATATTATAAAATGACTGCTTGGTTTAGTGACACCAACTCAACAATGAAATTACCAAAACAAATTAAAATTTAATTATAGCACATTTATCAAATAAGGGTAAGTATGTCATTTACTCTTAAAAGTTGCCCACCAAAATATTTTTTATTTTTATCTCTAACAATAAGTGACTATCATTAAAAATACACATTCACTTATAAATAAGTTATAAAATTTTAATTGATTTTTATTTCAAAATATAAATACTTTAATAAATACTATTTATTTTCTCATATGAATTTTAGTATATATATATATATATATATGACTTGTATTGTTACACATTTATTATGAAATTTTAAATTCTACAATATCCCATGTATCTCAATTTTTTGTTTTTCCTAGATATATATGTAGGATGTAAAAAGCTCATGAGATAATTACTTATATATAAATATATAGAGATTACAAACTTGCTAAACTTTGTTATCACCATCTCTTTTGTTCTTTTAGTGGTTAGTTGAAATTATATAGTCTTAAAGAATGAAAAGAATAATTATAGGACATTAAAAAAAAAATAAAGGACAAAGAAGATTGTGACTAAATCAATCTTCAAATAAGATTTGATTTGTTTAATGTGGAGATTAAAGGGGATTTGGTCCATAACAGCACATCTTAAAAAGTACATCCTTTTTGCCAATGTGATTGATGTGTGGTTAAGGGACCCATATATTTTCTTTTATTATATACTTAGTAATTTGTTTAATCATAATTAAGCTGATTAAAAGGGCTCTAAAAGTATATGTAAGACAGTCAAATAAGTTCTCAAGAAAAAGGGTAAATGGATTTGGAAAGCTAATTTAGCATCAAGAAGGGTTATTATTTGAAAGAAAATTAGAAAAACCCTTCACAATTCAATGGACCCTCCTTTCTCCATACTATCACATGTTACCCACTAACATCTACATCTGAACCATTTAATTGGTAGGGCCATGCTTGGATGGGACATTACTAAGATTAAACAGTGTTTTATTAACTATTAACCTTTGTTTAATTCTCAATGTGGTCATACTAATTTTGATTATGGTCCCCCAAGTGAAAACGAAATTTTAAAACATCAAATCCAACCATTTAATACCCTTTTTTAAGGGATTAGCTTGAATATTTTTTGCTTCTTGTTGGTGTCATGATCTTAGTTTTTTTTAAACTTCATGCTACTTACAAAAGAATGCTTGAACTAAGTGTATATGTGAAAAGTGGGAACTCAAAACAAGCACTCTCAAGTGAGGTCAAGAGAATTTAGGAACTGGGAATGAAGCTAGATGTGGCAAAGCACTTGAGGAAAGGAAGAAATAAATCTGAAACCACAAAAAAGGGGTGGAAATGATAAAATAGAAGAATTCTTAAACTCTACCATCTAAAACCTCACTTTCCAATGAAAAGCACAACCCACATGATCTTGCTTGGGAATATTGGAAGATCACAATTCACAATCCCTCTTAAAAGAAGATTTCCCTAAACCCCAACTCCCCAATCTCCCACCATTCTCACAATGCCCAATTTTTTTGAACTCTAAACAACGCTTCTCTCTCTCTCTCTTTATCCTAGTGGCCCCATCTAATATTAGTGGCATTTTGGGTCTTGAAAATGACACTTGTCATAAGGTGATTGAAGCATGTGTCATTGGTCATCCCCTGGCAGGAGGGTCTTGTTCTGGCTTACTTGGCAGTTCCAATCATGCACTAACATGTGTCACCCATAAGCTCTCCAACCTAGCAATACTAACCCCCCCAAAATTATTGATCTTAGTGAAGGGAAGGGAGATGGGGGCCCTAAATGATGGATCCAAAAGGCAAAGTACAGAGTAAGGTGCAATTATTCATGCCATAGTTTTCATCCTAAGCAAGTGAAAGGAAAAAAATTCCCTCAAAAAAGCAGAGAAAAAGGGCCAGGGGAGAGGGGGTTGGAATAGCTAATTGTGTATACAATAAAAAACATCATTAATTTTCTTTCCTTTCTTTCTTTTGGGTGACTGATTCCCAACTCTCTTTGTGTTAGCTAAGGCTAAAGAAAAAAGAGATTTCTCTTTCTCTTTCTTTTTTTTTTTTCTCTTCTTATATTCTCTCTTTCATTACTTCATTTCCTCCCTCCGTGTTCTTCTTTTTTTCTCTCTATGAGAGGCCAATATAGAGAGAAAGAAGAGGCATGAAGAACACAATCCGGTGCTGCATCTCGTGCATTCTGCCCTGTGGAGCACTCGATGTGATTCGAATAGTACACTCCAATGGCCGCGTTGAAGAAATCAGTGGCTCCATCAAAGCCAGCGACATAATGAAGGCTTACCCTAAACACGTTCTAAAGAAGCCTTCCTCTTCTTCTTCCGATGATGGGATGGTCCCAAAAATCGTCATCGTCCCACCCGACGCCGAACTTCAACGTGGCAAGATTTATTTCCTAATACCACTCCCTTCAACACCCGATAAAACCCGTTCCAAAACTTCCTCAACAACCAAGAAGAAAAAAAGAGACAGGCTTGACACCACCAACAACAACAACGGCGGCGGCGCCAGCAGCAACGGCCGCAACCGCCAGCATAATCACAGCCGAAGCATGAGCAACGCCAACAAGAACAACACAATTTCAATGTCGAATCTTTTGATATCGGATCAGTATTTAAGTGAGATACTTTCAGAGAAACTATCAACGCAAAGGGATCGAAGAAGAGGCCGAGTTGGGGTGTGGAGACCACACTTAGAGAGCATCTCCGAATCTCCAAACGATGGATAATCATCATCCACGTCACTCTGCTATACTACTACTACTACTATTTTCTATTAGAAGTATGCCTATGGGGTTTACAATTTTCTTCAGATTTCTATCTGATTCATTTTTAGGAAAAACAATATTCCGCCCTATCATCCATTAGGGTTGAAGCAACAGCTGCTGATTTGCTTTTTTCTTTTTTATAAGTTTTCCACTTCCTTTTCTACATTTCTTTTCTGCCCTTTTATTAGTTTTTATTTTGAGTTTTGTATATATAGGCATAGAATAAAAAATAAGAATGCAATGCAAGAGAAAAATGAAATGAAGCTGAAATCTGGGAAGTGTGGTGATGATAATTCATACAACACATGCAGTTATTGTGGGATCTTGGGTCCGGATGATTTGCCACAGTTGCCGGGATTTTAAGTGCCAAATCTCTTGGAAGTTGTAAGTGTTTTTTTTTTTTTTTTTTCTTGTAAATGCTGAGAGAAGGATTATTTGTGGTTTTTATTTTTATTGTGTGGGGGAAGTAATTATTAGCCGGAGGAATGAAAGGGTACGATAAGCAGGAAGCATAAATTTGGTATGGACTCCAATTCAAGGCATTTAAGATTATTAGAATCTTTAAAAGGGGTAAACGCAAAGGTGATTTCTCATCGTTCTGATGATGATGTGAAGACAGTCACTTTCAACCATGGATAACTTGGAAATTTTCATCAATTAATTTCTTTTTACTAAAAATTCACTAATAATTTTAAATAAAACTTGCAATTCGGATATAACATTTAATGATTTACAATAGACTTTAAATTATTAGTTAATCATATCGCAAGAAAAAGGAAGAGGACCTCTTCAATAAAAGATTTGAAGATAGTTGCATAATTTTCTTGTGGTGGGGTGATACAAGTCTTTTGAGCAAATCAACATAAAACGATGTTCAACATGAAATTAAAGTGGGAAAAATTTTCAGTCAATTTTGTAATATGTATAAAAGAAATAAAAGCCAACCCAATCATTAATTTCTATAAAAGAATGAAAAATCAAAGAGCCTATATTGATGAAAAGTGACAATTCATTGTGATGAAAGCACATGATCAAAGCTAAATATGCCATGTTCCACAATCAAAACCAAAAGGAGAAGAGTTCACATGATGATCTTTAGTATGATATGCTAGAATCCATAAACATCTAGGGAGCTTGGAACCACAATGAAATATCCGCATCAACTAGAGAAATAAATAAACAAATAAAAAGAAAAAGAAATTAATTAAATCAAAGTGACTTTTGAGAGTGTGAGGAATAATAGTCCCCACGTATAAAACCCTTTTTTCCACTACAGAATAATTATAATTGCAGTTGCACTAAACAAAGTGGGCTTTGGAGGGGGGCATATAAATGTCTTGTAACTTTTTCATTTTTTCTTCTTGTTGTTTTACAAGATGGATTTATTAGATGGTGAAGGCCAACAGCATCCTTTAAAGCTAATTTAACAGTAAAGTTTGACCACTACATTGGCTGGATTATTTGTTTCTGTTGCTTGAATTTCACTTGTGCTAGCTAGCTACCTACCTTCTTCATCCCCATTATTTTCCATCTTAATATATATATATATATATATATATGTTTCTGAAGCTATAATTTGCAGATTCTATTTTATCTTTTAGTTTCTGGGGTTTTCGCAGTCCCACCATCTGGGGCCAACAAAAAGGTAACATAAGATAGATATCATTGTAACACTATCTATTTCAATTGATGCCTTGGCATGACAGAGTTGCAGTTCATTTTATCTGCTTCATTCTGTAAACCTTTTTTGAAATATGTCTTTTTCCATCCTTTTTCATTGATGGTTGAATTGACCTTTTTTTTTTTTCTGAATCCTAAATAGATAAAATTATTGCCTTGTGTTCATATATTTCAATTTTTTTTAAAAAAAAAATGGAGGGAAGAGTAACCTTGTTGTACTAGTAAAGTAAAGATGGTGATGAGACCCACATAAGGATGATGTTTTTGTGAAATGTGATCTCCAGTGTTAAACACTGTTTGCCGACATACATAGGATAGGAGGACAAATTATGGGACGATTGATCCATGATTGGACAAAGCAGTTGAAATGCCCGGACAAGGAAGAGGGCCACACCCTCTTTATTACTACTTCAACTTGAAACGTATTAAGCTTTTCATTACAATGTTGATAAGAAATATGATCATTTATCGAATTTGTTTAACTCGGGGAATCAATGTCATGCAATATTCAATGAATGAAAAAGCATTACCATATCCAAATAATTTAATTTCGTTTCCAAATCTTATGATTAGTTAAACCCTCCATATGACATCACTTTTGGTTAGGTACCATAAATATGTGTTATATATATATATATATATAAGACTTGAAATTAAAAAGCAAAAAAGAAAAAAAAACAATTTAAAGCGGCGGGGGCGCCTCTCTTTGCCGCATTGTTATATAATAATGTGAAGATGGGGGTGTCTATTTTATTTATAAACTGTAAGTTGTTCATTTTCTTAGTATTTCAGCCCATGTTTTTTTTTTCATTATATAAAATTTTGGATTAAAATCTTGATGGTAGATAAAATGTTCCAAATCGGGTCGTCAATCTTGTCGTCTTCCATCTTTACAAGTGGCAAATTAAGGAATGGGGGGCCATTCCTTTTGCTTATAAATATACTGTTAATAAGAAATTTCTTTCTTCCAAACTTGGATTGGGACGTGGGAGTTGGGACCCTACTCCAATATTTAAATTTATAATTATCAACTACTATAAAAAATTTATTATACATAATAATTTTAGGCTTCAATATTAATGGTTGACATGACTTTTAAACAACTCATTATTATTAGGCATATTAGGCTTTGTTTGGTAAGGCTTCAATACTAATTTTGAAACATTTGAATGTATCTTATCGGTATAGCTATTTATTTTTGGCATATCCACTCATCATTTTATCTTATCTTGTAAAATTTAAATTATTATATATCCTTTCTCAATCACTTTTACATTAATTTATTTTTAATGATACATCAATAATAATTCTATTTTTTAAATTAAAACAAATAAATAAAGAGATTTTTGTTTTAAAAGAAAAAAAAATTAAAACTAAGATTTCAAGAAAAACAAAGAAAACAATAATTAAAATTAAGGAAAATCAATGAGATGAAACTCTAATTAAAGTAAACTTTTCATTTGATTCAAAGGTATGATCATTAATGCAAATATGAATTTTAATGTTGTTTAATAAGTTGGTTATAATTGTTGACGATCGCCTGATAACCTAATCACTTCTTTCCCTCTTGATAATCAAGACAATTGTTATTAATTATTTTTCTTATTAACAAACAACCCATGATCGCTTAGGAATTTAATTTATCAGTATCCTTAAAAACAAAAAGAGACCAAATTCTAACCAGCAAACGTACAATCACAGTTTATTTAAGTTAGATCTCATGCCCGTACTACACAAATAATCATGCAGTCATAACAAATACTAGAAATCAATTGATCGACTAATTATCTAATTGACAAAGCAGTTATTTTAAGCTATCAAATACCGGCCGAATATTTAACGAACTTGAACAATTGTAATTAAATCAGAAGCCATGTAAATGCTAAAGAGAAAAAGGAAGAGATTAAGAACAAGTCGATCTCACAAACTTGTAAAATCAAACTTCGAATATACTTCAACTAGAAAAGAAGAGTTTAACAACCCATAGAGAAAATAAAATGCAAAATGAAATAAAGTTGAGAGCGAGGATAAACGATCCTATTTATAGAGTTTAATTGACTTAAAATTAGGGTTACAAACTTGATTTAGACTTAAACATTCGAAAAGACGATATTAACTTTACATCTTGAGTTTAAAACAACGGCGGAATCCAGAAAGCTAAAACAACTTAATTTGATTATAAAATTAGTGTGAGATGGAATTGAGATTACTTAATTATCTACAAATTTCAGGTTCCATTATGCGTTGTGGTTGGCTGGATAATGAGAGTCCAAATTGAGAAACTACTTTGTCATGCCTTTACAATCCTTGTAGTAGCCTTCAATTTGCAGGTTGCTTTCCTTTTTTCTTTTTAAGAAATTATAGTACTTGATTTCTATATATAAACAAACAAAATATATTAAAATATTATTCATTCTCTTATTTCTCATGATGGAACTTCACATCACATGAAAGGAATAGTTCTTTGTCTCTTACACTTCCATATATAAAACTGGTATGTTACAAGTCACTTGGAAATATTTTTTTTCATTGTTGACACTGTAGTGTTACATGTTTGATTTATCCGTTTAAACTTTGAGTTGTTTTCCGAAGAAAGTCTTGCTAGAAATTTACATTGATTGAAGTGTGAATTTGCATCTCGCGTTGATTCCATTGTATGAATGTATAATCAACGCAAGGATAAGAGACTAACTATTTTTGTTATGTGCTTGGGATTATGTTAACTGTGTAGTCTGTGAACTTTTATCACGTTTTGATGTTTAGCTTGACTATGCATGAGTATATACTATTTAACATAAAATGTGTTTTTATTTTTTAATATTTTAATCAATTTTTAAGATTATATTTAATTCTAATATTTCATTTTTAAAAATATAATTGCTAGCGAACAAATGGAAAAAAAAATAGATATAAAATTGTCAAAAATGTTAATTGCAATTTTATTTAAAATATTTTTAAATAATTTATATTATGATAAATTATATTTACTTATAAAAAATGTTTTAAAATTAATTTAATGCCTAAATACCAATAAAAATATGGAAATAACAAAAATACTTTTACTAACGGAAATCATTTCTAAGTCTGTCGCTATATGTTACGTCCGTCAGTAAAGGCTTAGTGGGATAACCAACAAAACAATTTTTAGAGATGGAATCAGGCATAACAACGGTATAAATTTCGTTGGGTTATCCTATTTGACCACCTGTATAAATCTTGGAGCCTTACATCGATGGTTTTTTTTTACTTATAGAGCGAATGTTGTACGTGTATATATGGCAACTTTGTTTTAGTTTTTGTGTAAAAAGCTAATTTAGTTTGTTTTTGTGATAAATTAGTAATTGTTGTAATTTGGTTCAACTTTATATAATTTTTTAAGAATAAATATTTTTTAATTAAAATTTTTGGATAAAATCTACCAACAAAAGTTGGTTCGGTGTAGTCGATTTTATTCCAAAATTGATTCAATTTAGGTTTGAGAAAATATAAAGTTAGTTAAGTTGATTTTTTATATTTTTCATCTGAACTGACTGATAACTCACCCTAATAGCACAATTCATTTGGGTTTTTTTTCTTTCTAATTTTAGATTATTTTTAAGTTTAAGTAAATTATTAATGAAAGAAATGTGCAATTTTTAAATAATTTTTATCCTTTTTATCTTTTGTCTGATTGTTAGTGTAATTATAGAAAAACAATTTATTAAATACATTAGTATTAAAATGAAGTAGTAAAAAAGTTGGATGGAATTGCCTTCAGTTAGGGGTGTTTAAACGGTTAGTCGATCGATTAATCGTATCGAATTAGTATTAATTAAATTAATCAAACTTTTTAATCATTTGTCCGTTAATTGAACCGAAATTTTTTCAAAAAAATTTAACCGAACTGGAATATTTTAATTAATTCGATCGGTTAACTGAATTGACCGAAATTTATATGTTTTTTTTGTTAAAACGAGTATAAATTATAGTTTAAAAAATAAATTGATACAGTTCATTTGACCAAACTAACTGAATTAGTAATTGCTTAATACATATAATATATAATATTATTTATTAAGTTCAGTTAATTTAGTTAATTACTCGATTTCGAACTGAATTAACCGTTAACTGAAATTCCAAAAAACCTTTAACCAACTTCCAATTGAACTAAATCGATTAACTAACCAATTAACCGAATTAAATCAATTCGATCAGTTAATTCGATTTTAACCAAACACCCCTAAATTCAGTATATTGAAGATATAACACATATGTATGGTAACTTTGTGTTGTAAAGGATCACAGTATCGGCCCAAATAACTTGAGTTTTTTAGTTGATAGGCGATAGCTTTTGAAATCCCCAAGGAGACAAGCTCTCATTGAATTTTTGGACCGCATCCAGATTACTTTATGGTTTTTATGTTCTTTTCCCCTGCCAGAGGGCTCTTATGCTTCTTTATGCACATTTTATTTTATTTTATTTCTCAAAGCTGTCCAAGAATTGGCGCAGCATGGCCTTTAGAATTTTGTCTTTCTTTCTCACTCATTGGTTTTAGGTTACTTTTAAAGGCTGAGACGATTCAATAGGTTTGGCTTGGGGGTACCCAATGCTACTTCTAATCTCTCTCTCTATATATATAATTGAGAAGTTTATGTGACGGAAGTAATAGTGTTATGGAGGTTTTTGTATTAATAGTCAGGTTGTATTTTAGTTATTCTATTAAAAATTGAGTAAATTAATTCTTGTGCATTAGATCAAAAAGTAAACTGGTCATTCTGGTAAAATTTTTGTCCATTTCTATTGTTAAAAACTAGTTCACGTACATCAATTTGAAGTACATTTGGCACGTCACATGTCACTGTATGGTTATTTTGTCAACTACACCAATTTTCAATAGTGCAAAAGAATGAATTTTTGAATAGAAATGACTAATTTACTTTTTGATCTAACATATAAGGACTAATTTATTTATTTTTTAATAAAAAGGTGAATACAATCTAACTCTTAATATGAAAACTTTTATGATACTTTTATCGTATGACGAATTCCAAATATACAAAATTACTAGAAAATGATAAAACAATAAGAAAACAAAAGACATACATATCAAATAATAAATATCTAACAACAAATTTAGGCAGAAGAGAAAACCTACTTTCTAAACAAGTTAAAACTTTGAACTACAAGTAATTAATGTCTCTATATTCTTACTTAGTTTGTGGAGTTAGGATGTACCACTAATCATGGTTTAGGTTGATGCAAAATTTCAGGTCCGTTTTTTAGATTTGGGTTTGATCCAACTCAAAATATGGGTATAAAATTCTGTCCAATCTCAACCTAGGTTAAAAATGCTAAACTCGTGTCCAACACAGCCCACTCGTATCAATTTTTTTAGATTATCTTTTATATAAAAACAAATTTAAAAAAATATAATACATCAAATACACTAAAAACATCAAAATAAATGTTCCCCAATAAATTAAAAATGCATTAAAAAAATCTTTAAACTTTAACACTAAGATTGTTACAACTTAGCAAGCAAATGCCTCTAAAATAGTAGTTAAATTAACAACAAAACAAGAGTTATACAATATCCAAATAATAACAACAAAATAGTAGCAATGTAATAGTGGAATGACATTAAAACAACACCAAAAAAGAAAATTTAGGGTGATTCGGGTCAGGTTTGAGCCAAAACAATTCTATCCAAAGCCTGACTCCTTTTTTTTTTTTTTATTCAAGCCCATTTCTTGAACTTATACTTTTACTTAAACTCTTCCAATTTTTGAACGGAACTTTGGGCCTAGATGAATGACCTGGCCTATAACCAGTTCTACTAGGATGCGATTATATAAATTATTACAAGGTGATTGCTGGTAACTAATTAAAATGCTAAAACAAACTACTA
Source organism: Gossypium australe (assembly GCA_005393395.2). Classification (NCBI taxonomy): domain Eukaryota; kingdom Viridiplantae; phylum Streptophyta; class Magnoliopsida; order Malvales; family Malvaceae; genus Gossypium; species Gossypium australe. The sequence continues at coordinate 39,572,015 of CM016619.1, forward strand.
AGGCAAGCTTTGTTAACTATGACATTGACAACGAATTGTTTTCAGGTTTGTAATTATAAGTGCTTCACCCAAAGTGAGAGAAACGTTATAATATGAAAGCAGTAGAAGCTTTTATAATTGCTACATTAAACTTGGAACATTTGCCTTTGTGGTATACCCCTTCCTCTCCTTTTCCCTGCTTTAGCTTAGTTTGGTGAATACTATACCTCATTGATCATCCTGCACCAACCAATGTTGTAACATTAATTTCTCTAACTTTTATATATAAAAGAAATGTCAATATTGAGTATTTATGTTCACTGCATACTCATTCGATGTCTGTCTATGAAAGTTCCCTTTTGTAAATGCAGAGGGATCAAACCAGTATATATAACCCAGGTACTTTATCTACTTTTTTTGTTTGTCTTCAAATTTTCTTTCAACTTTCAACTTAAATGAGCTCAATGAAATTCAAAATCCAATAAAACTAGTTATTTATAAGGTAAACTATACCATTAGTCACTAAACTATAGGTAAGTTATCGTTTTGGTCAATTAACTAAAAAAAGTTACTGTAATCAGCCCAATTTGCCTGGGCCCATAGGCAGAACCTAAAACCCAAACTAAAATAATTAAATAGACCCAAACAGATCTGAATTACTAAACCCCAAACTTGAAGCCCAATAATATAGTCCAATACCCAAAATTTATCAAAAAACCCAATTAAAGCCCAATCTAACCCTAGCCCGAAGTTAACAGAAAAAAAACAAAATTACAAACCCTAGGTGCGCCGCACCTAGGTCCACTGGCTTTGTCCACTGTTGCCAAAGCCTGCCACCGCCACTGGCCACTACGCACAAGCACCGCCCGAGCACCTGCAAACATTAAAGATGGAAATGACAACAAAAAAGAAAGACTTTGTAAAAGGCTATAAAAAGCCATGGAAACGATTTGTATCTTTTTTTAAAGAGAAAAAAAAATCAGAATACAGTAAAAAAGGATTCCAAACACACAATAATAAAAAAGGCAATCAGCAGATTGAAAGGATTCCAAACACACAATAATAAAAAAGGGAATCAGCAGATTGAAGAGGAAACTAGTTCTTAATCTCGCGAAGGGTATCTTTTTTTTCCTTATTTTTACTTTCTTTGTTCTTTCTTTGAAATTGCTTCGTATATACATATACACATAAATATATTAAAAAAGGAAATTTTTTTTACCCTCTCTCGTGTTTCGTCGAAAAAAGGGAGCTTTTTTGGGCTCCGGCCACGGTGGCCGCCGGCGGCGGAGCCCACGTCGGCAACTGGCTGGATTCTGGCCAAACTCCTGTGCCCTGTAGAGAAAACATAAAAGGGTTAGGGTTTTTTTTTAAAGCAACTGAAAAATGAGGTTTTTTGGATCTTTTTTAACTTATATAGGCAACATAAAACGACGCCGTTTTGGTCGGTGTCCCTAAGCCCCTAAACGACATCATTTTACCCTGGCCCGACTCGCTCCGGCCTAGGATCCGCTCTTTTTTTATGGAAGGCTAATTGCGCTTTTAGTCCTTCTGCTTTTTTATAGTTTTGCAATTCAATTTATTTTATTCTTAATTTTGCCCCATAACTTATTTTGACTTTCAATTTAGTCCCTACGCATATGACGTTGTTTTGGAGAACGAGGATTAATTTCTCTTTTGGTCCCTCCTTGTTATTCGCACGTTCAATGTAGTCCTTTTTCTTTTTATTTATTTCAAATTTGCCCTGAACTTTTGTTTTAAATTCAATTTAGTCCCTTTTTTGTTATTTTGCAATTTTTGTTATTATTGTTATTAATATTAATATTATTTAATATTTTTATTACTATTACTATTAATGGTATCATTATTATTATTTAACATTATTATTATTATTACATTACTCTTTACTATCATTTTTATTTTATTTTATTTTATTTCTTTTATATTTATTATTATTATTATTTTATTCCACTACAATCACTATTATTATTTCCCTTATTCTTATTTTATTACTATTATTATTAGTATTATGATTACTATTATTTATTGCTTTTTACTACTACTATTCATTATTACTATTATTATTAATATTTTTATATTTATTTTACTATTATTTGTTTATTATAATTAATTATTATTTTTTCTTTACTATTATTATTGCTATTATTTTTTTATTTTTATTATAATTATATTTTCTCTTTATATTTATTACTTATTATTATTTCTATTTTTTTATTTGTTTATTTTATTTTCGTCTTTATTATTGTTATTCACATTGACACATTTATTATTCTTTCATCATGCACATTTGTACCATCATTTTTTCATTTCATTACCAATTTTCGTTGCTTTAATCTTTACCCGTTACATAAAGTTTCGTTTTTTAAATCAGTAATTTTTCGTATTTCGAGATTCGAAAAGTCGCACCCTAACTTACGGGGTTCTGATTTTTCTCAATAAATCCGAATAACGAATGTTTTCAAAACATTTTTAATAACCTCGAGAATTACAAAAAGGTCGTGTTCTAACTTACGGAATATGATTTCTTTCTAAAAACCGAGATAATCAAATACCTTTCAAAATAAATAAGTTTTTTCGACATTTATTCTCGTATTGGGAATTTAAGACATTGTGTCCTAACTTACGGGATATGATTCTTTTTCTCGATTAACATGAAACATGCCCTGTTCTCGATTTTTTTATAACAAAGGATCGTATTTGTAACACCCCTTACCCGAGTTCTACGCCAGAACTGAGCCCGAGGCGTTACCGTAATAAAACCACTTGATCGCCACTTAGGCTCATCGTGACTACTCTCTTAAGTCACCTCAACAACCTCAATCTCGACTTACGAGGCCTCACTCATACACACGAGGGCTCCCGAGACTATATCGGAATTTTTTTCAATCTCATAAATTTTCTCTTTTGTACAGGGTTAACACGCCCGTGCAAGAAGAGACACGCCCGTGCATAGACCCACACGCCCATGCTCCACAACCGTGGTGAATACTGACAACATACAAACAGCCTCAAAGCCTAGTCACACGCCCGTGTGGCTAGCCCGTGGCCAACACTGACTAAACTCACACGGCCTATGCACACGCTCGTGTGGCTAGTCCGTGGTCTATTCTGACTTAAAATGTTAACATGCATGGGACACACGGCCAAGTCACACGCCCGTGGTATGACTGTGTGTCACACATGGTCTAGACACACGCCCGTGTGTCTATCCACGTGGACAAAAACAAAGCTATGTGCTAAGTTCCTTTCACCCCTCTAGCATACACAATATGCATTCATTCAACACATCCATAATCAACTCAAATTGAAGTGCAATCTCACATAGATAACTACATCTTTTCATATAATATAGAATGGCCAACAACTATGGCATTATACAAAATGTATCATCCATTTAAAGACCAACACATCTTAACCAATTACAACAAAATTCACTAACTTGTCTAGCCCCTATACATGCCATATACAAAACATTAAGTATCATGTACCAGAGTGTGCTGACAGTGTGGGCGGTCTTCCAATTGATCCTCGTATCCCGATTCAACACTTTTTCTCTATAAGACAAGGGAAAAGAAATGAGTAAGCTTTGAGCGTAGTAAGTTTACACATAAACAACTAAGCATCATAGTATAAGCCAAACAACAATTAACATTACACTAACATATAATGTACAACTATGCTTACTCTTTCTATCCCTTACCACATTTCCAACACCTCATGAGTCACATACCCATAACCATTGAAATGCACCCCTGCATTTCAATATCACATTTACACAATATACAACACAACATCATTTCTCGATAATTCATCCACACAGCTAATTAATTCAATCATACAACCACACAGCTAATCCACACAGCTAATTTCTCGGTGGTTCGCACTTAGCCCGCCACAATCAATTAATAAGGTAGTATTGCACTTAGCCTACCACAAAGGTATTCATAGTGGTTTCGCACATAGCCCACTAGACGATATACCTAACGATAGCATCGCACATAGCCAGCTCATCGTCAATATGCATTAGGATGGTATCACACTTAGCCCACCATTTAGCATTCTCACTACACATTCACATATCTACTTACTTAGCCATACATCCATTCACAAATTCTACCACATTCATCCCACATAGGTTCTCAATCATTCTCAATCATGCTACACACTAGCTAGCATTAACAAATTGTAAGTATGAATGCATTGTTTATGCATAGACTTATCTCGATACTCAAAAATATAGAAACGTGCAATTCAGTCCACCACCTTGCTTTTGCTTCGGTTTTGATCCAGGCTTTGTTTTTCTTGATCTATAATGATAATTCAACTCATTAATATACACATTGACTAAATTGACTATTATTGCATACTTTGGCAAAATTACTTTTTTGCCCCTAATCTTTTTCATATTTACACTTTTGGCCCAAGGCTCGAAAAATGATTTTTATTCAACTTTCTAGCCTTTCATGCTTAGCCGAATCACTTACTCAACTAAAGAAATCATCAATTCTCACTAAATCACACATGTATGACCAAACTTAAAACTTTTACAAACTGGTCCTTACATGCATTTTCATGGAAAATCACTTAACAAAAGATGTTCCTACTACATCAAGCTTTCATAATCTTCCATAAAACATCAAAATACATGCATGTCATACATGACCACATTTTTGAACATCCATCATAGCTCATCATATGGCTAAAAATAGCTTACTTATGCTACAAGGACTTCAAAAATACAAAGAATATCAAAAACGGTGCTAGAATACACTTACTAGCTAGCTTGAAAAGTTGAAGAGCCCTAACAATGGCTTCCTTCAAATTTCGGCAGCTTGGGGGAGAAGATGAATGAATTTTTGTCGTCTTTTCTCCCTTTTTAATCATTTAATTGTCAAATGACCAAAATGCCCTTTTTGATAAACTTTCGATTTTAACTCATTCATGCCCAATTTTGTCCAAAAATTAGAAATTGGGAAAATTGCTATTTAAAAACCTCTAATTAATATTCTAAAGCAATTTCACACAAATAGCTTCTAGAATCTCACATTTTGCAACTTTTGCAAGTTAGTCCTTTTGGACAATTCAACCGCAATTTCACAAAATTGCTTCATAAAATTTTCACACTAACATGAAAATATAGCATAAACCTCAAAAACTCATACATAGACCTCAGATTTGTGGTCTCACACCACTATTCCGACTAGGCCCAAAACCGGGATGTTACAGTATTTTTAAGATTTCCTCAAATTTTCAATCTTCGACACTAAGACATTAACTAATCAACTATGTACCAATTTTTAGGCGTTACGAGGGTGCTAATCCTTCCTCGTGCGTAACTGACTCCCGAACCCATGTTTTCTCGAATTTCGTAGGCCAAAATCATTATTTTAATAAGTCAAAATGTTTTAACGATCAATCTTAAGGTGACCCGATCACACATAAAAAAAAGATTGGCAGCGACTCTATTTTCGTTTTTTTAAAGTCGACCCCGTTTTCCAACAAAAAAATAGTTTCTACAGCTTGGCGACTCCACTAGGGATTTCAAATAAGAGAGTCAAGCCACGAGTTGATTACTTTTTATCTTTTTGTCGAAAATTGAAAACCTGTTTTAAATATACGATCCTTTCGTTACATGTCATCCGTCTTTGTTATGACTTCTATCATTTTGGTTCGCTTTTCTGGATTGATTTTTTTATATGTCTCTGCACATTGCATTACATGACCGCTCAATTATACCCTTTTTAAGTGGGAGTGAGAAACTATTCCTTTGTGAGGTCTTCACGTCCGTGCAGGATAGTGGATCACTTTCGGGATACATTTGTACCTATGTCTTCGTGAGATTCTCATCTCCGTGCAGCTATAGGGAAATGTATTCCCTTGAATTGAGCTCGGTCCATATGAGCCTATAATGGGTGAGGATCGAGGAATCTGCTGGTTCAGGTACCTTCACTCTAGAACCGAACCCCATATAGCGAGCCTTAAGAGCCACCCTAGGTAGAGCCGCGCCAAACCCTAGTGGTTACCCGAGTAGGTATTTTATTATTCCTTGCTTATTTTAAACTGTGTATGAAATACTGACTTACTTTGTTTTTACTTTAATTGCATGGCACATTCATCATAAAAAAGGTGTTGATTCACATTCGATTACTAAATAGATAACTTGTTATGGAAAAGGGGTTTCTTGATTAAGTGGAGGATAATGCGGCTGTCCGGATATGGGCCGAGACAACGCAGCAAGAGAAAGGTGATAGTCTTATAGAGGGGTACGTGTCAGAGTTGTGGGATTTCACACGTATCAGCGTAACCCAAAATAATCTTCAAGAGATGAAAGAAATATGGGGTCAGTGGGATGACGAGATCAAGCAACTATTCTACTATCATTATGGTGATTTGCCCTATTTGCTTGATATCAAGGTGGACCAGCACATATTTCGAGCTATCGCCTAGTTTTGGAACCCTGCTTATAGTTGCTTTACATTCGGGAAAGTGGATTTGGTACCTACCATAGAAGAGTACACAGCCTTACTCCGTTGCCCGAAGATTCAAACTGACAAGGCTTATTCGAGAGCTGTTAATGTCCTGACATTCTTAAAAAAGCTGATGAACATTACAGGGATGAGCGAGCAATAGATTACAGCTCAGATAAAACAAAAAGGAGATTGTAAGTGCATCACTTGGAGAAATTTGAGGGATTTGATCATAGCGCATCCTGATGTGAAGAAAAGGGTCGACGTTTTCGCTTTGAACATTTATGGACTGGTTATCTTCCCCAAAGCTTTAGGGCATATAGATGAGGCAGTCTTTGATTTATTTGAAAGACTTGATAAAAGGATCACACCCGTTCCTGCAATTCTAGCCGAAACCTTCAGGTTCCTGAACGCATGCCGAAGAGCGGGCGAATGGAGATTCGTCGGGTGCGCACAACTCTTACTAGCATAGTTCCACAGCCATTTTTGGAAAGTGAAAAGGGTATCGTATCGAATCTTCTCTGAAAACTATTCTCAATTAAAGGAGTTAGTAGCTATGCCAAGACGGGATGATATTACGGAAGAAAACTGGATGATGATTCTGCAAAATCTGCAAGAAGAAGATATAGAATGGAGAGCCCCTTAGATAATTCCTGACGAGATCTTATATCGGTGTAGAGATTTTGACTAGGTTCCCCTGCTTGGAATATGGGGAATTTTCGGGTACGCTCCTCGCGTCGTGTTAAGACAGTACAGATCGAGACAGTTTATGCCAGCAACACAAGGTTTAACTCAGTGCGAGTTTGAATATAATGGAGATAATTACAAAAAGAAAGTTCGTGAAATATCGAACGCCTAGAACCGAACTCGTAGAATGAAAAGGTTTGTTGCTAACCCGATGACAACTCCTGAGTATGACCGGTGGTGGAGTCAGAGAATCAACAACAACATTCCTACATTAGACCAAGAAAACACCCGATCAGTAGAAGGACAATTGCAGGTGATCCCATCTGAGCTAGAAATCATCAAACAGGACTTTGAGAAAAAGAGTTTGGAATTAGGAAAAAGGATAGAGGAATTAGAGGAAGAGAAAATGCAGTTGGGATTGGATGTCGATGTTTAGAAACTAGAAGCCGAGAAGTTGAGAAAGGGGAAGAATAAGGTTGAAGAGGATTTGGACAGTTTTAAAACAGACTACAAGAAGATGCGAAGGTCAATGAGAATCGCTGGACTAGGAAAAACGTCAAAGCAATGGCGTCAAGAAATTAAAGAGGAAAAGAATAGAGTCAGTCAATGGGAAAGGAAACTCTGAAATGCTCAAGCTTGAGAGGACACTCTGAAAAGGAGTTTGGTAGAAAGTCAAAATGAGAAGGAGGAATTAAAGACTCGGGTGTCAAGCCCCGTTTTTAATGTTCTTTACGTTTTTTGGAGTCCCGATAACTTGATTTAGCTTATTCTAGCAATAATTTAACCTAGGATTCATATTTGGAAAAATACCCATAGGTAAAATGTGTTTATTTTGATGTTTTATGATGGAATATGAAGGCTAAAATAATGTTAAACAACTTTTACTAAGCGATTTTACGTGAAAACGAGTAAAACGACATAATCGGTAAAAATACCTAATGTTCATAAGTACATGTTAGAGTGAGAATTTGATGTTGCCATAGAAGAGAAAAATGATCAGCATGTTATAAAACATAAGAATAAGGGCTGAAGTTTAATTTTCGAGTATTGGGGAAAAAGTGTAAATATGTAAAAGTTTAGGGGCAAAATTGTAATTTTGTAAAAGTTGAGTTAATGACTGTTTTGAATAGTACATTAATTAAATAAGTGAAATGTGATGTTTTAGACCCCGAAAAATGAGATTTGCACCTAGAACAGGAGGAAAATTGAAAATCGAGAAAGTTGGTAAAATGGCCGTTTTGGTATCGAGGTAAGTTCATATGTTTAATAAGCATTTAATGATGCAAATTTGAATGTTAAATTGAAATTTTAGTTATGAATACTTTAGTATTGATTTTCCAATATAATTATGATGTTCGATATTGACTCGACATTTTAATGGATGAATTGGTAAAATGTTGAAAAGTGGGAATTCCTAGTTGAACCTTCGGAATAGAAAAGATAAGAATGAGGTAGCTAGGTCACATGTGTGGTACTAAGTGCAGGCCACTATGTGTACAAGAGAGCTACGAGATGGTTTTAGGTCACGTGTGTAGTACTAAGTGTAGGCTACTACGTGTACCAAACGGATAGGTGGCATGTGTAGTACTAAGTGCAGGCTACTATGCGTATCTGATAGTTCCGATCACATGTGTGGTACTAAGTGCAGGCCACTATGTGTAAGTGATGGTTTTGGTCACATGTGTAGTACTAAGTGCAGGCTACTATGTGCACCAGATAGCTTCGGCTACAAGGGTGGTACTATGTGCAGGCCACCGTGTATCTGTTATTATTCCGATGAGTTCAACGGGAAATTGACTAAGTGAAAATACAATGTGGCTAAGTAACGACTAAGTGTAATTGAATATGATTATGTGATGAATAAGTGCAAGTATATGCATGAAAACTTATGAGCAATGTGCTCGATATGTGATCGAACTTTGGTAAGATTGATACGGAGTAAGTGTTCCAATGAAAGTTACTATAAAGAACACATGAAAGAGTGAAATTTAGAAATAAAATAGTTTTGGACAACAGCAGTAGAGTAATTTTGAAAAATCACCAAAAATGGTAGAAATGGAATTAGCAGTTGAGTGAGATATGAAATTAAAGCTTATTGAGTCTATTTTCATATGAAAGAAATAGAGAAAGCAAAGAAATTTTGTATTTTGAGATATTTAGATTTTTGTGAGAATAGTTCAGAGTGATTTCGAGATCCCCTGTTCTGACTTGGAAAAATTATTAAAAATTGTATAAAAATAATTTTGGGACATAATTTATATGGTTAGATTCCTTAATGAGTCCAAGGAGAAAACTGATTCGTAGTGAAAAGTGGATAGAATAGTCGAATAGTGAAATAGAGGAAATTTTAATGAATAAACTGTACTAATTGGCTGAGCCAAAAATTCTGGAAATTTTATGGTATGAAGATATGTGAGCCTAGTTTCAGTGAAAATTATCGGTTTGAAATTCGGAGCTCTGTAGCTCAAGAAATAACTAATTTAGTGACAGTAATTCAAGTAGGCAGATTAATGTGAACATGAGTAATAAGGTATAAGCATGTGATTTAATGATTGTATCAATTTGAGAACTTGTTGTGAGGATTTGTCATGTTGAGGCTTTGATAAGGCTACAAATGAGTAAGTTGGGAAAATAAGAACTTAGCATTATTTATGCAAGTTATGACAGCTTAGTAGTAAGCTAAATTCATTGCTAATGCTTATTATTTTTACATGTGAACTTACTAAGCTTTATAAGCTTACCCCCTTTCCTTTCCCATGTTACAGAGTCCTACTAAACAAGCTCGGGTTGGAGGTCGTCGGAGATCTCTTCACACTATCAAGCTATCTATGGGTATCTTTATTTATAAATGATTTAAGTTATGGCATGTATAGGGACTTGACGAAGTCATTTTATATATGTGTTAATTAATTTGACAAAATGTATTGTTAAGTCTGGTAATGCCTCGTACTCGGTTCCGGCATAGGATACGGGTAAGGGGTGTTACAGTTATGGTACACGAGGAAAAACTAAAGCCATGGACCAACGATTGGAAAGATTAGAGCAAATGCAAAAAGAGATGCAAGATCAGCTGCACATACGAATGTAAGAACAACTGGCCAAAATTCAACAAGATATGAGGGATCAGATGCTAGAATCCCAAAAGAATATGATGAGCCAACTAACCCAATTACTGACTGGAGGGTTAGATAAAGGAAATAGCCCTATGGTCAACACCGGAGATGATAACGAGGACCCTGCTTATCCTCCAGGCTTTACCCCAACAAGCACCTAAGCACAACCAGATATGTACCCTCAAAGGACACCCGTCCCATCAGACCTCAGTATTAGGACAGTACTGCAGTACCTACGCACTTTTCGACAGGCTCGGGTTCTAACCCAAGAGATAGTCCAGCTAATCCTGTGGTCCTCGATCTCGATGAAGTGGCAGAAATAGACAAGGCAAGAGTGGACCTGTCAAGACAACTCAAGGACCATTGCAAATGGCTAGAAGAGAAGTTCAAAGCAATGGAGACTGCTGACTATCGTTACGGGGTTGACGTTAAAGACTTAAGCTTGGTCCTGAATTTGGTACTTCTGCCAAAGTTTAAAACTCTAGAGTTTGAAAAGTACAACGTGACTAGCTACCCCGAAGCACACATTACGATGTTCTGTCGAAGAATGGCGGGACACGTTAATAATGACCAGTTGCTGATTCATTATTTTCAGGACAGTCTGGTCGGATCTGCGGCCAAATGGTACAATCAGCTAAGTCGTACACAGATTAAGACATGGAAGGACCTGGCACAGGCCTTCATGAAACAATATGGCCACGTGACAGACATAGCGCCCGACAGAATCACATTATAAAATATGGAGAAAAAGCTAAGCGAGAGCTTCAGACAGTACGCCCAACAATGGAGATAGGTAGCAACACAAGTTCAGCCACCCCTCCTAGAGAAGGAAACAACCATACTCTTCATCAATACTTTGAAGGCTCCATTCATTAAGCACATGTTGGGATACGCTACTAAAAGTTTTTCAGATATCGTAATGTCTGGAGAGATGATAGAATACGCAATCAGATGCGGTAAGATAGAGGCAAGGGAAGGTGCTAGAAAGACGATACCAAAGAAAAGAGAGAATGAGATAAATAACATAAGTACCCGTAACAAAAGTTATTCGAAGCCAATCGCTGTGAGCCAGCCCAGAATAATAATTACCGATCATCAAAGCCCATCTAGACAAGAATCCAATACAAAACAGAATACGGAGAAACTCCAATTTACGCTGATTCCAATGACATACAGGGAATTGTACCAGAACTTGTTCAATGCACATGTTGTTTCCCCCCATTACTTAAAGCCCCTACAGCCCCCATACCCTAAATGGTATGACGCAAATGCACAATCGAGTACCATGCGGGGATCGTAGGGCATTCAATAGAGCATTGCCTCGCTTTCAAGAAATTAGTAGAAAAATTCATCCAAATGGGCATTGTGAAATTTGACGATGCCCCAAGCACAGAACACCCACTACCTAACCATGCTAACAATTGGGTAAATATGATAGGCGAGAATGTGGGGAAAAGAGTTAAAACGGATATTGCAGAAGTGAAAACCCCAATGACATGGGTCTGGAAGGAAATGATAAAGAGGGGATTAGCTGTATCAGATCCAGAGGGAGAATGTGAAGAAATGAGAAATGGCTGCGAGTTCCATAACATAGAGGGACATGAGATCCAAAATTGTATCGAGTTCAGAACTCTAATGCAAGGTCTGATGGACAATAAAAAGGTGGAATTTTATGAAGATGATAAAAGCCAAGAAGAAGAAAACATCTGCGCATTGGAAGAAGAATCAGCAGCAAAGGTCTCGAAAATTAGCTACCCATTGGTCATCATCTCGCGACCAAAGAATAATGAAGTCGGAGTAAAGATAACACCAAAGGTCGTGATTCAGAAACCTGCGTTTTTTTCTTATAAAGATAACAAAAAGGTTCCTTGGAACTATGACTGCAATGTGACGATTCTTGGGGAGGGGAACTCGTCTAGCACTTCAAAGGGAGATCAAGAGGTGGGTTCCTATACGCACAGTGGAAAGCGCTACGACGCAGCAAACACACGAATAGAGCCCATAAAAGAGAAAGCCTTGACAGGTGAACAAAAGAAGGAAAAGGCGACCAAACAAGAATCGCCTATAAATGAGCCAGTAAAGGAAGAAGAGGTTAAGGAATTCTTAAAATTCTTAAAGCATAGTGAGTACAGTGTTGTGGAACAGCTGCATAAACAACTGGCTCGCATGTTTGTGCTAGACTTACTTTTAAGCTCGGAGGTGCATTGCAGCGCACTGATGAAAGTACTGAATGATACTTAGTTTGCTAACGATATCTCTGTTAACAAGCTGGATCGCCTGATTAGCAATATAAGTGTCGATAACCTCATTTTCTTTAATGATGGCGAAATCCCCCGGGGGGTATGGGGTCCACTAAAGCTCTTGACATCACCATCCGTTGCAAATGGTACACATTACCAGGGGTGTTGGTCGACAATGGATCAGCGCTCAATGTCTTGCCATTATCGATGCTGAATTGATTACCTATAGATAGCTCTCACATGAAGGCCTGCTACAATGTAGTGAGGGAATTCGATGGAACCGAAAGGAAAGTAATGGGAAGGATCGAAGTACCTTTGTTAATTGGCCCAAGTACGTATGAAGCGGACTTCATAGTAATGGATATCAGGCCTTCCTATAATTGCTTGCTAGGGAGACCTTGGATACACTCAGCAGGAGCAGTGCCTTTGTTGCTGCACCAAAAGTTGAAATTAGTTATAGAGGGTCGTCTGGTGACGATAAATGCTGAAGAAAATATCATCGCGACTGTAACTAATGGTGCAAATTTAGAGGCAAGTGACGAAGCGATTGAGTGTTCCTTCCGCTCCTTGGAATTTGTCAACGCAACATTCATCATCGAGGGGAACAAAATCCCAGTGCCTCAAATATCTGAAACTACAAAAATGGGTTTACAACTGATGGTCGGGAAAGGAGCTTTACCTGGGAAAGGACTTGGAAGGTATTTCCAAGAAAAGATTAAGGCCCCAAGGTTGAAAGAAAAACGAGACCTCTTCGGCTTGGGATTCAAGCCAGGCATAAGGCAAAGGAAGAAAGAGTTAGACAAGAAACAAGAAAGAAGGAAAGCACAGTTGAGTAGGGAAGAGATTAAATGGGAACCAATGATAATTCCCCACATATCCAAGACTTTTGTATCAGGAGGGATTATTCATCCAGAACGAGGAACGCAAAATGAAGAAACCACGGAAGAAACATGGGGAAGCATATACGTCAATGCTATACCCGAAGGAAAAACTGGAATGGCATCCGCCCTTATGAGCTGACAGTGTTCTAAACAACTGAACCGCGGAGGAAATTCTTGTAGCTTTTAGAACTTATTCAGAGTAATATTCGGAACATACTTGTTGCTTTAAGTCTTGAAGCAATAAGATTCCCTTTTGTGAAGCATGGCTTATGTCTAAAATATCGTTATTTTCAATGAAATGCATCTCTACTACCTTTTGAGCAAATCTTCTTCTATTCTTTCCACTTTATTCATCATCATGATTATTATTTTATTCTTTAGATATTCTTTTAAATATTTCCATTTTTCATTCATAATCATACCATGCCAATAAATATGCTTAGAGTCTTTTGTTCTATGGACCTTTCTTCATCTCCATAACAGGTCCCTAGATATCAATGATTTGAGTAACACTACCAATGACTCAGAATGTCCTTTCGAGCAAGATATGGGTATGGAAGATTTTCAGAATTTGAAAGATGACCAAGGTTGCGACCTGTCTCCTGAACTGTTAAGGGTGGTAGAACAAGAAGAGAAACAGATCCTACCTCACAAGGAGTCAGTAGAAATAGTGAACCTGGGAGACGGACAAGAAAAGAAAGAAGTGAAGATCGGAGCTTGTATTACCGTAGAGACAAAGCGAGACCTCATTGAATTACTCCAAGAATTCAAAGATGTCTTTGTATGGTCGTATCAATATATGCCCGAGCTAAGCACTGATATCGTGGTACACCGGCTACCCATAAAAGAGGAGTACAAGCCAGTCCAACAGAAACTTCAAAGGATGAGGCTAGATGTTCTGCTGAAAATAAAAGAAGAGGTCAAGAAGCAATTTGACGCGGGTTTCTTGCAAGTGGTTAAATACTCAGAATGGGTAGCCAATATCGTCCCCGTCCCTAAGAAAGATAGGAAAGTACGAATGTGTGTAAACTATAGGGATCTGAACAAGGCTAGCCCGAAAGAGAATTTCCCGTTGCCTCACATCGACACCTTAGTGGACAATACGGCGGGTTATTCGCTGTTCTTCTTCATGGATGGCTTCTCAGGATACAACCAGATAAAGATGCATCCTGAAGACATGGATAAGAACAAATTTGTAACAATGTGGGGAATGTTTTGCTATAAGGTGATGCCATTTGGACTAAAAAATATGGGAGTGACATATCAGAGAGCCATGGTAACCCTATTCCATGATATGATGCACAAAGAAATTAAAGTTTATGTCGACGATATGATTGCTAAATCCCGAACTGAAAAGGAGCATGTATAAGTCTTGAGAAAATTATTCTTGAGGTTGAGGAAATTCCAGCTAAATCTTAATCTAGCAAAATGTACCATCGGGGCCAGGTCAGGGAAATTGCTAGGATTCATAGTCAGTGAAAAAGGGATTGAGATTGACCCAGGCAAAGTCAAAGCTATACAAGAATTGCCTCCGTCGCGCACTCAAAAAGAAGTTCAAGGTTTCCTCGGAAGATTAAATTACATTGCCCGGTTTATTTCACAACTAACTGAGAAATGTGACCCCGTATTCTGTCTTCTTAAGAAACACAATGCCAGAAAACCTTTGACAAAGTGAAGCAATACCTGTCTAATGCCCCAGTGCTGACGCCGCCTAGTCCAGATAAGTCAGTAATCCTATATTTGACAGTACTTGATAATTCAATGGGATGTGTGCTTGGCCAACACGATGAGTTAGGAAAGAAAGAAAAGGCAATATACTAACTTAGTAAAAAGTTCACTGAATGTGAAACAAGGTACTCACCAATTGAGAAACTGTGTTGTGCCTTAATTTGGAAAACTCGGAGATTGAGGTAGTATATGTTGTATCATACGACTTGGCTCATCTCGAAGCTAGACCCTCTAAAATATATGATGGAGTCGACTGCTTTGAATGGAAGGATGACCAGATGGAAAATTTTGCTTTATGAATTTGACATAGTTTATGTGAACCAAAAGGCGGTGAAAGGGAATGCAATAGCAGATTTTCTAGCCAGCTGAGCTCTGGAAAATTACGAGCGAAGACCTAATATATGTGGCAACCACCAAAGAAGGCACCCCAGAAGATCGTCCTTGGAAACTGAACTTCGACAGGGCATCAAATGCTTTTGGTAATGGAATTGGGGCAGTCTTGGTATCCCTAAACAGAGATCATTATCCACTTACTTGTAAATTGGATTTTGATTGCACAAATAATATGGCAGAATACGAAGCTTGTATCATACGTATCCGAGCCACTATGGAATGCAAAATTAGGGTACTGGAGGTATATGGAGATTCTGCACTGGTAATTTATCAACTCAAAGGGGAATGGGAGACAAGAGATCCCAAGCTGGTCGACTATAAAATATTGGTCCAAGGATTGATCAAGGAGTTCGATGATATCACTTTCAGTTATTTGCCAAGAGACGAAAATCAGATGGTTGATGCTCTAGCCACCTTGGCTTCCATGGTCAGAATAAACAAAAATGAGGATATGAAACCTGTCCAAATGAGTATTTATAAGGCCCCGGCTCATTGCTACAACGTCAAAGAATAAGAGAAAAATGATCACCCGTGGTATCACGATATACTACAATACGTGAAAAATCATGAATACCCTGATCAACCAACTGAGAATGACAAAAGGACATTGAGAAGACTAGCCTGTGACTATATCTTAGATGGAGAGATCCTATACAAAAGAAGAAAGGATCAAGTACTACTGAGGTGTGTGGATGCCGTCGAGGCTAAGAAAATTCTAGAAGAAATCCATGAGGGTGTCTGTGGAACACATGCCAATGGTTTCACAATGGCTAGGCAAATCATGAGATTCGGGTATTATTGGTCTATACCATGGAAAGAGATTGCATCGATTATGCCAAGAAATGTCATAAGTGCCAAATTTATGGGGACAAGATTCATGTACCACCCTCATCTCTACATGTTATGGACTCCCCATGGCCTTTCTCTATGTGGGGCATGGACGTCATTGGACCAATCTCGCCAAAAGCTTTCAATGGACATCGGTTCATCTTTGTGGTAATCGACTACTTCACTAAGTGGGTAGAGGCCGCTTCATATGCCAATGTGGCAAAATTAGCAGTCAGCAAGTTCTTAAAAAAGGAAATCATATATCGGTATGGAATGCCAGAAAAGATTATATCCGACAACGCATTGAATTTGAACAATAGCACGATAGCAGAAGTCTGCAGCCAGTTCAAAATTAAACACCACAACTCGTCACCATATCGCCCAAAAATGAATGGTGCAGTTGAAGCAGCTATTAAGAACATCAAGAGGGTAGTGCGGAAAATGACTAAGACTTACAAAGATTAGCACGAAAAGTTACCATTTTCCATTTTCGCCTATCAAACGTCGGTCAGAACCTCCACCGGGGCAACTTCTTTCTCATTGGTCTATGGAATGGAGACAGTTATACCCATTGAAGTCGAAATTTCGTCCCTTCGAGTCTTGTCCGAATTGAAGTTGGACGAAGCAGAATGAATCCAGGCTCGATATGATCAGTTAAATTTGATTGAAGAGAAGAAGCTGAAAGCCATCCGTCATGGTCAAATGTACCAAAAACGAATGATGTGAGCGTACAATAAAAAGGTTCACCCAAGAGAATTTCGAGAGGAAGACCTGGTGTTGAAGAAAATCCTTCCCGTACAAAAAGATTTTAGAGGAAAATGGATGCCGAACTGGGAAGGACCTTATATGGTAAAGAAAGAGTTCTCTGGAGGAGCATTGATTTTGGCCGAGATGGATGGTAAAAGCTTGCCTAATCCCATCAATTCAGACTCGGTTAAGAAATACTTTACCTAAAAGAGGAAGAAGCTAAGGCGAAAACCCGCAAGGGGGCGCTTTAAGACCTTCCAAAAAAAGGGAAGGAGAGGCCAAGGCAAAAACCTGCAAAGGGCGCTTTGAGACCAAAGGGATTTTGAGTCAAAACCCCGAAAAGGGCGGCTCAAATTTTGACAAAAAAAGGGGTATGTGATGATTTTATCCTCTCAGAATTAACAAAAAGGAGGAATGTTACACCTCAGGACATCTACAAGGCACTGCAGATTTCCCAACACCTATTCAGCTCATAATGATCTTCAAAAAGATTGGATAGTGAAGCTCAGACTGCGATACCTGGGGCACCTACTTTTCCCTTTTGCCCATTTTGTATTCCAATAATGTTCGCTTTCGTTGATTAATTCAATTCTATTCTTCATAAATTCCATTGTTATCCATATTTAAATCTTTTAAGTAGTTTGCAATTAAAATAACGATTAATGGACCCATAATGCTTCCATAAAAGGAGTTCTGCCTATTAATCTGGAAGTCTCTAAACAGTGCAGGAACCTGAAACAAGACTGTTGTCTAGAACCACCACGCCTAAGGGTTGGAAACGTTCGAGAAAGAGGAGCCTAAAATCATTACTATCTCTCCAGATTCTCTGTCAAAGATATCAGTTGCATGAGAAAATGAGATATTGTGTTCGTGACGCGACCGTGACGAACAAACGAGCAATAACAATCCTAGGCATAAAAAAGGATCATTCTCATAATATTTCTGCATGCATATATCATCTAGTTATGAGCATCTGACTCATTCTGATCATGGCATCCTAATTATTTGACATAAACATAGATCGTAAAACCGATTCTACAAGACAGGTTCCTTAGAGGACAATGTAGCAACATCGATGAACTCACAGCCCTATCTCCCTAACCAGCAGTGGAATATGTTAAAGATTGTAGATCTTGCCACCCTAAGCAGTAGTGAAGCAAGATTGAAGGCAAATATTGTCTCCCTAAACAGCAATGGAACATGATTTAAGCCACTATCCTATCTCCCTGACTAGCAGTGGAATAGGTTGAAGATTGTAGATCTTGTCGCCCTAAACAATAGTGGGACAAGATCGAAGGCAAATCTTGTCTCCTTAAACAGTAGTGGAACATGATTTTAGCCACCATCATATCTCCCTGACCAGTAGTGGAATAAGTTGACGATTGTAGATCTTGTCGCCCTAAACAGCAGTGGGACAAGATCGAAGGCAAATCTTGTCTCCCTAAACAGTAGTGGAACATTATTTAAGCCATTGTCCTATCTCCCTAACCAGCAGTAGAATAAGCTGAAGATTGAAAATCTTGTCTCCCTGAAGATACAGTGGAGCAGGTTGAAATTACCAATTCTCACCTCCTTGAAGTTCCAGCGGAGAAGGTCGAGGCTACAAATCCCTTCCCCCTAAAGTCACAGTGGAGGAAGTTAAAAATAAATAAATCTCATCCCATCGAAGTTGCAGCAGGAGCAAATTAAAGCTACAGGTCCTATCTCTCTGAAGTAGCAATGGAGTGGATAAAAGCAGCAAGATGAGGTGGATTAGAACGAGGCTACCTGAAGAAAAAGAGCACCAAAGAAGTCGAGACTCGGTGAGACCGGGCAAAATTGGTCTTTCTTAAGAGTCTTTGCTCTGTTCTTGCTACACGACAACGAGCAAAGAGGGGCAGCTGTAATTAGCCCAATTTTCCCGAGCCCATAGGCAAAACCTAAAACCTGAAACACCCCAAACCCGGCCCACGGGCTTTTGCCAGATTTGGTATGTTCCTCAAGTAAACCGGTTCAAAATTCTTTTGTTACTTAGGAAAAACTTGTGTGATTTTTTAAAAAAAATATATTGTTTGGGTTGGGCTTGAGTTGAAAACAAATTTATCTTATGTTAAAACCCATTTATTTAAGGTGACAAAACATTTAGAGTTAATTTTAAAAGGAATTTACTTAAACTTTAATTGATAAAAATCCATAAACATAATAAATAAAAGAAAAAAATAAAGTAAACCACAATGGCCTTATTATATCAATGATCCCAAAGTAAAACTTAAAATACTTAAAATAAATTGAAAGTCCAAATCATAAATTTCTTGCTATGCATGGTCACCTTCCTGCCGACCCGGTCCATTACTGCTCGTCACCTGAAAAATATTCCCCAACGGGGTGAGTCAAACAGACTCAATGTGTACACGACACTAAATCATAATAGAATCAGGCATACAAATGATACACATTCAAATCATAGAATACAATTAATGATGCATTCCCAAACCCAAACCTAATTGTCCATCCGCTACACACCCCCGTACCTGCCAATCACACCGTGGGGACTACTAAGTCGACCCTCCTTCCGCTACACACCAATTTGCGGGCTTAAGGCTCCGCATATGTGGTTTTAGGAAACCACTTTTCAGATTACTGTGGTCTTAGACCACCACTTTTCAGATTACTGTGGTCGTAAGTCACCACTTTTCAGATTACTGTGGTCTTAAATCACCACTTTTCAGATTACTGTGGTCTTAAATCACCACTTTTCACTTCCCTTTTCAATATACAACCATATGCCCCATAAACATTAATATCCATAATATACCATAGTTCACATTCTTATCATATTCTCATGTTATGAATAACATATTTCATATTCCTAGTAGAAGTAGGAAACGTACCTGAGTACTTAGTACCTTAACATGGTACCTTAGCCATGCTCATATTTTCATTAACATATATTTTAATACATGCAACCATAATTCATATTACAAAGTAGTGTGGAGTACACACATTCTTAATAATACATTTAATTTAAACATAGCCATGAACCTATCAAAACTTAGGGTAGGGTACACACCTGATTTGCTTAACGAATTCCTTGAAATCCCGAATCTGATCTACTGCCTTAGATCTCAAATTCCTTGAAATTCTCAATCCCGAATTCACCGAATAACTAGGGAACACGCGGCTTATGGTGTACCTTCGGAAAAGAACTTCTCCTTCCTTGTAGTCGACACTTAGTAAATCCCGAAAGATCTCCATACTTTAGGAATCGACAATCCTTGCTTGAGCCTTTAACAATATTCGGCTATGGCCTTGATGTGGATTAAAATTTCGGCTTCTTGATGAACAGTAGAGGATTTTTGGTTTTTCAAAGAAAGAAGAGGAAGATATAAAACTTAGGAAAATTCGGAAAGACTAGGGGGTTCTGCTTTCGGCTTTTGTGAAGAATTGGAAAGAGAAAGAAGAACAATGACAGAGAGAATTCGGCAGAGAGAAGAGGATTTGCTTAAGAAATTCGGCAAAGGAAAAGTGAATGAATGAATGGCCTCTCTTTTCCTTTTAGCCAAATTTACTAGGCTAGATTCCCTTACTTGGCCACCACTCTTCTTTATTTTGATAACTTTATCCCTTGATTTATCACTTTAATAAAACTTAATCCAATAATTATCTCTTATCTCTTAATAAAAATAATACTAATAATAATCCTCTTTTATCTCTTCCTTATCTATCAAAATAAAAGAAATAAATCCATATTTATCCATCTATTATCTCTTCAAAAAAATAATCCAATTTAAATCCTTTATTTATCCCATTAATTGTCGAAATTTAAAGGGAATAAAACTCCCTTTTTCTAGAAGCCTTGCCGTCCACTCCTCTGCTTCTGGAAAAAATAAAACTCCTTTTATTTGCTTCCCAAGTGACTCGAACCTAGGCCCAACACCTTGCATGTGGCGCCATTTCCAGAGGCCCTAAGTGGCATCTCCAGGCCACTTTTCCAAGCCTGTTTGTGTGTCAAATTTCACAAACTTTTTCTTTTAAGGCCACCTTGCCTTAATTTCCTCTTTTAAACTTTAAAACTCGACATTTCTAAGTCATTTCTAAGTTTCCAAAAATTTCGTTCGGCTCTGTAAACTTGACATTTCCTTACATTTCCAAGTTTCCAGAAATGTTCACTTTCCTCTTTTGAATCATTTCCAAATCATTTCCATTCATTTCCGGGTTTCCAGAAATGTTCAAAATTTATTCCTAGTACATAAAACATGTCACTTTGTACAATTAAACCGAAAATGCATAGGCCCTTTCCAGGATGTTACAGTTCTACCCCCCTTAAAATAATTTCGTCCTCGAAATTACTTATTAACAGTCGTACAATCCTTCTCACCGCACTATGCTTATGCTGCGCACTCTGATCTTAATAGAACCATCATACTTTCTAGGCACAATCTCTAAGTTCACGTCCCCTAGAACTCATTTCTAACGTCGCGATTTAATCTGATTAAAGTTTTATGCATTAGTACTTGTTTCACTTGATTACCCGTGAAGAAGTTTTATGGAAAGAGTTTTTAGAAGTGGTTCTTTCGTATTCATACATACACATAGTCTTTTCATTCACACATTCATCCATCAAACAATTATGAACTTCCTTTCATTCAGAGAAACGGTGTAGTTTTCATTGTTGTTGTTTTTCCACTACCCAGGGGTATTTTCGTAATTTTGTCCTACAGGGTTATTTTCGTAATTTTTCAAAAGAAAAAGTTCCTTGGTGATTTTGTCAAAAAGTATTTTGGAAATTTTAAATTTCCGGGGGTATTTTGGAAAATTTTGAAATCCGGGGGCATTTCGGTAATTTTGGATCTCGGGGGTATTTTGGTAATAAACCAGGGTAAATTTGTAAAGTTTAATATTTCCGGGGTATTTCCAAATTTTGCAAAACTTCGAGGGTTCTTTTTGAGAATTTTATTTTCCAAATCGGTGATGTTGCAAAAATTTTGAGAATTCAGGGTCATTTTGGTAATTATGGTAAACCAGGGGTAATTTTGTAAATTTTCCAAGTCAGAGTATTTTGGACTTTCATACAATAGGGTTTTTAAACACTTTTACAAAATAAGGAAATTTTGGAAAAACTGTTGGGTAGTTGAACATTTTATAAACCAATGGCATTTTTGTAATTTTACCACTAGGGGTATTTTAGTAATTTTCATAAATCAAGAAATATTTCAGAAAAATTTTATGGAATAGCTTTTATAAGTCAAAAAGTAATTTAAGAGTTTTAATACTAGGGTTTTTATGAAAATACGGCTAGTTCCCTTTCGGGTTTTAGTTAGGGTTTAGCCCATGAATAAGTCCTCTTGGTTAGGGTGAACCGAAGCTACGCACCAGGTAGGATTCGAGTGGAGAGGAGGTGAGTCACGTGGACTACTTAAATACCAAGCTCCCACTGAATACCAATCCTAGACATGCGCACAATGGTTGCCACACCCTAACTCGGCGACTTAATCACAGGTTTGTTTATTAGGCATTTAAGTCTTATGTAAATATTGGGGTAAACTAGTCCTAGGGTTCAAGTACTTATCATGCTAGTCTACATTCCATTCCATCTCTACCCTTCTACCGATCATTTAATAAATCACACAAATGGATAGAAGTACTTACCTGGTGGACTGCGGGTCGGAGACTTAGGTGCCATGCCAGAAAAACCCTGCTTTATCTTCAAAAAATTCATTTGGGCTCTATTTGAAAACGTTTTGGGCCTTAAAACCCAGGTCGAGGGTTTGAAACTGGGCTCTGATACCAAACTAAAACACCCCAAACCCGGTCCACGAGCTTTGACCAGATTTGGTATGTTCCTCAAGTAAACCGGTTCAAAATTCTTTTGTTACTTAGGAAAAACTTGTGTGATTTTTTAAAAAAAATATATTGTTTGGGTTGGGCTTGAGTTGAAAACAAATTTATCTTATGTTAAAACCCATTTATTTAAGGTGACAAAACATTTAGAGTTAATTTTAAAAGGAATTTACTTAAACTTTAATTGATAAAAATCCATAAACATAATAAATAAAAGAAAAAAAATAAAGTAAACCACAATGGCCTTATTATATCAATGATCCCAAAGTAAAACTTAAAATACTAAAAATAAATTGAAAGTCCAAATCATAAATTTCTTGCTATGCATGGCCACCTTCCTGCCGACCCGGTCCATTACTACTCGTCACCTGAAAAATATTCCCCAACGGGGTGAGTCAAACAGACTCAGTGTGTACACGACACTAAATCATAATAGAATCAGGCATACAAATGATACACATTCAAATCATAGAATACAATTAATGATGCATTCCCAAACCCAAACCTAATTGTCCATCCGCTACACACCCCCGTACCTGCCAATCACACCGTGGGGACTACTAAGTCGACCCTCCTTCCGCTACACACCAATTTGCGGGCTTAAGGCTCCGCATATGTGGTTTTAGGAAACCACTTTTCAGATTACTGTGGTCGTAAGTCACCACTTTTCAGATTACTGTGGTCTTAAATCACCACTTTTCAGATTACTGTGGTCTTAAATCACCACTTTTCACTTCCCCTTTCAATATACAACCATATGCCCCATAAACATTAATATGCATAATATACCATAGTTCACATTCTTATCATATTCTCATGTTATGAATAACATATTTCATATTCCTAGTAGAAGTAGGAAACGTACCTGAGTACTTAGTACCTTAACATGGTACCTTAGCCATGCTCATATTTTCATTAACATATATTTTAATACATGCAACCATAATTCATATTACAAAGTAGTGTGGAGTACACACATTCTTAATAATACATTTAATTTAAACATAGCCATGAACCTATCAAAACTTAGGGTAGGGTACACACCTGATTTGCTTAACGAATTCCTTGAAATCCCGAAATCTGATCTACTGCCTTAGATCTCAAATTCCTTGAAATTCTCAAATCCCGAAATTCACCGAATAACTAGGGAACACGCGGCTTATGGTGTACCTTCGGGAAAAGAACTTCTCATTCCTTGTAGTCGACACTTACTAAATCTCGAAAGATCTCCATACTTTAGGAATCGACAATCCTTGCTTGAGCCTTTAACAATATTCGGCTATGGCCTTGATGTGGATTAAAATTTCGGCTTCTTGATGAATAGTAGAGGATTTTTGGTTTTTCAAAGAAAGAAGAGGAAGATATAAAACTTAGGAAAATTCGGAAAGACTAGGGGGTTCTGCTTTCGGCTTTTGTGAAGAATTGGAAAGAGAAAGAAGAACAATGACAGAGAGAATTCGGCAGAGAGAAGAGGATTTGCTTAAGAAATTCGGCAAAGGAAAAGTGAATGAATGAATGGCCTCTCTTTTCCTTTTATAGCCAAATTTACTAGGCTAGATTCCCTTACTTGGCCACCACTCTTCTTTATTTTGATAACTTTATCCCTTGATTTATCACTTTAATAAAACTTAATCCAATAATTATCTCTTATCTCTTAATAAAAATAATACTAATAATAATCCTCTTTTATCTCTTCCTTATCTATCAAAATAAAAGAAATAAATCCATATTTATCCATCTATTATCTCTTCAAAAAAATAATCCAATTTAAATCCCTTATTTATCCCATTAATTGCCGAAATTTAAAGGGAATAAAACTCCCTTTTTCTAGAAGCCTTGCCGTCCACTCCTCTGCTTCTGGAAAAAATAAAACTTCTTTTATTTGCTTCCCAAGTGACTCGAACCTAGGCCCAACACCTTGCATGTGGCGCCATTTCCAGAGGCCCTAAGTGGCATCTCCAGGCCACTTTTCCAAGCCTGTTTGTGTGTCAAATTTCACAAACTTTTTCTTTTAAGGCCACCTTGCCTTAATTTCCTCTTTTAAACTTTAAAACTCGACATTTCTAAGTCATTTCTAAGTTTCCAAAAATTTTCGTTCGGCTCTGTAAACTTGACATTTCCTTACATTTCCAAGTTTCCAGAAATGTTCACTTTCCTCTTTTGAATCATTTCCAAATCATTTCCATTCATTTCCGGGTTTCCAGAAATGTTCAAAATTTATTCCTAGTACATAAAACATGTCACTTCGTACAATTAAACCGAAAATGCATAGGCCCTTTCCAGGATGTTACAAAACCCAAACCAAAATAATTAAACAGACCCAAATAAATCTGAATTACTAAACCCCAAACCTGAAGCCCAATAATACAGTCCAATACCCAAAATTTATCAAAAAACCCAATTAAAGCCCAATCTAACCCTAGCCCGAAGTTAACAGAAAAAAACAAAATTACAAACCCTAGGTGCGCCGCACCTAGGTCCACTGGCTCTGCCCACTGCTGCCAAAGCCTGCCACCGTCATTGGCCACTGCGCACAAGCACTGCCCGAGCACCTGCAAACATTAAAGACAGAAATGACAACAAAAAAGAAAGACTTTGTAAAAGGCTATAAAAAGCCATGGAAACGATTTGTATCTTTTTAGAGAGAAAAAAATCAGAATACAGTAAAAAAGGATTCCAAACATACAATAATAAAAAAGGCAATCGGCAGATTGAAGAAGAAACTAGTTCTTAATCTCGCGAAGGGTATCTTTTTTTCTTATTTTTACTTTCTTTGTTCTTTCTTCGAAATTGCTTCGTATATACATATACGCATAAGTATATTAAAAAAGGAAATTTTTTTACCCTCTCTCGTGTTTCGTCGAAAAAAAGGAAGCTTTTTTGGGCTCCGACCACCGTGGCGACAAAGCCCACAACGGCAACTGGCCGGATTCCGGCCAAACTTTCATGCCCTGCATAGAAAACATAAAAGATTAGGGTTTTTTTTAAAGTAGCTGAAAAATGAGGTTTTTTGGATTTTTTTAACTTATATAGGCAACATAAAACAACGTCGTTTCGGTCGGTATCCCTAAGCCCCATGACGTCATTTTACCCTGGCCCGACCCGATCCGACCCGCTCCGGCCTAGGATCCGCTTTTTTTATGGAAGGGCTAATTGCACTTTTAGTCCTTCCGCTTTTTTATAGTTTTGCAATTCAGTTTATTTTATTCTTAATTTTGCCCATAATTTGTTGACTTTCAATTTAGTCCCTACGCATATGACGCTGTTTTGGAGGACGAGGATTAATTTTTCTTTTGGTCCCTCCTTGTTATTCGTGCGTTCAATGTGGTCCTTTTTCTTTTTAATTATTTCAAATTTGCCCTGAGCTTTTGTTTTAAATTCAATTTAGTCCCTTTTTTGTTATTTTGCAATTTTTGTTATTATTGTTATTAATATTATTATTATTATTATTACTATTATTATTATTATTTAACATTATTATTAGTACCATTACTCTGTTACTATCATTTTTATTTATTTCTTTTATATTTATTATTATTATTATTTTATTCCACTACAATCACTATTATTATTTCCCTTATTCTTATTTTATTACTATTATTATTAGTTTTATGATTACTATTAGTTATTTGCTTTTTACTACTACTATTCATTATTATTATTATATTATTATTATTTATATTTATTTTACTATTATTTGTTTATTATAATAATAATTTTTTTTTGTTACTATTATTATTTTCTTTACTATTATTATTGCTATTATTTTTATTATTATTAATATTATAATTATATTTTCTCTTTGTATTTATTACTTATTATTATTTTATTATTATTATTTTTTTATTATTTCTATTATTTTTTTTGTTTTTGATTTGTTTATTTTATTTTCGTCTTTATTATTGCTATTCACATTAACGCATTTATTATTCTTTCATCATGCACATTTGTACCATCATTTTTTCATTTCATTACCAATTTTCGTTGCTTTAATCTTTACCCGCTACATAAAGTTTCGTTTTTTAAATCATCAATTTTTCATATTTCGAGATTCAAAATGTCGCACACTAACTTACGGGGTTCCTATTTTCTCGATAAATCCGAATAATGAATGTTTTCAAAACATTTTTAATAACCTCGGGAATATGATTTCTTTCTAAAAACCGATATAATCAAATCCCTTTCAAAATAAATAAGTTTTTTCGGCGTTTATTCTCGTATCGGGAATTTAAGACATTGTGTCCTAACTTATGGGACATGATTCTTTTTCTCGATTAACGTGAAACATGCCCTGTTCTCGATTTTTTTATAACAAAGGATCGTATTTTTAAGATTTTCTCAAATTTTCAATCTTCGTCACTAATACATTAATTAATCAACTAGGTACCAATTTTTGGGCGTTACGAGGGTGCTAATCCTTTCTCGTGCGTAACCGACTCCTGAACCCGTGTTTTCGCGAACTTCGTAGGCCAAAATCATCGTTTTAATAAGTCAAAATGTTTTAACGATCAATCTCAAGGTGACCCGATCACACCTCAAAAAAAAGATTGGTGGCGACTTCATTTTTTGTTTTTTAAAGTCGACCCTGTTTTCCAACAAAAAAATGGTTTCGACAGTTACAATTTGGTCGCTGAATTATTCAAAAGGTTTCATTTAAGTCACTATTCAGAAATTTTATTCAAGTGACTAGGCTGTAAAGTTTTTTTTTTTTATGTTCTACGAGCAAGCTTCAAACGACAAGTTGATATTAGTACGTTGGATTAGTACCCTTCAATGAGTAGAATAATATACCTTAGATCCAAGTCAATTTGATGGCCATTGTCAGAGATTGGAGAAAAAAAGTGTTTTTGATTTTTTTATTTGCAATTTCGTTATGCCCAAAGTTTGTTTCATGAAAAAAATGAAGTGTAGAGGAGAATGAGAAAGAAATCTTTTCGATTACTGCAGGTTGTGCGAATAGAAAAAGCCATATAACATTGATTTTAACAGCCCAGAGATTAAAAAATAGAGTGGGGAGAGAATTAGAATTACTACCCTAAATGTTAATACATGCACTTCTTTTAATTTCATTTATAATAAATAAACGGTAAGGATCTTCATGAAGGAATGAAGCAACACAAGATTTCTTCTTTTGACTTTTTTTTTCTTGGTATTAACAGAAGAGTGAATGGGAGGAGAGAAATTCTTTTCTTTTTTTTAAAAAATATTTATGTATATGTTTTGAATTTTTCTCATTTTTTTATTAAAAATAATTTTTTCTTTCAAAACATATTTTTTATTTGTAGTTTTATATAAAAAATTCAATTTTATGTATATTTTATTTATATATATATATATATAAATTTTCTATATAAGTTTTAGAATCTTTAAATTTTTTTAAAAAAATATTTTTACATAGATTTAAGGTTAAATTGATAGAAAGTATAAAAATCGAGGACTAAATTTATTAGTACACCAATTACAAAAGTGCCACAGTTAACCATTTAGCAGTTGGGTGACAAAAAATAATTTCGAAAAGATTAGTGATCAAATAGTTACTTTTGAAAGCTAAGTGAGCAAAACAAAAACTTATACATAATTAAGTGACTATTGATGCAGTTTACCCAATAAAAAATTATTTCTAACTAAAAACCAAAAAGAAATAATTGAGAGTAAAAAATATTAGAATAGTCTCAAAATTTCTAAAACAATAAAGAAAGATTTTGAAAAAGAGCGTGACATTTAGATGCCAAATAATAATTCTACCGTTGCTTTAAACAAAATTTGGTAATATTTATAGTGTTTTTAATTTTCAACCTGTGCAATGCCCTAATCATGTATTAAATTTAAAGCATAATGATAGTATTTACATTTTTTTAAGTTAAATTTATCATTAACCTTTAAAAAAAAAAGAGTCAAATCACTTTTTTAATGGAAATGTTAATTAAAACATTAATTTTTATTATGATGTTGGCTTGGCAATTTGTGCGGCAATCCTATGTATACTTCCTTCTATCATGACACTATTTTGTTTATCAACAAATAATTTAATAATTATAAAAAATTATCAAAATTTAAAAAATATATAAAAATTCATAAAAAAACATGAAATACACGTGGATTACCATAGAGTTTTCATGTTTCAAAACTAAATGTTTTAGTTAGTATTTTTACTAAAAAAATAATTACTCTTTTTGAAAGGTTAATAGTCAAATTCGACTCTTTTAAAAAGATTGATTGCCAAATTTAACTAAAAAGGAATAAAGACCAAATTGACAAAAAATATAAAAATTAAGAATTAAATTTATCATTATGCTTAAATTTAAGTTTACAATTCATATTTAAATCCGGTAGATATATGAAGTTATTAAAAGTTTAGAAATAATAACTTTAGTTTAATTTACAAAATAAGTAAATAATGAAATCCGAATATTTAAGTAAGTAAAATGAATTTAAAAAGAAAAAGAAAAAGAAAGTGAATAATGATATCAATTTTGGAATCTACGGTGGACAATAATTATAATATCTAAATCAAAATGGAAAAGAAAATTCTTTTAGTGTAATAAGAAATGTTACTCAGCCTGCACAACCTTTTGCCATGCATTCCATTAAAATTTAAAGAAACAATGAAAAGCCACTAAAAAAATAATATTTATAATTTAGTTAACCACTAGTATTAGGCATAAATTAGTGTATCTTACTATATTTATAAAAATGGCTTCCAAGATTAATATGTAAAATACTTTTGGACCTTATACATCCAATTTCAATTTAATATCAATTACTATTTCATTTCCCTTAAACAAATATCGAATCAAATTCATTTATTTATCATAATTCTATATTAGCCCGCCGTGCCCGTATAATTTTTCACATGCCATTGATTTTCGTTAATCACAATATGTATACAAATCATAATATCAACCCAATTCAAATATCATATCAAAATTTTATTTTATACCCCTATTAATCTGACTCGGACTCTAACGAATACACAGATCCAACCAATCATACCGGTTTGGCACCTCGTGCCTCATCGGACAATGCTGAAGTAAATAGTATGCCCCCAGCACTCAACAATGTTTTGACACCCAGTGTTTTTTCGGCAAGTAGTCAAAGTAACCCTGAACTCTTCCTATCTTATTGCATGCCAACTTTATCTGACTCTACCCAAATAGTTAATAGGGTAACGATTTCTTAATTTCATTTATAAACCAATTTCTCAATTCGATGTTGTCATTTCATCAACCAATTATCAATTTGTATGCATAACATTATAATCCATCTTATCATAAAGCCAATTTTACAATTACAACAATATACAATATTTCTAGATCTATTCAATTTACTCCTCTATTTTGAAGATAAAAAAAATCATATCAATTTGATTCAATTCAACTAATCAATCTCAGATTGCAATTCATTATATTCAATTTATTAGTCAATTTGTCATTTGTTTATGATTTAATCCATATCTCACCTTTTTGCACCAAATCGTAAATAATCAAAATTTCAATTAAACATATTTACAATTATAATTTTAAAAGCATAACAATTTGACACAAACACACCTTATGAACTTACCTGGTCAAAATAGAAAACTATCAATTCTCTAAGAACTAATTAACAAATTTGCCTTTTTCCCTGATTAATTTCGATTGAGTCCAAATCTCAATCTATACAATTTATCAATTTCAACCCATCATAAACATGTATCAGCTCAATTTCATTATTCAGATGTCCCTAAAGCTTTACATTTTATTCAATTTAGTCCCTAAAATCAAAATAGTTATAACTTTCAAATTTGAGCCTCGATTTCAAAAACGATCTCAAGTTCATCCTCCTATAGCCCACTACTATCCATAATTACAGAAATTTCATACCAATTTTAAAATATTTACATTTTAGTCCGTATGTTCAAAACTAACAATTTCACTTTACGAACTAGTCCATTTTCATATATAGGCTTTAATTCTAACCACACCAAAAGCTTCAAGATTCAAAAATGAAAATATTTATAAACTTTAATAGTTTGAAAATTAACACATGGGTTAACTAAATCAAGTTCTCGAGACCTCAAAAATTACAAGTAGTGTATTTAAAACCACTTACCTATGTAAGGACAAAATAGCCTGAAGCTTTTAAAGAATGACTTCTAAGTTTTCTTTGGCTAGGATGGTAGAGAAGAAGAAAAACAAATGTGATGATTGTAATAGGCCAATTTAGACCGGGCCCGAATTACAAATAAAAGGCCCAATCAACTCAAACAGAAATTAGACAAAAAATAAATAAATAAACCCAATTACAAAGTCCAAAATACAACAGTCTAGTTATAGAAAACAAAGCCTAAATTAAAAAAACTCTAATGGCCCGATAGGCCCAACACTCTAAACTTTTCAACAGAAACCCTAGCCTCTTTTGCATCACACCTTAGCCTAGCGCCGCCGCTGCTCCTAGCCTCTGCCACCATCAATCGCTCTTCAACCACCACCTGCAAAAAATAGCAAAGAACACGTAAGAATAGTGGACAAATAGTAAAAATATCTTTTTGTATTCAGCTATAAAAGCCAAATAATCATATATTTTTGGACACAAAAAATCTATCAAAAAAAGGAGAGAAATTGGATACAAAAAAGAAATAGAACTCGGATATAAACTCAAAAATATAAAGGTGATTCTTTTATATTTTTATATTTTTATCTATTACTTTTGAAAATATATATAATAAAATAAAAATGAAACCTTTTTTTACCTTTATCGCCGCTACCGTCTTCTCCCTCTATTTTGAAAGACCGACGGATCCTTGGGGACTTGCCGAATGGTCGCGATGGAAGATGACTGAGAACCAAAAGGTTCCTTTGATTTTTTTTGAATTTTGGTGGGATTTTTTTAGATATTTTGGCCTCAGATCGAGGTTGAGGGAAATAAAATGGCCAAAATGGGCCTTTTTCGTGAACTCCGGTCACCGGGGATGGTGTCTGCCGTCGTCGACTACTGGTGGCCACTGCGGATCGACAGTAGCCCAATGGCCAGGCAGAGGAAAAATTGAGAGAAAAAGAGAAGGGGCTTTTAAAATTTTTTTAAAAATAGGGCAGAATGATTTTTTTTAAAAAAAATTGGCTTATATAGACAACGCTAAACGACGTCGTTTAGGGCTGGCTTCAATAGTCCCAAAACGGCGTCGTTTTGGGGCCAAACCCAAAATCCGACCAGGTCCTTTAATAGGATCCGCGTGTTTTTTAAAAATAGTCTATTTCGCCTTTGGTCCTTCCACTTTTGCGGCTTGTTTTAATTTAGTCCTATTTCATTTTTTTTCATTTTTTTCATTTTTTTCATTTTATTTTATTTTATTTTTATTTTGGTCCTTGGACCGTTTTAAGTGATGGATGCCTGAAATGACATCGTTTTGAGGTACAACCCGACCCGCCTCAAGATCCGCGTGATTTTGCAGTAAGGGTCTATTTGCAACCTGGGTCCTTTTGCTTTTGGGCCTTTTTTAATTTGGTCCTAATTTTTCTTTTTTTTCTTTTTTTAGATCGCACCACTTAATTTTAAATTTCTTTCAATTTGGTCCATAGACCACTGACCCTTGGGGGAAGGACACATGTATTTTGGGTTAATTTCTTCGAAGCCCTCGAAACTTTGCATCGTGTTTTAATTTAGCCATTTATGTTTTTTTTAATTTAGACCTTAGATTTCAATAGACATTCAATTTAGTCCTTATTTTCCCTTTTCCTTTATTATTTTGCGATTTATAATTTGATTTTTATTTAAATTTCAATTTAATTCCTTATTTATTTAATTTCAACTTTTCATTAAATTTATTATTATTTACTTATTTATTTATTTATTTATTATGACAATTTCAGCCTTTCATGATTTTTTTATTTGCTTATTTATTATTGCCTTGTTTTTTTTTTAAATTTGTATTGTTCATTTTTGTACATTTTTGTCATATTGTCATTATTAATTTATTTTTTTATTTTATTATTTCTTTTATTTTTAGTATTTTCATGCCTTGTCTTTTTAATCATGCATCTTCTATTTATTTTTATTTTAAATAATCTTATCTATTTTATTATTATGATTACATTATTTAATTTATTTATATTTTATCATTCTAATATCCTACCAAGTAGCCATTTTATTTTATTTTACCAAACTACTATATTATTTATACATGTTATTCTATTTTATCCTTATTATTTTCATTTTATTTACTTATATTATTAATATAATAATAACTACTCTATGATTAGTACCATTATCGATATTATTATAAATTGATATTATTATTATAAAATTGGTATTCTCAGTACCATTGTAGTTGCATTACTGTTATCATTTCATATATTATATCACAACATATTCATTCGTTTTTGTTAAAAATATACGTATCGTTCTAAAAAAGGGGGTCATCTTCATTTTATATAACATATAAAATATTCAAAACAGAGGTAATTTTCATTATTTTTGGGATTCGAAGAAGTCGTGCTCCTAACTTACGGAGTATGTCATTTTCCTAGAACTGAAATAATCGAATATCCTATTTAAAATAAAAATAATAAAACATAAGTAACGATTAAAACGACGATTATTTTGGTTTTCGAAAACTAAAGGTGTCGTATCCTAACTCACGGGGCATGATCCTTCTTCTCGATTAATTCAGAATAAAGCCTTTTCTATTAAAATATCTTAGTATAAAAAGGGATCGTATTTTAAATTCTCTTCATATTTTCAATTCTCGATACTAAGACATCAAGTAATCAATTAGGTACCAATTTTGGACATAACGAGGGTGCTAATCCTTCCTCGTGCGTAACTGACTCCCGAACCCATTTTCTGGATTTTGTAGACAGAAAAACATTTTTTTAGTAAATCAAACATCTTATTAAAATCATCAAATTACGAGGTGATCCGATCACACCTTATGAAAGTGATTGGTGGCAACTCCATTTTCGTTTTTTTTCAAAGAAAAAAAGTTGATTTAAAAAAAAGTTTTCGATAATAACTTTTAATTTTTAACTTATATAGTTTAATTAAATAAATAATTAATCCTTCTTAGCTTAATTAATTACAATTTAACTAACACTAACCTTATTTAATCATTTTAGTGGATGATAGTTCATCTCCACTACCATCTTTCATAATTAAAAGGGGTTAATTACTCAATTGGTCCCTCGGTTACTTAAAAATCTCTAACAACAAAATTTTACCATTTTTACAATTCAATTCCTATACCTTAATTAATTACTAATTCGGCAAAATTACCTACCCAAAATTCAATTCACCTCTATAATGTAACACCCCTAACCCGTAACCATCGCTGGATTAGGGTTAAGAGGAGTTACTGGACACAGAATCTTATACGGACATTTCATATTATTAAACATCGAATACAAACCAAGTATCCCTTTTATAGGTCAGCTAGACCTTTATCATGCTTTAGAGTAGGGCCGGGAATAAACAGAACACATATGGAAATTCTTGGAAATTTAAAACTTTTTTCAAAACTGTCAAGGTCACACGCCCATGTGACCAGGCCGTATGTCTCCCACGGCTACTAGACACAACTGTGTGTCCTGGCTATGCCAAAACAGGGCATTTATATTGACTTATCCACACGGCCACCAGACATGCCCGTGTGCCATGGCCGTGTGATCTTAGGCTAGTTACTGACTTAACCACACGGCTACTAGGCACGCCCGTGTACCAAGGCCATGTAAGTTAGGCTAGCTACTGACTTATTCACACGGCCACCATGCACGCCCGTGTGCCATGGCCGTGTAGGCAAAACAGGCCACTTGCAAGGCCAAAATGCCACCCATACAAGGGTCAACCCTACTAGCAAAATATCAATTCATTTCATGCAACCTTGGCAACCAAAAACATATCAAATTAATCATCAAATCTACACAATCAATTACAATTCCAATCATGCCAATTTGTACAACTAAAACACATATGCATTCAAGCATGATTCATCTATATTAACCTTTCATATATCCCCTTCTTTGATCAAACATGCATACTCACATTTCATCCATATACTTACCATTAACTTGACCATTTCATAGTTACCAAGCCATACCAAATCATACATCATATTTCATATTTACTCATGCATATTATTAACACTTATCTAGCCAAATCTCATGGCTATTTATACACATATCAAACATAATCCAAAATGACTAGCCTATACATGCCATATTTAGCTATATACATATTTTCAAAGGTACCAAAATGAGCTAGGTAGTGTGACGACGATCCTCGACGGTCCTCGAGCCTTTAGTAGCTTTGACGATCTATAAAACAGAGCAAACACACGCAGAGTAAGCTTTCAAGAGCTTAGTAAGCCATATACAAATAAACTTAGCATAAAATACACATATTCATAATAATACAATTCATTTATAGTTCTAATAGCAAATTCATCTCATATTCTTTGGCTCAAATGCTTAGCCATAACTTACCACATTCTTCAACTCAATATCACATATACACATAACTCATTTGAGCATATATTCACATATCATTCCATCAATGCATTGCACATACACATCTTAGTAAGTTCATAAAGATACTCACCTTTCTTACACACTTAGCGTACAAACCAAACGTACCTGAAACATATATACAAATCACGTAATCATCCATATCTCAGATTTGCCCGTTGAACCGTTCAAAATTTAATAGGATACTCATAGTACTCGGCATAGTCGTACAATGCCAACGTCCCAGACATGGTCTTACATGTAATCAGGTATCGATGCCACTGTCCCAGACAGGGTCTTACACGAATCAATATAATGCCAATGTCCCAGACATGGTCTTACACGAAAATCTCATCTCGATGCCAACGTTCCAGACATGGTCTTACACGAAATCTCAAATCAATGCCAATGTCCCAGACGTGGTCTTACATGATACCACATAACAGAAACCTATGTCATGACATAGTTATTCCTATCTATTCCTAGGTTCGTACGGGACTTCTCGGATATTAGCAGTGTGTTGATCTTATCTCGGATTTCATATATACAACATCCCATATGCATTCATCATTATCAATAGTCATATGAACATTCATAATTTAATACAAATACATTTATTTGTATATAGACTTACCTCGAGTTCGGTTTAACAGAAACAGATACGGCTACTCAATTACTTTCGATTTCCTTCGATCTAAGTCCGTTTTCTTCAGTTCTTTATCTCAATCAAGGAAGACAAAAGCCGAAACCTATCTTTGCTTTCTCTTTTCTTCTTCTTTTATAATTTCGGTGATAGATGGATGAATGAATCCATTATCATGCTTATTTCTTTTATGTTTCATGAAATAATAACTTAATTATCATTTTACAATTTTAACCTTTACTAATAAATATAAATAACATATAATGCAAGGTTATTCTTGACCATTACCACCCACTCATCTTATTAATGGACTATTTACCTACTAAGGGCTTCCCATTTCAAAGCCATCTCAAATAGGTGCTTTAACAAATAACTTGCAAATTTTGCATTTAATGCAATTTAACCCTTTTCTCAAATTAAACACACTGTCAGACAAATTTTTATACGATACTTTCACACATACTTAATCATGTATCAGAGGCACGAAAAAATAATATTAAAATATTTTTCTGACTCGAATTTGTGGTCCTGAAACCACTGTTTCGACTAGGGTCTAAACCGGACTATTACATATAATAACTCTGTAAATATTTAATAAAAATATTTATGGGTTTTATTCACGGAAATGAGGTCCCGATACCGCATTTTTCATCACCATTGACTTTAGGGTTAATACACTTGTACCTTAACTAACTATCCATTCAATAAGTTTATCAGACCAAAATTTAATATAATATTATAATTGACCCATAAATATTAATTAATTACATTTGCGGAATTGATCATCGGAGAACGGGGTTTTGAAACCACCGTTTTCGACACCATTGGTTTTCAGGTCGTTACAAGAGCACACAAATCTAAAGCCATATATATTCGAAAACTCTTTCAAAGAAGAATAAGAGGGGGAAAAGATACTTTAGTATGATAAATTTGAATTGTTAATTTACTTGTTAAGGTTCTCAAATTTATAAATTTGGATATTTTAAGTTAAAAATTTAATGTTTCTTATATCTTCTTTTGAATTTTAAAATTTTTAAATAATTTTTTATGAAAATTTGATTTTTTTTATAAATGTTTTGAAATTTGAAAATTATTTTGATTTTTTTATTTTTTGTTAAGAAGGATCAATTTGCTTATTTTTGGAATTAGCAGGGACCAAATGCGTACTTACACCAATATGTTATTCAATTTGTAAAACTCAACTCAAGTTAACTCAGAAAATTAAATTACTTATTCGAGTTTATTCAAAAAATCGAATAAATCAATTTGATTATCTGGAAATTTAAAAAAAATTAATTTTCCGAGTCGAATAGAATTTTTCTCACCCTTATAAAGTCCCCTCGAACTTTTAGAAAAAAACTAATTAAATCCTTTCCCCTTTTTTTTGTAACGCCCCAAATTTTGAGCAGTTGTTTGATAAAACTTGTTAATAATTAAGTCTCTATATATGTGGTTAAGTGCTCTGTTTATGTCTTTAAGATCAGGGGTTTGAGTATTCTTTCTTAAATTTTTACTGTTTATTTTAGTTTAACATTTATCATTGAACTTTTGACTTAAGTTTATTTCTGCGTCAATTTATGTCAAGAATAAGCTTGCTGGTTTGATGGTTAAGTTTTTGTAGATCTTCTGGTTTTGTGGTCGAGTCTCTACATATACAATAAGGAAATAATTTTGTTACTACTCCGTTAAGTGTGGTTGATTTTTTTTAAACAAGCTAATTAAAATTTTCCCACTTCCTATTACGTTTCCTCCCTCTTTTCTTCCTCTTATTTTTCTTTTCCATCTTTCCCCTCCTATCGTGCTCTTCTTTTATTGCATTATTTCTTTTTAAATTTGTGTCATTTTTGCTATTGTTACGATGGGAAAACTTTGTACTTCACTGTCTTCGATTGTTGAGATAATTGCGTAAGTTTGATATGAATTTTTATTAGTATTTGTTTGTTCATTTTGTCAAAGTGGGTTTTGCTTAATTGCTTGAATTCATTGTTTAAGTGTTCGTTTGATATTCTTTTAGGCGAAGATCATAAGAACAACATTTCTCAAACTTTGTAGTTTTATGGATTGAGGTATTGTGCGAAGGTAAGGGGCTGAATCTTTGGGTTGGGGTTTTGTCAAACTTTTTGACACAACTCGGGTCTTTTACTCTAATTCTGGCACTTTGTTGTGATTAATTGCATAGTTGGCCTTTGGATTGTCGCTTTTAGGCTTTGGATTCACCTCAGTTGCTTCTACAACGAAACTGTATCAAGTCTGTATTGAAAATCTGATTTTCTGCAAGTTTCGAACACCGAAAAACATGGTTGTCGATGCCACACAGTTGTGTAACTCACTGTTTTGGATTTAGGGACACATGGACTAGAGACACAGGTATGTGAGGTAAATTGTGGATCAAGAGTCACACGGGCATGTGTTGGGCCGTGTGCTATACCATGTAACTCACTATTTTGAGCCACACGATCATGTGTCATGCCATGTGTGGCATTGAGATGGGCACACAGGTGTGTACTAGGCCTTGCACGCCTGTGTGGACCACATGGGCGTGTGGGCCAAAAATTAAGATTTTTCCCTAGAACCGTAATCGTTGTTCGAATCGAACGTAGGCCTGCCGTATGGTCCATATGATCTAAACTAGACATAGAAATTGTAATCTGACAATCTGTTATTGAATAATCTATTATTTTGATATATATATATATATATATATATGCGTTGGTATGAGACCTGATAAGTGTGATAGCATTACATGAGCACGATCTAAAATTATATCACTATATGCTTATATTTTATATCTGTTAGATCTACATTTGCATCGGGATTGTACAAATTTGTCCCTTAAAGTTAATTGAATTTCAACACAAAGTGCATGTTGGGTTGGATTCGTTTTGGCGTATAGTTGGGAAGATGAGTCAGCCGTGTTGTATTTTGATTTTCGCAAACAAATTGGTGTCTCCTATCAGGGTCATACTAGTGGAATTTTTGTCAAGGGAGATAGTGATCGGATTTAAATGACCCACGTGGTTGAGGCCGATGATCTAAGTTGGGTTTTTCAGAACGTAAGACTGTCGGGGTCTTGAATTGTGAACGCGTGTATCGCGGTTAGACAACTGGTAAGGGTTGGTTTGTAGATCGTACCAGAATCAAATACGAGAGGAAGAATTAACGGTTGGGACGTTATTGGTCACTATAACTAGCTTATGGTTTGGAAGAGAAAACCCATTTTCAAAGATCGGTTTAGAACCGAAATTTACCGAGTCTAAGGCTAAGACTTTATATTACTACTTACTAAATTCAACTCAATTCCATTTATTTATTTATTTATTTTATTTTTTATTAGTATAATTGTTTATTGTTACAATTTCATTTTATTTACTTTCTAAACATTTTCATCTCCCCTTACTTGTTTTGAACAAGTTCGTCACGAGTCGTAGGCAAGACTATTATCGCGACAATAATTCTAGTCGCAAGAATAGGCGAAATTAGATAATCAATCCCTGTGGATTCAACCTTACTACTCTGTACTATTATTTAGTGTTATTTTGTCGTAGAAATTTTTATTTTATGGTTTCGATGCCCATCAATACTTTAGTAGGGTCCATAGATACTGTCCCACTTGATATCACATGGCCTAGGTACTCTTTTATTGTGGCTGCAAAGGTATGCTTGTTTCTCTTTGCAAATAGCTGGTAGGATCTCAACCAGTGGAAAACCTCCTGCAAATGTTGCAAATGAGATGACCAATTCTGTGAATACACAAGGATGCCATCAAAAAATACCAGAACAGATTTTCACAACAAATGCTTGAAAACTAAGTTCATTAAAGCTTGAAATGTAAAGGGTCCATTAGTCAGCCCAAATGGCATGACTAAAAACTCATAATGCCCCTCATGAGTTCGAAAGGTAGTTTTAGAAATGTCATCTTTTATCCTGATTTAGTGGTAGCCAAATCGAAGGTCCAACTTGGAAAAATAGACAGCATTCTGAATTCATCGAGAAGCTCTTCTATCATTGGAATTGGAAACTTATCCTTTATCATAAGTTGGTTCAATTGCCTATAGCCCACGCACATTTTTCAACTTCCATATTTTTTTTAACCATCACTACAAGGGAAGCAAATGAGCTGCTACTATCTCTGATAATGCCAACTTGTAAAATTTCTGAACCTACCTTTCAATCTCACTCTTTTGCATATTGGGGTGCCTATAGGGCCTAATCTTAACCACTTCTGACTCATCTTTAAGATGAATCCCATGATCATGGAACCGTGGTGGTAGCAAACCAGTAGGTTCTTTAAAAATGTCAACGTAGTCATCCAACATTTGCTGCAGCTCTAGTGATATAGGTTCTATAATAGCTAATAAGACAGTTTGGGAGGGTGTAACCATGACCATTGCACAAGGTCCTAGGAACTGTCTTACTACGGATAAGTATTTGGCATATTGAGAAGTGCTAATCAGTTGGAGTGCACCAGGGGCAATGCCATGCAATTGACAACTCTTATTTTGGTAGAGGAACCTCATGGTGAGTAGATTAAATTCCTAGGTAATGGTGCTGAGAGACTGTAACTATTGGATTCCAAAGACTAAGTCACATCCCTTGACTGGTAAGACCAAAAAGCCAATAGAAAATTGCAACTCTTGTAATTCCCATTGAACTGATTGGCAGGTCCCTATAATAAATAAACATCCACCATCTGCTACAGTAACTTTAAGACTTTTCCCTTTTCTCACTAGCCATGAAAGTTGTCTAACCAACTTAGAGTTGATAAAATTATGTGTATTGTCAATGTCAACAAGCATAGTGATTGGAGTAGTGCCAATTCTTGCTACAACCCTAATGGTCTGAAGACCCTATGAACCTTGTAGAGCATGAAGGGATAGGTGCCTCAGTCACCTCTTCCTGTTGAACACTGTCCTTTAGCTTTAGACAATCTTGGTTTTCTTCACCCTCTCCATTAGAGGTAGAATCAAGTAGCATCTGATAAAATTGGGACTTAACACACTTGTTTCCTAGAGTATATTTGAAAGCACACCAATAGCAAAGCCCATTTTTCTTCTTGTCATTAATCTCAATTGGGGACAAGGATCTATTCCTACCTGAACCAGTAGGATGAGTTGAATTATTGGTCAATGTCATTGTCTTAGGAGAAGTAGAAGCAGGAAACAACTTGGACAGTTGAGCAGGTGATGGTAATAGTGTAACCCTATTTGAATTTGTCCCTAAGCCCGGAGAATAGTTTTTATTTTGAGATGCAGCTAGTTAATGAAGCTGATGAAGGCATCATGATAACTATCGACAGTTCTTGTCTGCTTGAGTGTGACCAGTTTAGTCATGGGGTCCTTATAGGTGTTAGATCCAAAACGCTCCCTATGGTAGTGAGCATAAGATGGCCAAGTCAGTGAATGGAACCCACCTTGGTGATGAGTGAAGAAGTGCCAATCTAATGCCTTCCCTTCAAGGTGGGGTATCACTGTTCGCACTTTAGCATGGCCTAGGATGTCCTCTACTTCAAGAAACTACTTGAGTTTGGCCCATCAGCCCCGATAATCTGAGCCATCAAATCAGGAAAACTCAAGTTTGGGAGATTTTTGCAAGGACTCCCAGTTGCCAAAACGCAACAAACTATTCAAGTCACTCAAAGGAGAGAGAGGTAGATGTTCCTTAGATGGAAATCCAAGTGGATGACCCCCTATCACTCCCTTCCTCTTGTCAAGTGCAGAAGCTATAGGCGTAGCTTGCGTGGAGTTGCCCAGATATTGCTCAAACAATCCCTTCATCTCCAATCTGAAATCATCCCTAAATTCCTTCATTTGAGCATCAAGGTTGCTATCTCACTAAGAAACTTCCAGCTGGAGCTTGGTCAACTCCTACTAAACCTGAGCTGCATCATTTTGTGATATAGTGATGACACCCTCGCTGGCCATGAGGAACATATGGCTCTGATACCCTTGTTACGAGCTAAACTACATCACACAGAAAAGAAGAATATAGAAGAAATATGAGATAATTAAGAGGAAGAAGAAAACTTGTTCAATTTTTGATTAACCTTATGTTGCACGAAACAACAAAAATAAGGAAGGAAAAAATGAAACCGTTGTAACAGACATTGCATACAGCTGTCAAAACAAACTAATGAAATGCATTGTTTCATTGACAACCCCAAACATAAAACGCACCAATCTCATAATAACTCAAAACACGTCGTTTGATTTAAATTGAAACGAAGATAAGAGCAGCATTTTGATAACTGCTTTTAACGACCATATCATACTTATGGTTCTAAGGAAAAAAAATTATCCTTTAAAAGTGTGTTTGGATGAGGAATTTGTGGGAGAGATTTCATTTGTATCAAGGTTTTCAAAATTCTAAAAATGAATTTACTTGTTTTGATAAATATATTAGAGAATTTAAAAATTTCTAGGAAATTTCAAGAGGGAATTTTAATAACTCAATTTCTTTTTTCAAACTTCAGCTAAATAGGTGGTTTTTCAAGATTCCCCCTTACTTTATTTGATCTAATACACATAGTTCCACTATAAGATAAAACCTTAAACTTCAAAAACTATTTTACTTAATTATAATAAGATTTTTAAATTTGTTTTTATTTATATTATTTATAAATTTTTACAAAAATAACTATATCCATATTGAATATTATTTATATTAGTTATTTTTAATATAATTATTATTTTTAAATTTGTAAAATTCTATTAATTTACTTTTTTCTACACCAATTATTTATTCAAACAAAGTAATTGCAAATCTAACATTCTAAATTTATGAATTCTAAAATACCAATATTTTAAAATTCTAAAAAACTTTAAAACTTTTCAGTAAAAAAAAAAAAAAAAAGAGAGCTTCAGCAGTAATTTTGGGAAGTAATGAAAAATAAAGCCTTTTAAGTTTGGTTTTCTAATTTGAACTAAATGTGTAATTATTATAGTCTTCAAAATCTGCGTCCAAATTAAAATTTGGTTAAAATAATCAAAATTTTGAATTTTATCATTTTCTTTAAATTTGTGTTTATATATATTCAAATAAAATGAATGCTTAATTTTTAATTTGTACCAAAATAACATTTTAATTTGTACTTAAATAAGTTTTATTTTTAAAATTACAATCGTTCCAATAGAATCAATCATTACAAACACTAAAAGGCTAGGCTAGTTTGACAATGCTTTTAAAAAATACTTTTAAAAAATGTCGTGAAAAAATATTTTTAAGAAATATTTTTTAATATGTTGTTTAAGATAAGACAAAACTTAAAACTAAGGACCTCAAAGTCTTGTAACCTTCACCTTACCAATAAGCCGAAGCCTCATTGGTTATATATAAATAAGGCTTAGTTTTTAGTTTGCTAACCTTTAACATGATATGAATTTTATGTGATTTTATATTTATATTTTAAATTCATTAAATAGAATATTTTTATTTTTATTTTATATAATTAATATTATTTGAATTATTTAAATCATAATTAAAGTCTAAATGGAATAATATAATAATAATAATAATAATAATAATAATAATAATAATAATAATAATAATAATAATAATAATATTCAAACATTTTCTATTTTACTTGTATTGTAATATCCTAAAATTGGGGCTGTGCGTTGGAATAAAAATTTCGAGTCGATAGGCCTTAGGGTCTGTTTTGATGAGTTTTAGGAGTTATTAGTACTCGGGGATAAAAGGGGAGTGTTTTGTAAAATTTTGAAAATTGAGGGCTAAAGAGGAAAATTTCGGAAGAAGGCCTTAAGATAAATTTTAGGAATTTCTTGGTACGAAAGGAGGCTTGGTATAGTGGCTAGGGGCGTGTGGGGGTTTTAATAGGTCGGGAGTTCGAGTCCTGAAGGCTGCATTTTATTTCGTTTTTGCAAGGGACGCATACAAGTAAGGGTCAAAAGATTTTTTTTATGCGGCTGTTATCATAAAATGCGAAGTGGCCGAGTGGCCAAGGACTTTGCGTGAGAACTAAGACTCGGAGGACTCGTGTTCGAGTCCTGAGGTTAGCGCATAAGGCGTTTTATTTTCTTTTAAGCGCTAGAACATAAAGCGCCAGTGATTTAGGGTTTAAAAGAAATTCGCAATGCATCATGTCATAAAATTCAATAGGGCCGAGTGGTTAAGAACTCTGCTGGGAAGTGGCGTCTAGGAGGACTCACGTTCGAGTCCAGGAGTTCGCACTGAAGCCTTCTGTTTTTGCTTTTAGCGCTAAAGGTGAAGGGAACTGGCAAGGTAAGGTTTAAAAGAAAATCTAACTAGATAATCGCATGCAACACACACTGGGCCGAGTGGCTGAGGCGTTGGAGAGTTCTCTCCAGGTCTCGGGTTCGAGACCTGGGGACAGCGCCTGAAGGTTATCCTTTTTGGCTTCTTTTCCAGGCATGAAATAAATGGCTGCATGGGCATTAAATGCAGCATGCACGCATGCAAGAATGGTTTAAAAGAATTTTCGAAGCAGTATTTGCATGAAAGTCTTAGTAGCAGAATTGGCAGGAAGTAGGGAGGGTCTTCCCCAGGTCTCGGGTTCGAGACTTGGGGGCAGCGTCTGGGGAATTTTATTTTTCCTTCTTGCAGACGTGGGTGGTTTTTGCATGGCCCATGCACGCGTGATCAAGGTCAAGGGGTGCTGAATATTTTTTATTCTTTTTACTATTATGGGTGTTGTATTTTAATTGTAAGAAAGAGTTTTGCTTTGGGGAAGGAAAAACGTGCAGCCAAGAGCTAATTGTGTTATTTTTTTTATTATTGTTTTGTTTATTAAATTGTTTTGAAAGAATAGAAGAGTTTGTCTGCTTGTGTTTTATTATTTTTATTATTTCTAGCAAGCATGAGTCCTGGTGTTAGAGAAAGGAGACATGTGCGGCATTGGTTTTGGAAATGAATGGCCG
This sequence comes from Gossypium australe, assembly GCA_005393395.2. NCBI lineage: Eukaryota > Viridiplantae > Streptophyta > Magnoliopsida > Malvales > Malvaceae > Gossypium > Gossypium australe. Next base: position 39,616,929 of record CM016619.1, read on the forward strand.
GCCTTGATCTTGTGATGCCAAAAAGCATGGCCAAATTCCATGCTTGGAATTTGTTTTCCATTTTTTTGTAGTTGGCCGAAAGAAATAGGAAAGAGGCAGGATTAAGCTTGGAATTTGTGGAAAATAGCAAAAGAGGGAGAGCATGACCGTGAAGCATGCTTGTGGGTGTTTTATTTTATTGTTTTGATATTTTATTAGATGATGTTTATTATTTTATTGTGTAGGAAATGATGAGGCATTATTATTTTTATTAGTTTGTTTTAATGAGGGGGGGATAAGAATAAATAATGTTTTATTGGTATTTGTTGTTGAAAATCTCAAAGAAATATGGGAAAGGAAAAGCATGGCCGGCCATTTGCTTAACAAAGCATGGCCGAATGCTTTGAATTGTTTTGGCTCTTCATTTCCATTTTTCTTGACCAAAAATAGAGATGAGAAGGAGCATGGCTGAAATGCATGCAAAAATTGTTGTTCCCCTCTTGCTCTTGAAGTTTAGCCGAATATGATTTACCTGGGAGCATTCATTTTCGATTTTTGTTTAGCAAGGAAGGTGGCCTTGCCTTGTTTTCTTCTCCCTACTTGTCTTGGCCGAAACTCTTTGTTTTATTTTGCCATTTTAGTGTTGGCCGAATCTTCCCTTCCCTTTTGTTTTGTTCTTTGGCCGAATCTAAGGGTGGTGTGGATTGCTTTTGGGTTTTGTTTTCAAGCGTTGGAGAAGGTAAATAGGTAAGGCTGAATCACCAATGGAGGGTGTTGACGATTCCGAATATTGGTAAGTATCTTAGTTAGCATTCGATCCCTCTTTCCCTTTTTCGTGAGCCAAATCATGTTGTTAGGCTTTGAGTATGGTCGATCGTTCTCTAAACTTTCCTATGTGTTCTTTTAGTGTTAATCGAAGGGAGGGAGCATTAAAGGAACCCATTGGGTTCGGCCATACAAGGAGATTGGTGATTACCAAAGCTAATAATCTTTTGAGACTTCTAAAATTTAGGTAAGCATTAAGTATATTTCTGCCAAGGACCTTTGTTCGTGTAAGAGCCGATTTTGATAATACTTTAGTATGACTCTCGGCCATGAGCTATGTTTTGGGCCTTGTAATAATCGAATGTTGACCTTGGATTTAAGAGGTGGCCGAATGTGAATAAGGCTTTAATAATGTGCTCTGTTGTGTGTAGCTAGTGTTAAGAAGCATAAAGGAGCCTATTGGCCTTGACTATTCAAGGAAATGGTAAGTATGATTTTCGGCCAAAGACCTCTGTTCATGGATTAATGTGTTTGCCGATTCTAACTATATTTTAGTAGGATTTTCGATGACTTCGAGAACTAATCGACAAGAACAAGTGATGTCTCGGGATCGAAATAAGCTAGGGGCTAATCGATTAATAACAGAAGCTTTCGGGACTTTAGTGGATATTACAGTTGATAGATCAGGATCTCGCTAAAGTCAGGTGCGTAGTTATCGCACTGTTCTCTTGCTGGTTTATGTATGTTATTGTAAATATACATGTTGTGCATGTTAGCCGAAATAAGGGCTGAGATGTTGGATACCCAAGGTGGGTGATCGTTCGATCAGGTGTGTAAGTTCTTACACACTTTATTAGTATAAATGGTTGTTATAATGATATTTTATCACTTATCATGTAGTATCGTTGCCTTGTGGGCATAAGCTTGGTTTTCGGGTAAGTCCCCTAATACTCGATCTATGATATATGTTGTGTATGCCATCATATGCTGTTAAATGCTATGCTATATACAAATGCATGATATATGGGATCATGATACTTTTTATGTAAGCATGATGATGGTGGGATTAATTGAGTGGAGGGGGCAGCGATATTCGTGTCGACGGGCACCAGTGTTTTGGTAACACATTGTGACTACGGTCACCAGAGGTTTGGTACCTCCAGAGGTTTGGCACCTCATAGCGTCTCGTCCCTGTGGCTTAGTACCACCGTGGGTTGGCCCCACATTTGAGATACGGGATCGACGCCAGTGATTTGGTATCACACGATGGGTTGGCCCCATCATTCGATTTGTGTCTTCGGACACCAGAGGTTTGGCACCTCCAGTGATTTGGTATCACATTTGTGACCTCGGTCACCAGTGGTTTGGCACCACACGTATTGACGGATATCGTGACTTTAAGTCACCAGTGGTTTGGCACCACCAGTGGTTTGGCACCACACGTATTGACGGATATTGTGACTTCGAGTCACCAGTGGTTTGGCACCACCAGTGGTTTGGTACCACACGGGGTAGAAAATGGAGTATGGATGGCTAGGTTGGGTTTCATAATTGCATACTCACTTCATAATTACATATTCATGTGTATGGACTGTGTGAATATGGGCTAAGCCCATATGTGGGGACATGTGTTATAGCTACGCACTGAGTCTTGGTGACTCACCCCTTTCCCTATCATTTCAGGTGAGTCGATCGTGGAGACGGAGCCGGAGAGGACTCGAGGTGGCCATGCTTGTTCTTCGGTTTTGAAGTCTTATTTCGTACCATTAAAGTTACTATTTGCTAAATTCGATTGGGTTGTAATATGGCCTCTTATTCTTTTATTATTATTCGTATGATTAAGTAGTAGTTTTTACCTTATTTCTAACGAACTTATGAACTGTTAAGCGAATTGGTAAAAGCAACGTTTTAAAAAATTAATACTCGTACGCGTTTTCAAAGATGTTACCATCGGGTAGCAAAAATTTTACCAAGTTATCAATAACCCTGATACTTATAAAAATCTAAATGATCAAATGGTTTCAAAAGAAAAGAAAAAGTTTTCAACCCCATCGTGTTTATCAAACCAAACTATTTTAGTTTTAGCAAACATTGTTTTACAAATTCCGCAATATTTTTGGACTTCCACTGTGAACACGAAATTTTCAAAACGTTTCAAAAAGTTTTTACTCCGTGACATACCAGATCCGGTCAAGGCTTGTGGGCCGGGTTTGGGGTGTTACAAGTTGGTATCAGAGCCTGGTTCAAAACTCGGCTGTGGGGGCCCAAGGCCCAAAAATGTTTTCTTGATAGTCTTTTGGGGAATATTATGAAAATGGTTTGGTTTAAACAGCATGGCACCAAGTCTCCGGCACCGATCCGCACGGGTAAGTACCTCTGACTATTGAGGTGATATGAATATGTCTCTGTTTATGAGCATGAATACGACTCTCTGTATTAGAGTAGCGAACTTGAGCTGAGCCCTTGTGTGATCGAAAGAACCACTTCTAAACACTTTAGTTCATAAAATTGTTCGCGATTAATCAGTAGAACACATTGTATAATGCATAAAACTTTTTAAGTCAGATTGCGCGAAAAGAGATGAGTTCTAGAGAACGTGGTCGAGGCGGAATGGCCGTTTCGGAACCCGTTAGATCGGGTCAGGGGTCTGATAATAAGGTATCACCTCCACCACCAACCCTTGATAGTGAGCAGCAAGATCAGACGAGGGATAATGCTGTAGTGTGCTGCGAGTTTTAGAGATGGTGGTTGGAGAAGGGGAAATATGAGAGCTCAAAAATCTGTTCCCGAGCGACTTCGAGCCAATGGAGCGGAGTTGTTTCGTGGTGTATCCGGCATGGCACCTAGTAAGGCTGAATATTGGTTGAAAGCAACCGAGCGAATTATGGATGAACGCGATTTGAGCCGAAGGAAAAAGTGAAAGGAATGGTGGCGCTACTTCGAGACGAGGCGTATCAATGGTGGCTCACGGCCCGGGATAGTATGACAGCTGACGACCTCACTCGGGAGTATGTCAAGACGACGTACCAGAAGAAGTATATCGGTACTCACTACATTGATGCTCAGAGAAAGGCGTTTTTGGGGCTGGTTCAAAGGAACAAGTCCGTGGCGGAATACGAGGCTGAATTCCTAAGGTTAAGCCGATATACTCAAGGGGTAGTTGCTTCGGAGCATGAACGATGTGTCCGGTTTGAGGACGGATTAAGGGACGACCTGAGATTATTGATAGCTCCTCGTCAGGAACGGGAGTTCGCGGTGTTAGTTGAAAAAGCTAAGATAGCTGAATGGATTAAGGACTCGATGAGGCAAAACAGAGATAAGGATAAGAACCGAAATAAGAGAAATTTTGGACCGTCTGAATCATCTAAGGGTCTTCGGAAAAGACTAAGGATTAAAAATTTTACTCGTATGACTAAACCAGCTACGGGAAATCGGAGCTGTCCGTGTGCTCAGTGCGGAAGATACCATGATGGCGAGTATTGGAACCGGAATTGAAGATGTTTTAGGTTTAAGTCTAAGTCTCACTTGATTAAGACTGTCCTTAAGTGATGGAAAGGGCGCGAAGTCAAGGACGTGGAACTTCAAGCTGAGATGCTAAGGGCTTGGATGCGAGGCCCGAGGATGTGATAGTAGGTGAGTTTCTTGTTATGGAATATCTTTTATTATTTGAGTTATAAGATCGGTTCATATCTGTACTATTGGTGAAGTGCTTGAAATTTGGATGTGAACTTAGAAACTGTGCTTAGAAGGTAAGATAGTTCGTGTTTGTATGCTAGTGGAGTATGGAACCTTGAATACGAATCTCGAGATAGTATATAAGGGATGTGTTAGTTTTATAGAATCAGAGTGCGCAGCATAAGCGTAGTGCGGATGTTCGTTAGTTAGCAATTTCGAGGACGAAATTGTTTTAAGGGGGGTAGATTTGTAATATCCTAAAATTGGGGCTGTGCGTTGGAATAAAAATTTCGAGTCGATAGGCCTTAGGGTCTGTTTGATGAGTTTTAGGAGTTATTAGTACTCGGGGATAAAAGGGGAGTGTTTTGTAAAATTTTGAAAATTGAGGGCTAAAGAGGAAAATTTCGGAAGAAGGCCTTAAGATAAATTTTAGGAATTTCTTGGTACGAAAGGAGGCTTGGTATAGTGGCTAGGGGCGTGTGGGGGTTTTAATAGGTCGGGAGTTCGAGTCCTGAAGGCTGCATTTTATTTCGTTTTTGCAAGGGACGCATACAAGTAAGGGTCAAAAGATTTTTTTTATGCGGCTGTTATCATAAAATGCGAAGTGGCCGAGTGGCCAAGACTTTGCGTGAGAACTAAGACTCGGAGGACTCGTGTTCGAGTCCTGAGGTTAGCGCATAAGGCGTTTTATTTTCTTTTAAGCGCTAGAACATAAAGCGCCAGTGATTTAGGGTTTAAAAGAAATTCGCAATGCATCATGTCATAAAATTCAATAGGGCCGAGTGGTTAAGAACTCTGCTGGGAAGTGGCGTCTAGGAGGACTCACGTTCGAGTCCAGGAGTTCGCACTGAAGCCTTCTGTTTTTGCTTTTAGCGCTAAAGGTGAAGGGAACTGGCAAGGTAAGGTTTAAAAGAAAATCTAACTAGATAATCGCATGCAACACACACTGGGCCGAGTGGCTGAGGCGTTGGAGAGTTCTCTCCAGGTCTCGGGTTCGAGACCTGGGGACAGCGCCTGAAGGTTATCCTTTTTGGCTTCTTTTCCAGGCATGAAATAAATGGCTGCATGGGCATTAAATGCAGCATGCACGCATGCAAGAATGGTTTAAAAGAATTTTCGAAGCAGTATTTGCATGAAAGTCTTAGTAGCAGAATTGGCAGGAAGTAGGGAGGGTCTTCCCCAGGTCTCGGGTTCGAGACTTGGGGGCAGCGTCTGGGGAATTTTATTTTTCCTTCTTGCAGACGTGGGTGGTTTTTGCATGGCCCATGCACGCGTGATCAAGGTCAAGGGGTGCTGAATATTTTTTTATTCTTTTTACTATTATGGGTGTTGTATTTTAATTGTAAGAAAGAGTTTTGCTTTGGGGAAGGAAAAACGTGCAGCCAAGAGCTAATTGTGTTATTTTTTTTTTATTATTGTTTTGTTTATTAAATTGTTTTGAAAGAATAGAAGAGTTTGTCTGCTTGTGTTTTATTATTTTTATTATTTCTAGCAAGCATGAGTCTTGGTGTTAGAGAAAGGAGGCATGTGCGGCATTGGTTTTGGAAATGAATGGCCGGCCTTGATCTTGTGATGCCAAAAAGCATGGCCAAATTCCATGCTTGGAATTTGTTTTCCATTTTTTTGTAGTTGGCCGAAAGAAATAGGAAAGAGGAAGGATTAAGCTTGGAATTTGTGGAAAATAGCAAAAGAGGGAGAGCATGACCGTGAAGCATGCTTGTGGGTGTTTTATTTTATTGTTTTGATATTTTATTAGATGATGTTTATTATTTTATTGTGTAGGAAATGATGAGGCATTATTTATTTTATTAGTTTGTTTTAATGAGGGGGGGATAAGAATAAATAATGTTTTATTGGTATTTGTTGTTGAAAATCTCAAAGAAATATGGGAAAGGAAAAGCATGGCCGGCCATTTGCTTAACAAAGCATGGCCGAATGCTTTGAATTGTTTTGGCTCTTCATTTCCATTTTTCTTGACCAAAAATAGAGATGAGAAGGAGCATGGCTGAAATGCATGCAAAAATTGTTGTTCCCCTCTTGCTCTTGAAGTTTAGCCGAATATGATTTACCTGGGAGCATTCATTTTCGATTTTTGTTTAGCAAGGAAGGTGGCCTTGCCTTGTTTTCTTCTCCCTACTTGTCTTGGCCGAAACTCTTTGTTTTTTTTGCCATTTTAGTGTTGGCCGAATCTTCCCTTCCCTTTTGTTTTGTTCTTTGGCCGAATCTAAGGGTGGTGTGGATTGCTTTTGGGTTTTGTTTTCAAGCGTTGGAGAAGGTAAATAGGTAAGGCTGAATCACCAATGGAGGGTGTTGACGATTCCGAATATTGGTAAGTATCTTAGTTAGCATTCGATCCCTCTTTCCCTTTTTCGTGAGCCAAATCATGTTGTTAGGCTTTGAGTATGGCCGATCGTTCTCTAAGCTTTCCTATGTGTTCTTTTAGTGTTAATCGAAGGGAGGGAGCATTAAAGGAACCCATTGGGTTCGGCCATACAAGGAGATTGGTGATTACCAAAGCTAATAATCTTTTGAGACTTCTAAAATTTAGGTAAGCATTAAGTATATTTCTGCCAAGGACCTTTGTTCGTGTAAGAGCCGATTTTGATAATACTTTAGTATGACTCTCGGCCATGAGCTATGTTTTGGGCCTTGTAATAATCGAATGTTGACCTTGGATTTAAGAGGTGGCCGAATGTGAATAAGGCTTTAATAATGTGCTCTGTTGTGTGTAGCTAGTGTTAAGAAGCATAAAGGAGCCTATTGGCCTTGACTATTCAAGGAAATGGTAAGTATGATTTTCGGCCAAAGACCTCTGTTCATGGATTAATGTGTTTGCCGATTCTAACTATATTTTAGTAGGATTTTCGATGACTTCGAGAACTAATCGACAAGAACAAGTGATGTCTCGGGATCGAAATAAGCTAGGGGCTAATCGATTAATAACAGAAGCTTTCGGGACTTTAGTGGATATTACAGTTGATAGATCAGGATCTCGCTAAAGTCAGGTGCGTAGTTATCGCACTGTTCTCTTGCTGGTTTATGTATGTTATTGTAAATATACATGTTGTGCATGTTAGCCGAAATAAGGGCTGAGATGTTGGATACCCAAGGTGGGTGATCGTTCGATCAGGTGTGTAAGTTCTTACACACTTTATTAGTATAAATGGTTGTTATAATGATATTTTATCACTTATCATGTAGTATCGTTGCCTTGTGGGCATAAGCTTGGTTTTCGGGTAAGTCCCCTAATACTCGATCTATGATATATGTTGTGTATGCCATCATATGCTGTTAAATGCTATGCTATATACAAATGCATGATATATGGGATCATGATACTTTTTATGTAAGCATGATGATGGTGGGATTAATTGAGTGGAGGGGGCAGCGATATTCGTGTCGACGGGCACCAGTGTTTTGGTAACACATTGTGACTACGGTCACCAGAGGTTTGGTACCTCCAGAGGTTTGGCACCTCATAGCGTCTCGTCCCTGTGGCTTAGTACCACCGTGGGTTGGCCCCACATTTGAGATACGGGATCGACGCCAGTGATTTGGTATCACACGATGGGTTGGCCCCATCATTCGATTTGTGTCTTCGGACACCAGAGGTTTGGCACCTCCAGTGATTTGGTATCACATTGTGACCTCGGTCACCAGTGGTTTGGCACCACGTATTGACGGATATCGTGACTTTAAGTCACCAGTGGTTTGGCACCACCAGTGGTTTGGCACCACACGTATTGACGGATATTGTGACTTCGAGTCACCAGTGGTTTGGCACCACCAGTGGTTTGGTACCACACGGGGTAGAAAATGGAGTATGGATGGCTAGGTTGGGTTTCATAATTGCATACTCACTTCATAATTACATATTCATGTGTATGGACTGTGTGAATATGGGCTAAGCCCATATGTGGGGACATGTGTTATAGCTACGCACTGAGTCTTGGTGACTCACCCCTTTCCCTATCATTTCAGGTGAGTCGATCGTGGAGACGGAGCCGGAGAGGACTCGAGGTGGCCATGCTTGTTCTTCGGTTTTGAAGTCTTATTTCGTACCATTAAAGTTACTATTTGCTAAATTCGATTGGGTTGTAATATGGCCTCTTATTCTTTTATTATTATTCGTATGATTAAGTAGTAGTTTTTACCTTATTTCTAACGAACTTATGAACTGTTAAGCGAATTGGTAAAAGCAAAAAAAATTAATACTCGTACGCGTTTTCAAAGATGTTACCATCGGGTAGCAAAAATTTTACCAAGTTATCAATAACCCTGATACTTATAAAAATCTAAATGATCAAATGGTTTCAAAAGAAAAGAAAAAGTTTTCAACCCCATCGTGTTTATCAAACCAAACTATTTTAGTTTTAGCAAACATTGTTTTACAAATTCCGCAATATTTTTGGACTTCCACTGTGAACACGAAATTTTCAAAACGTTTCAAAAAGTTTTTACTCCGTGACATACCAGATCCGGTCAAGGCTTGTGGGCCGGGTTTGGGGTGTTACATGTATGAAAATACTTAAATATTAAATGCTAATAAATCAATTTTATAGTGATAAGATTTAGTTTCATATTATATAATTTACACATCAAATATATAAATATATTATTTTTTTAAGATTTAATGATTATGTATAAGATTTATAAATGGATAAATACATCAAGTACAAGTACAAAATCCTAGATTTTAAATCATAAATGCATTTGTCAACTATAATTTTTTTATTTTTGGTTTCCTAACCTAAGACTTACAATCATACCAAAACTTTTTTTTTTCATATAAAATAGTTAAAATTTAAATTTAGTTATTGAATACTAATCTTATTAGCATTGACATTGTTGATAGTGTAAGAAAACATAAATTCGAACGTGATAAAATGTATTTATTTTTTAATTTAAAGGTTAGGAAGTGATTATAGATAACTTTAAATATTCCCTAAAAAAATATAACAATTGTCGAAATTATTTTTGTTTTGAAAAACGGGGTTGACTTTTAAAATGAAAATGGAGTCGCCACCAATCTTTTTTCGAAGTGTGATCGGGTAAAACATTTTGATTTATTAAAATAATAGTTTTGGTCTACAAAATTTGAGAAAACGGGCTCGAGAGTCGGTTACGCACGAAAAAAGATTAGCACCCTCGTAACGCCCAAAAATTGGTACCTAATTGATTAATTAACGTCCTAATGTCGAAAATTTAAAAAAAAAATTAAGATACAATCCTCTTTAAAAACCTGAATAAATCGAATTTGATGTTAAGACCTCCTTGTCCCGAAGTAATAAGATGTCACATCCAGTAAGTTAGGATACAACATTTTAACCCTCGAAACTAAGCTTGTCTCATGCATTAAATTTAAAAAAGATATTCGGTTATTTAGATAAAAAAATCGAAACCCAATAAGTTAGGGCACGATTTTCTCAAAGCTCCAAAGTACCGAATATCCAAAGTACCGAATATTGCCTTATTTTTAAAAATTTTCCTTTTTAAAATTGGGGAAAATTGGCGCAATATTAATACAATGCGTAAAAACTCTGATAAAAAAACGACAATATGAAAATACAAATAAACAATTTATAAAATACATAATGGCAATTATTTAAATACTAACATCAATAATCAAAGACCAATGAATTTAAAACAAAGAGTATAAAATAAAAAATATATAAGGCAAAATAAAATGTAAACAAATTTAAAAATAATGAATTTGAAAATGAATAATAAGGGAAAAAGAAATTTGAAATCAATAATATACAAATCAATAAATAAATTATATAAAAAAAAATAGGTAATATATGTATAAGTTTGGAATAATAATATATAAAAAATGAAAATAGGTAATATATAAAGTAATAATATATAAATGAGTTTAAAAATAAATAGTGTAATAAAGAATTTAAAACAAGTTATACACAAAACATCTAAAAAATAAATGGTATATAAAATAGATAGTATAAAAAAAAATTACAATTGATAATATATGGAAAAAAAATGTAAAGCAAATAATCAAACAATTTAAAATGGATGATTTATAACACGATTTTTTTTAAAAATAAACATGTGTGACATAATATTAAAAACAAATAAAGTACATAATTGATGGAAGAAAATAAAAGAATGATAAGAATAGTTAAATGAATGAACAATATGTAAATAAGAAAGTTAATAGATAAATAAACGAATAAAAGTAAAAGAATAATTAATGATTAAACAATTAAATGGATAAATAAAAATGTAACACCCCAAACCCGGCCCACAAGCCCTGACCGGATCTGGTATGTCACATAGGAAAACGTTTTGAAATATTCTTAAAAGTAAAACCGTTAAAATTTTTGTTGCCTTTATTAAAACATTTTTGTGACTTAAAATATTCTAAGTAAAAATTTAGGTTGTTATAAAATACCGGATTCAAACTTTATTATATATAAATTTAAGAAAATAAAACCATTTGCAAATAATATCTCAATTGTCATTCCATAATGAAACATAATGACAAAGATACTTAATAAAGATACTTAAATACTTTGATGGCCTTATTACAACGCAACAATAAAATGAAAATAAAGTGAAAATAAACCACAGTCTGTTTAAATCAAATTTTCCATTGCATGGCCACCTCGAGTCCATCCGGCTTCTCATCCGCGATCTACGAGTCACCTGAAAAAGTTAAGGGAGAAGGTGAGTCACCAAGACTCAGTGTATAACCCCTCCCCCGATTAATGCAACAGCTTACACAATTCATAACTAAGTATAGCATGCACCCAACCTAGCCATCCATAACTCCTTTTTCTACCCCGTGTGGTACCAAACCACTGGTGGTGCCAAACCACTGGTGACCTGAAGTCACGATATCCATCAATATTGTGGTGCCAAACCACTGGTGACCCAAAGTCACAATTAATATATGTGGGGCCAACCCACGTGTGATACCAAATCACTGGCGACAATCCTGTAATATCAACCGTGGGGCCAACCCACTGTGGTGCTAAACCACTGGGACAAGTCACTATGAGGTGCCAAACCTCTGGTGACCAAAGTCACGAAATATGTGGTACCAAACCACTGGAGGTACCAAACCTCTGGTGTCCCAAAGACACGGATATCACTTCCCCTCCCTCATATCACCCTCAATAATATGCATATAAAAATCATGCCAATCATGCTTAAATAATAGCACACTGAATTCATTAAAGGCCATATTTTCATATACCACATATACCAAATATGTCATGCATCATCATGCATCATATAACAAGCTCATATCGAAACGAACTTACCCGAGCCCTTGCTCATACCCTTACGGTATCAATCCAGATCTACACATATCCGATTTAACACAACAATTTATTAACAATTTATTAGCTATAAGTGTGTAAGTACACACCTGTTACTATCGCGAATCCTAGATCCCGAAGATCCGATCTACTGTGCTATATCCCTTGACCCTATATTCGGCCAACATCCAAGTTAGAGACATAGGCCTTCGGCTATAACAACTAAATCCCAAAGGCTCACTTGCGGCACTTACCTTAAACTGATTTGGTTTCCAACCAAATCCGAAGCCACACGCTGGATTCCTTGCAATCGGCCAAACCTTAGATCCATACAACATTTAGCTTTCGACTTTTCCCAAATACCTAATGGAAAGACTAAAGGGGATTCCTTACCATAAACTTACCAAATCGATTAGCAGAGAATGGAGGCTTAAATCGACGGCTTCAAAATCCCGAAGTTCCTAGATGAAATAGGTTTCAAAGAGTGGTTAGCCAAACCATCAACAAATGCCGGATTTTGGCTTTTTCCTTCATATAAGTCGACAGAGAAAAAGAAAATATGGGAGGAGGGTTTCGGCAATCACTTACCCCTTACAAACCGATTGAAGAAGAAATCCCGAAAAGAATCTATGCCCACCTAATATTCGGCCAAAGTAGATCTAGTAAAAGAGAAAAGATTTCGGCTAAAGAGTGGAGTAGATTCGGCTAGAGGACAAGAAAAATAATGAAAAGGGAGATAGGGGTTTCGGCAAAGAAAGGGGTAGAGAGGGTTTGGTTAAAGCAAAAAGAAGAAAAGAAGAAGATGATAATGGTGGTTTCGGTTTGAAGAAAGAAGAAAAGGAGAGAACAAAGAGGTGGAAGATGAGGGAGTAGGGGGAGATTAGGCTACTTAAAAAAGAAAAAGAATTAAAACGTGAAAGAATAAAGAGCTTAGGACCTTAAGGGCATTCGGCTAGTGCTTGATGAAGGAAAAAGTTTCGGTCTTTGTATATGCTAGCCGAAAATGTCAATAGGTGCCTTAAGAAAATTCGGTACCCCTCCTTTACGTATCTCCTAGCCGTTTACTCCTCTCCAACAAAGAGTCTAAGATTCGGCCAACACCTTGAATCATTCTTGGCCAACCGTTTAAGATTATTCAAATATAATCTCTCTTATCACCCATTTAAACTAAATAAAAAAAAAACATTTATCTTCTATCCCACCTCTTCAAATAGATAAATAAAATAAAATAATAATACTCCACTCTTCCAGCCGAATTTAAAAGCACCCACCAATCTTATCCTCACCCATTTGAGAGTCCATGTGCAGACCACCAGCTCTCTTCCCTTCACGCCAATATGCAAAAAATAACCCCATTTGCTGCCCATGCTACTCGAACATGGGACCTGCTGGTACAAGCTGCAATAACGCCCCTAGCCATTCTGCCAAGGCGTTTCTTTGTGACATAAACTCGTCACAATTTCTTTTAAGAGCTCCTCCGTTAGCTCCCCCTTATCTTAACGCCAAAAGCCAAAATACATCACCCTTCCTTGCTGCCCACGTTGCTCGAAGACCTCAAGGCGTCACTTCCAGGCCCTTAAGTGGCGCCTCAAGCCCACCCAACCAAGGCACCTTTTGGTGTCCAAAAACCATTCATATTTCCTTAAAGCCGTCTTCAGTCCAACCTCCCTTCTTGACGCAAACTACAAAAAAAAAACACTCCCATGCCCTCAAGACTCGACCCTCCCCTGAAGCCCCTTGCACCTTAACGCCCCAAGCCTTTGCCAAAATTTCTTGTGTCCTAAACCCACAAAATTTCTTTTAAGGCCCCTTGCCCAGTTTCCCCTTTTTACCTAAAATCCAATATTTTTTCAAAGTTTTTCCCCTTCACCCAAAGTTCTCAAAACCTCCTAAAATATATCCAACCACACTTAAATCCTACAAACCCTTGAGTTATGCTCCAAACGCATGACCCCTAATCTAGGATGTTACAAAAAAAAAAAGTTAAAAAAACGCATAAGTTAACCTAACTCCCGCAATATGAGGATTCAACGAAATTCCTCTACCAAAATCTAACTCAAACGGAAGCAACTCAAAAAGAAACGAAGATGAGCGAAGAACAAAATAAGAACAAGCCACCACTACAGGAAAACAGACTTTTTGCTGCCTTTTTGTTGCTTTTAGCGGCGCTTTTATGCGCCGCTAAAACTATTTGCGGAGCTTTTACAAGTGCCGCAAAAAAATGTCGCTATAAAAACCGCCGCTAAAATTTGCAACGTTTATTTTAAAAAACGCCGCTAAAGATCATGACTTTTAGCGGCACTTTTATAGAAAACGCCGCTAAAGGTCATAAAAAATAAAAAAAATTAAAATATTATAAAAACGCCACAAATCCATTCCCAAAAAATTAAAATGGCTATTAGATGTCAATTCCAATATACATGTCAATGCATACTACATAATAAAACAAATATGAGCAAAGCATATATATGTTATGTATATTTCCTATGACAGATTGCTTGATATTTAATCTTGAGAATGATTAGCAAGTAGGTGCATCCAGAATGTGTCACCGGCCTGGAACCATCTACTGCAAATATCCTTGCTACAAAATTGTCATACATGTGCAAAATTATAGGTCAAGTCACAAACATTTACACAATGGAGAACTGAGATGATGATGCGGGTTCAGAAGAGATAAGAAGGAACTAGATCTCACAAACCTTGGACTAGAGAGCTTAGTGGCTAAAGTTGATGGGGCATTCCGTGTGTTATTGCACATAATGTTTCTGTTGCATTACCATGAACTTCGGGTGGGCACTAGACGTTTTAAAAAAACATGTTGTGAGACACTTGTTACAAAGTATGACATGTCATTACAAGGATAAAATAGAAAATTTGCACTTACTGATGGATTCAATTTATCCACGATCATTTCTAGCAAACTGCTATCAGCTAACCATTGCATTGCATCCAAAAAATTAGGATACACATGATCATCAGTACCTACTAACCGAACCAAAACCTGTGAAAAGGCACAAACGTATATCAAATTTCACCCAAAAATATTTAATGAAAAACCATATGAAACCCACTGCTGCAATAAAATAACAAAGAAAATCTTGGTTACCTCCAGATTCCTATCAAATCAACCAGTTGGCGCAACACCTCTTGATGTGTCTGTTAACAAATTGTCTCAGTAAATCCCTATAAATAGATTAAAAAATATATTCTATCTTTTGTAGTTAATGGATCATAAACTACCAACAAGCTCAACTTTGTCATGCAAATTACTAGGTTTACAGCATTTTACCATGCCAAATCCAGAGAACCAGCTCACTAGAGAAAAAGGTTTAGATAAAGTCCACAGAATTTATTACAACACTAATTAAGCATGTTTAACTATGCTTATAGATGAAAAATTTTTATAGCTGGATCATGCATGTCCATGTCAAATAAACTATGCAAAGCTCAATTTTGGGAACAACATAAAGTTCAAATAGGAGGTGCAATTCATAGAAGAAGCTTACAACATATTTGCAAGAAGTCTAAGTGATAAAAGCTTTACTTACTTGGACGTAGTGCATAAGTGGAATAGTCTTCCGTAGCATGAGGCATATAACAACCTAATGTCCAAAGGAAATGGAATGTATCAAGTGGTGATAATAAGCAAGTAGTAGTCATAGAAAACATGACATAAAAAACACACAGAAAAAATCAGAACATGAACAACACACCTTGCTGAAATAACCAGCTAGCAAAGCACTATGAGAACGGTTCGGTTCCAAGAAGGAGAAAAGCAAGTTCATGAACTGCAACAAAGAAAAAGCATATGAAACAAAACCCATAGCAATTTCCATAACTAAAGATGCATAATCAAGAATGAAAATGGAACCCATACCTCTTCATCCTCAATTAAAGTCTTCAGAATAACATCAATCTCACATGTAAATATCTCACAGGCAATGAATGGGAACCTACACATAAAAATGAAAAGATCATCAAGAAAAGAGAAGAATTAACATCAGAAAAGTTACAAGACAAGAAAACAGTAAGAAATCTAGTCAATATCATTCCAGATGAAAATGACATACTTGAAGGTCCATTTGCTGTCATCATCTTCTGAAGGTTCTTCGACAATATATTGCAATAACTGCTCAACGTGGGCTCTATCTCGTAGACTGAACATTAAAGAATTAAGTACGTAATGAGTCTCAAGCAAGACTAATTCTCACTCAAATTACACAAACCCTTCATAATTTTAATTGTAGCAAATAACTTCTACATACCAACCAATTACAACAGAGTATAAAATGATAAAATATAGAATACATAATGAAAATTAAGGAAAGGCATGAAAATTACAAATTGATTAGTCGACTATTTAAAGCTTTGCACTCTTGGATTATTTCTTCCTCGTCAAGAAGCTCTTCCAAAGTAAAGTTTTCCTTGTCTAATATCGACTCCACCTACAAAAGAATATCAACCAATGAAACTAACCAAATCCCAATAAATACACTCATCAATGTCCTTTAGAACAATTCACTTGAAATGGAGAACCAGCACCAATCTAGAAAATAATTGATCATGTAAACTTAATTAAAACACTAAATTCTTCCATCACCAAGAAATAAGAGTGCAACTAATTGAAATATAAATATGCTTATATAGGTGTCTAATTAAAATATAATTATATTCATATAAGCGTGTATCTAGACACACAACAACTTAATGATCTTCACATATTTGGCATTAGAACACTAAAGCACCATAAAATACCAAAAGACAGAGGCATTACAACCACATTCTTTATTATATTTAACTAGAACAAAAAGAATGTAAAATGAAGAACTCAATTATAATGATAGGATAAAGATTGAAAATCTTGGAGACAAGTCCTCTCTGCTAACCAGCTTAAAAAGCTTGGAGATAAGTCCCTATTTTCTTTTGTTATATCAACGCAGTAGCTGGTTTGACAAATGGGGCAACCTTAGCTCCATAGCCTGCTTAGACTAGTGCTCTTAATCCAGATTGAAAATCTAATATGTAAAAATCAGCAATATATTCCTTCTCTTTAGGGCAATTTGGTTGCGATCTCCCTCCATCATCAGTCCTTTTCATGCACAACTTCTTTTATACCGTAGCGGTTATCTAACAAATGGAAATGCAAATAAAACCTGCCTTTAGAAAGTGATCAACAAAGCTTTGACTTAAGCTAAAAAATCAAAAGTGATCATACTTCTGTGACATATCAGTTAATTTCCAGTAGATTACATTAGGAGATAAAAGGTACATATAGGGGGGGAAAATTTCCAACAAACCGATAAAATTTTCTCACCGATTAAATCATCATTTTTGAATTAAAAAGTGGGCATAAATGTTTCATTCTTTCACAGCAAAAGCGAACACCTAACACACTATATCGCTTATGTCCAAATTCTCTTCATAAAATTATCAATAATTTTCAAAGTTGGTAGTTATTTCTTTTAATAATATTACCTTCAAAGATTGTACTCGAATAAATTTTTTAATAATGCAATTCGTTTTATTATTGCACTCAAAAATAATATATCAAACAATTATTCACATCCAATATTTGTTAACAGAAAAATAAAATACAATGAAAATGCAGGGGATTGAAGCCAATGCCTAGATCTCACATGCAAAACGAGCTCTCTACGCCTTTGAGCTACATCCCCTCATGATTAACATTATATAAAGATCTTTGATTCTGCTCTTATTTTAGAGTCTGAAGCTAGGGTGTTTGGTGAGTAATCAACAAATTTATCTTTTCTCCCACAACAACAAAACATGTTTAGTTTAACGTTTACTACCATTCCTCAAAGTAGAAAGTTCCTTTTAAACTTTATTTCTTGTTTGGAAGAGATTCATTTAAAAAAATATATATCAAAACCATTCAAGTTTTCGTTGTATTTGTTTTGGATGAGCTTTTTATTTAGGGTTTATATGAAAAATAAATATTTAAATTATATAATTTTTTGAAATGACACTCTGAAGTAGGGGAAAACAAATAAAAGCAGAAACAAGAACCTGAGATAAAAACCTGTTTTGCAAAATCCAGACCAGCTTCACGGAAGGCTTTCTGTACTTCCAATAGGCCATTTCTTGTTTCAGGGGTACCTCCACTCTGACTAGATATCTTTTTATCAGTTTATCAGATAAATACATACTAGATATCTTTTTATCAGATAAATACATAAAATATTTCATATAACCCCATAAATCAAAGAATAATGAAACAAGAAAACCAACAGTATAGAGATTAAGGATGAATTGACGCAGACCTTTGAAATCACAATTACAAGAGTAGAAGTCAACTCAGGCCCCAACTGTGCTATTTGATGATCGATTCCAGCAGGATCTGTATTATCAATGAATCTTATCTGCCAGCCAATAAAGAAAACAAGTTATTAATAATAGCCTATTCCAATCATATACATATAGTTAAAACCTAAAATCATTCCGTTGCAAAGCTAATAAAAAACTCGAAACTGAAGTTAGAACATTGCTGTAACAAATGTATCAGCAGACTAAACCCTCAAAGCTCATTGCCAATAAATAATGAAGTGTACTATTCAACTTAATAAGACTACTTTAAAGAACAAACCTACTCACACAAAATTGGATCAAATTGTTCAAAAAAGAGAAACAAAATTGGCCTTGTACTCCGAGTGAAATCCAAAGAGCATACCTTAAGAGGAGGATTATCAGGAGCCAATGCTTCCGCGACGAACTGCGGGCCCAGAGACGAACCTCCAATGCCAGCTGAGAGTATTTGAGTAAAACAACCCTCTGGAGAAGAACGTGGTTTAATCTGCAGTTTAAAAACGGATTAAACAATTTGATTACTTAAAAAATCCACGATCGATTAGTTTGTAACTGCGAGTTAAAGCCGAATCGCCAAAACTAACCTTACCGCTGATGACGCTATCAGCGAAATCGCAAACGGCGGCGAGAGTTTTATCGATCTGAACTTGCAGAAACGGATTCGGCGCGAGTTTCGCATTCCTCAACCAATAGTGGCCAACCATCCGTCCTTCATCAAGATTGGCGATGGCGTCTCTTTCCAGTTCCTTCATCAGTTTTCGTTTTCTTCTTTTTCCTTTTAACAGATTTCTTACTTTTCAAATCCAAATCTGTCTCTTCACGGCCACCACTGGTACCAGCTACATCAGATCCCCCGCGTGACGACGAAGCCAAACCCACCACAGAAAAAACGTCTGGGTCATCGAAAATGCCGTGGTATCCTTCACTAAACGGTGACACGAAAGCTATGGTTTTTATTTTATTTGACCTTTACTGTCATTGGATTTAGCTGTTGAAATGCAAAATTTTCAAGATAAATGTTCGCGGCATAAAATTGGGGATGTAGGGGAGGGGTGAAACGGCGTTGTTTGAATGGAAATTTTTTGTGGCGTTTTTAACGCCACTATAGCTTAAATTTTTGTGGCGCTTTCTCAAAAAAGGCCACTATTGCTCAATTTTATTTTTTTCATTTTTAATATATTTTTATTTTTTAATATTATTTTTAATTGAAATATGGACTAAAATATTAAAATTTAAATTTTTAAGTTTTTAATTTTTAATTTTTATTTTTTAATTTTTAATTTTTTTGAAAATTTTTTAATTTTTAAATTAACATAAAAAATAGTATCATGTCATGTGAATTAACTTAAATTAAATTATTAATTTAAAAAAATAGTTCACCTCAAGTTTTAAATAACTTAAATTAAATTCTTACTTTAAAAAAATTGAACTGATATTTTTTAAACGGAATAATGACTAAAACTTTTTAACTTTTTAAACATAACAACTTATATGACAATTTACATGGATTCATTTTTTTAATTTATAAACTTTTTATTTTTATTTTATTTTCTTTAAATTTAAAAATTCAATTTAACAAAGCTTAAGTAAACCTTAAATCCTAAACCATTAATATATGCAAAGTTTATCTATTTATCTCTTAAATAATTTAAACTATAATCATAATTTTATATATTAAAATTAATATTATCTCTTTTACAATTATATAAGAATTATTTAATGTATAAATTAAAAGACACTAATTAATCTAAACCCTAAACCCCTATCCCATATCCCATAAACCCTAAATCATAAATATTTATATTTATCTTATTTTGATTTATATTCTAAAAAGTCCAAGATGAATAACATTTTTATCAAAGCCTTAAACCCTAAAATCCTAAGCCCTAAACACAAACCCTAAACCCTAAACCCCAAAAAATACGCAATCTCATCATTTTTATAGCATATATTTTTATAAGTTTTTAATGATTAAATCAAATTTGATATTCTGTCTTCATTCGATAAACCCGTGAACCTTAAACCATACACCCACAAACCCATAAACTCATAAACTCAAGCCATAACTTTAATCCTAAGACTAACCGTAAATCATAAACTCTAAACACTAAATATTGAAATACTGAACTCGAAACCCTAGTCAGCCCATACAAACCACTAAACCTTTAATTATAACCTTAAACCCTAAATATTTAGATAAATTTTGAATATGATATATTCTTTCAATATTTTAGGAAATTTAAATAACATTTTCAATTTACTAATTAATTTTGTTTCTCTCCAGATGCATGGGTCGGGTTACCAATTTTTTTAATTTTAATAAATATAAAGCTTATCTGTTAGATCTCTAAAATAATTTAAACTATAATTATAATTTTAATATATATATATATAAGAAATTAAATAATTTAGACTATAATATATATATATATATAAAGTCTGTTTTCTTATAGTGGTTAAACCCTAAATATAAATTTTATAAGGGACAAAAGTAATTAAAATAGAATGCTAATGCTTACATAGACCCTAAAATAAATTATTTTTTTATTCATAACCCTAACCCCTAAGGCCTAATAGCCAACCCCTAAAATCATAACCCTTAAATTATTTATTTTTGCGGCGTTTACAAAAAAACGCCACTAATTCTCGATCTAGCAATGCTCAGATCTTTAGCGGCGTTTTTTTAGAAGCGCCGCTAATGCTCAGATCTTTAGCGGCGTTTTTTTAAAAGCGCCGCTAATGCTCAGATCTTTAGCGGCGTTTTTTTAGAAGCACCGCTAATGCTTAGATCTTTAGCGGCGTTTGGGAAAAAAACGCCTCTATTTCTCCTTTTTAGCGGCGTTTTGGTGATAAACGCCGCTATTGCTCAACTTTTTGCGGCATTTTCTTTCAAACGCCGCTAATGTATAATATTTGCGGCGTTTTTCATTAAAACGCCACTAAAAACGTCGCTAAAAGTTTGTTTTGGTGTAGTGTACAGAAAATAAGAACGCAAAAGAAAGAGAAATTTGAGTGAATACTCTCAAGAATTTTTATAAAGAGAAATTTGAGTGAATACTCTCAAGAATTTTTATTACTCAAAACTCAAGTGTCCTTTACAATGAAGGGAGAGGCCTCTATTTATAATTGAGCCTCTCCAAATCCAACGATGCAGATCAATTACATCAACGGCTAAGATTAAAAGGTATCTACAAATTAAATCTCTAAGATTACAAAATCATATCTTCTAAGATTGCATATCATATCTTCTAGGATTGCATATCATATCTAAGATTGCATATCCTTGAAGATTATGTTTCCATATACGTCAAGCTTGTAGATGGACCTTCAATCTTTTCAAGTAATGGGTCATTCCAATCGGGCCAAATGATGTATTTTGAATTGGACATGGACTTTGTTTTATTATTCTGGGTTTATTATTTTTTTGTATGGGCCCGGGCTAAATTGGCCTATTACAAAAAAAAAAACTATTGTGGAAAGTTGGAAAGCAAGCAATCTAAAACAGTAAAAGGTTTATGCAAGTGGAGTACTCTTCTCCCTTTTCATAAACCACTCAATTCTTGATTATTAAAGTAAAAGAAATTAACACAATCTTTTATTATATATATATATATATATATATGAACAATAATACGCCTTAACGCACTCGAATTCACTTCCTCCTGCATTAATAGCAATATGCATGTCAATCGAACTAAAACTCAATCGATATCTTTTATAATATTTTTTTAATTTAATACCATCATTATTCATCACATAAAACTTACTGAAAGATTACATGATGAACCTTCATCATATTAGATATTATTAAAGGTTACAATTTTTTTCTTTTATGAATTTAGTTATTTTCGGATTCATTTAATCTTATATATATAAAAAGATCATATACTATTGTTATTAACGTAGCCTTGAAAATGAAAACTTAGTAATTAAAAAAATAGGAATAGAAAACAAAAAAAAATTTATCATCATGAGAGAAAACTAAATTATTATTTCTAACATGATTTGAATGATTTACAAAACTCACAACTTTATTTATTTATATGCCTAAAATTATTGAATGTTTTAGCAATAAACCATTAAAATAAACTGATAAATAAAGAAATTATCACTACTTAACCTATTAGATAAAAACTAATAAAATGATGAACTAAATATATCATTTTTGGGCTAATTAATAAATTAATAAAAGGGTATTTTGTAATTTAAGTACACACGATACATAGTTTCAGTTAATTAGGTCATTTCCGTTGAAAACACAAATGACAAGCTGAGATGACAGTTAAAAAAATTAGTATAATAACAAATTTAACCCTCAACTTTTACATATTATATCAATTTAGTCATAATAAAAATTAACTTCAAAATTTATAAATCATCTCAATTTAATCTTTATTCTAAAAAATTCAAAGAAATATAAAAATACATAAATATTTTTCAAAAATATGATAATAAATTTAAATATTATATTAAATTTATGTTATATTAAATAAATATAATTATATTAATATTAAATAAAATAAAAAATTCCTCCCTCCACCCACTTGTCCGTCCCTCTCCCTCTCCCCTTCCCTCACTGGACTTCCCTCTACCACCGTCCTCGTCCCCCTCTCCCACCTGCATCGAACCTCCAGTTCTGTTGTACGACACTCATGGTCTAGGAAGCACGAACACGGCTCATCCGTCCTTATACTGGTGTCATACGTGTGTCCAACATGGGCACTCATCGAAAACACTCGAATACATACGGGACACGCTGAAATATGTTAAGAAAAAAGGAGGTCGAACACAGTGGAAACACTAAAATATATACTCTTTCAGCACATTTTAAGCACTAATTCATGCAATTTCCAAGTAATTTCTATCGAATTTTATGTTTATATTATAAAATAATTAATTTAAGCTTAGTTTATAAAACATTTTAAATTTTAATTATTTTTATAATAATTTTGCATAAATTGAGTTATTTTTGGCAGTTTTGCACAAAGGGTGAAAAATTAGCTCGATAATCACCTTGAAAGATTTAATTGACGAGGCATCGTGGGAGTTCAAGATGATGAACTAACAGCCATGAAAGACTTAGATTTAAGTTTTTGGACTTCCTCAAATCAATTGGTCCGATTTAATTTTTATCCAAAAAAATAAGCAACTTGAAGTAGAGAAAAGGGCTTGAATTGAGCAAGTAAAGAGGGAGGAATGACAAGCACAAAAAATCAGCCCAAACTGTCCCATGTTGCTAACCCAATCAGCTTATTTTGGCTGATTTTAACACTTGCAAATCAGCCCTTGAACTTTTCATAAATGCCATTCAAACTCCTCCCAATCAGCTTTTCATAAACTCAACCACTGCTTCCACTAGCATGCCCGGCCATAAGTGTAATATCCTAAAATAGGGGCCGTGTGTTTGAAGCATATCTTAGGTGTCAATTGGCCTTAAGAATCGTTTTCATGTGTTTTAGGGGTTATTTAAGCTCGTGGATAAAAAGGGACTATTTTGGAAATTTTGAAAATTTTGGGTCAAAAGTGAAAATTTGGGGGAAGGAGGCATTAAGAATAAATTTTGGAAAATATTAGATATGAAAGTCCAAGTAGCGAAGTGGCTTCCGTGTGCCACTTAAGTGCCAGCGCCAAAATGGGTCAGGGGTTCGAGTAGCGTGGGGCGCATGGTTTTCATTTTGGTTTCTTAGCGCTAGAATAAAGGGGGCTAGCGGAGAAGGGCTTAAATAAAATTTGGTTGGGTTTTTGTCACGAAAGGATCAGAGGCCAAGTGGCTGGAGGCGTGAGAAGCCTCCAGCAGGTCGGGGGTTCGAAACCCAGAGGTAGCGCGTTGCGCATTTCATTTTTGGTTTGGCGCTTGAACAAAGGAGCTAAGGAATAAAGGTTTAAAAGAAAATTCCGCCCGACTAATTGCGTGAAACGCGCACGGGCAGACTGGCTGAGGGCTGGGAGAGTTCTCTCCAGGTCTCTGGTTCGAGACCTGGAGGCAGCAAGCATGGCTTTTTTTTTTTTTTTGGTTCGGGCGTGAGATCAGGGGGGGCTGCATGGGCATTAAATGCATGCACGCATGCAGCACCCACGCATGAAGCACAAGGGCTGTTTCTTCTTTTTATATTTTTGTTTTAAAAGCATGGGCTTCAAACCTTTTATTATTATTATTATATTATTATTATTATTATTATTATTATTATTATTATTATTATTATTATTATTTGTGTTATTTTATTAAAGGATGGGTAGTATATATTATTTTTATTATATATTATTTTTATTAATTTATTGAGGGAAGCATGGTTTTATTTTATTATTATTATTATTATTATTATTATATTTTAACTTCTATTATTGTTATATGCGTGGGATATATATATGGGGACTTGCTTGGTTTTTTTTTATTTATTGATGGTGGATTAGCATGCTTGTGGGTGCTGCCCTATGTTGTTTATTTTATTGTTTTATTATTTTTAAATGATGGTTTATTAATTTATAATGTATAGGAATGGGGGCATGGAATATATTTTGATTAGTTTAAGAAGGGTGATGGAAATAGGATAAACAATGGTAATTTTAGCAAAAGAGAGGGACATGGCCGGCCTTTTCATAGCAAGCATGGCTAGCATTCTTGATTTTTGGGTTTTGTTATTTTCTTTGCTTGTGGAGGATGACCGTTGAAGCATGGAAAGGGAGTTGACCGGCTGGTTTTGGTAAAAAAATGAAAGCATGGCCAAATTTCATGCTTTGGGTTTTTCTTTCAATTCCTTTTTGTCTTGACCGAATGAAGCCCTTGAGACTTTGAGAGTCTGTTTTGTGTGTAGTATAGAAAACCTGGCCAAAACCTTTTCTTTCGTTTTGTTTTCTTGACAATATTTGTGCATGGCCGATTGGAGCCTGCTTCAAGGTCTAGTATGGTCGATCTTCTTGTAGCAAATGAGGAGCCAAATCCATTGGTGAGTGTCTAGTTTGCTATCAAATGCTATCTGATCTCTCTATCCTTTCGGCATAAGTTAAATCTTTTATGTTGATCTATAGCCGAATTCAAGAGAGCTTATTCTTCTTCTTTTATTGCAAGTTTGATGAGGCTAGAAAGCATTTTCGGCTAGCAAAAGTTCCTTCATCTTTTAGCCACATGTTCATTTTCCATATTGAACCTTAGACTCTTCCTTCATTCCTTCTTTCTCTCTATTATTAGTGCCGAAACCCCCCTTAGCCTAATCTTGATGGAATGGTGCTATCGACTGCGAACTTGTGACCCTCTTATCTCATTAAGCGATTATTAGTAAGTAATATCTCCTTAAAATATTGGTTGCTCCATCTTCATATCTTGTGGCCGAACTTCAATAACTATGTTGGTGTGCTCTTTTGTGTAGTTGAAGGGAGGAATCTTTAGGGGAGCTCTCGGATTGTTGGCACATCAAGGCAAATAGTATTTCGAGATCGTAATAAGCTAGGTAAAGGACTCGTGGTATTCGGCCCTAGGCCATATTATGTGAATAGATAGTTGACCGATGTTTGTCTATGGTAATTTAGGAAAATCGGCAGGAGTGTATAGCAAGCTTTCAAGATTCGAGATTTGTTTGGTAAGGGCACTCGATAAGCTTGGATTTGGTTGATTTTTTGGTTATAAATTAGTGACTTATTTGATGTGCTAATTAAAGTGTGTCGATGGACACAAGTGTTAGTCAAGAAGATAATGGGGTAGCCCCTATCCCCAAGTTTGAAAGGAGAGCTGTCTCGGCTGTGCGAGATTGACCACCGGGGTGTGGGCCAGCATCCGAACAACAACGTAGGCAAATAGCCGTAGTATCGCTTAAAGATAGCTTCGGATTTGAGGGCATAACGTTGTTCGTGATCAGGTGCGTAGTTATCGCACTGTTCTCTTGCTGGTTTATGTATGCTATTGTAAATATACATGTTGTGCATGTTAGCCGAAATAAGGGCTAAGATGTTGGATACCCAAGGTGGGTGATCGTTCGATCAGGTGTGTAAGTTCTTACACACTTTAATAGTATAAATTGTTGTTATAATGATATTTTATCACCTATCATGTAGTATCTTTGCCTTGTGGGCATAAGCTTGGTTTTCGGGTAAGTCCCCTAATACTCGATCTATGATATATGTTGTGTATGCCATCATATGCTGTTAAATGTTATGCTATATACAAATGCATGATATATGGGATCATGATACTTGTTATGTGAGCATGATGATGTGGGATAAATGAGTGGAGGGGGGCAGTGATATTCGTGTCGACGGACACCAGTGTTTTGGTAACACATTGTGACTACGGTCACCAGAGGTTTGGTACCTCCAGAGGTTTGGCACCTCATAGCGTCTCGTCCTTGTGGCTTAGTACCACCGTGGGTTGGCCCCACATTTGAGATACGGGATCGACGCCAGTGATTTGGTATCACACGATGGGTTGGCCCCATCATTTGATTGTGACTTCGGGTCACCAGTGGTTTGGCACCACCAGTGGTTTGGCACCACACGTATTGACGGATATTGTGACTTTAAGTCACCAGTGGTTTGGCACCACACGTATTGACGGATATTGTGACTTTAAGTCACCAGTGGTTTGGCACCACACGTATTGACGGATATCGTGACTTTAAGTCACCAGTGGTTTGGCACCACCAGTGGTTTGGTACCACACGGGGTAGAAAAAGGAGTATGGATGGCTAGGTTGGGCTTCATAATTGCATATTCATGTATATGTTTGTTCTGTGGATATGGGCTAAACCCGTATGTGGGGACATGTGTATTAATTACGTACTGAGTCTTGGTGACTCACCCCTTTCCCTATCTTTTCAGGTGAGTCGATCGCGGAGACGGAGCCGGAGAGGACTCGAGGTGGCCATGCTTGTTCCTCGGTTTTAAGTTTTATTTCGTACCATTAAAGTTTACTATTTGCTAAATTTGATTGGGTTGTAATATGGCCGCTTATTATTTTTATTATTATTCGTATGATTAAGCAGTAGTTTTACCTCATTTCTAACGAACTTATGAACTGTTAAGCGAATCGGTAAAAGCAACGTTTTCAAAATTAGAACTCGTACGCGTTTTCAAAGACGTTACCATCGGGTAGCCAATTTTACCAAGTTATCAATAACCCCGATATTTCTAAAAATCTAAATGATAAATGGTTTCAAAGGAAAAGGAAAAGTTTTCAACTCAATCGTGTTTACCAAATCAACCCACTTGAGTTTTAGCAAATACCGTTTTATACCCTTAACAAATTTTAAATTTTCTACTATTAGTCCAAACCTTTCAAAACTCCTTTTACTCCGTGACATACCAGATCCGGTCAAGGCTTGTGGGCCGGGTTTGGGGGTGTTACAATTTGGTATCAGAGCCCGGTTCAAAACTCGGCTGTGGGGGCCCGAGGCCCAAAAATGTTTTCTTGATAGGCTTTTGTGGAATATTATGAAAATGGGTTGTTTTAAATAGCATGGCACCGAGTCTCCGGCACCGATCCGCTCGGGTAAGTACCTCTGGCTATTGAGGTGATATGAATATGTCTCTGTTTATGAGCATGAATGTGACTTTCTAAATTAGAATAGCGAACTTGAACTGAACCCTTGTGTGATCGAAAGAACCACTTCTAAATACTTTATTTCATAAAATTGTTCGCGATTAATCAGTGGAACAAATTTTCTAATGCATAAAACTTTTAAGTCAGATTGTGCTATAAGAGATGAGTCCTAAAGGACATGATCGAGGCAAAATGGCCGTACCGGAACTCGTTAGATCGGGTCAAGGGTTGATAATAAGGTATCACCTCCACCACCAACCCTTGATAATGAGCAGCAAGATCAGACGAGGGATAATGCTGTATTGCGCTGCGAGTTTTAGAGATGGTGGTTGGAGAAGGAGAAATATGAGAGCTCGAAAATCTGTTCCCGAGCGACTTCGAGCCAATAGAGCGGAGTTGTTCCGTGGTGTATCCGGCGTGGCACCTAGTAAGGCTGAATATTGGTTGAAAGCAACCGAGCGAATTATGGATGAGCTCGATTTGAGCCGAAGGAAAAAGTGAAAGAAATGGTGGCGCTACTTCGCGACGAGGTGTATCAATGGTGGCTCACGGTTCGGGATAGTGTCACAGCTGAAGACCTCACTTGGGAGTATGTCAAGACGGTGTACCAGAAGAAGTATGTCGGTACTCACTACATTGATGCACAGAGGAAGGCATTTTTGGGGCTGGTTCAAGGGAACAAGTCCGTGGCGGAATACGAGGCTGAATTCCTAAGGTTAAGCCGATATGCTCAAGGAGTGGTAGCTACGGAGCATGAACGATGTGTCCGGTTCGAGGACAGATTAAGGGACGACCAGAGATTATTGATAGCTCCTCATCAGGAACGGGAGTTCGCGGTGTTAGTCGAAAAAGCTAAGGTAGCTGAAGGGATTAAGGACTCGATGAGACAAAACAGAGATAAGGATGGGAACCGGGATAGGAGAAATTTTGGACCGTTTGAACCATCTGAGGGTCTTCGGAAAAGACCAAGGATTGAAATTTTGCTTGTGTGATTAAGCCATCTGTGGGAAATCGGAGCTGTCCGTGTGCTCAGTGTGGAAGGTACCATGACGGCGAGTGTTGGAACCAGAATCGAAGATGTTTTAGGTGTAAATCTAAGTCTCACTTGATTAAAAGTGATGGATAGGGCGCGAAGTCAAGGACATGGAACTCCACACTGAGGTGCTGAAGGTTTGGATGCGAGGCAACCGAGGATGTGGTAGCAGGTGAGTTTCTTGTTATGGAATATCTTTTTGAGTTTTAAGATCGGTTCATACTTGTGTTATTGGTGAAGTGTTTGAACATTGGATGTGAACTTAGAAGGTAAGTTAGTTCGTGTTTGTATGCTAGTGGAGTATGGAACCTTGTATATGAATTTCGAGATAGTATATAAGGAATGTGTTAGTTTTGTAGAATCAGAGTGTGCAGTATGAGCATGGTGCGGTGAATTGGAATGAACGGATGTTCGTTAGTAAGCAATTTCGAGGACGAAATTGTTTTAAGGGGGGTAGATTTGTAATATCCTAAAATAGGGGCCGTGTGTTTGAAGCATATCTTAGGTGTCAATTGGCCTTAAGAATCGTTTTCATGTGTTTTAGGGGTTATTTAAGCTCGTGGATAAAAAGGGACTATTTTGGAAATTTTGAAAATTTTGGGTCAAAAGTGAAAATTTAGGGGAAGGAGGCATTAAGAATAAATTTTGGAAAATATTGGATATGAAAGTCCAAGTAGTGAAGTGGCTTCCGTGTGCCACTTAAGTGCCAGCGCCAAAATGGGTCAGGGGTTCGAGTAGCGTGGGGCGCATGGTTTTCATTTTGGTTTCTTAGCGCTAGAATAAAGGGGGCTAGCGGAGAAGGGCTTAAATAAAATTTGGTTGGGTTTTTGTCACGAAAGGATCAGAGGCCAAGTGGCTGGAGGCGTGATAAGCCTCCAGCAGGTCAGGGGTTTGAAACCCAGAGGTAGCGCGTTAGCGCATTTCATTTTTGGTTTGGCGCTTGAACAAAGGAGCTAAGGAATAAAGGTTTAAAAGAAAATTCTGCCCGACTAATTGCATGAAACGCGCACGGGCAGACTGGCTGAGGGCTGGGAGAGTTCTCTCCAGGTCTCTGGTTCGAGACCTGGAGGCAGCAAGCATGGCTTTTTTTTTTTTGGTTCGGGCGTGAGATCAAGGGAGGCTGCATGGGCATTAAATGCATGCACGCATGCAGCACCCACGCATGAAGCACAAGGGCTGTTTCTTCTTTTTATATTTTTGTTTTAAAAGCATGGGCTTCAAACCTTTTATTATTATTATTATTATTATTATTATTATTATTATTATTATTATTATTATTATTATTTGTGTTATTTTATTAAAGGATGGGTAGTATATATTATTTTTATTATATTTTATTTTTATTAATTTATTGAGGGAAGCATGGTTTTATTTTATTATTATTATTATTATTATTTTAACTTCTATTATTGTTATATGCGTGGGATATATATATGGGGACTTGCTTGGTTTTTTTTTATTTATTATTGATGGTGGATTTGCATGCTTGTGGGTGCTGCCCTATGTTGTTTTATTTTATTGTTTTATTATTTTTTAAATGATGGTTTATTAATTTATAATGTATAGGAATGGGGAGGCATGGAATATATTTTGATTAGTTTAAGAAGGGTGATGGAAAATAGGATAAACAATGGTAAATTTTAGCAAAAAGAGAGGGACATGGCCGGCCTTTTCATAGCAAGCATGGCTAGCATTCTTGATTTTTGGGTTTTGTTATTTTCTTTGCTTGTGGAGGATGATCGTTGAAGCATGGAAAGGGAGTTGACCGGCTGGTTTTGGTAAAAAAATGAAAGCATGGCCAAATTTCATGCTTTGGGTTTTTCTTTCAATTCTTTTTTGTCTTGACCGAATGAAGCCCTTGAGACTTTGAGAGTCGGTTTTGTGTGTAGTATAGAAAACTTGGCCAAAACCTTTTCTTTCGTTTTGTTTTCTTGACAATATTTGTGCATGGCCGATTGGAGCCTGCTTCAAGGTCTAGTATGGTCGATCTTCTTGTAGCAAATGAGGAGCCAAATCCATTGGTGATCTATAGCCGAATTCAAGAGAGCTTATTCTTCTTCTTTTATTGCAAGTTTGATGAGGCTAGAAAGCATTTTCGGCTAGCAAAAGTTCCTTCATCTTTTAGCCACATGTTCATTTGCCATATTGAACCTTAGTCTCTTCCTTCATTCCTTCTTTCTCTCCATTATTAGTGCCGAAACCCCCCTTAGCCTAATCTTGATGGAATGGTGCTATCGACTGCGAACTTGTGACCCTCTTATCTCATTAAGCGATTATTAGTAAGTAATATCTCCTTAAAATATTGGTTGCTCCATCTTCATATCTTGTGGCCGAACTTCAATAACTATGTTGGTGTGCTCTTTTGTGTAGTTGAAGGGAGGAATCTTTAGGGGAGCTCTCGGATTGTTGGCACATCAAGGCAAATAGTATTTCGAGATCGTAATAAGCTAGGTAAAGGACTCGTGGTATTCGGCCCTAGGCCATATTATGTGAATAGATAGTTGACCGATGTTTGTCTATGGTAATTTAGGAAAATCGGCAGGAGTGTATAGCAAGCTTTCAAGATTCGAGATTTGTTTTGGTAAGGGCACTCGATAAGCTTGGATTTGGTTGATTTTTTGGTTATAACTTAGTGACTTATTTGATGTGCTAATTAAAGTGTGTCGATGGACACAAGTGTTAGTCAAGAAGATAATGGGGTAGCCCCTATCCCCAAGTTTGAAAGGAGAGCTGTCTCGGCTGTGCGAGATTGGCCACCGGGGTGTGGGCCAGCATCCGAACAACAACGTAGGCAAATAGCCGTAGTATCGCTTAAAGATAGCTTCGGATTTGAGGGCATAACGTTGTTCGTGATCAGGTGCGTAGTTATCGCACTGTTCTCTTGCTGGTTTATGTATGCTATTGTAAATATACATGTTGTGCATGTTAGCCGAAATAAGGGCTAAGATGTTGGATACCCAAGGTGGGTGATCGTTCGATCAGGTGTGTAAGTTCTTACACACTTTAATAGTATAAATTGTTGTTATAATGATATTTTATCACCTATCATGTAGTATCTTTGCCTTGTGGGCATAAGCTTGGTTTTCGGGTAAGTCCCCTAATACTCGATCTATGATATATGTTGTGTATGCCATCATATGCTGTTAAATGTTATGCTATATACAAATGCATGATATATGGGATCATGATACTTGTTATGTGAGCATGATGATGTGGGATAAATGAGTGGAGGGGGCAGTGATATTCGTGTCGACGAACACCAGTGTTTTGGTAACACATTGTGACTACGGTCACCAGAGGTTTGGTACCTCCAGAGGTTTGGCACCTCATAGCGTCTCGTCCCTGTGGCTTAGTACCACCGTGGGTTGGCCCCACATTTGAGATACGGGATCGACGCCAGTGATTTGGTATCACACGATGGGTTGGCCCCATCATTTGATTGTGACTTCGGGTCACCAGTGGTTTGGCACCACCAGTGGTTTGGCACCACACGTATTGACGGATATTGTGACTTTAAGTCACCAGTGGTTTGGCACCACACGTATTGACGGATATTGTGACTTTAAGTCACCAGTGGTTTGGCACCACACGTATTGACGGATATCGTGACTTTAAGTCACCAGTGGTTTGGCACCACACGTATTGACGGATATCGTGACTTTAAGTCACCAGTGGTTTGGCACCACACGTATTGACGGATATCGTGACTTTAAGTCACCAGTGGTTTGGCACCACCAGTGGTTTGGTACCACACGGGGTAGAAAAAGGAGTATGGATGGCTAGGTTGGGCTTCATAATTGCATATTCATGTATATGTTTGTTCTGTGGATATGGGCTAAACCCGTATGTGGGGACATGTGTATTAATTACGTACTGAGTCTTGGTGACTCACCCCTTTCCCTATCTTTTCAGGTGAGTCGATCGCGGAGACGGAGCCGGAGAGGACTCAAGGTGGCCATGCTTGTTCCTCGGTTTTAAGTTTTATTTCGTACCATTAAAGTTTACTATTTGCTAAATTTGATTGGGTTGTAATATGGCCGCTTATTATTTTTATTATTATTCGTATGATTAAGTAGTAGTTTTACCTCATTTCTAACGAACTTATGAACTGTTAAGCGAATCGGTAAAAGCAACGTTTTCAAAATTAGAACTCGTACGCGTTTTCAAAGACGTTACCATCGGGTAGCCAATTTTACCAAGTTATCAATAACCCCGATATTTCTAAAAATCTAAATGATAAATGGTTTCAAAGGAAAAGGAAAAGTTTTCAACTCAATCGTGTTTACCAAATCAACCCACTTGAGTTTTAGCAAATACCGTTTTATACCCTTAACAAATTTTAAATTTTCTACTATTAGTCCAAACCTTTCAAAACTCCTTTTACTCCGTGACATACCAGATCCGGTCAAGGCTTGTGGGCCGGGTTTGGGGGTGTTACAATAAGATAAGGGATTGGCTGCTATTTTTAGCCAACTTGAGCTGTCAGACTCAAGTATAAATAGCCCTCCTCACTTCCTCATTTTTCATGTAACGCCCCAAAAATCCCTTATAATTATTTTTGTATGTTGTGACACAAATCTGTATCTGCTTCAGTGGTTAAGTGATCTAGGAGTGTCTGAGAAGTCTTGGGTTCAAGCCTTAGCTTGGGCAAAATTTTGTTTTTAATTGAGTAAACCCCTATCTTTAGCCAGTAGGCTTATAAATAAATATTAAAAAAACATGACAGAATGGGCCTGTTAGTTTGGTGGTTAATTGGTCTTGAGTTTGAGTCCTAGTGTGTGCAAGGGAGTGTTTTATTTTGCTACGTGTGCCGTGTGTATTCTAGTTTGACCGAAATTCTAAGAGTTTGAGGGCGGTGGGAGTGTGTTGGATGGCTTGGAAGGGAAATAAGGGGTTTGGGGAGAAAAGTAAGGAGTGGAGGCGTTTGAGATGGACTGAGATGCTGAATGATTGGATTGGATTTGGTTTAGTGGAGTAAATCAAGGAGTTTGGGGAGTTACCCTTTGATTCTGAAAATCTCTACAGAATTCTCCTCTACCATATTTCATTTTTATTTTATTTTTCTCTCTACCTCCATAGTCGAATTCTGTCCCTTTCTCCCCTACCCCTTTTTCGTTTTTTCTTGACTCCAATTCTCTCTTTTTGTTGCCGAAGTTACAAGTGTTTCCCCTTATCTTTCGTTTTTGGTCTATCTTGCTCATCGGCTTTTGTTTCTGTGTGATAACGGTAAGTAGTGTTGTTGTGTTCTTTTAGTTTTGGTTTTGGAAGATTGTGATTCTATTTTTTGTGCATAGAGGACGATCGTGAAGCGGTTTTTCTTCCCAACAAAGTGATTAGTGAGAGTAGTCGAGGGTGATTGCGGTAAGTGAGTGCATTTGGCTCGTTTTGGTGTTGATTAAATTGTGTTTTAGTTATTAAATTCGAGATTGGGTACGCTGTTTGTGGGATCCAGAAGGTTAGGAAGTGTTTAAGCATCGAGAACGACCCAGGTGTATAAACACAACTCTACAAATGGAAATCGACGAAAAGTGAGACTATCGACACCACACAGGCGTGTGGCTGCCCGTGTAGTAGGCTATGTGATTGGACACGAGCGTGTGATCGATGAGGCAGGCCATCTGTGATTCATGGGCCGGGCCGAATTGGGCTGAGTGTGCCCCACGGGCTTGTGGGTCCCACACGAGTGAACCACATCAGCGTGTGGGATTATTAGGCCAGGCCGTGTGATCCACACGGCTAAGGCTTGTGGGCCTATTTTCACTATTTTGACTGCTAAGGTTTCACGGGTCGCCCGAGTCAACTGTGGACCTACTGTATGGTCGGTAAGATTACCTAAATCCTTAATTGACTAAATGACTGTTATATCCATGTACTATATATATACATGTACGACTGTATTGTGAGCTTGCTGTTAAAACTGTACTGAATACATATATGATACCATGATTTGGCATGACATGATTGTATGATGCATTGCATGGGGATGGGTTTATATGGATTGGAGGAAGTGTACTGAAAGGCTTCGAGCCTAACTTACTGGAAACTCAGCTGCAAACTACTGTCTAGTGCCGCAACCGGTACCACTTGGAATGTAGGGATGGGTGGATTGATTATATCCCTACATGGAGTGTAGGGTTGGACAGAGATGAAGTGTAGAGGCTGGCTGGGTAGGACTTGTATACTGCATATTGTGATACTGTACTGATTACTGATACTGTAATGGGCCAAGGCCCAAATGCATGACTGCCTCTGTACTGAGATGGGCTAAAGCCCAAACTGATAATGTCACTGATTCTAAATAGGGCTCAAGCCCAGACTGTGATTGCCTTCTGTCTGCCTATTTGTGCTATTTGGGATTGCACACTGAGTTTTCGTAAACTCACCCTTCTGTTTTAACTATACAGGTAATCCCTAAACATAGGCGGATTGGTGCGGCGAAGGACTCAGCAGTGACCACATGACCCATTTCGTTCTATTTTAGTACTTAATTATGATTTTTAAGTTTATTTTTGGGTATTTTAATGTAATAATGGCCTTTCAGGATTTCCATGGTTAATTTGGGATTTCTATTATTTTGATTTACAACTGCAAGTAGTAGGGTTAATTGAGTTTTCAAAACGAATCAAAATGTTTTAACAAAATACACTCAAATACATAAACTGATTTAAAAAGCTTCCGCAATAAGTGATATTTTGAAAATTAATATCGTTTTGAAAGAGAGTACTTTTGTGATAATGTACTACGTTTTGAAAATGAACGACGCATCCTAAAATTTGAAACACCCCAAACCCGGCCCACGAGCCTTGACCGGATCTGGTATGTTCCCCGGTGTAAACCGTTTCAAATTCTTTTGTGACTTAGGAAAAACTTTTGTGTTTTGAAAGAAAATTTGTTTTGGGTTGGGCGTGAGTTGAAAACGAGTTTATTTGATTAAAAATCCTTTAGCTTTAGGTGACAAAACGTTTAAGGTTGATTTTGATAATAAATTTACTTAATCTTTCAATTAATAAATATTCGTAACATAATAAATCAAAGTGAAGTAAAGAAATTCAACTATGGCCTTATTACATCAAATAATCCCAAAATTAAAGTTTTAAAATACTTAAAATAAAATAAAAGTCTAAATCGTAAATTTCTTGCTGTGCATGACCATCCCTAAGCTTCTGCCGAACCCGGTCCATTACTGATCGTCACCTGAAAATAGTTCCCACAACGGGGTGAGTCAACAGACTCAATGTGTACACAACACTAAGTCATAATAGAATCAGGCATACATATGATACACATTCAAATCATAGAATACATATAATGATGCATTCCCAAACCCAAACCTAATTAGCCATCCGCTACACTCCCCCGTACCAACCTATACACCGTGGGGACTACTAAGTTGACCCTCCTTCCGCTACACTCCATATCGCGGTCTTAGGTCACCGCATTCATGGTCTTAGGTCACCACGTTCAGATTACTGTGGTCTTAGGTCACCACATTCAAATTACTGTGGTCTTAGGTCACCATATTCAGATATCACGGTCTTAGGTCACCGTGTTCGTGGTCTTAGGTTACCACATTCACTTCCCCTTCAAAATAAAACCCATATGCCCCATATAATAGTAATATGCATAAATATGCCAGAGTTCACATTCTTATTCTTATTCTCATGTTACAATTAACATATTTCATAATCCTAGTAGGAGTAGGAAACGTACCTGAGTACTTAGTACCATAACATGGTACCTTAGCTACTTTCATATTCTTAATATCACATATATATATATATATATAATCATACATAGCCATAAAACATATTAAAAATTAGTGTGGGGTACACACCTGATTCGCTTAAGGTTTCCAATCCAAATCCCGAAAAGCTTGATCTAATGCCTTAGATCTTAGATCTCTACATTTAATCAATCATTTAATACTTAGTAAAGAACCATTCGGCCATAAATCCAAATCCTAGTAGGATTAGTACACTAAAAC
The DNA here is from genome assembly GCA_005393395.2 of Gossypium australe. Classification (NCBI taxonomy): domain Eukaryota; kingdom Viridiplantae; phylum Streptophyta; class Magnoliopsida; order Malvales; family Malvaceae; genus Gossypium; species Gossypium australe. The sequence continues at coordinate 39,653,501 of CM016619.1, forward strand.
TTACCTTGCAATTTCCAAATCCCGAAAGTATTCCTTGCCTTATATGTCTGTCGAAATCCCTATAACTTCATGTTAGATCAATTTCTAACATTTATTCATAACAAATAACCCTTAGCCGAATGTTAAATATGACTTACCTTGTGGATTTTAAATCCCGAAATTCACCGAATAATTAGGGAACACGCGGCCTATGGTGTACCCTCGGGAAAAGAACTTCTCCTTCCTTGTAGTCAACACTTAGTAAGTCCCGAAAGATCTCTTCAAAGTTTCGGCAACAAGATATTAAGGGTATTAGAATCTTAATTTCGACAGCCTTAAAAGAAATAGAATGAGAATCTAACCTAATCTTACCCTTACTGAAGAATTCGATGGAACTCTTGCTTGAACCCTTAGCAGTATTCGGCTATGGCTTTGATGTGGATAACAATTTCGGCTCTTGAGGCTTAGTGAGAAGTCGGCTAGGGCTATTGGCATCTTCGGCTTTTGATTGTGTTTGTAATAGAAGAAGAAAAGAAAAGAGAAAAAGAGAATAATGGCAGAGAGAATTCGGCAGAGAGAAGAGGAGAAACTTTAGAGAATTTTGGCAGAGGTTTTCTTGAAGAGAAAAGAATGAATGAAGAATAGCCTTACTCTTCCTTTTATAGCCAAAATTGCTAAGCTAGAGTCCCTTACTTGGCCACCACTCTTTTATTTTGATAACTTTATCCTTTGAATTATCACTTTATTAAAAGAATAATCCCTTATTATCTCCTTGAAAATAATGATAAATAAATCTATTATTTATCTTCTATTTAGACTTAATTTAAAGAGAATAAAACTCTTCCCTTGGGTTCCTTAGTGCCGTCCACTTCTCTGCTTCTGGAAGCAAAAATAAAAACTTTATTTTGCTTCCCATGTGACTCGATCCTTGGCCATTCCTCTCATGCTGGTGGCGTCACTTTGCTGGGCTTTTTAAGTGGTGTCTTCAAGCCACTTTGACAAGCCTGTTTGTGTGTCAAATTCCTCCTATTAATTTTCTTAAGGCCACCTTGCCTTAGTTTCCTCTTTTTTAAACTTTAAAACTTGACATTTCCTTACATTTCCAAGTTTCCAAAAATTTTCATTTGCCTCCTTTAAACTTAACATTTCCTTACATTTCCAAGTTTCCCGAAATGTTTACTTTCCTCTTTTGAATCATTTCTAAATCATTTCCTTACATTTCCAGGACATTTCCTCACATTTCCTTACATTTCCATACATTTCCTTACATTTCCATACATTTCCATACATCTTAGGGTTCCTGAAACTCCTCAGATCACATCCAACACACCCACTGAGCCCACTATCTCATGAATTACGCACGAACGCATAACCCCTAATCTAGGATGTTACAAAATTAACATAAGATTTTGTAATGAGGCTAATTCAAAAAGAGGTTTTTACGACAACTCATTTATTTCCAAAACACTACCATGTGACATCGCCAAGATTCAGCCATAATGTCTAGGCCGGGTTTGGGATGTTACATTTCATCCCTCACTTCACACATCTCCTCTCAAACATCTTTTCTCTCATCTTTCTCCTTTTCCCTTCTAGTTGCTTTCCAATTTTCTTCCTTCCTTTTCCGTTTTTCCCTCTTGAAAAAAAGTTCTAGCATGGTTCTTGGAGCAACAGGAATCAATTGTTTGTGAAGGATTTGGTCAATAGAACGAGCAGAGAAAAGAGAAGCACACTAGTCTGGCTTCGAAAGATCACTAAGATTTATTTTTCTAATTCCCTTCTCTTAATCTTTTCAGTTTATGTTGTGATCATGATTATGAATACTTGTTGTGTTGATGTTCTTGAATTAATTTAAATGACTTAAATTTTGTTCGTGTTAGATTAATTACATTCTGTCGACTTACTTGGTTAAAATCATGTTTGTGTTGTTATATGTCTTGATAGTTTGTTCAATTAAATAAAATCATGCTTATGTTATGCTTGCATTTTAATTGTAAGGTAGCAAAAGAATTAATGATTAATCGGATTGAAATTATAATTAATTGACACAATATTTAATCGGTGCATGTTTAATCTTCTAAGTTAGTTGAGGGTTAAATTAGCGATGGTATCAAACAATACTTTAGCCTTGTATAACTTGTAAGATTATTGTGATTAAATTGTTTCAATATAAGAATATATTGTTACCTCACTTTATCTTATATTTACTTATGAAAATTGATTAATTGTTTGAATTGACGTAGAAATATGTTTAAGAGATTAATTGATTTAGTAAGTATGTATGTGCATTAGTTAACAAAAGACCAAGTTGCCATGTAATTACTTGTAACAACATAAACATAGTTTTAATAATTCTAAGTTAAGGAATAAAATTAATCTAACACACTTATGTCATATTGATTAAACCCTTATCTAGAAATCGTACATTAGAATTTTAATTTTAATTTTAATTAATTACTTAGTTAATTTTTAGTTTTTAGATAACCTCTTACAAATCAACATATTTTTCCTCACCAGTTTGTTTAATTCCTATATTTCATAAATATTTTCTTGCATAGTCCCTGTGGGTACGATAACTCGATATTCTTACATAATCCTGTCATTCCACACGATCATGACACGGGTGTCTAAAAACTGACATGTGAAAGACGCAGGAAAAGTAGATGGTGGCTGACGGACGGCGGCTGAAATTTGTAGCAGATGAAGAGTTAATGGCAGGAAGAAGATGATGTAAAGAAGAAATGTGAAGTTTAAGGTTTCCTATTAATGAAACACTGAGTTTTATAATCAGTCTGTTAATAAAACGCTGAGTTTTATTATCAGCCTATGTAAACACTGAAAAGACTTAAAAGTTAAAACATTAAATAGCCAATCAAAATAGTAAAATAAAAACTAAAAAAAAAATTAGCTTATTTGAGAAGCTTTTGAGCTTTGTACTTGCTTTGTTGCCTTTGACGTTTCCATTTTTCACATTTCAAAATATATTTTAAACATTCATCACTCTTATTTTCATTTTCCTACTTTCAACGAACATGGAAGTTTGAAGAAATTGAAGGTAAGTTTAATTTTTTTATTTTGTTTATGCTTTGAATGTGTTACATTTTTTTTGGATAAGTTTGAATGGGTTACATTATTTTATTTGTTTAGTTACTTTTTATTTTTATTTTTTATATTTGTTTGTTAAATAATTTATCTGTGATGATCACTCTTAAAGTATACATTGATTTTTTTTAAAAATTTTTGTTAATACTTTAGGTTTTTAATTATGACATCTCAAAGTGGTAGTGGAAGTGTTGGCTCATCAAATAATGTTACTAATGCTAGTGTGTCTCAAGTTGATATTAGTAACACTACTCTTTGGAGATATGTTACTAAATTACCGAAAACTATTGAAGGAGGTGGGAATGTTAGTTTTGTGTGTAATTTTTGCAATGCTACATTTAAGGGGTCATACTCTAGGGTTAAAGCACATTTATTGAAACTAAATGGGAAAGGAATTCGAGTGTGTCCTAAAGTAACACTACAACATCTTGTTGAAATGCAAAAAATAGTTGAAGATGTGAAACTCAAGTTGCAACCAAAAATACTCCCATTGTCACCTAGTTCTCAAACACTATCATCTTCTTTTGGGCCAAACACAACCTCACTTCAAAGGCATAGTTTAGATTCTAAAAGAAGAAAAAGCCCTTTAGAACAATCAATAAACCTCGTTGCTCAAGAGAATTTAGATGGTGAAATTGTTCGAATGTTTTATTCAGGTGGATTACCTTTTCATCTAGCTAGGAACCTTTATTATGTGAATCGCATTCACCTTAGCTAGTAAGAATTTGATTCCGAGTTACATACTTTCGGGATATAATATTTTAAGGACTACATTATTGCAAAAAGAACAAGCAAACATAGAGAGTTTGTTACGACCTATAAAGGGAATGTGGAGGGAAAAATGTATTAGTCTTGTATGTAATGGATGGAACGGTTGCGCAATGACGACCATTGATTAACTTTATGGTTGTTTCTGAAGGTGGAGCTGTTTTCTTGAAAGCCATCAATTGTGAAAAGTGGTACAAGGATAAGTTTTATGTGACAACGTTAATTAAAGATGCCATAAATGAGGTTAGGACACAAAATGTTGTTCAAGTGATAACTGGCAGCGCACCGATTTGTAAAGTTGCGGATCATTAGTAGAGACATATCTTTTGGACACCTTGTGTGGTAAATACTATTAACCTTGCTCTTAAAATATATGTACTGCAAAAAACACCAAAAATAATGAGGTTACATATGATGTTTTGTGTTGCATAAATAATGTTGGTGGTGATGTTATCTTTATAAGAAACATCATAATGAATCACTCAATGAAGTTGGCAATATTTAATTCTTTTGTGTCTTTGAAATTACTTGTTGTTGAGGATACTCAATTTTCTTCTATGACTATGATGTTAAAAAGACTCAAGCTCTTTAAACGGGGTCTCCAAAATATGATTATTAGTGATGAATAGTCTACTTATAGAGAATATGACGTTTCTAAAGCCTCTTTGGTGAAGGAAAAAATTTTGGATGACTTTTGGTAGGATAAGGTTGATTATATCCTTTCTTTTACAGGACCTATATATGATATGCTTCGAATTTTGGACACAGATAGGCCCACTCTTCACTTGGTTTATGAGATGTGGGATGAAATGATTGAAAAAGTGAAGACAAGCATTTATAGGCATGAAGGGAAGAAATGAAACGAGAGATCAATATTTTATGAAGTGGTATATGATATTCTTATTGATCGATGGACTAAGAGTAGTACACCACTTCATTGTATGGCTTATTCTTTAAATCCAAGGTAAACTTAGATAACATATATTCTATTTATGCTTGTTTTTATTCTTTTATACTTGTTTTATTTATTATCAATTAAAAAAAATCAAAATTAATTGTTTGCATAGGTATTATTCTAGTGATTGGATTAATGAGGTTCCAAATCGCCTTCCTCCAAATAAAGATGTAGAAATCTCATAGGAAAGGAATAAGTTCTTAAGAAGAAATTTTCCTTCCGCCGAAGAAAGAAAGATGACTTTTCAAAAGTTTGCAAGATTTTAGGGAGCACTAGATGTTTTTGGTTCATTTGATTCACTATAGGATATATGGCTTTTGGATCCCAAGTCTTGGTGGTTAGTTCATGGGGCTTCAATACCTTTGCTCCAAAACTTAGCTTTAAAACTTCTTAGACAACCTTCATCATCATCTTTTTGTGAAAGGAATTGGAATACATATTTGTTTATCCATTCCATGAGGAGATACAAGATTGATCCTCAATGTGTCGAAGATTTAGTATTTGTGCATACTAATCTTTGATTACTTTCCAGAAATACTTTTCATTATAAAGAAGGAGAGAACAAGATGTGGGATATTGGAGGTGATGTATTTGACTCATTTGAAGGAGTTGGAGTTCTTGAAGTTTGCTAGTTTATCTATTGATAAATCGAATATTGAGATGGTAAATTTTTCCAATGAAGAAGAAGATATGGAAAATGCTAATGCTATGAATTGAACTAAAATATTGCTATTCTTTTGCTTCTTTTTGTACAAGCCTTCTTAAGGATATAGGTTGAACTTCAAATTTAGATTTGGTATGGTATGTTTTGTGTAATGAACTTGGAAAATGTATTACTATGTTTTGCCATATTTTATGTAATGACAAGAGAGCTTAATGAAAAAGAATTGATTATATATATATTAATAAAAATATAAATATTTTCATTTACAATAAGTATTTTAACATAATTTTTTTATTGTCGTACCCTGTTGTATTTGTGTCCTCATTTTTTAAAAATTACCATGTCAATGTCCGTATAGTGCCGTACCCGTATTGCGTGTCCGTGTCCGTGCTTCATTGCTTATGGTTCAAAGCACAACTGTGGTAAATAACCCTTTTTGTGACAACCACATTTGATTTTCCAATCAGAACTACTCTTTTTAACTCAATTGAATTAGTTTTTGCCGAGTTGACTCAGGTATGTTATTACCTCGCCTTAATGGTTCCTTACTAGAACTATGGTGGTTCACTAAATCATCTTTTGTTTTTTTACAATTTGTTGAAATAACAACGACCACCACGAAAAACACCACGGTCACTAGTGTCACAGCGGAGACAACCACCATGGCATTTGAAGAAGAAGAAGAATTTTATTCTTCTTGTTTTTCATTTTCTTGTTGAACTTTTCTTGAATCAGTTTTATCATAATGTTTCTCAAATGATTTCCTACAAAGTTTATTGTTACCTTCAAATACAAAAGTATTAAATTTCGAAAAACTTTATGGGATTTTATCATTGAGTTTATTACCTTTTAAATAAATTGATTTCATCACATCGGGTATTTTAATGTTGGAATTTTCTCAGAAAATCGGTTCCCTTCTAAATGTAATTCTATGAGATTCCCGGAGGTCTAGTGGGAAATGGGGAAAGGGACGGGGTGAAGGGAATTTTTATTTTACTTAGTATTAATATAATTATTTTATTTAATATAAATATATACATAATATTTAAATTTATTATATATATTTTAAAATATTTATTTATTTTTATATATTTATTTGAATTTTTTAGAATTAGGATCAAATTAAAACCATTTGTAAAAGTTGAGGGCTAAATTTATTATTATATCATTTTTTAGCTACCACGTCAGCTTGTCATTTGTGTTTTTAACGAGAGTGACCAAAATGATTGAAATATGTAACATGGGTGCTTAAATTGCAAACTTTTTATTTTGAGTGCTTAAAATAAAAAAAAATATAATTGGGTGACTATTTGTGTAGTTAACCCTAATAAAAATTATCACAATACCAATTCTCCTTTTATAATTTTTTTTTCAAGTTAGCTTTTTCATTCAAAAATGTCTTTTAGGCAACAACTCCATAACTTTCTCCCATAAAATCTGCTTTTTTTTTTCTCATTTGATAGTAAGGTAGGTGTAACAAGCCTGTCCAAAGCATAGGTAGTAAATCTATAGACAACTTCTCAAGTATAATATTTTTGAAGTCTTAAAGTAACGATCGTAAATGATGTTATCTTGGTTTCCACAATCAATTATTAATTAAAAATGTTACATTAACGAAGCAGTTGGTTTGGATATGTTGGTGGTACTAGGTAGTATAATTTTTCTTTGTTGCCAACATAATCCTTTGTATCACCAAGCACTACAACAATTAAGATTTTTAGTGTTAATATAATTGTGATATAAATAATTTTGTCACAAATTGTCGATTATTTGTGAAGCATTTTTTATGTAATACTAATAAATAGGTAATTGTGATTTATGAATATTTAGCCACTTTTATGAAACTAGGTATGACGATTTAAATTATATTGCAAGTAAAATTATAAGTGTGCAATTGTTTCCAAATCCATTGCCCACTATCAATTCGTCACTAATGAAATGCTAAAAGTTTGCGTTAAGTTATCTTTGTCAGGAAATAATGTAATAATGACATCATATCTAGTAGTCACTATTATTTATCATTATTGTGACAATACAAGTTTTTGTCACTATAAATTTTACTTTCTATAATGATGTATGTGTGATGGTTTAAATTACTTCACAAGTAAGTCATCACTATAAGTATATAATTGTTACCAAATCATTGGTCATTACCAATTTGTCATAAAAAAATGCTCAAATTGTCACTAAGTTCTTTTTTTCTCGGAAAATGATGTAATGTTACAACATATTAGGTAATCACTATTATTAATCATTTTTGAGATCATACCATTGTTTTCACTATAAAAATTATTTTTTAATGAAGTAATTATGACGGTTGAAATTCTTTCACACGTAAATCGTCACGTATATTTAGAACCAAATTCAACTCTCACTAATAATGCGACCGTCACCGTTTTTGTTTTTCGGTTGGGTACTACCAAGCTTCTTCTTTTCCTATCCCTTCTTTATCTATTAACTTGGATACCAAAATCTGTAACACCCCTAACCCGTCTCTATTGTCGGATTGGGGTCACGGAGTATTACGATAACATTACAAACATTAACATTTCATACGATAATCATTCAATCATAATTAATCAATCACATTCCATTCATAATCTTTAATACATTTACGAACCTTAAAACGAGTCTATGAGGCCCTAAAAATAGATTGAAAACATTTCGGGATCAAATTGTAACAAATTAGGAAAGTTGGGAAAAATTGAAAATTTTTGGAAACAAGGGACACACGGTCGTGTGACCAGGCCATGTGAAATGACCCAAACCGTGTGACTTTCAAAATTGGAACACACAGTCGTGTTCTAGCCCGTGTCTCTACATGTGTAACTTACTGGCTTGAGACACGCGGCTAGGTCCCAGCCCTGTAACTCATTACTTGGGCCACATAGTTGTGTCACAAGCCGTGTGTCATCCCGTGTGGAAACTACACTTATGCTATTATTCTACACGCTTAGGGCACACGCCCGTGCATGTTGCCCGTGTGTGACACACGCTTAAGGCACCTAAATGTACCTTAAAACTCAAGTTTACCAATTTGTGCTTTCTTGGACACTAAGCAACCAATTCATCAATCATTTAACTTGTTCAAAACACAATTAAACATGCTCAAAACATGCCAAAACAACCATCTTAAGTGCCTAACCAATGTGCCCTCATTGACACCACATTTAATTCATCCATCACCTAACCAATATGTCATTCATAGGCACCTCAAGCAAAGTTCAATTATTCAAATAAGCAAGATAAGTAGATACATATCTTATACTAAACACTCACAAACAGATATTAACCAAATGACCTAATGAATAAACCTTCTTCTATTTCTAAATCAAATACATCAATAGTGTAATACCAAAATCGCCAATTCACTAGAACAAACACTATGTGAAAACTTTTATATAAACAACTCCAAACATTTATATACAACCATGTTTATGGTAACATATCATTTATAACTTATAGGGCTACATTCACTAGGATTCACTAAAAAAATATCAATATTTCAATATTGACATCCTAGGTACATGCCAAGACTCAAAAAGAAATACATCACCAATATTGAGTACGGGATTTGTCGTGGATGCTGAGTTGTAGAATAACGATAATTACCTAACTTGCAGACAAGTGAAAATTTAAACAATAAGCAACTCATGTTCTCAAAAGATCCCACTTACAACTATTAACCAAAAGTTTACCATAATTCTCATAGAATCATATCCATAACATCATTTATATACAAATATCATCACATGATTTTTCACACCTTATCGATTGTATCATCCAATAAATGTCACCGATGCCTAACGATTAGATCGTAATTAAGGTTTTGCACCCAACGCTAGTTATTTAACTCGACAAGATCATTTGTTTGTCAAGCACTAGTCGAACAAGTCGACAATGATTTGTGCCCAGCACTAGTCGGATAACTGACAATGGTTGTGCCCAACACTAGTCAGATAAACTGACAGAAGTTGCGTCTAGCGCTAGTCGGATATTCCGACGAATATGATAATGTGCCCAACACTTGTCAAGTAAACTGACAAAAGTTGTGCCCTGCGCTAATTAGATAACCGACGATGGTTGTGCCTAGCACTAGTCGAATGAATTGACTACAATTACACCATTGCAAATCCATAAATATCATATACATAATTCAATATCACCTTTCATAATTTTATATCACATTTATCTCCATTGACTACTAAACATTCATTGTTTAATGGTAATGTCTTGAATTTTGGGGTTAGAAGTTATGTGTTAGTGTAGTCTGGGGTTTCGGGTTCGAGTCTCTAGGTGTGTTAGTGGGGAATTATTTTTGTACCTTCTATTTGTTTTGAGTTAAAGATAGTTATAAATTTTTAACTTTATTTTTGTTATTTTGATTGGTTTATTTTTATTTTTTTTATTATCTTTATTTTTGGGAAAAATGTTAGCACGTTCTCTTCTTTTTCTCCCTGCATGTTCCATCCATCTCCCTTTTTGGTTTTTTTCAATTGAGAGATTTTCTTCTCTTTCTTTCCTCTGTTGGTTCCCAAATTAATTATGGGTTCAACGTTGTTGACCGGTGGGTCTCTTAATTGACTTGCGTAGTGAATCAAACGATTAGGGTGCTTATCTCACAAATCAAGTGTGGGTTTCAAACCTCTTCTCTTCTTTTTTTTTTGTTTTGTTAATTTAATTTTGTAGTATTTGATAATCTCGAGTGTGTACTGAACTGGGTATTGGTATCGAATTGCTGTGAAATTCGGCATCTGGTGTGTGTGTTCTGAATTGCTTACTTTCAACATGAAATTGTTGTTGAATCTGGAGGATTTTTGTAAGATTCTTTTGTTTAAAGAGTGGTTAACGACTGGGGTTTGTTCTGATGTTGCAAAATTGAGCTTTCAGTCAATTTCAATGTGGTTTCGTGACCACACGGGCGTGTGCCCCCACACGGGTGATTTACATGGCCATGTGCAATTAGAAATTAGGGTTTCTGGGCTAATTTGGGCGTCACACGACCGAGTGGTTGATTTCGGGAAATTAGTCAATTTTCACATGGCTGTGTCCCCTGGATACACAAGCGTGTGTGTTTGGGAATTAAGGATTCAATAGTTTTGTGCCACACGGCGTGTGGATAATTTGGGGATTTAGGGATCTCACATGGGCGTGTGTTTTAGACACACGACCGTGTCTATTGGGCACACGAGCGTGTGAGACCCTCACATGGTCATATCTATCCTGCACTCTATTTTAGTACAATCGGATAGAGAGTTACACGGCCGGATCACACGGCCATGTTCCTAGGCCACACGGACGTGTGTCCCTCCACATGGGCGTGTTGACCCTCACACAACCTAGGCATTTCCACACGGCCGAAGCACACGGCCGTGTGGCCTGACCTCACCAAATTTTGTTCCGTGTCAAATTAAAGTTTGATCGTGATTCTGTGTGTTTTGACCCTAGCTAAGTCTTAGCAAGGGTGATTGGGACTTTGATTCTGCCTAGATTGGTGTGGGTTATATAAATACCTTTATTTAAGCAGATTATTTGATTGTTACTTGAGGTCACTATGCAATTGATTCTGAATCCGGGTAGCTGAATGTACGCAATTCTGGTTTTGAGTGATTGGTGTGTGAGTGGTTGTGTGTGGTGCGCATTCTTTAACAGCACGGGGATTCTGTAATTGTTTGACTAGATGTGAGTTTCTGTGTCTGAATGATTGTCTGGAAATTTTGTATTTTGATTTTGTACGTCTGTCTGCATACATGCATTTTCATAAAACTTTTGGGGATTTGGTTGTGAAAAGAAGGAAGACTGATTCTGATATGATCTGGCAGTTTAATGCAACTTGTTCATATAGCGATTTACCGCACTGTACCACACGTACGTCAACTTTGCTGCATACCATTATCTAATTTGGCAATTTAAACTACATGTTTGTACAATGTATTACCATGTTGCACTGTACTGTATATACTCCAGCCCTGCTGCGCATTAATATCTGAGTGGCTTAGTCCATATACATGGTGTGTAGGGTTGGATGGGCCTTTCGAGGTCCTTTGTGGTGTGTTTGGTTGGATGAGCTTAAACAGCTCTTTTGGGGTGTGATTGGGGGACGGAGAGGTGTTTTGGCTGGATGGATGGGTTTTTATTACTTGACTGCATTCATACGCATTTGTTTGAGTGTACTGGGTGTAGGATTATCTGACTGAATAACACTTGTGACTGAGTGTCTGTGTGTGACTTGGTGTGCTTGAGTTGTTACATTCTGTTCGGACGTTGGTTCCAAGTTTACTTTCTGACTCTTCGTATATTTGTAAGTTTGTTTTGCTATTGAATTGAGTTCTGTAATTCTATTATTAATCACTTGTCAAACTCACACTAAGCTTGTGTAGCTTACCCCCTTTAGTGTTTTCCCCTTTCAGGTATATTTACTTGTTCTGAAGCTGGACTCAGTTTGCGAGGTCTCGAAAGCATTAAGTTGTTTTTAAAATTGGTTAATAAAGTGTTTTCTGCAAATCTGATTTTATGTAAACGATTTTAGACTGTAAGTTCTGTTATTAATACTGTAAGATATTTCGAGTTGTTAAACTAAAATTTCCCACGATCACTTCGGTAATCAATGTGACTTCTAAAATTCGGTCTAAACTTTTAGGCTGGGTTTTGGGGCGTTACATTAATTCCATATTGTCCTTTTTCATACCGATAATTATATAATCTTAACATCATTCATTCAATAGAGATTATCGTATTACACATATGAAAACATAAATCAATAGTAATTAGTAGCTATTGAATTAAATTAAAATAATTTATGTTTGAGTTCTAGGTCCGTGAATATGCCAGGGTTAAACTGCAAAAACAACAAAAGTTTAGAGACTAATAAGCAGTCTTCCCTTTTCTATATAATTTATTCCAATTATTAGCCTCAATTTCACATTCTAGTCAATTTAATACATATAATTTCTTATTTACAATTTTTACGCACTTGCCCTAAACTTTTATACATTATACAATTTAGTCCTTAAACCGAAACAAGCTTATTTCCACAATTAAATTCTATACCCATGTAATTGAGTTTTAAGCCATCTCGGTACAACCCTTAAATTTCAAAAATTCACAATAAAACAAAGCAAACTTCATCATTTACATATTTAGTCCCTAAATTAAAAATTACTAAAAATCACTTTACAAATTAATCATATTTAACAACCAAGCTTCCAAGAAAACCAACTAGCACAAAAAAATTCAAAAATTATCAATGGCATAATCTCTATACTTTAATAATGTAACACCCCAAACCCAGCCTAGACGTTATGGTCGAATCTGGCGATGTCACATGTAATGGGTTTTGAAATCGAATTTATCAAGGTTAAACTGTTTCCGTTTACTAGCTTCTATTTATCTCTCGTCAATTTCAAAAGTATTTTCTCATAAATTTTATTCGTTTAAAAACATATTCTGTAGTGGAAGCTTTTAAAACCATGATATTTAAAAAAAACCATTCACGTTTAGGAAAAAACGTTGTTTTTAATTAAACTGAGTTTTCATTGAGTTTGTAGTTTAAAATTCCATGAATACAGTTAAAATGCAAAATAAAGGCAAACAGTCCAAAAGTCCCAAGTTATATAAAAAATACCTCAAACAAAATACGAAATAAAAACCATAAATGAATTTAAAGCAGTTCAATAGACATGTGGTCACCGCTAAGTCCTCCGCCGCACCGATCCGTCTAAGTATAGGGATTACCTATACAGATAAAACAGAAATGGGTGACTTTACATAAACTCAGTGTGTAATCCCCACAAAAGTCATGCATACAGTCAAACAACAGTTATCAATCAAATGCAGTCTGGGGCCTAAGCCTATTACAAATTCAGATACAGTTTAGGCCTTAGCCCATTCAGATACAATTTTAGATATAATTTAGGGTCTTAGCCCATCTTAGATACAGTATGCTCACAGTAACAAAAATCAGTATCCTACCTACCAGCCTCTACACACCATCTCCGACCATCCCTACACACCATATGGGGTTTAAAACACCCACCTAGCCCTACACACCTAGTCGTATTGAATGCGGCACATATCAGTAATCTTGTAGCTAAGCTGCTAGATAATAGGCATGAAAGCCTTTCAGCACACTTCCCCCAATAATCAATCATCCCACCCCAATGCAGGTGCAATTAAACATGCTCAATGCAAACATACAGAAATACATGCTTACATGCTAAAATCCAGTTATCAATCATACATACGGATTAGTAAACATGCATAAATTTAACATGATCAATAATTACATTATATATTCAGGTCACATGATTTAGGGTCTAAGTAGCGCTTACCGACCCTACAGTAGGTTCACAGTCGACTTGGGCGACCCGTGCAACCTTAGGAAATATTTTAGCTAAATGGGCCCACACGCCCATGTGGTTTGCCCGTGTGGCCCACACGCCAAGATTGGCCTTGCCTGTGTGGATCACACGACTTGGCCCAGATATCACATACCAGTGTGGCATTTCCATGTGGGCCCACACGCCCAGTTCGGTTTAGCCATGTGGCCCACAGGGCCACACTCGGCCATCACACGGCCTGGCCTTCGTCGATCACACGGCCGTGTTAACGCACAGGGCCTTCCACACTGGTGACCATACGCCCTTGTGGCATCGACAGTGGCCTTTTTCGGCTTTTTCTGAAAGCTCGATTTCTGCATTTCGAGTACACACCTAGTACGATTATGCTGCGAAACCACTCTTGAAGCCTTCCAAACCTAAAACATAACATTCAAAAGTCCAATCAACAGCCGATTACAAATTGATACTTAACCCGAACTAGCGCACAAGACTTACCAATGACACGAACAGACTTGAGTACGATTTGGCTTCCAAACGAAACTTCACTGAACACACCCTACTCCTGTACCACAAAAATACAGCAATCAAACTCTTTCTTACACTCTCCCTCCCTTCACCAAAATTGAAACAGAAACCTCAAACAATGTTAGGAATTCACAAGTTACTAGGTATTGTAGCATTACTTACCAGAACCAAGCGACAAATACCAAGACGACAAGAACAAGTTATAGCCCCAGCCAATAAAAGAAGCAAAATCGCAGAAAGAACAAAAAGGACGGTAGAGAACGGAGAACCAACGTCAGTAGATTTCTTTTTTTGAAAAAGAATAAAAATAAAATTAAAACTAGATTAAGCCCTCAATCCCTTGATTTACTCTCCCACTTAACCACTTTATCCAACTACTCAGAATCCCACTCTCTCAAGACTCTAACCAGGGAACCGGGCCAAAATAAAACTCCCTCGCTCGCGTAGGGTTTCGAACACCTGACCTCCAACACACAAACACCCTTACCACTCGAACCAGCAGGCTCATTCTGATGTGGATTTACAGACAATTAAATATAAACCCATTGAACAGAGATAGGGCTTTATTCCAAAAATAAAAAAAATTTGCCAAAGCTAAGGCTTGAACTTGGGACCTCACACACACACCCAAAATACTTAACCACTGAAGCAGATACACACTTATGTCAAAATCTTACAGAAACAGAAATACATATTTTGGGGCGTTACAAATAATTTCACAAATTATCCCACTAACTAGCTAGATTTCATCACAATTAACTTAAAACTTAAAAATTATGAAGAATGAACTAAGAAATCCTTTCATGCACCTTGAAATAGAAAACTGAAGCTCCAAAGCTTAGAAATAGAGTTTTCGGTTGTTGATAGAAGAAAAATAAAGAAGATCCACACTTTCATTCTTTTGCTTTTATTATATATTCATTTTATTAATTAATTTAACATATATATATATATTGATATAAAATACAAATAAAATGAATGTTTACCGTCCACTAAATCCCAATATGGACAAATTTCCACTTTAAGCCTTGCAATAATATTTTTATATAACCATTTGACCCAAATTAAGAATAGAAGTTGACTTTTGCACTTTTTTATAATTTAGTCATTTTTCTTTAATTAATTATCAAATCACTAAAATTTTTGGACCAAAGTTCAGTATACCTATACAGTCACTCTGTAAATATTTAATTAAAACATTTACGAGTATGGTTTATGGAAACGAGGTCCTGATACCTCAATTTCTAAAACCATCGACTTTAAACTGATACACTTGTACCTTGTCTAACCTTCCAAGTAATTAAAATTATTAGATCAACCTCAATATAATACTGTAATACCTTCGTAACTATGAATAATAATATTCACTAATTCTATCATCGGAAACAATATTCCAAAACCACCATTTCCAACTCCATTGACTCTTAGGCTGTTGCAAAATCAACTACTTAAAACCCTAAATTTCATCTTTATTTTGGAAGTTATCTCCATTAGATCTCAATTGTTTAGCATTAAATCAATGTAAAGCTTTGGAAGCAACCTCTCCTTGGTCCAACGAGCACTTTGACCATTCAGATCTCCAAAAGGCTTTTTAGAAATTTTTAGCTTTAAATTCAAGATAAGTTGCCCTTCCCTTCCTATGGGTCTTTACCTTCACTTAGTCAATAATAGTTTCTTTAACTTTTCGATTGCAAATCTCATATTTAAAACTCTTTGATGTTAAGTTTGGATTCTTTCTATAGCTTTTCTTTGATTTTTCGCTTGGTTGCTTCCTTCTCTAGTGTTGTATTTTTTTACCAGATTCGTACTCTTCAATTCTCTTTCCGTGTGTTTTTGTGAATTTTTTGTCTCTGATATTCTTTGTAACGATTCGGTTTCTAGTGGTGTTGAAAATTTCAATTTTGGGATACGTTTTCTGTAAACTGAGTCCGTAAATAGTAATTAGAGATATTTACGAAATTATTATATTGATGAATTAAAATTCGATTAAGAAATTTAGTTGAAAATGTGGCTAATTAAGGTTTAGGGACTAAATTGTAAAAGTTTAATAAGTATAGATTTTTAATTAAGAAAAGGCTTGAGGAACTAAATAGAAATTATACAAAGGAATAAAATGAAAAATAAGCCCATTTTAAATGGATGTTAGTGGATGGTGTCTTTTAATTAAGTTAATTGGTAATTAAAGCTTAAGTAATTAAAGTTAAGTTAATTAAACTAGTTTAATTACCATTAAACCATAGTATATAAACCAAAAATAAGTGGAGAATGCATCATCTTCTCCAATTTGCAACCGTCCACCATTAAGAAAACAAAGAAGAAAGCTTCAAACCTAAGTGATATTCTGCTATTAATTCCAAGTCTATAGCCATGTTTGTTTGATTTTTATAAATTTGAGGTCATGGGAGCTTGATTTAGCTAGCCCCTGTATTAATTTGTAAAACTGTTAAATTTTTTTAAAGTTACTATTGTTGAGAATTAGATGAAATCGGTGTGAAATTATTAAAAATTAAGTTCAGTTTATGACAATGACTAAATTGTAAAGCTTAATTGTTAGTTTCATTCATTAAGGACCAAATTGAATAAAATATAAAACTGTTATGAAATGTTGATAGGAATAAAAAATAGAAGGTCCTTAATGAATTTTGGCGAAATCGAATTTTAATTTGAAGTCCTAAATTAAACGTTATGCTTTGTCCCGATTTTAGGGACTAAATTGAATAAATTGCAAAATTTGCGTAAATTGATATTTGGTGATGAATTTGTCGGAAATTGATAATGTGTTATGTTTTGTGACTATTCTTAGCGAACGTCGACACGGAACCTTTGAGAGGGAAATGAAAAGCGAGAATTGTTGATGAGTGACGCGTGACCACGATTTGTACATTTATGATTTAGGGTCGTATTAATTGATTGCATATTCATGTTAACTACATTTAGAAATATCAAGGTGAGAACCTAGTGATAATATGAGCAATTGAATTGAGCTTGAACCACACCAATGAAATTTCACAATAGGTGAGAGATAAATCATAGTCTCCTTATCACCAAACATTTTATTTTTGCTCCTCAAAAAGTCGTTTAAGTATGTGTATCCCACTATGACCTTTGTTCAAATGTTTTTCCTGTCAAGTCCATGAACAATAGAATATTTTTGGGCATTGGAAACATGTTCGTGCGGGATTTTTAAAAACACGACATCCATGGTTTGCCCAAGGTTAACTATTCTCCTCGTCCTGACTACATGTTCGTACAATTATTAGAGGCTAAAATAAAAAAAAAAAACACTCAAAAAAGAAAAGTTGATCAAAGAAAATTAAACCTCACTGTTATACACTCACAATAAAACCAACTCTAAGAGTAAGGAAAAGAAGTTAAAATTTTCACACTTGTAACTTTTAAAGAGTTATCAAACTCAATAATATTCGAAAAAGATGTAGAACCACTCTCTAACAAAGTTGACCTAAGGCTCTAAGAAGCCAAGAAAAACTCAACTCCAACGGAAGTAAGTTGTGCATAGAAAGGAAAGGCAACTCTTTTAGTAATTATTAACACAAGAAGCGAAAATGTGTTAGAATGAGTAATGGAATAAGAAAAGCTAAAACAAAAGAAAACCCAATGCTAGGTTAAAAGAAAATAAACTACCCAGTTGAAAACCCAAAACAATGGAAAACAACTTGAATTTTTCAAGGTGTTCCCGATGTGCTAAAATCACGAAAATTAAACTGAAGTCTCTTTATATGATAAATATCATAGCTGAAAATTTTGGGCACGAAATTCAACCCAAAAAAAATTTTGTTTTTTGTTTTAGTTTTTTTAGAGGTTGTTTAAATAAAATCGACAAAACACTTTATATAGCACAAGGAAACAATTCAAAAATGCTCAAATCTGAAACCAAATGATAAAGATGGCAAGCAAAAGAGAATCATATTAAGTTGTTCGACTCAAAAAAAAAAAAGATTTGAATCTGACCTCAAAATAAGAAACCAAACAAATGTAGGAAAACAAAGAAAATAACAAAAATAATAAATTTAAGAATAAATAATAAATATTCAATAATAAATAAAGAATGATACAATAAAAAGGTGAAAGATGAATCGAATAAAATGATGGGTATGATTGATAAATGGATAAGTGTTCAATTGAACCCTTTGAGGTATAAACCCCAACAAACTTAATTAATAGCTCTAACCAACCCTCTAAGAAATAATTCATTGGCAAATTGAAGGATGAAGAACAAATTCCCATGACTCCTTGAAGAAAATCGAGAAGAAAACTACTTCTAAAAATCACAAGAAAGAAATTTTGCACAAAGAAACTAACTCTTGGAGTTGAAAATTTTATTAATTAAAACAATTGTGTCTCTAATGAATAGTGAAAAGGCTTTTATATAGGCTAGCTAAGTATATTCAAATAAAACTCTCAGCTATATTAAAACTCTAATTAATCTAAATAAGAAGTAATTTTAAACTAGACTTTATTGTTTGACTAAGAAGTATAAAACTCCTAAATAACTTAAAATACTTAAAAAAATATCCCAAAATTCAGATTAAATAAATAATAAAGTAATAAAACCTAATAAATAAAATATTTGACTCATATATAATAAAAATTAAATTTAAAAATCAAACCCAATATGATTTGAACTCTAATTAAAAGCCCAAAACTCGTAATTCTACTCGCACAATCTTTACTAAAACGGTCATAAATTGAGTTCTCGAACTTGAAATCGAGTGATTCAAAGTGCATTTTGAAGATAAGAGATAGATTTTCGAACACCATGAAGACGTCTCAGCCCAGAAATGCCTAGATCTCATCCAAAAAAGTCGTCGCAAGTTGACTAATTTTCCATACTTAAAATTGGCAACTTTGATGAATTGAAATTAATAAATTTCACCTCATCCGTGCAAGTATCGCTATGGGCCGCAACAACACATAATCTCTTGTTGGGCTTGAGTTGCTTATACACCAAGTACTTAACATAATGAGATAAAACTAAATATAAAACTTAACTTGCAAAGGGAAATTCGACCAACCTATAGGAAGATGGCATGGACTGGATTTTTACAAAGCAAGTAAAAGACTTGGACTTAAAAGTATTGTTCAAAATGGGCCAATAATAGATTAGGCTAAAAATAAAACATAAATAAAAAAATCAAAGTCCTAAAATTTGTAATAAATGAAGCCCAAAAATATAAACTTAGTAAATACATTATTGGACTCATATATAATCAAAATTAGATACTAAAATTGAAATCAATATGAATTAAAAACTAACTAAAAGCCTGAAACTTGTAAATCTTGTAAGAGTCTCGTCTAAAAAATTCTACTAGCGGAATCTTCACTAAAACAATCTTGATCTATTGGGCTCAAAATTAAGTGATTTAAAATGTGTTCAAAGTTACGAGAAATGTATTTCATCATATGTAAACAACTTAACCTAGAAATGCTCAAATTCCATCTAAAAACTCATCGCAAGTCAATTGATGTTTTGAGTTTGAATTCTTCTTCTTAATAACTTTGAAAGCCTTTGGTCGCAAATTCTTGGACTAACGCATTTAACTTGGCTCTAAGTTGCTTGCATTTGGATCATTTTATTGGGCCTTGAGGAAGAGTAAGCTTATCACGTCCAAAGGCATTCTTTCATGCTCACACTAATCTAGTTTCACTTGTTTCTTTAATTGCATGGGTTGCGTATGTGTTTGTTGCAAGTTTTTTTTGTTAAAATGCCAAAAAGGAAAGATTGTTAGAATAAGTGTTACATTGAAGTGTTGCACATGGTGTTGCAACAACTTGAACAATACTTGAGAAACATTGTCAGTGTCGATCATATGTTGACAATTTAACTTGTATTTATTTTGAATTGTTTCCTTATTTAGTTGTAATAAATATAGAATTTATCCATACTTGAAACTCAATAATTTAGAGTTCAAAAATATGGAATTTAATCTATCCTTTTTAAAAGGTTAAGTATGGAGTTTTTTTCTTTTTTTCTTTTTGAAAGCATGGTGTGTATGGAGATAATTTAGAAGAACTAGAACATTATCTAAGGGATAGATTTGACATTCTAATGCCGATTATCGTGAAGATGATTGAGGGTGACATTTATCTAATGAATAAGCTTAATTTGAATGATCTATTTAAAAAGAACACTCTCCATTGAAGATAGAGATTTGAGAGATCAGCACATTTTAGTTCTACTAGGATCATTAATAGTGCATTATGAGAGTTTTATTTTACTACTTAGTGGGTTTATTTACAACCTCGGGCAAGGTTAGAAAGCTTAAGAGAGTACATTATAAGTGTGTGAAACTAAGGATGCAATAATCCTTGGAATAATTGGGTTGTAATTAGTTGGCTTGTTAGTGGATTAAATTTCTAGGCAAAAATCCTCAAATATAAATTATATTCACTAAATTACCTAAGCAATCTTTCACTAAATTATATTCACTATGTTACATGAATAATTCCAATAGTGTTACCAACAAGTCAGATAAAATTCACTTAGTCAAACATTTTTCATTCATATACCAACTATAATTATCCAAACAACCATACATATAATTTCCTTCCTTTTTAACCTTTTTCCTTTTCCCGTTCCTTTTTCTATACCTTTATTATTGCAAACTTGGCAAAAGAAGAGAGAATACTTTATGCTTTTTCTCTTCAATTGGTCAAAGAAAGGAAAAAATAGTTCACAGACTTTTATAAACACAAGTTATGCATGAATCTTTTGTGATTTCTCCATCTCCAATTTAATTTAATTTAAAGTATATATATCTGATTATATCAAACCAAATATTTAACCAGTTAAAATATTATTGAGAAGAAAAAATATAAACACTGAATATGAATAGTAAAATGATTATGAAAATATTAAAAAAATTATTTTATATTAAAAATAAAAATAATATAGCTTGATTCGAGTAGCTTAAAAGTTGTTTAAAAGGATCTTGATTTTTTTTTTTCAGTTTTCTTTTTTCTCTGCCTCATTTAATTGTGCTAAACTAAAGTTGGCCAAAACAAAAGTTTTGGAGGTCTTAAAAAGCTTTGGCTTTCAAACCAACTAAGCCAATCAATGTCCCTTTCTTACTAGGAGGTTAAACCACACTTTTGTTCGAGCCATTGTGCCATGAGTTTCACCGGGCTTTAACTTGATTAGTGCTACCACGTGTTAAGAAATATACTATATTTTTCTCACCACAAAATATTGAAAATACATGCACCCACACATTTTAGCTTTATAGTATCTTATTGAACAACTTTGTGCTATTATATTTTAGTCTATAGATTTGCTTTTCTTAAGTTTTAAGGAAAAAATTACAAGTTTTAGTGATTAAATAAAGCAATAAAGAAGTGGAAATAAAACTATTTATTTATTTTTGTTAAAGCAAATTGATACAATCAAGAGCCATGACAAGCAACATATTATTTGTAAACAATATTTCTAAAAGAATTTTCAAGTATAACAATAACTATGGTAAATTTATAAATACAATATAAATTATAAACAATATGTGTTAGAAGACAAAATATTGAAAATCAAAATATATCCCACACATGGTGGGATTTAAATCAAGAATAACCTGGGAAAACCCATATATGACACTTGTACATATTGAGACTCAAATCTAGACGCTTAAAATCTCAAGACCTCAACCTTTACCAACACTACCAAGACATTATTGGTTATCATAGACAACGTTATAATATGGTTTTTTTTTTCTAGGAGATTTAAATCAACCCCACATTTTTAATTTCATTCATGCTTATTAAAAGGATAAATATAATTTTCGATACTTGATTTGGCTTCAATATTCTAATTGATACCTGATTTTTGGTTTTCGTCACTTATTTTAGTTCAATTTTGTAATACAATTAAAATAAAATGATATGACCAATCAAGTTGTTACATGTGGCACACAAGCCATGTCATCAATGAATGTAGTTGCCTCGTCACCAAACACATTAAAAATATAAAATATATAAAAATAATATATATAGTTCAGGTAAATATATAAAACTTTAAAAAATTAAATATTTAAAATTTAATAAAATTACAAAAAAAATTGTCAATGTAACTATTTTCATCTCTCCTTCACTACACCCAATTTTTGTTGAAAGATGGCCAGCCTAATGAACAAAGGGGAAGATAGAAAGTGTTCTATCAATGAAATTTTGGTGCTTGCTTAACCTGGGAGTGACTTTTTTCACTCTACTTCTTTTATACTGGAAGTTTTGAAATGCTACTTGCAAGAAAATACATGTATTGCCAGAAGCAGAGCTTAAGGGCAGTGTCAACTGCTTCAAGCATTGGTGATGAACAATAATTAGCACATGATATGTTTACGAAATTCAATTTTCCTACATCCACTGGGTCTTACCCAACAATATAATCTACTATCTTAGCAACATGTACGATAAGTGATTACAACATCTAACAACCTCCAAATTAAACTCCTCAGTTTTGAACTTAAGAGCTACATCACTCTCCTCTAAGTTTCCCCCCTGAAAACTTAGGGGAAAAAAAGCAAGTTACACATTTGTTTTTGCACTCAATGCACTCATATGAAACATTTCTCAATGAACAAGGATAAGTGCTCCCAGATCAATACATCACGTATACAAGCCTCATTGATTTATAAGAAAGCAAGACTTGCTAACATATTATATCAATTACAGTCGATCTTCCCAATTAAACAAAAGAATAATCAGCATATAAAATATCTACAATAAGTATAGGATAGATGTTCAAATCTTTAGGAAATATTACCAAGTTACTCGAATCAATCTAATCTCAAAATAAGAAAAGTCTATTTGTTTGATTCAATCCAAACCAATCTTCAAGCTATGTTCCTATAATAGGTTTGGATATCATACATGGGCTTACATACATCTACATAATCAGAAAATATATGGCCTAAAAATTCTGTTAACAAAACTTGCCAACTCCATATAAGGCAAGTTATGAGGCTGACTGGTACTAGAAAGAAATGGACATTGCTTATAGCACTACTCATAGCACTCTTTATAATTGCCTCAACAATAAAAAAATCTATCAAGGTTGAACAAGCCTTTCATATTCAGAGCATGAATCCATTCACTGAGCAAACTTCAATCCATTATGATCTGCCCAAATCTCATGAAATAAATTACCCTTTATGTAGGGATATAAAGGATCATTAAATCAGCTCTCATCTTCGTGGATTGCATAACTTCATATATAAGGTAAGTAGATCATGAAGGAATCCTTCAAAAGCTTCCGTTTGCTAGTTTTTGATGACTTATCTTTATCTCTCCCACAATTGTCCTTATTATTAGCCTTGGAAGACTCAAACTTCTTTTTTTTTTTTTACTTTTCATGCACGGTTCGATTAAGTTGGGATCTAGTGCCCTTAGTTTAGTGATTTTGTCTATGTACTTATAATTTTTCAAAAAAATTGGTTTAATAAAATATCCATTAGAATCATTAATATCTTTTGTATATTATTCTTAATGGTTTTTGCATGCAAAGAAAAATGAAAGCAAATATTGGCTCACTAATTATCTAACATTTAACGAATATTAGACGACATTACGTGTTCGGATTGTAATGTGAAAAGATAGCTTATATTAGTAGATAATCTAAACACATCCTTCATTTAATCGAAATTGAGAAAATCTGTTGAAATACTAATATGCCTTCTATCGAGTCCAATTAAGGAGATACCTTGTTTTGGGTATTAGAGCGATCGCCTCCCAGAAGATAGAGACATAGATGTGACTACTGAACTAAAAGTATATCGAACATGACCTAAATAAAATAGATCCTAGATCCGTTTATAGATTTATTAACTTCAGACGTTCATAGTATGGCATACCTTAGTCTTGTGTGAATGATGGACTATGTATGTATGACTCGTATACTTTGATGAAAATGAAAGCTGGTACATTAGGTATACGACCTTTGCATGATGTAGCATCATTCCACAATATTGGAATTCATAACCAAATAAAGGGTAAATGATATCCTTTCATCGACATTACATGATAGATGAAAAGTAATGTGGTCACGTCATTTTTCTTAGAGATAAATGATTTAGTTACTATTTTTTAGTAATTGACTTTTCATGAAAAAAGATGTAATGGGTATCATTAGACAAAAGAGGGTTATATTGGGAGAACAAATTTATCCCAAAGAGATTAAGGATATCCTATGAGGGTAACACACTTATGACAAGGTCATTGGACGAGCACTTAATGAGAAGTTTTCGTAATGGTATATAATAAGAGAGAGCTCAATCATGATACTTTAGTGGAATGATTTCATGACTAAATAATGTTGTAATTAATAGGAGAAGAGCTAGAACTTAATTACAGATTATTTGAGCCCTATTTACATATGCCCAATTAATTCATCTGTTAGTTCGAGATAAAAATGAATTGCATGTAGAACCATAAATATTGAATGAATGAAAACAATGAAGCGAGAGAAATATATCACATGCATCACTATCTGTAGTGACTTGGTTTTCTCGCTAAGTATAAAAGATGACTTAGAAATTAATTTAATTTCTTTGAATTATTCATTGATTAATTGTAATTAAATTATCGGAGTTTAAAGTAAGAATTAAATTAATAAGCCATTGTGGATTTGTTGAATAAGGTAATTCAATATATTTCCTCATAGATTCTAGTATGGTAAAGTTTTCAAGACTTTAACTGAATTAGAATTGAGTTGAGAAATTAATTTATTTAATATAAATAAACTAAATTAAGTGATTAAATAAACAATATTTTTGGAAATAGAAAATAGTTATTAGGTTGGATAAATTATAAATGTTGGATAAAAGTGCAGATAATACATATAATTTGACCCAACACATGAAAGGCCCAATTAAGCCTTGTTATATCTAAGGGTTGGCAAACCCTAATATATTTTAGGGCATGTCGCCACCCCTAGTACTTCTACATAGAATAGAAATTGTATTTTCTATTAAAATATTATTATTTAATTATATCTTATTCGAATAGAACTCTTGTAGCGCTCCTATATAAATAGGAAGTATGTGTTAAATTACACACACATTATTAGGTGTCATTATTCTATTAAAAAATAGTGGAAATTTAATTTACAAAATAAATTCTATTTTTTGGAAGAAAATGCATAGTTTCTAGTTAATGAGAGGAATTAACTTTCCCATTGAAAGTTAATAAAAGTTTCCATTCTGTGCGATTGGTTCATGTTATTTGAGTCCTACTCAAAGCAATTTATGGTTAGAGAATAGTGCAAAAGGTCATTTAGTTGAAACACAGGATTGACTTAAACGTCTCATACAAAGCACAAGTATAATTTCAGTTAAAGAGTTTATTTCTATAAATATAAAAAAGGATTGGTTTTAAGAAAAATTTTAAACTTTTATTGTGTCTAAAAATACTATTTCTAAACCCATTTTTCCAATACAATTCTAGGTTGGCTCAAGTCTTAAGCCCATCCATGAAAGAGAAAAAGACATTTTTTTTCACCAAAGTCGAAAGTCGGAGCATCAATTCACCGAACTCTCCCACATACTCATGAATAATGCATTGTTGTGTAAGCCATCGCAACTTGGCACGGGCCTCATTTTTGGCATATTTAAGGTAAAATTGTTGCTTGAATTCTTTTTGAAGCTCCACCCAAGTGTCGAGACTAATGCTACCTCATTTTTCATTTATGCACCTACAACGTCGCCACAAAATAGAGACATTAGTAAAATCATAGAGGCGGTATTAACCTTAACGACATCATCTTCAATGCCCACATTATAGAAGTATTACTCCATTCATCACAGAAAGTTGTTTGCATCTCTAGTAGATTTAGTCCCCTTGAACTTTTTTGACTTAGAGACATCAATCTTATGCTTAGGTGTCACAACAAGCTCGCCATTACTTATGACTACTTTGCACAAAATAAGCTCCCCTTTGAGCTCGTCTACTTGTGTCTTCAAAGACTCCATCATTGTAACAGCCTATTTTTCAGTGGTGTCGAAAACAGTGATTTTGGGGTCACAAATCCGACATGTGAGTCCGTAAATATTATTATTTAATATTTACGAGTCAAATATAGAAATACGTTGAAAATTGATTTAATAATTTTTGTTAATTGAACGAATAGTTAGGTTCAAGTGGTATGTCCCTAATGTAACACCCCCTACCCGTATTCGTTGTCAGAATAAGGTACGAGGCATTACCAGAATTTACGATTTTTTTTTAAAAACCGAGACCATTCAAATTCAACATATTTTCAAAATAATTCATGCATATTTATAAGATAACATTAACACATAAGCCATACCAATGGCTGACCTTACATTCATTTCATATTAACATTTATTTTATTAGCTTATACATGCTATTCATTTCCAAACTAAAGTTTCTTTAAATACCAAAATATTGGGGTTGATAGTGTGATGAGTCTCCCACCGATCCGGCCTCCGAGCTCTTAACACTACAAAACAGGGAAAAAGGAAATAGGGTAAGCACTTTGTGCTTAGTAAGCCCATGTAACAAGAATTATACTTACCTAATATTTACAATACAAGCGATAAACATTCATATACCCATTCAATGCATTATTACCCTAACATTTACAAACTCAACATTCAAGTCAGTCCAATAATTTCCATATATCAATAATATATATTATGATTGATGAGCTCATCAATACCATGATTTCCATTTCTTTAATATTTTCTTTTTATATTTATCCCGTTGAATTACTCGAAATTTCGATGGATTTTCAGAGGTACACTTTAGTGTACAAATTCGGGTCCGTCAATTCATATTCATGTGCGCACATTTTCATTTCAGAGAGCACACTCCCGCGAACCTCATCTTTACAGTGGGATTACCAGTCCAGGCTAAATCCCCTGTAATATAAACTCATAGAGTATTGTCGGGATTACCAGTCCAGGCTAAATCCCCTGCAACGACAATTACTCTAATGAGCTTGGATCTGAATTACCAGTCCAGGCTAAATTCAGACCCTAATTCGGATTACCCGTCCGGGCTAAATCCATTTTCCACATATTCTTCGGGAGGGCTATATCAGGATAGGATCACCCGTCCGGGCTAGATCCTTTTACCGTCAATTCCTTTCAGAGATCCATCGAATTTTTCCTTTCATTCAACCGGGATTTCTTTCCCTTTTTATCAAAAATATCAATGTTGCATAAATTTTCATACAATGAACATTCAAATTATATTCACATCAATAACATACATTTCAAGCATTTAAGAATATAATTCAAGTTACACGAACTTACCTCGATACTAGTTCGTATACAGAATCTACTAATCCGGGACTTTTTCCTTTCCTCGATCTAGCTTCGTATTTGAGTTTTCCGAATCTAAATAAATAAATTCAATCATCAATTCAATACATTTCATGTTCACATGTAGCATTTTCTATAATTCTATTATTATTTTTAGTTCATTCAAAACTGTCTACTTGAGTCATAGTCACTAAATTATTTATTTCTCGAGATACAGACCTCCAAATGAAGAACCGTTAATTTTCCCTGAAACTAGACTCACATTTATTTATACCATAAAATTTCCAGAATTTTTAGCCTAGCCAATTAGTACAGTTTATTCATCAAAGTTACCCCTGTTCTGCTATCTTGCAGTTCTGACTCTTCTTCACTAAAAATTAATTATCTCTTCATACAGAAATCAGATGGTGTTCCCGTTTATTTATATAGAAAATAGACTCGTTCAGGATTCTAAACATATAAACTTAAGCGCCTAATTATTTTTCTTCAATTTTTTATGATTTTCTAAAGTCAAAACAGGGGAACCCGAATTCATTCTGAACCAGTCTTACAAAAATCTAAATATCTCAAAATACAGAACTTCTTTTCTTTCCTTGTTTCTTACATATGAAAATAGACTCAATAAGCTTTAATTTCATATCTCACTCAACTTCTAATTCCACTTCTACGATTTTTGGTGAATTTTCAAACTTACTTTACTGCTGCTGTCCCAAAACTGTTTTTTATAGCTTGTTTTACAATTAAGTCCTTTATCCAATTCTAACTTCAAATTCTTTCAATTAAACCACTAATTCATCATTTTATTCATCATATGCTATATTCAAAAACTCTAAAACTTCAAAAACTTCAACTTAAATTCATCAAAACTTTGTTCTAAAACTTATAAAGCATCAAAATTAAAAGAAAATGACTAAATTAACTTACAAATTAAACTCCAAGCTTCAAACTTTAATTTTCCCTTTTCTTCTCTCTTTTCTCTTTTTCTTTCTTTCCTTCACGTTTGCTCTCTGTTCTTCTTTTTTGTTTTATGCTTTTGTTTCTTTTAGTTTGTTTATATATATATATAATAATATAATAATAAATAATATAATATATAATATAATAATATACTTAAAAAAAATCTCAGATTTCATCAATACACCGCCTCAACTTTACAAATGGCATTATTGCCATTTTGGTCCTTCATAATTTCTTTTAATCTATAATTTAACTTTTACTTTCATTTCAATTTAGTCCTTTTCATTTAATTTCCTACCCAAACGTTAAAATTTTCTAACGAAAATTTAATACCACATTACTAACATTTTATAAATATTTAAAAATATTTCCTATCATATAAATACTCATGCAAATATATTGAAATAAATTTCTATTTAAATCGGATTTATGGTTGCGAAACCATTATTCCGATAATCTTGAATTTAGGCCATTACACCTAAAGTCAAGTGGTTTTAGAAAATGAGGTATTGGGACCTCATTTCTATAAACCGAACCTGTAAATAATTTTATTAAATATTTACGGAGTGGTTACTTAGGTGTATTGAAGTTTGGTCTAGAAATTTTGATGTTTAAATAGTTAATTAAGAAAAAAGGACTAAATCGTAAAAGATGTAAAACTTAATCGCTATTGAATATTATTGATTAAATGGCTTAATTAGTGAATGATGGAGGGCTTATATGGTAATTAGACCATATTGTGATGTTGGTGGATGGTTAAAGCATTAAATTATAAATTTTTATTTGTCAAAATTTAAGTTAAAATAATAAGAAAAAGTAAAGGAAAAAAAAAACATATTGTCCATCTTCTTCAACATTTGGAAGTCGAAACACCATAGCTAAAAAGCTTGAAGGTTCGACCATGGATACCTCCTTGCATGTAAGTCCGTTTTGAGTCCAATTCTTGTAATTTTTATGTTTTTGAGATCGTTGGAACTTAATCTAGCTAACCCGGGGACTAATTTGTGAAATTTTTAAATGTTTAGAATTTTTCCATGAATGGTTTAAGTGTATTTGTGAATTGAATTGATAGATTATTAAGCTTGGTTGTTAAATATAAGTATTTTGTTAAGTGATTTTTGATGATTTTAATGTTTTGGGATTAAATTGTTGAAATAGTAAAATTTAATGTAAATTGTGCGAAATGAGGAAAAATATGGGTTGTTTAAAGACTAAGGGAAAATCGAATGACATGAATTTTAGTTAAAATGGTAAATTTGCAAGTTTTGGGTTTAGGGACTAAATTGCATAAAAAGTAAAATATTGGGGGTAATTTTATAAAATTTCCCATTGATAAGAGTTATATGTTGTATTAATATTTTAAGTTATTTGAAGGGTTTAATTGAGTGAAAAATTATTATTTAGATCACAAAACAAACCAAACAGATCAAAATCGAAGAAAAGCTAAGTGTTGCATTAGTTGCCGGCTTCACTTTTACAATTGTATTTGTCGAGGTAAGTTCGTTTAAGGATGACAATTATTATCTTTTCCATTTTAGATTAATGTAAATAGTTATTTATGTTAGGGGTTAGCGTTCGATCTAATCGAATGAAAAAATTTCAAGTTAATCGAGTTGACGATTCATATTTTATTATCCTAACTCGATTTGAAATTTTCTCGAATCAAGTCGAGTGAGATGGAATCCGAATCGAACGAATTGAATATATTTTTTCGAGTTGAATTAAAAAATATATATTTTAGGTCCTTATAATCACTGTCACCCACCGTAATCAAATTTGTTATTAACTTTCATCCTCTGATAATTTATTTATTAATCTTTTATATACATGTTAACTTCTTTGCTTGCTTAGTTGCTTCAATTATATTCTGATTCTTGTCACTATGTATTTTGAAATTAAAAAATATATTAAATGTAAAAAATGTGATTTTTTAATAAAAATTATCTTAAAGATAAAATGTGATATTGAAACCAACATAAAATTTTAACATGAATGTTTTATGGCATCACCAATAATTCAATTTTAGCAAAAATTTATAAATATTCAATATGATAAAACAATTCAATAATATAAACAGTACAAAATGTGAAATTTAATTTAATAATATAAATAGTAGATATAAATAAAATTATTATTATTTAGGTTTAGGAAATTTTTTGGATGATTTTAATTTTTTTTATTTGGGGGTAAATGGCGAGAAGTAAAAGTTTAGGGGGAAAATAAAAAGTTCTAGATGTGGAGGGAGTAAAATTTTGGGGAGAAATAAATGGGAGGAGTGAAATTTTGGGAGGGAAATATTAAAAAGGGGGGGGTGATGGGTGTAACAGCCCAATTTTAATAATGTCGGAACAGTGATTCGAGATCACTAAATTTGACGAAAAGTTAGAAAATTTTGTTAATCGATAATTATAAGTTAAGTGTGATTTTAGAAATATTTTAAAATTAGTGAATTTTGTGAATTGAAAGAATTAATTAGAAAAAAATTGGGCCAAAAACGAGGTATTGAGACCTCGAATTCATAAAGTGAGCCATAAATATTTCTAAAAATATGTATGGAATGTCATTAAGTTATTATTAAACTTTCGTTAGAAAATTTTAACGTTTGGGTAGGAAATTAAATGAAAAGGACTAAATTGAAATGAAAGTAAAAGTTAAATTATAGATTAAAAGAAATTATGAAGGACCAAAATGGTAATTATACCATTTTGTATAGTTGAGGCGGTATAACATAGAAAATCTGAGATTTTTAAGGTATATTATTATATTATTATATTATATTATATTATATTATTATTATATTATTATATTATTATATATACAAACAAAAAACAAAAGGAAAGGGGGGAGAGAAACAGAAAAGAAACAGAGAGAATAGGCAAACGAAACAGAGAAGGAAAGAAGGAAGGAAAGAAAAGAAAGAAGAAAGTGATAATTAAAAGTTTGAAGCTTGGAAGTTGATAGGTAAGTCAATTTAGCCCTTTTTACTTAATTTTGATGTTTTAGAAGCCTTGGAACAAGGTTTTGATGAAGCTAAGTTGTCATATTGAAAGTTTATGAGTTA
The DNA here is from genome assembly GCA_005393395.2 of Gossypium australe. Taxonomy (NCBI): domain Eukaryota; kingdom Viridiplantae; phylum Streptophyta; class Magnoliopsida; order Malvales; family Malvaceae; genus Gossypium; species Gossypium australe. The sequence continues at coordinate 39,685,140 of CM016619.1, forward strand.
TCAAGTATAGTTTATGTTGAACAAAAATATGAATTAGGGACTTAATTGAATGAATTTCAAGTTAGAATTGAAAAATGGATTTAATTGAGAAGTAAGATGTAAGTTTTATGCTGTAGGGATTAAATTGAGGAAAATATGCTAAAAAAATTTAGTAGTTAAATTTGAGTTTGGATGGAATTTGAATAGAAAAGAAGTATGAATTAAGTTAGGAAAGTAAGTAAACTTAATTAGGATTAAATTGTAAAATGAGTTATAAGAAACAGTTTTGGACAGCAGCAGTAAGGTAACTTTGAAAAATCACCAAAAATGGTAGAAATTGAATTAGAAGTTGAGTGAGATATGAAATTAAAGCTTATTGAGTCTATTTTCATATGAAAGAAACAGAGAAAGAAAATAAATTCTGTATTTTGAGATATTTAGATTTTGGTAAGACTGGTTCAGAGTGATTTCGAGATCCCCTGTTCTGACTTGGAAAAATCATCAAAAATTGTATAAAAATAATTTTGGAACATAATTTATATGGTTAGATTTATTAATGAGTCTAGTTTTATAAGAAATAAGCTATAACATCATCTGAATTCTATATGAAAAGATAATTAATTTTTAGTGAAGAAGGGTCGGAACTGCCAGATAGCAGAACAGGGGTGACTTTAAAGAATAAACTGTACTAATTGGCTAAATAAAAAATTCTGAAAATTTTATGGAAAGAATATATGTGAGTCTAGTTTCTGGAAAAATTAACGGTTATTCATTTGGAGTTCTGTAGCTTTGGAAATAAATAATTTAGTGACTATAACTCAAATGGACAATTTTGAATATACTTATGAGTAATTAATGAAATTATTGATAATGTTATTTATAGCATGTTATATACATTAAGGATGTGGAATGGAGAGGAGGAGGAGGAAAATATGTATGAATATTCAGCAAGCATGGCTAATTTGTAATGTTTTAGACTCAGGGACTAAATTGAATAAAAGTAAAACTTTATGATTAATTTTGTAAAAATGTAGAAATGACCAATTTGCATGAAATAGATTATTTTTTTTATTTAAAATTGCAAAATTTAATGAAATTATTAATTTAGATTAAGATCGATTGAAAAATCAATGAAAATAGAAAATTTCCAAAGTGCCCCTGAATCTTGATATTTCTGCAAATTTAACCAGGTAAGTTTGTGTAACTTAATTATGTGGTATAAGGAAATATAAGTTGATGGTACGTGAAATATTGATATGATGAATTAACTGTTTTATGTTTATGAAGAAACGGCAAGTGAATGATATTTATCATGACTTGTAAATATGTGATTATCTTTAATATGTTAATACAAGGTAATTAAGTATGATGAAACGAGTAATAGATTCAAGTAAGACATGTCGATAAAAATAAATATATTTAAGGGACAATATGTTTGATTTTGATTGATTTCAAATATAAATGCTAGATGAAATAAAATGTCTGATAAATAAATTTGTAATTCCGGTAATGCCTCGTACCCTATTCCGGCGTTGAATACGGGTAAGGGGTGTTACAATGGGTTTGGGGTAGAATTGTAACATCCCGATTTTGGGCCTAGTCGGTATAGTGGTTTTGAGACCACAAATCCGAAGTAGAAATATTTGTTTTATGATTGTTTTGAGGTCCATGACATATTTACATGATTGAGTGAAAGTTTCATAAAGAAATTTTGTGAATAAATGTCAAATTCGACTTTTACGACCAAATTGCAGAAGTTGTAAAATATGAGATTCTAGAAGCTTTAAGTATGAAATAGCTTTGAATTATTAATTAGAGGCCCTTAAATAGAAATTTGACCAATTTCCATATTTTTGGACAAAAATGGGCATGAGTAGGAAAATTTTGAAAGAAAGGCCTTAAGGGCATTTTTGTCATTTGGTTAATAAAATAATAAAAAGGGAAAATAAGTCAAAAATTGTGTCCATCTTCCTCCCCCATTCCCGAAATTCCTAAGGAGCCATAGCTAGGGTTTTGTTCTTCCTTTCAAGCTCAATAGTAAGTGCATCCTAGCCCCGTTTTTAATGTTCTTTACGTTTTTAAAGTTGTTATCAACCGATCTAGCTATTTCTACCATTTATTGGAGCTAGGCTTCATGTTAAAAAATCTACCCATGTGTGACATGCATGCATTTTGATGTTTCATGGTAGATTATGAAAGTTTGATGTGTGTTTAACATCTTTTACTAAGTAATTTTTGATGGAAATGCATAAAAAGGACTTATTTGTAAAAGATGTAAAATGAGTAGTAAGATGTATGATTTGATGAGATATGTGGGCTCATATGAGTTTATGTTAGGTTCGGCTAGGCTTGGGTGTCAAATAAAATGGACACATTTCATTTTACAAGCCTAGGGACTAAGTTGTAAATATGTGAAAAGTTAGGGTTAAATTCGTTTTAAGCTAAATTTGGTATTATAGAGCAAGAAAAACGAGGAACAGCCCTTGGTCGAGGGAAAAATAAGGTGTACGAAGATTAAATTTGTTTTTACTATTTTTGTACCGAGGTAAGTTCATATGTAAATAATGCAATGTTATGATTATTTATTTAATATTTTGTTATTGTATGAACTGTACATTTGATTTTATGAATACGACCGACAAGTTCGACAAAGTTTCGATAAGAGAGAAAATCTCATTTGAACCTTAGGAATAAATTAGGATACGAGTGACATGTCACTAAAAATTATATGAGTTGAGCTCATGAGATATGCGATATGTATTTACGTAAATTCGGGTGCTGGTCTTGTATGTTCTACCAGTGGCTGGGTAGCCCGGCATGTATTGAGGGTACCTGCCAGCTTGTGTGAGCAGCCCGTGTAGCTACGTCCTGACTGTCAACTTGTGGGAGCAGACCCGTGATTAGCTCGAGAGCGAGCAATGTGTGATATGTGATATGAGGAGCATGTGGCTACGTATGAAGTAATATGTGTAAACTTTCCGTGTATCCGATAGTATTCTAAGTGTTCAACGGGTAAATCAGTGGGTTATTCGACAAGTAAGTTAATGATGAGGAAATATGAAAATGTGTTACGAGTTGTTACAGGTATGTACATAAAACTCATGAATAAAGGACTTGGTATGCTATGAACGTGTGGTAAGAAAGCATATGAGAAAATGATGCTTATGAGACTTGTTGACATTTATGAAACTTTGCCTTATGTAAATTGTATGATTTTTGTTGCTTATTATTTGCATGTGAACTTACTAAGTGTAACAACCCGATTTTGGGCTTAGTCGGAACAGTGGTTTCGGGACCACAATTTGACATTGAAAATTTTATTTTATTATTATTTTAATATTTACAACACGATATTAGAGTTGTGTGAAATTTTCGTAAAGAAGTTTTATCGTTTAAGTGGTTAATTCGGTAAAAAGGATTAAATTGCGTAAAGCGTAAAAGTTGGGTTCTATAAGTTAAAAGTGTCAAATAGCTATAGAACAATAAAGGAAAGGTCCTTATATGATAATTAATCCAATTGTAAGTTAGTGGATGATATTTGGTTTGGCATTTGTGTAAATTTGATTATTTTTAAAGGTTAATTTAGTAAAAAGGCAAATAATTAATAATAATATAATAAAACAAAATTTTATCTTTCTATTCATCATCTTCCACCGAAAATAAGAAAGATGAACAGCCATGAAAGCTTCAAGCATTTGGCCAAGCTTCTTAGCTTATTGGTAAGCCCGTTTTTGTTCGGTTTTTAATAATTTTTACGTTTTTGAGATCGTTGCTAAGTTATCTACAAAATACATGCTTGAATTTTTGATTTTGGTGGATACTTTGAATTATGCCATTGTTGAAAGCTTATGTATTTTGATGTTTGATGGTAGATTATGCATATTTATGAGTAGAGGGACGATTTTTACTAAGTGATTTTCGGTGAAAACGAGTAAAACTAGTTAATCGGTAAAAGTTGTTATTGTTCATAAGTATGTGTTATAGTAAGAATTTGAAGTTGCAATAGAAGGGAAAAATGTTCAGCATGTCATAAAACATAAGAAAAAGGAACAAAGTTTAATTTTCGAGCCTAGGGGCAAAATCATAATTATGCAAAAGTTTAGGGGCAAAATCGTAATTTTGCCAAAGTTTGAGTTAGGGATTGTTTTAAGTAGTATATTAATTAAATAAGTGAAATGTGATGTTTTAGATCCCGAAAAACGAGATTTGGATGTAGAACTGGAGGAAAATCGAAAATCGAGAAAGTTGGTAAAATGGTCGTTTTGGCATTCGAGGTAAGTTCGTATGTTAATAAGCATTAAATTTAATATGTTTAAATGTTTAACTGATACCATGTGTTATTTTGTATGTTATTATTGGATCATGAATAATATAAAAAAAATTACAAAATTGTATTGAAAGATCAAATTAAGAGAAATGCAGGGCGGAGTATGATCGAATTTCGACATGTGATGAATTGACGGATAAGACCATGGTTAATCCATGGCAAAGTGTGAAATGTAGGTATGGTATCATCCATACTGAGTTCTGAAATGTAGGTATGGTATCATCCATACTGAGATATGAAATGTAGGTATGGTATCATCCATACTGAGTTATGAAATGTAGGTATGGTATCATCCATACTGAGTTCTGAAATGTAGGTATGGTATCATCCATACTGAGATATGAAATGTAGGTATGGTATCATCCATACTAAGACATGAAATGTAGGTATGGTATCATTCATACTGAGTTGTGAAATGTAGGTATGGTATTAACCATACTGAGTTAAGAAATGTAGGTATGGTGTTTCCATACTAAGTTGTGAAATGTAGGTATGGTATTTCAATGAGAAAAACCATACTGAGTTGTGAAACGTGGCACTGAGCAACGACGTACTCAAATTCGTAAGACGTTTCCTAATTTGATAATAAGTAATACAAAATGAGTGAATCAAATGAAAGAGATTGAATGATTGTTAATGTTGAGCTCAACTATGTGTACAAGAGAGTTACGAAATGGTTTTGGTCACATGTATAGTACTAAGTGCAGGCTACTATGTGTACCAGATAGCTTCGGCTACAAGGGTGGTACCATGTGTAGGCCACCGTTTATCTGTTATCATTACATGAGTTCAACGGGAAATTGACTAAAAGAAAATACATGTGATTGTGTGATGACTAAGTGTAATTGAATACGATCATGTTATGAATAAGTGCAAGTATGAATGTGACCAATTGAGAAATGTGGAAAATGTACGTATGAACAATATGTTCAATATGTAATCGGAAATTTGAAAGATTAGTATAAGCAAGTGATGAACACAACTAAAATGAAAGAGAGCAAAAATTTACAATAGAACTGCTTTAGACAGCAGCAGCGACGTGAATTTGAAAAATCACCAAAAATAGTAGAAATTGAATTATAAGTTGGATGAGATATTGTTTTAAATATTATTGAGTCTATTTTCATATAAAAGAAACAGAGAAAACAAAGGATTTTTATTTTTCAAGATATTTAAATTCTTGTGAGAATGGTTCAGAATGAGTACGTGATTCCCTATTCTGACTTGGAAAACTCATTAAAATTTGTACAAAAATAATTATGGGATAAAAGTTATATGCTTGAAATCCTTAATGAGTCTAGTTTCAAATGATATAAATTATAACATCATTTGAATTCTGTACAAGGAGAAAATTGATTCGTAGTGAAAAGTGGTCAGAATAGTCAAATAGTGAAATGAAGGAAATTTTAATGAATAAACTGTACTAACTGGCTAAGCCAAAAATTCTGGAAATTTTATGGTATAAAGATATGTGAGTCTAGTTTCTGATAAAATTAACAGATATTAATTTGGAGTTTTGTAGCTCGAGATATAAATGATTTAGTGACTATGACTCAAGTAGACAGCTTAAGATGAACATGAGAAAATGGTGGAACTATGTGTAATTATGATTGCATTATCTTGAGAACTTGTTGTGAGGATTTGTCATGTTGAGGCCTTGATAAGGCTACAAATAAGTTGGGAAAGTAAGAACTTAGCATTATTTATGCAAGTTATAACGGCTTAGTAGTAAGCTAAATTCATTGCTAATACTTATTATTTTTACATGTGAACTTACTAAGCTTTATAAGCTTACCCCCCCTTTTTCTTTCCCATGTTACAGAGTCCTATTAATCAAGCTCGGGTTGGAGGTCGTTGGAGATCGCTTCACACTATCAAGTTATCTATGGGTATCTTTATTTATAAATGATTTTAAGTTATGGCATGTATAGGGACTTGATTAAGTCATTTTGTATATGTGTTAAGTAATTTGACCAAATGTATTGTTAAGTCTGGTAATGCCTCATACTCGGTCCCGGCATAGGATACGGGTAAGGGGTGTTACACTAAGCTTTATACTTACTTCCCTTTCTCTTCCATTTTCTTATAGTATTACCAAGCTAGCTCAGGGATCGAAGGACGTCGGAGCTCGATTCACACTATCAAACTAATCTTTTGGGTATAGTGAATTCAAGTACTTTGAGTATGGCATATATAAGGACTTGGTCTTTTTGTTATATGTCATATTGGTTAGCCAAATGTGTTGGCTTATGATGATAGTTAATTCATTTTGTATAGGGCCATGGGATGTAGCTCATATTGATTATTTGGTTGTAAACCTATTCATATATGTATGCATGTGCCAATGTCATTCTGATATGGTCTATGGTAATTGATAGTTGAATGATGATGTGTTGCATGTGGTTATGGATGTTTAATGATGATCAAACACTTAGTTATGCCATTTTAAGTGACTTGGAGTATATGCTTGGATTGTTGTGGTTTTGATGTGTGTGTAGGATGGTGTAAGTATGGGTGGCAAAAAGGCTTAGTAATTAGCCTTATTTTGTCCACACGGGTAGACACACAGGCATGTGTATGGGCTGTGTGTGACACACGGTTTGCCCTACGAGCATGTGTTTTGGTCGTGTGTCCCCTGCACCTTAATTGTTGCAAAACAAAATACTCAGTAATGAGCACGCGAGAAGAGACACGGCCGTTATGAAAAATTATAAAAATTTAATCGATCACACGGCCTAAGCACACGGGCGTGTGACTCGACCGTGTAACTTCAATTTGATTATGACATCATAAACAGAATGCTCTCCAATTTGAACACGCCTTGAAACACAGGCATGTTTTAGGGTCACACGGGTGTGTCCCGAACCTACATGGGCGTGTGACCCCTTTTTTATGAAAAATTTTCTATTTTTCAAAAGTTTCCAAAGTTCTCGGTTTAGTCCCAAACCATTTCCGATGCATGTTTTGGGCCTCGTAGGCTCGTTTTAGGGACGATATGAATGTTTTTGAAAATTTTTAAATTTGAGTGGAAATTCCTATCTCAATTTTGAATGTTTGCTTGATAATAAGTCCGATAATGCCTCGTACCCTATCCCGGCGTCGGATACGGGTAAGGGGTATTACAAGAATGGGGTGGGATGGGAAGAGAGCAAAAGTTATGGGGGGAAAGTGGGAGGGAGTAAAAGTTTTGGGAGGAAAGTGAAGAGGTTTAGGTGTTTGGGGTAATAATGTAAATTATTATAGTTTGATATTCGGTTTATTCGAATTATTCGAGTTATTCGAATTCAAAAACCAAACTCATTTCGAACTCAAAATTCAAAAAATAAATTTGAGTTGACTCGAATAACTCAATTAATTTGAATAACTCAATTCGTTTAACTCGAAATTCAATTTTTTTTATTTTTTCGAGTCAGTCGAATCGAGTTTTGCTCACCCCTAATTTATGTTATGTTAAAATTAATTGATAAAGATGTGATAAATTATTATTATGGTTCAAATAGAGGAATTAGGCAAATCAAATGATATGAGAGTTAATACTAATGTTGTTATCTAGTTAATGGAATTGTACATATAAGTGAGATATCTTTGGTTATTTATATAACAATGAGAATTGCAAGTATTATACATATATATATGAAATTAAGAAGAGATTGTTATTAGTAATTCTTGGATTTGAAATAAATTATTTGTGTGGGGAAATGAAGAAGTGCCCCTGTTTGCACAAATGTGCCCCTATACACACTTCGATGTCTCTATTTGCACGCATGTGCTCATGTTCGCACTTTGGTGCCCCTATATACACTTCGGTGTCTCTATTTACAGGTCTGTGATCTTGTTTGCACTTTAGTGCCCCTATATACACTTCGGTGTCCCTATTTGCACGTCTATGCCCCTATTCGCACTTATGCCCCTATTCGCACTTTGGTGCCCCTGACTGCACACATGTGCCCTTATTCTGCATTTACAATGCCCCTGAAAATGGAGTAATGATCGAGTATGTGAACGAAGTACTAATGATTTGGACTACATGATATGGATTGTTACATGGAATTGGTGTAGTTACTCCAGTACTCTAGTTAAATTACTAGTTCATCAAGCTATGAAATAATTGAATTACAATATATTTATGTGCTTATATATATTGTGGCATATCTATAGTATTGGTAAGTGAAAGATATTGTAACGAGTTTCTTAGTTACAAGTATAGTTTGTTACTTTGAGTAAATGTGATTTATGGTATGAAAAAGTCATTTGAAATGGACTTTGTGTTGATGTGTTTCGATTGGAAAGGTAACATTTGGATTATGTGGATGAATAATTTATATAATGAAATTCTTTTCATGATATGAACAGGTAATTAAAGTTTTACAGAGTATATAACCATATGAAATAATCTATGATTTAAAGAAAGAGTATGAAACATATGATAAGCATAGTTAAAAGAAAATGAAGGTATACGGTAGTCATATGATAGATGAATGGTGAAATTGAAATGCTTGATATATTATATGTTATATTTCTTCACTTACTAACCTTGTGAGGGTTGGTGTATAAGAAAAGGGAAATATGACTTATGGCTAAATGAAATTACTCATAGTTGATTAATTTACTACAACTAATGAGTTTAACTCTTTTTATATGAGCTTACTAAGCATTAGTTGCTTGGAAACTTCATTGGAGTACAATCACATTATCCATTGAATTAATTTGGTAGCTTCTGAACTTGTTGAAATGGTTATAAGTGGCATATATAGGGATGTGTGTTATTTTGGTGTGATTTGAATGTAATAAGGTTTTAAATATTGTTTTGGAGATTGAATTGTTTTTTAATGGTGCCAAGTTCATTTTGGTTTTCGAACTTTGATGAAGGTTTGTAAATGATGTGTATTCATATGAGATAATAGTAGCTATGCATATTCCCATGTGGGTAGAAAAAAGAAGGTTGTTTGATATGTTTGTGATATGGTCATTTGTATGCATAAGGTATGCTAAATGATGGAAACTATATTGTTGAATAAGTTCAAAATTGATGGTAATTGTGGTACCTATTGTTGATACATTGGTTAGAACATATAGAATGATTGATTTAGTATATTATGAGCAAGTTTGGAATAAGTTTTGGTATTATGAATGCTTGTGGAAATAGTGTGTTTTAAATGTGTAAGTTTTGGCTTGATTTTAGCTTGTTTAAGGGGTTAATTTGAAAGCATACGGCCTGGGACACGGTTTGTCACACGACCATGTCACTCCACCCGGTCGTGTGTGTTCTGTTAGTTTTGGTGCATACTTTACATAGTTTGAAACACGGGTTGAGACATGGTCGTGTGTCTCAAGTCAGTGAGTTACACGGTCTATGAGACGGGCTGGGACACAGCTGTGTGTCCCTATTTCAAATGCTCACATGGTCTGAACTGTGTCACACGGCCTGGCCACACGACCTTGTGACCCTTGTTTTCCCAGATTTTTAGGTTTTTCCTAAAATTTTCTGATTTATTCAAAATGATACTTGATCAATTTTAAATTGTTTTGAGGGCCTCGAAAGCTCGATTTAAGGCCCAAATGTGTATGTTTGCTATAATTGGAATAAATTATTGGAAATTTATACTTAAGTTGAATTATTGTTCTGTTTTGTACAGTAAAGCTCCGTAACCCTAATCAGGTGAGGAAAATGGGTTAGAGGTGTTATAATCGTGACTTCAAGAGCATCATTCTTTTGGGTCAGACTATCCATAGTGGCATTAAAAGCCCATTACACCTCCTCCTTAAGCTCTTCTTTTGTAGAGTCCAACTCTATAATGCAACCCTCAACTATTTTGAAGCTTTCCTTTACATCATCATAGATTCCTCAAGTTTGGCAACTTTGCCATCATCACTAGCAACATATCTCTCGAATTGCTAGCTTTCTTGGTCCTCCAATGAGCTTTTGGTGGGACATTTTGATTATCTCCTTAATTCACTATCTCAATTCTTCACCTTAAACAAACTTTGCTCTAGTACCAAATGTTACAAGCTAAGACTTCAACTAAGCTAATCATGAAGCCTTCAATGATGAATTTGCTTCAAATTGCCTAAGTTAACCTAAACCCTCTAAAATTGAAAATCTTAAAGAATTCTTTAAGGCATTTATGCTAAAAAGTTATTCAGCGAAATAAGCTAGAAAGGAAAGAAGGCTCAAGAAAGCTTTTGAGCAAATGCTTTCAATTGTGTTAGTTCAATTCCCAATGATACAAATGAGGTGAGGAAGGCTTCTATTTATAGTAGAGTTCTCCTTACATCCAATAGGATAGATTGAATTACATCAGCGGTACAGATTTAAGTCCTAAGGAATTTAAACTCTCTATATTATCTTACCCTTAGAATTCAAATTAGCCTAGTAACTACAATTTATTAGAGTGTTTACTAAGTCAACAAGATTAAAGTAAATGGGTCTTCAAGAATGTTCCTAGAATTGGGCCAACCTTGGTGATTAAGTAAGCCCAATTTACTTAAAGGATCGCATTAGGCTATTTTGCGCACCTTGATCACGGGCATTTATGCACAAGATATGACTTGGTTCACATCATCTCATTGTAATGGTGTTACAAAACTTTATTAAAACTTGTAATAAAAATTAAATTTGGATATCAATCTAGATTAAAAAAAACTTTAAGTAATAATTTAAATATTGAAACTAAATTTAAATACTATAAACCATATATGTTTATTAAAAGAAAAATATGTTAAGAAACTTGATTAGACATGTCTTTTGTATCAACCAAACCAAAGAAATATAAAGAACAGAAAAGAAAAGAAAAGGAGCAATGAGCTCGTTCCTTAATAGACAATTGATGCCATATAAAGATATCTTTTTCTCTTTGATCTTTAAGAATTCTTTATTTTCCTCTTCTTTTATCTGAAAAAAGAGAGTTGAAAAGCATCCAAAAGAAAAAAGTGAATCTTTTTCAAACTAAAAGAAAAGTAAAGGCTTCCTTGTCTAAATTACATAATTCCAAAAGGTGACATCAATGAGGCAGCTTTGACATTAATTAAATTAACAAAAGATTCCTTTATCAAAAGAAAAATAAAAATTATCCAACATCTTATGAAAGAAAATTTGCAACAAAGTTATCATCAAAGTCCATTGAAACCTAAAAGGAAAAAGATGAAAAGAAAAAGGAATTGCAATTATTCCATACTTAAATTATTTAATTAACAACTCATAAGAAAAACCATTTTTTTTCATATAAATCTATTCTTTTGTCTTTTTTGTAAAGTTATTATTTTTATTTTAATCTCACTGGTGGAATCTGATTGGACAAGAAACTAAATAATTTAATGAAGCAACAAAAAGTAACTTTCATTTTCCATGCTTTTAATATGACTAAAACATAGTGTTTTCTAATTTTAAAAAATCGTAATGCTGATCTACATGAAGGATTGCTGAATTTCTTAATAATTATATATATGAAGGTTTTTTTTTCCTTTTTGAAAAGAATTTTAATTACCATTATTATTATTATTATTTTGGAATCGAATTTTAGCACAATTGCCGCCAACTCATAGTGAAAAAAATAAAGTTAAAAGAAAATTCTTTACGAGAACCAAGTTCTTAACTTGACCCATCATTTCATGCATCAATTTAATGCAATTAGTGATGGAATTCATTTCCCCCCCCCCCCCCCTTTCTTTAGCAAAGTAGTTTTTTTCTTTGGGTAAATATATATATAATCTAAGAAAAGAGATCAATTTAATGTAGTCTAGAATATAGAAGAAGATGGATGAAGTTTTCTTTTTGGGGTAAAGATGGATGAAGGTTTTAGCTTATATAAATACATATATATATATATTCCTTTTAAACAGTAATACGAATATTTTAGAAAATTAAATCCTATTATTATATTTCTCATTCTATGACTTAAATGTCCGGATTAAGACTTAAAACAAGGTTTCTATAACTTGATTTGATAGGAGTTAAATTATTATTAACTAAAATAATAATAATCCACTTGATGAATCCAAATGAAATGGTGAAAATACCATGAATAACCCTATATTAGAAGTCAAATAATATTTTGCCCCTACTTAAAAATAGATAAGTTAATCCCTACACGTTAAATTAAAGAGCAAACTGATCATTCTATAAAAAAATTCCATTCAATTTTACTATTAAAAACTAGTCATTGTACTTCAGCGTAAGGTACAAATGACATGTCATGTATCATTTTTTACTTATTTCATCAATCAAACTAATTTTTAACAATACAAATAAATGAAAGTAATTAACTTTTTAATTTAATATACATAAACTAATTTATCTACATTTTAATAAAACTTGTAAGTCACTAAATAATAGTTTTACCAAAAAAATCAGGTTACAATATGACCCGTAAACAAGTCCAAGCATTAAAGAAGCAAAAAAATTATCTCTTTATTAATTTGTATTTATGCTTCTAACTTCTCAATCAATATGACACTTCGTAAGCAAACCTACCTGGATTGGGACCCACTTATGGGAAAAGATTTTTGCTTTTAAATGTTAGTAATAGTGATGATGTGGAGAAAAAGCTCACCATCTACTATTCCACGCCACCTAACTGGTTCTGGGCGTTGGCGGCCGCTCCATCCATTCACATGCCAATGCCATTCCCCTTCAATTCCATTCACTTTTTCTTTACCTTTTCTCTCTCTCTCTCCCCCCCACACACAGACACACGCATATATATAAGACTACTCTCAAACACCCATTAACTCCAAACCAAAGAAACTCTCTTACCTGATCTTTTGTCCGTGGTCTCTCTCTCTTTTTGTCTGATCATATCTGTTTGTTGATCTAAATGGTAATAATGGATACCCAAGAATCCGGGCAAGGGATCAAGCTATTTGGAACAACAATTACGTTGCATGGAAGACAAGTAAACGGAGAGCTTAACAAAGCCGATCATGCGACAGTTGATAAGAGGCCAGACAAGATCATACCTTGCCCTAGATGCAGGAGCATGGAGACCAAATTTTGTTACTTCAATAACTACAACGTTAACCAGCCTAGACATTTCTGTAAAGGTTGCCAAAGGTACTGGACAGCAGGTGGAGCCCTACGGAACGTCCCCGTTGGGGCTGGCCGCCGGAAAGCCAAACCACCGGGTCCTGGTCTTGGTCTTGGTGGGTTCCAAGAAGGGTGTTTATATGATGGATCTAGTGCGGTGCAACAGTTTGAGGTAGAAAGGATGGTGTTGGACGAGTGGCATGTTGCCGCCACCAATGGTGGAGGTTTCCAGCAAGTTTTTCCAATGAAGCGGAGGCGAATAAGCTGCTCAGCTGCTCAACTTCAACCTTACTGATTTTCACTCCTAGTAATTCTTATCTGTTCTCTCTCCCTTTTTCTCTTTTTTTTTTTGGGCAGAAGTTTCAACAAATATTTTAAAAAAATTGTATGAATTACAGATCAATGTAAATACAGGATGGTTTTTGATTAATTAGTCTTCTGACGTTACTATTAATTATATGGTGGGTATATTTATTTATTTATTTTTGTTCATTTTATGGTGGGTATTTATTTAAAAATGTGTGGAAAATCAATTTTGTATTGTTTTTCTCTTAATATTTAATTTAATCATAACTTGCAATCTGAAATTTCTATAAGATGTAGATAAGGGATTAGTATTTTCAAATTGCGTGTTGAAATTATAATTAGGAGAAATGTGCAATAATTCAATGATTATAGGCAGGTTTGTTTTATTTGTATTAAGATTTAAATTGTATTTTAATATTTTATTTAAAATATAAATAAATAAATTTATGTATGTTATATTAAATAATTATATATTTGTCTATTAAATTTTTATTCATTCTTATTGTTTAAAATTAGTCCGTAAAAAACAACTCCTAATACAAATGCATATATAATAAGTTTTGATAGGTATGTTAGTAGTACAAAATCAACCTAGGGATGAGATGTCCCATATCCAATTTAATTAATCAAAATATGAGACCACTGGGAAAATTGCTAAACGGAATCATCATGATCATGCGCGTGATGTAAATTGGAGGGATAAGGTTGGTCAGAGAATGGGAAATATTCTTCAAAGGGTTGATGCCTGATTCATGTAGATGTTGAGACTTGTAAGTGAAAGCCTGGAACTATTCTAATCTTATGGGTTAAATATAATTGATGTACAAAATTGAGTAGAAATTATAGGATAAAAATGAGAAGAAGTGGCATCCTTTTTCTTTTTGTTAGTAATTGATGAAGTTTGGGTAATTAAAAGGGTTGGAATTGATTCACAAATAAAGACAATTGGATAAATGGTTTCATCTCTTTAAAAATGGAAAGAGATTGTTCATGTGTTGAAGTATCAATGCTATTATTCGATGTCGGAAATCAACCACTTATATTTGTATCCCAGAAAAGAAGAAAGAAATTCCATGGAAAGTCGAAAACATTATTAGCGGTCCACAAAAGACGCCACCAGGCCAAAAGTTATCACTATCTCAGCTAACTTTATGCATAAATTGGTAACTAATAAAAAGGAATGAAGCCTAGCGTTAGCTACTGTTGCTTTCAAATATAAATTCCATGGGGATCTGTGTTGTCAAACAAATTTCAATCAGGAAACGACAGAATTGTTGCCAAGTGCATGGATGAAATCGCTGCCCTCTTTTTAATGGTTATCCTGTCTCTATCTGCTTTCTACATACACTGAACTAAAAAGCCATCCAGATGTCAAGACTGGGGGCTAACTCTATAGTGGCTGAGATTTCAGTTGAGAAGCGATTCTTTGGTGAAAACCCCTCCACTGTTGTTTTACCAAAAACCAAATATCTTAATCTAAACTGGATCTTTTTAGTGGCTTTGCTTTGTTCATGTAGCCTTTTAATCTAATCACTCCAAGTATTTTAGTGAATGACCTTTTTGTGTGAGGGTAGTTGGCCTCAGGGGAATACCTTGGAATTAAAATTTGATTTCTTACTAAATTTATAATAGATTGAGCAAAAAAAATATTAAATCTGAAAAAATAAGTTCAGACAAAAAAATTAAGTTTATTTTAAAAATATTAGATTTGGACTTAAGTATTTAAAACTTAACACAATTCAATCCGTTTTTTAAGTTTGTATCATATTATTTAATTTATAATTCATAAAAATTAAATTTACAGTAACATAGTATTATGCAAGTAAACTAAAAAGAGTTTAGTTACTTTTATATTTTTTAATAAATGAAATATGTATAATTTTAATATATATATATATATATATGTATATGTAAACCATTGAATCAAAATTAAGCAAGCATAGAATAAATCAATATCATACTTAAACTTGACCCGAACACAACCCATGAATACATCTATTTAAAATTCCTTCAAAATGTAATCGTTGATATGAGATAAATCATAAATTCTCCCATTAAAAATAATACTAAAAATGTTGAATCCCTCTGAATTTGTTTGCAAGTTGGCTGAGGGGCAAGAAGACTGCATATATTCAGCAAAACAAACAATTTGTTCTAGAATCTTTCATGGACTGTTTATAATTTTCTTGTTACAGTTGGTTATACACTGCATTTTATGTTTTAAGCTTTAGTTATATGGTGCGTTTAGAACAAGTTTTATATACATTGTATTTTATTATCGAGGGTAGGGGAGTTTAGTGAAGTGAAATCGGATGTCGAGGTAACAACTAACTAAATTTCAATTCAGCTGCAATGGCTCTCTCAACCTTAAAACGTTGTACGCAGTAAGGAATCAGTTAGTGTAACACCCACACCCGACCTGATCACCGGATCTAAGTATGGTATGATACAAGTTTTGGTATCAAAACTAAGGTTGAACTAATTCTCGAAAAACTGAAGGCGAAGTCACATCTTGCCATGCATTATACATTTCTGGTTTAGTCATTGTAATTTGAGCTAATATAAGTTTTGTTGTAGCTATTAAAAAATATGTCTGAAAATTCGAGAGAGGCAACATGTGAAGAGATTGAAAGCCATGTACTTTAGGCACAAAGGCATGCTCCTATAGTTGATCTGGATGCAACTGGAAATGTTTTCGCAATGTCTTTTTCACAATGATGAGTTAGATGTTTGACCAATTCATGGGGAGAGCCCAAACATCCCAACCTCAACTTGAAATGGTACACCTAGTACCTCTTACACCTCTAGTACCAGCTGCAACCCAACCTAAGGGTGATCATGTGAGAGAGATATGAAAAAGAGACACCAATGGATACTTGTAGGATAAGGGTGATGAACCCACAGTAGTAGAGCAATAGTTATCACACGTTTGCAGAGTAATTAAGGAATTAAAGTGCACGTCAGCGAACAACCTCTTATGTGTAGTCTCCTTGTTAGAAGGGGAGACGTATCAATGGTAGGAGATGTTGAAACGTGTGACCCTTGAGGAGTTGATAGACTGAGAATTCTCTAGAGAAATTTAGAGAAAGGTATGTGAACTAGATGTATATTGAAAAAATGAAAGAGGAGTTTTTATACCTCAAGCAAAGACGAATGTCTGTGATGGAATACGAATAAGAGTTTATCAGACTTAGTTGCTCTGTAAAGGATATGTTTCAAACTAAGAAAGTCTTATATGTGAAGTTCGAATAGGGCTTAAGGGATGAAATTTGCACCCTGGTGGCGAAATCGAAATGTCAGAGTTTAGTGTTCATAACGGCTAAGGCCCATAAAATGTATATGGTAGTTCAAGAAAAGAGTAGAGCGCATGGCAAACAAAAATTGAAACGTGGATTTTCTAGTCCACCACCCTCACCGGGTTTCAAGAAGCAGAAAGATAGAAGTTTTTCAGCATCAATGAGGGATTCGCGGCTCGTGAGTTTCAAACATGATGGAGGTGGTCGACAAGCTACCTCGATTGCAAGTACGGGTGAATCCAGGATGATGAGGAATTCTGTCTACAAGCATGTGGGAGAAATCACATAGAAGAATGTTAAAAGCATACTGGAGCTTGTTTTGGATTTGGGTCTTTAGACCATCAACCTAGAAACTGTCCCTCCAAGGTTGAAGTAAGTTCAGAACAATCTATGCGATGACCCCAAAGTATTCAGCAAGAAGCGAGATCAAAAGTGGTAGAAAAATCAGGATCAATTTAGAGGGCTCTAGAAAAGAGCTATACTAAGCCCAACTCTGGAGTGTTCGCCAGAGCGTATGTAATGAAGGCTAAAGAAGATGATGACTTACCAGAGGTTATAACAGGTAAATTTTCTTTTCTTGGAAACAACATTCATGCATTAATAGATTTGGGGTCAACTCATTCGTACATCTACACTAAAGTCATAGAATGTATGAGTCTTGAAGTTGTTTATTCTGAGACAAATATATTAGTGACCAACCCCTTGGTCAAAGTACGATGGTTAATAAAGCGATTAAGAATTGTCCATTAATTTTTGGGCGAGCACACCTTTTTGGTGGACTTGTTGTTTTCATGAGTTCGATGCTATTCTTGGATTAGATTGGTTGACCAGGCATAACGCAGTAGTTGATTGCCAAGCTAGAGGAGTACATCTGTTAACTAAGAAAGGCAAAGAAGTGTTGTTGCCTGGTGTACAGCCCAATTTTGCGAGTACAATAATTTCTACAATTTTTGTCAGAAAGTTATGGGTTAAAGGCACAAATGCCCGTATATTATGGATTCATCTGAGTCAAGAATGGATATTGGAACGACGAAAATGTGCAAGTGTACACAATCACAACAAGTAATAAAGTGACAAGTAAATGTCGAGTTATCGTACCCACAGGGACTGTAAAAAGGAATATTTATGAAATTGATTTTAAAACACTTTGGTGATGGAAAATATTTTGGTTTAAAGATGATTAAAAACTAGGGTTTAAAAACTAAGTAAAAAAATTAAAAATAAAAAGGTTCTAACGCACGAGTTCAAATAAGGTTTAATTAAGATGATATAATTGTGTTGGATAAATTACATTCCTTTAACGTAGAATTATTAAACTTATGTTTATACTGCGACAAACAAATTCACGGCAACTCGGTAATTTGCTAACTACTGCTCATACATACTTATTAAATTAATCAATCTCTTGAACATTTTTCAATGTCAATCCAAGTGATTAATCAATCTTCATAAGCATATAAAAGATCAAGTGAGGTAACAGAGTATTTCTACCTTGAAACAGTTTAATCACAATAATCTTGCAAGTTATGCAAGGCATATGTATTGCCGAATACAATGCTAATTTAAAGTTCAACTACCTTAGAAGAATAAACATGCACTAATTAAGTATTGTGTCAATTAATTACAATTTCAATACGATTTAATAATTAATTCATTAGTTATCTAACAATTAATATTGCAAGAATAAATTAGGCATGATTTTACTTAATTAAGCATCTTACCGAGGCCTATAACAGCACAAACACAATTCGATAATTCAAGCAGGCAAAATATAATCAACCCAACACGGATTAAATTCAAGCTAAATTGATTAAAATAACCATTTCAATAGCATAAGTATTCATAAACATGGTTGCCAAAACAACAACGAAATTTAAAGAGATAGGGAACAAGAAGCAAATCCGGTGTTTCTCCATGGCTTGACTGATTGCTCCGTTCTTCGTTCTTCGTTGTCCTTGGCTATCAAGGTGGCTTATGAACACTTTAATTGCTGCTCAACAATAGCTGATGAGGACCTCTTTCCCAAGAGAAGAAATCGACACTTGAACAAAATGGAAAGGGAAAGTTGAGAGAAAGTGAGAGAGAAGAAGAGAGAATGAGACTGTGAGGGATCGGTTGAATGATCAGCAAGGGGTGGCTTTTATAGCTCATTGTGGCTGCTAAAAATAGAAAATTCCATCAGCCAAAGAGGCCCCCCTTGGTTGGCCACACACATGCAAAGTTGAGAGATTCAACTTTGCTAAAAATAGCCTGGGGCAAATCCATAAAGCTACATTTTTTGGAGGGGTTTGAATGCAAGGATGAAAGTTCTTCAAGGGCTTCTTTGCAAGCTTATTTAGTCAGCTAAAATGCTGATTTGGGTCAGCATATGGACGGTTCTGGGAAGCCCAATTGGTGGCTGGTTCGGTTCACTAAATTCGGTTCAACCAGTGCGGTTCAACTAGACCCTTTTTTTTTCCCATAATTAATTAATAATAATTTATTTAGCCCAAATTAAATTGGAATAAATTAAAATTAATTATATTATGAATTAACACATATTTTTGGACCATCTTAGGCTAGAGATAAATTTTCCTCGATACTTCAAATTGCTTCTCGGTTTTATTCTTCGAGCAGTGTCTGCCGAGCCAATTTTCGCCTTTTGTGTAAATCTGTCGAAAATAGTCAAAATTAATCAAAATTAACTATAAAATTAATTAAAATTCATCATGTTCATATTTTTAACACAATTTAATCATTTTATAATATTTGATTATTTTTCGATAAGAATTTAACCGAAATAGCATGATTTTAAGTTAAAAAGGGCATGTAAAAACACGTAAATTTTCGTGTTTCCACACCCCAAACTTAATTCATTGGTCGTCCCAAGTAATGCACAAATTTGAAAAGAATTTTCTCGGAAACACTTTTGAAAAACTCATTTAGAACAACATTCTTCCCAAAATCATGAAATCAATATCCTTATGCTCAAAAACAAGAAATTTGATAATTATGCTACTCAAGTATATATATCGATCAAATTAATCTCAACAATTACTACAATAGCAAAATTAGACTAAATTTTCTTAATAAAGACATGTTAATCCCTACCAATTTTATTTTAATCCCTTATTCAAAATTAAACTGCAATCATTAAGCTTAACTGATGTCTTCATATGTTGAACAGAGCAATTTCTCTCCACTAGTGTAGGTAGCATTAGAACTTTGAATCATTAAGCTTAACAAGGTTGTAACGTGGCTGGGCTTAGGGGTAGGTAAAATAGTTTTAGGTAAAAAAAAACACCCTAGACTCAGCTTGTATCGGACCTTTCGAAATAATTACCTTCAATACATCAACTTTTCTTTCCTTTTCACATGCTCTTTAGTGCAATTTACTTCAAGTACATATGCTCTTTTTTTCGAGTGTTTTACTGCATGTACTACAATTTTTAGAGCATTTCATACTTCTTTGCAACTCCCCCAAACTTATTTTCAAAGAATACTCTGAATAGTATTGAGTCTAGTGTTTGGGACATTTTTAAGATAATTAAGAGAAGTGATGGCTAATTTTGTAAGGGTTCAAATAAAATTAGGCCATAAAGTCTCAAAGTTCGGTGTCAAAGGATAAAAATTTCATCATGGTTGGCTTGAAAGGCTCAAACAGTCCAAACAACAGTTGCCTAAATCATTTTCAACATTCCATGCTTCCTAGAATTTCGCCTCAAGAAACTACTAAGTCAATTCTAAAGACTTAAACTTTCATGCATGCCTAACTTTCCTAAAGAACTAAAATTTTATGGTATGATTTGCATGCTTTATTAGAAATACATTTCATGCCATTATTAAGCTAACATAACAATTTATTGAAATAATCAAACTTTATTCATACTTAAATTTAACATACTTAACAAAATTCAAATTTATTGAACAAATTTATATCATATTCATAATTAAAAGAAAAATTTTATTCTGAGTGGAAATAATTTCAATTTTCAGTCCCCCCCAACTTAAAATGAACAATGTCCTTATTGTTTAAAGTAAATAGATATTATACACTAGGTAGGATTCCAAAAAAGAGGAGGTGAGTCAATTTGACTGCTTAAGTACCAAGCTCTTCCTAGATCCAATCCTAGACATGTATATACCTATTGCCACACTTTAGACTTTACTACTTGTCCATATTTACTTTTGATTCCCATCTCTTATTTTATTGTGCAGAAATAAAAAATTCCTAATTAATCCTAATCCTAAATTAACATAAGAAGAAAAATAAAGTCAAGAACCCTCCCTTTTATTTATTTCAAATCCTTCCAAATTGGACTCGTCTTTTGCTCCATCATTATTTCCTTTGCATGAATCGCTTCGCTCCTTCTTCAATAATGGACTCAATGGTTCAAATATGAAATCTGGAAATTCAGGCATAAAAATAAATGGATCATTGTATATTTTCTTAAGAGCACTTCTCATTGAGTCATCCCTTATTTTTTAGTATCTCCAGTAAGCTTGCTGCTCCCATTGCATATGTTGCATTAGGTCCATCAATTTTGACAACTCATCTCGAAGATCTGGGCTAGGCAGTAGAGCTCTAAACATTGAAGTTTCAGCATCAGCATCAGGTTCTGGTTCTGGTTCTGGTTCTACTGATTCTGCCTTATCGGGTATTCCAAATGATTGCATCGTGAGATCTTATTCTTCTTCAGGATCCTCACTTTCTTCAACTCGTTGCTGTAGAACAGAGTCTCCGGCTATTCGGTATAGGTTCCAATCCGTGATTGTGCCTTGGGTGTACCCTGTCTTCTTTACATTTACAAGAATTTCATCTTTCAAGCACAAAATAGTTATTGTAAAGGGGAAGTAAGCAGGGCCAGAACGTTTAACGACACAATTTTGCATCTCCCTCAAGATGATCTTTCCCACATCAATTGTCTTTCCAGTTAAGATCAAGTATAATAAGATCATTCGCCCTAATGAGATTGTAGTCCCATGTGAGCTAGGCATTAGGATGAATCGGATGAAATAGAACCATACCTTCGCGAGTGGTGTCAAGTATTCTCTCTGACAAGTGTGGATTCCTTGTTTTGACACAGTCCAATTGGAACCTTGAACTGTAAGTTCCTCGAGAATTTGTTGCAGAATTTCAGGCTTGATATTACTCATCAAAGATGAATATTCGTCGTTCTCGAAATTAGGTAATTCAAAGAACTCATTAATAGCATTTGAATTAATTGGTACCTTGATTCTGCTAACTGGAACTTTTGTCATCTCGCTTGAGGTTAAATTCGCATAGAACTCATGAACTAACTCCTCATCCACACTAGGTCTGTTCTTAAAAAATAGTTCCCAATTGAGGGCTTCGGCAACTTGACGAATATGTGCCATAAAGTCTCTGTAGTTGCTTTCCTTCAGTGTGAAGCCCTTTTTTAGGATGCATCTGTTGATTTTTGAAGATACTTTCGAATCTCACTTTGGCTTCAACACAATGGAACTTGCTTTGTGTTTCGTCGATTTGAGCAGAGGCACGAGTTCTCTTACGAGGCATGATTAACCTGATCATAAGATGGAAAAATTTATTTTCTCAAAAATTTGATTAATAAAAATTATTAATAATTCAATAAATTGAAAAATTAAATAATTGAATAAAATTAAAATTCTGAAAGAAAATTAGGTCTTACCATATTTTTTGTAAAAATATAAGAACTCTAAAAATAATTATGAAGGAAAATAAATGGCAATTTGAAGGAGGTTGGAGGGTTTGGTTAAAGGGGTTGGTGCAAGGATGGTGTGTCGATCAAGTGCTTGAAAGGCGACTAGGCTCGCGGCTGATGGTGCGAGAGCAAGCAACAATGTGTGACAGGGGTTGATTTGGCAAGCAATAGCGTGCGGGACCTTCTGCAAGCTAGCCTGGTGCGTTGGGACGTGTGCAGGTGCTAAGTGTAGGTGCTGAACACGGCCTAGACAGCTGCTGGGCAGGAGCAGCAGGCACGAGTGGATGGGCGCTGGAACAGGTCTGCGCGCAGGTTGCTGGGGCATGCTGGAGTTGGCTGCTGGCCGAGTGCTGGGCTAGGCTTGCGGCATTTTTGGGGTTTTGGTTCTTTTGGGTTTTGAAGATGGATGAATGGAGGGAGAAAGGTTGATGGTATTTATAGAGGGAGAAATAAGATTTGTAGTAGAATTCTTAGAAAATTTTAATGATTAAAAAAATCTTTCAGTTCTTGTAACACCCCAAACCTGACCTAGAAGTTAGGCCCGAATTCGGCGTGTCACATCAAAGGCATAATTCAAACTATTTTGCTAATTAAAAATTTAAGGCCCAAAAGCCCAAAACCCTTGAGTCTTATTAAGTAATGGAAAAAAAACCTATTTTATAATTTTAAGTACTTCGGAAACCAAGTTTAAACGTAAGAAATTTACTCAGGTTTAATAGTTAAGTAAACAGTTGAAACAACAAAACCCAAAGTCTAAAGTCAAAACGGAGTACAAGACCTTATTACATCCAACGAAAATAAGCAATTAAAACTGTCTTTGGAAACAAATAAATAAAAATTTAAACATCTTGTACTGCGGCCATCTCCGATTCCTCTCCCACGTCGAGCCATTTACTGAGGATCACCTGAAATATTAAATAAAGGGTGTGAGTTTTGAAACTCAGTGTGTACAACCCTTGGCATTCAATTCAATATATAATTATTCACATTGGGCCTAAGCCCTATCAAAATCGGTGGTCTTGGGCCTTGGCCCACAATGACCTCATATCATATCATATCATTTTATATGCAAAACAAGGTAATGCAAAACCCTCCCCAAAAATCCATCCGCTACACACCATTTCCCTTCCAACCCTACACACCTATAAGGATCTCTAAATCGACCCACTCATCCTCTACACACCAAAGGTAGCACTCACAGCGGCACTACTCAATGTTGCAGCAAAGATGCTAATACTACTCAATGTTGCAGCGAAGCTGCTAATCATATAATAGGATTAAAGCCACCGGTGGATCCATGGTAGTCAAGCGACTATGCGATCCTCAATTCCTCCTCTGTACCATAATTCTCACCCATATGCATCCTAATCAGAATATCATATGAATGCAACATGCACATGAGTAACACCCACAAAACTCATACTCATCACATATGGGTATTTTCATCATTTCACAACCCAAGGGTATTTCCGTAAATCTACTCTGCAGGGGTACTTAGGTAATTTTGCAAAACAGAGGTACTTTGGGAATTTTGTAAGTCAGGGATGTTTTGGTAATTTTGCAACCTAAGGGTATTTTGGTTATTTTCAAATCAGGGGTATTTTAGTAATTTTACAAATCTAAGGGTATTTTGGAAATTCACAGATCAAGGGTGTTTTGGTCCCTCTCGGGTTTTAGTTATGAACTTCGGCCCATTAACAAGTCCTTACAGTCAAAGTGAACAGACACTATGCACCAAGTAGGATTCCAGAGAAGAGGAGGTGGGCCGCTAGGGCCGCTTAAGTACCAAGCTCTCCCCAGATCTAATCCTAGACATGCACATGCCCGTTACCACACTCTAACCTAGCGACTTGTCCACAGACAATGTTTAATTATTATAACGTCTTATGCTGTTTAAAAGTTGTTCAATACTAAGCCTAAAGTCCATAAAACCCTAGCATACTAGTCTACATCCCCCATAAAGCCCATCAACCCATCTCACGTTCATATAACCCAAAATGGCCACATCACATTTTTACGGCCCACTAGGCCCAAATCTCAGTCATATGACCCATTAGGCCCAAAACAAATTCAGATCATGTATCATGCATGCCTAACCCAATTCATGTAATCAAATTAATCCATTTCATCAAACTTAGCCTCAGGGCCCACCGGGCCCATTTAGCCACTTTAAGCTTTTTGGCTTTTCGGCATTGTCGATTTCGTGTATGCATAGTGTTTGTACACACCTGGTAACCTCGCGTGCTGCAAACCCCTTAATCACGAACCTACAATCGACATCACTAGTGATTAACCAAGGTTTAACGCATACTTATAAAAAACTGAAACATCACCGTACCCTTACCGTGTGCCACACGTTCTAGTAGCCCTTCTTTTGCTACTATTTGCGAATATTCTCTATATCTACACCCAAACATATATCGTCAAAATCAAGTGACTCGTACCACATAAGTCACCCCTATAAGCCATATTACATTCGGCCATCCACTAAACCATAACTGAGTCAAGAACACTTACCACCTTGCTAACGATCCTTACCTACCACGCTTGCGATTGTTGAGCCTTACCCTTGTTAATACAAAGTTAACGATAAGGAGGGGTTAGATAGCCCTTTAGCTTTTAACAAAACTCACTAAAAGTATCAACTAAGCACTTATCGAAATCCTCCTTTGATCCTGCAGCTTAAATTCAGCTTTTGAGATTAGTATGGTGACAGAGGCAATTCGACACCACTAGGGAGAGGAAGAGGAGAAGCGATCGGCTAGAACTAAAGGTGAACAAGAAAAGGGATTTAAGAAGAAAAGGTATGGGGAATTTGGCTAGAGAGGAAACCGAAATTTCGACAAAGGGATGATGGGGTTTTTTTTTTGAAAATTGGAAGAATTCGGCTAAGGGGGAGAAAACAAAATTCCAAGAACCTCACAAAGGGATTCGACACCCTCCTCTTATAGCCAACAACCGAAATTCCCTTCCCCCAGAGTCCCATTCGGCACCATCCCTTCCACACTCCTCATCTCCTAACTTTTCTCTCTAATAATCCATCCATCTCATCCGAATTTTCCTCCTCTATCAGCTCACAAGACCAAGTCAAACACTCTAACGAAAGAGTTCTAATTCCCCACAACTCTGGCCGTCCACTATGCAAAATAACACTCCAAAAACACCTTACCACTACTCGAACCTTGGACCTCTTCAGCTTACAACCATGCCACCTCATAGCTCCCAAGTGACGCTACTTGCCATTGGACCACAAGCCCATTTGTGTCCTATTTTCTCCTAATCTGCTTAAGAGGCCTAATGCCTGAGACTAGGGTCCACTGAAACAAGAAAAATAATTTTTTTTCCTATGGTCTCCCCTATCTCTAAGGCTGCAAATAATCCCGATAATACCTTAAAATTAATATTCTAAGTGCTACTCATACATACCAACCTCAGTGCACAGAATTTGAAAGTTTCGGGATTTTTGGGGCGTTACAACCCAATAGGCCCAAATCTACTAGGCCCAAATTCGGGGCGTTACAGTTCTAATTCTACTCAAAGTAAATAACAATTAATAATTAAATATATGCATATGAAGTTATCAACTGTTATTAAATTATTAAGATAAATATAGAATATAATCAAAATAAAATTAATCCTAATTCTAAGCTAAGTTGATAAAAATTAATATATAAATTATAAATAATATAATTATATATTAAAGTTTATCAAATTATTAATAATATTAAAGTTATTTATTCTAGATGCTTTTTTGAAAATATTCACAAAGAAAGGCACCTAGTTTTTTTTATTTACGAAAAGAGCAACTAAATTTAAAAAATAGTTCAATTAAGTCCCTAGACTTAATGAAAATTTAAAATTGAGTTGCAAATTAAAACTTGTATCAGAATTGACCCTTTTATTTGAAAAAATAAAAATTTATTTTTCCATTTAGGGGATAATTTCTTAGAAAATTATGTCAAAATAAATTCCCAGGAAAGATTGGAGGGGTCACAAATGGTCCCGCTTAAGTTCCAATCTCCTAGACATAATTTATTTAAACATACTAAACCCAAAAATATACCTTAAATCATTTATTCAAAAAGAAAAACAAAAAATTAAGTATCCGATAAAATGAATGAGATTTTATCCCGTTCAATTTTATCTCCCCAATAATGTTTTAGGCGCTGAGCATTAATTTAGAAATTACCTCCCTTACCTTGGAGTTTAACAACTCCGTATGGATAGACTTGGTGAATCGTAAATGGATCGGACCAACGTGATTTTAGCTTACCCGGAAAGAACTTCAATCTGGAATTGAACAACAAGACTTGTTGACCTGCTTCAAATTCTCGAACTCAAATGTGGTTGTCATGCCATTTATTGATTCTTTCTTTAAGTAATTTGGCAATTTCATATGAGAACATTCAGAACTCTTCTAACTCACTGAGTTGGAACATCCGTTTCTCTTTCGTGAGCTTAGGATCCAAATTAAGTTGTTGAAGAGCCCAGTAAGCTTTGTGCTCTAACTCCAATTGTAGATAACAGGCTTTCCCAAAGGCCAACCTATAGGGTGACATCCCTAAAGGTGTCTTGTATGCTGTTCTGTAAGCCCATAAAGCATCATCTAATCTGGTGGACCAATCTCGTCGGTTCGGGCAGACTACCTTCTCAAGTATGCCTTTGATCTCCTTATTTGCCAGTTCAGCTTGCCTATTCATCTGCGGATGGTAAGCTGTTGCAACCTTGTGTTTCACTCTGTGCTTGTCTAATAACCATTTTTACCACTTGTTCACAAAGTGGGATCCTTCATCACTGATGATAACTCTTGGGGTTCCAAACCTTGTGAACACATACTTCTACAGAAACTTCATCACAACCTTAAAATCGTTTGTCGGATATACCTCAGCCTCGACCCACTTAGACACATAGTCTACTGCTACTAGTATGTACTTGTGACCACAAGACGGAGGAAAAGGACCAAGAAAGTCAATACCCCATACATCGAATAACTCTACCTCAATGATGTTTGCTTGAGGCATCTCATTTCTGTTGGTGACATTTCCAACCCTTTGACATCGATCACAGCTCTTCATGTAAGCATATGCATCCTTGAATAGTGCTGGCCAAAAGAATCCAGTTTGCAATACTTTGGCCACTGTACGTGTACCTCCGAAGTGTCCCCCACTTGGAGCTGAGTGACAGTGGTATAAAATCTTTGGTATTTCATCTTCTGCCACGCATCTCCTGATCATCTGATCTACACACTTTTTAAACACATATGGCTCCTCGTAGAAATAGTACTTCACATCGTGAATAAACTTTTTCTTTTGTTGATACGTCTTATCAATTGGCATCAAACCACAAGCTAAATAGTTAGCAATATCAGCAAACCAAGGGGTATTATGGACATGATTTACCTTTAGTATATGTTCATCTGGAAACATCTCCTGAAGTGGTATAAGAGGAGAATTCCCTTCTTGTGGCTCCAATCTGGACAAGTGATATGCTACTTGATCTTCTACTCCCTTTCGATCTTGAATTTCTAGATCGTACTCTTGAAGTAGAAATACCCATCGGATCAGCCTCGGCTTAGCGTCTTTCTTCACAAGTAAATACTTAATTACCGAGTGGTCCGTATAGACAGTCACTTTGGTACCTACAAGATAAGATCGAAACTTGTTGAAAGCAAACACAATAGCAAGTAACTCTTTTTCTATTACCGTATAATTCAGTTGAGCTCCTGTTAGAGTTCAACTTGCGTAGTAGATGGGATGAAAAACTTTGTTCCTTCGCTGGCCCAAGACAGCTCCAATTGCGAAGTCACTTGCGTCACACATCAATTCGAATGGGAAATCCCAGTCTAGTGTGACGATTATGGGTGCCGTGACTAATCGACTCTTCAAATTGTTGAAGTCTTTTAAGCATTCCTCATCAAACTTGAATATCGGGTCCTTCTCCAATAATTTGCATAAGGGTTTAGCAACTTTGGAGAAGTCCTTGATAAATCTTCGATAAAAACCGGCGTGGCCCAAAAATCTCCTGACACCTTTTACAGATGTTGGAGGTGGGAGTTTCTCAATAACATCTACCTTTGCTTTGTCTACCTCGATCCCATGTCTCGTTATCGATGCCCTAGAACAATTCCTTCTCGTACCATAAAAGGGCACTTTTCCCAGTTGAGCACGAGATTCGTTTCTTCGCATCTCCTTAGTACCTTAGCTAGATTGGCTAAGCAATCATTGTAAGTATCTCCTAATACTGAAAAATCGTTCATAAAAACTTCCAAATACTTCTCAACCCTGTCAGTAAAAATAGACATCAAACATCTTTGAAATGAAGCAGGTGCATTACATAAACAATATGTTGCTCTAATGGTGCACGGTATGGTAAAACATCTAAGATCCTTCAATTTTGGGGTTAGTTTGTGTTGAAGATATGCTCTACATTCTTTCTTCAGAGCTACCATCTCAAATTTTCCAAGTCTTCGTTTCTTAGACAAGATATCTTTCATGAATTTGACGTAGTTTGGCATTTGCTCAAGTGCTTCAACCAACGGGATGTTGATGTGAAGTTGCTTGAGTACGTCAAGGAACTTACTGAATTGAATCTCCTGCTTCTGCTTCTGAAGTCTTTGAGGGTAGGGTGGTGGTGGTTTCATTACTGGAACTGATTCTGGCTGATTCGTCTTTGGCAGCAATTCTGCATCTAACGAAGTTGTTAGTTGATCAGAATTAGCTGGTCCTGAGGTTACTTTGTCGGGTTTTGCAGATTCTGGTTCTGGTGAAACTAGGATTTCAACACTTGGTTGAACTTCTTCTGAATCTTGAGCGTTAGCTGGCTCCTTTTCAACTCTGACGGTGTTGGGCTATACTGTCTTTCCGCTCCTCAATGTCAATGCTTTACAATCTTCCTTCCCCGTATTTCTCGAATTCTCCATGTCACTAAGTAGAGCACCTTGTGGTCGGTTCCTGAGTTCAGTAGCAAGCTGGCCCACTTGATTCTCCAAAATCCTTAGAGTGACGTCGTTTTTCGCCATGTATGCCTTCAATAGATTCTCTAAGCTATTGGATGGTTTTGCTTGGGTTGGTTTCTAAACTTGTTGGGGGAAGCTAGGCGGCTGAGTTGGTCAAGGTTGGGCGTAAGTGTTACTGGTTCTAGCCCATTGGTTACTCCAGGAAAAATTCGGGTGATTTTGCCACGATGAGTTATAAAAGTTGGATTGCAATCCTTGCCTCCCTCGGTTTTGGTTCTGGTTACCCATGTAATATACGGATTCAGGGTTCGATGGACATTCTTCAAAAAAATGTCCTTCCCCACAATACACACAGGCTGGTTGGGTTGCAAAACTGTTAGACCCATTAGTGGTAAGATTCTCAAGCATTGAGGATATTGAAGATACCTGAGATGTGAGTGAAGTGAGAGCGTCCACTTCATGTATTCCAGTGACTCGTCTTCCTAACGCTGCTCGATTGGTTGGCCATTGATAATTGTTGATGGCAATCCTCTCAATAATTTTTTAAGCCTCATTATAAGACTTAGAAAAGAGAGCACCATTAGCAGAGGCGTCCACTACCATCCTCGTGTGAGCGTTGAGACCATTATAGAATGTCTCAAGTTGAATGCAATGTGGGATTCCATGATGAGGGCAATTTTGTTATAACTCTTTGTACCTTTCCCATGCCTCATACAGGGATTCATCATCCATTTGTTGGAAGGCAGTAATCTCATTCCTCAACTTGGCATTCTTGCTCGGCAAAAATACTTCATGAGGAATCTCCCTGCTAACTCTTGCCATGTAGAAATGGAGTTCAGTGGCAATGAGTTCAACCAGGCACGAGCTCTGTCCCTTAGCGAATATGGGAACAACTTCAGTCGTAATGCATCTTCAGGTACTCTGGCTATGTAACACCCCTTACCCGTGTCCGACGCCAGGACAAGATACGAGGCATTACCGTACTTAACCTTACTTGAACTTGCATTATTGGGCTATAAAGTTTCTTATCAACTTAAAACCTTTCCTTCTTAATCATAACATCCACATTATGGGCCTACGAGGCCTTGAACTCACTTCCGAGAGGTTTCAGAGTTCAACTAGAAACTTACTCTTATAGAAAATTTTTGCCTAAACAGGGGTCACACGCCCGTGTGACATGGGACACGCCCCTGTGGGCAGGCCATGTGGTCACACATACCCATGTCCCTAGCCCGTGTAGAAATAAATTTTCAATTCAAACCTACAGGGGTTTTCACACAGCCGGGCACACACCTGTGTCTTTAGCCCGTGTCCTTCACAAGGCCTCGACACGCCCGTGTCCTTGCCCGTGTGTGAAAACTAGGGGTATTTTGTTTATGACGTTAGCAACCCCTTAAGGAGCACACGGCCTAGGCACACGCCCGTGTGCTAGCCCGTGTGACGATTCAAATTCTCATAACTAATTGCAGGGGACACACAGCCTGTCAACACACCTATTGGGGTTGACCATGTGTCGCACACGGGCGTGTGCACACGGCCTAGACATACGCCCGTGTGGCTACCTGTGTGGACAATTTGAGGCTATTTTCCAAGCCTTTTTGCCACCCTGAAACATAAACTCATTCATTTCATCACAAGTAGTACATAACATAGCAACATTCAACTATTAAGAACCCTTAAGTTATCATTCATTCCACCCATATTTTACCCAATAACTTGAATGAACATTCAATTCACTATACTCATCAACTTTATAACATGAACTTGGCAATATTGGCCAAGTCACCATGGCCATTTACAAAATGAGTGTAAAACATTAATAGCTAACCCTTTGGCCTTCAAGCATGACATGACACAAAATAATCAAGTTCCTATACATGCCATACTCAAAATGAAGTGACTTTACTATACCAAAAGAACGGTTGATAGTGTGATCTGAGCTCCGATGTTTTACGATCCCCGAGCTAACTTGGCGAAACTACAAGGAAAAGGGAAAAGAAAGGGGTAAGCATATAGCTTAGTAAGTTTGCATGAAATTCTAAAGCAACATAATTGCTCAAACTAAATTCATCCTTCTCATGAAACAATAGCAACATAAATCTCAAATGCTTAGGCATACTTATTCATACTTAGTCACTCTTATTCTTACCCATCTCATGTCACATTATGATTTCTTAACTTGTACATATTCATGGTACCTGTATCACTGAATCGCATAACTTAGCACATATGCTAACATGAACATAAACTAAATTTTTTTTCATCATTCCTATCATGAATGAAACTCAAGGTCATCCATAAACGGATTTAGCTCTATACTATTTTACATACTTAGCTCTTTTGACCATAAACAAATTGGATTATTGTGGGATATTTGAACTCATCCTACATAAATCTTGATGCCAACGCCATATCCCGGATATGGTCTTACATGGGTTCACCTCTTGACAACGTTTCCATATCCCAGATATGGTCTTACACGAAATCTTATAACTCGATGTCGCTGCCATGTCCCAGACATGGTCTTATACGAAATCGCACATAAATGTCGATGCTATGTCCTGGACATGGACTTATACGAGATCTTCCTTTGGTACCGAGGCCATATCCTAGACATGGTCTTACACGGGACCTTCATTATTTAATACTAATATATGGGTGTCCTCATTATTCCGAATCTTTATTCGGGATTTCACATAACTCATTTTCACCATTTCCTCATCAAGGTTTCATCACTCGATTATTCATAGTAATAACATACATTGTCATAATATTAAATACTTTCAAACATTCAAAACATTATGAAAATTTAACTTCATACAAACTTATCTCGATTCTCAAAATGTGTATCGATGCTCGATTTAGTCCTCGATTTTGTTCTTGCCTCGGTTTCGATCCAGGCTTCGTGTTTCTTGATCCATAATAACAATTTCACTTGTTAAATACACACATTGACTAAATCGACTCATAATTCATATTTTGGTAAAATTATGATTTTGCCCCCAAACTTTTACATAATTTCATTTTTGCCCCTAGGCTCGTAAAATAATTTTTATTCAACTTTCTTGTATTTCAAGCCTAGCCGAATCATATTCTCAACTATAACAACCTTCAATTTCCACTATTTCACTCATGTATGACCATTTTTCAAAACTTTTACAATTTCGTCCTTACATGCATTTTTCATGAAAATCACTTAGAAAAAGATGTTTATCATACATCAAACTTTCATATTCCTCCATAGAACATCAAAATAAATGCATGTCACACATGGGTAAATTTTTGAATATGAACCCTAGCTCAAAATATAGCTAGAAATAGTTAAACCGAGCTATGAGGATCTTAAAAATATAAAGATCATTAAAAACGGGGCTAGGATGCACTTACTATCAAGCTTGAAAGTTGAAGAAACCCTAGCTATGTCTTCCTTGTGATTTTCGGCCAAGGGGAGGAAGATGGACACCATTTTTTACTTATTTTTGTAACACCCCTAATCTGTATCCATCGCCGGATCTTAGTCAAGAGGTATTACTAAACTAAACCCAATCCATAAACATTATTCAATAAAGATCATTTGCTATTCATGTGGTCATTTACATTACCTTAACTAAATATGTACAAGCTTTACTCTCTTTTTATAACAAGTTATCAATCACTCAAAAACAATTTCAATTAGCAAGATCACATTATCAAAATCAAAGACTATTTCGTAGATAGCCCCACATATAAACCAGCTCATTACACATAAACGACTAACATGAAATATTAGTTACTACAATACACAATCACCACATTCGGCTTTGCACAATTAAAAACTTCAATCGAAAGGTCATTCAAGCTATATTGTTATATCTCAAGCATAAACACATAAATAATTATACTTTCATAAAAGGATTAACCCCATGACCGGACATACACAAAATCAAGTACCACAATTTAGCCATTTTCGCATGGCATACATCCATTAAAGATTCGTCTTATACAAATCCTAAGAAAACAAAATAGCTTATACATGCCATAATCATCAAGGATTAATCCATCAATAAGGGGTACCAAAATAGATGATGGTATGATGAGCTTCCTAATTGATCCACGAGCTTAAGTTGAACCTTCCAAAAGTGATCTACAAATCCTAGAAACAACTGAGAGAAAGTAAGCTTCACAGCTTAGTAAGATTTCAGCTTGCTAAACTAAGTACATTTATTCTACTAAAATTTTCAGTAAGCAATTCACATACCAAACAACAAGGCTGAACAATCAAGATTTCAAGAACCAATTCATGGATATCATATGATTAAACGCACTTCTATATATAAACTTACCATTCGAAACTTAGTCTTTAATACATAATTCCAAGGTACTATTTCCCAACGATACTATATACCCATTTGCATTTATAACATAGTCCTTTAAAGCGAACCACATACCTGCACGTTGATAAATAAGTTTAACAGTGTTTCGCACGATTAGTACCCTCGATAAAATCACTATGTAACGTATCGCTCACACAGAGCCGTTACTCAATAATCCACTAACGTTTCGCTCACACAGAGCTGTTACTCAAAAATCCCGTAACGTATCGCTCACACAGAGCCGTTACTCAAAAATCCAGTAACGTATCGCTCACACAGAGCCGTTACTCAAAAATCCCGTAGCGTATCGCTCACACAGAGCCGTTACTCAAAAATCCCGTAACGTATCGCTCACACAGAGCCGTTACTTATACACCTGCAAACTTAGTGCTCAATCATAGTTTCGTACTCATAGTACATTTTGTAAAATCGTAATTCATATAAAAATACCAAATCATTCATGTAATCGAGCCAACAATCATCTAAGCATAGAATCGCCCATGCATTAATTCATGAAAATAATTATATTCCCATGTTCAATGTAACTAAATATCTAGCACATTACCCTCATACTATGTCTTTATTTCGAATACATTTCTTGCCTTCACTTAGAGTATACACATGTTTATACACATTTGCATTCAGATTCAAGGTGGTACGAAATTCATACTACTCATTCAGCATCTTAACTTACCTTGCATAATACAAACAGTTAAATAATCTCCACAACTCATTCGGCAATATTAATTCAATCATCCAATAACCATTAAACATTATCAATGTACAAAGAATTGGTTTAATTAACTCGTTTGCTTGAAATCTTACCTCGAAGAATGACGTTTCAGGGTTTTCCGGCTACTCGTCTAGTTTAGCTTTTCCCCGGTCCTTTTCCAAGTCTTTTCTTCCTTGATCTAATTCAAATTTAAAAGAATCTTATTCAAGTCATTTCATTCATCTCAAATCGACACATAACATACAAATATAAAAATCTTATACACTTTTACACTTAAGCCGAAATCTCCTCAAGCTTAATTGGATCTTTTTGTTACAATTAATTCATTCATATTATATAACTTATCAATTTGTACAATTACCCCACTAGTTTCACTTTCTTGCAATCAAATCCTTAAGCTTAGGACAAAAGATAGCTATAAAATTCGAATAAGCCCCTTAAGGCCGAATTTTTAATAGGTCCCTTCTAGCCTCCATTAACCATTCTTCCAACCTTCGAACCCTTCTACTATTTTATTTATGCAATTACACCCTTAATTTTAATTTCAATCAATAATTACCTCAAAGTTTAAGCATTTATCCTTGACCAATTATCCTATTTCACGATATACATATATATATAACCAAACAATTAATCAAGAAAGAAAACCCCACACTCATGGCCATCTCAACATTCGGCCGAATATACAAAGGCATCTTCATGCCCAAATTGAAACAATCCTTCCTATCATTTCTACAAGCTTAAGTTGCTACTCTCCTATTCATCTAAATTTTCCATCTCCATTCATCTAATACTCATTAACTATCCAACTATAATCATCTCTCATAGCCGAAACTGAACATATCAACTTCAAAACAAATTCAACATGCTTTCGGTGATATTCAAAGTAACCAACTCATTCACATATAAATTACTAGATTAAAGCTCAAATTCTCACCTTCCCAACCACATGCAATGGCCGAATGATGGGGGAATGAAATCTTTCCTTTTCTTTGAAGTGAATTTGGGGAGGAAGATGAAGGAAGGAAAGAGAAATTCAATTTCTTTTCATCTTTATTTAGTTAAACAATATAATACATATATTATTATTCATAAAATATATTATTTACATTATAATATACAAAAATAATCCTCCCCCATCATCATTGCCGTCCACTAGCCTAAAAGATGGAAATTTGACATGCAAATCCTTGAATTATATAAACAATCTAATTTACTCTTCTAATTCATGCTTACAATTTTTGCCACTTTAGCAATTTAATCCTTTTATTAAATTAAACATCCAAACTTTTAAATTTTCGTACGACCTTTTTACTCATGCATAAACACTTAACATAGACATCAAATAAATAAATAAAAATATTTTTTTTTTCTAATTCGGATTCGTGGTTCCGAAACCACCGTTCCGGTTAGGGTCGTATTTGGGCTGTTACAACTCTCCCCCTAAAGAAATTTTCGTCCTCGAAAATATTACCGGCAAATAGGTGAGGATAACGTTCTTTCATTGATTCTACGGTTTCCCAAGTTGCCTCCTCTATCCCGTGTTTATGCCACATCACTTTGACCAACGATATCTTCTTGTTTCGTAATTCTTTTACTTCACGATCTAAAATATGAATCGGTTCTTCCTCATAAGTCAGATCAGGCTGAATTTCAATCTCGGTTGGACTAATTACATGAGAAGGGTCAGATCTATAGCGTCGAAGCACCGACACATGAAAAACATTATGAATCTTGTCTAACTCAAACGGTAACCTCAATCTGTACGCAAACGGCCCGATACGTTCAATAACTTCATAGGGCCCAATAAACCTCAGACTCAGTTTTCCCTTGCGACCAAATCTGAGTATCTTCTTCCACGGCGATACTCTCAAGAATACTCGATCTCCAATCTAAAATTCAATGTCCTTACGCTTCAAATCCGCGTAAGACTTTTGACGATCCGATGCCGCTTTCAAGCTATCACGAATTACTGCCACTTTCTGTTCGGTTTCCTTAATCAAATCAACCCCGTGCATCTTGTTTTCTCCGTTCAGTCCAGTACAAGGGTGTACGACATTTACGACCGTACAACGCTTCGTAGGGTGCCATTTTGATACTAGATTGAAAGCTATTATTATACGCAAATTCAATCAAAGGCAAGTATCGTTCCCACGTACCTTCAAACTCAAGAACACAACATCTCAACATATCCTCAAGTACTTGGATAACTCATTCAGACTGACCGTCCGACTGAGGGTGGAAAGCTGTACTAAAATGTAACTTGGTACCTAAAGCATCTTGCAGTTTCTTCCAAAATCGCAATGTAAACCTCGGATCTCTATCCGAAATAATAGAGATAGGTACCCCGTGTAACCGTACAATTTGCGATACGTACAATTCAACCAACTTATCAAGTGAGAAATCCGTACGTACCGAAATAAAATGAGCTGATTTCGTCAATCTATCAACAATAGCCCATATTGAATCTTTCTTACTCGGCGTCAACGGCAATCCTGACACAAAGTCCATAGTGATTCGTTCCCACTTCCATTCAGGTATCATAATCGGTTGGAGAAGTCCTGATGGAACTTGATGCTCAGCTTTCACTTGTTGACAAACTAAGCATTTCGATACAAATTCAGATATGTCCCGTTTCATACCAGGCCACCAATAGAATTGTTTCAAGTCATTATACATTTTCGTGCTACCTAGATGTATCGCCATTTGACTATTATGAGCCTCATTCAATAACATCTGAATCAAGTCCATGTTCTTCGATACACACATTCGGCCTTTGTATTTCAAACAGTCATTTTCATCAACTTGAAACTCTGACTCTGCATTACTTTCACCCTGAACTCGTTTAACATTCATTTCTTTGTCAGCTTTCTGTGCATCACAAATTTGCTGAATAAACATCGGTCTTGCTTTTAACTCGGCTATGATCGAACTATCACCTGACATAACCATCTGTGTGTTCAATGTACGAAGAGCAAACAATGATTTTCGACTTAATGCATCTGCGACAATGTTAGCTTTCCCCGGATGGTAGTCAATCACCAACTCATAGTCCTTCAACAGCTCTAACCATCTACGTTGTCTCAAGTTCAGATCTTTCTGAGTCATCAAATACTTTAGACTTTTGTGATCCGAGTAAATATGACATTTCTCACCGTATAAATAATGACGCCAAATTTTTAATGCGAACACAATAGCTGCGAGTTCTAAGTCATGTGTCGGGTAATTTCTTTCATGCGGCTTCAATTGTCTCGAAGCATAGGCTACGACTTTGCCTTCCTGCATCAAAACGCAGCCCATACCATTCAAAGAAGCATCAGAATAAACAATAAATTCTTTACCTGATTCAGGCTGTACTAACACTAGAGCTTCGGTCAAGAGGGCTTTCAACTGATCGAAGCTTTTCTGACACCTTTCCGACCACTCGAACCTGACATCTTTCTGCAATAGCTTGGTCAACGGGGTAGCTATTATAGAAAAACCTTTCACAAATCGTCGGTAATAACCCGCAAGTCCCAGAAAGCTTCAGATTTTAGAAACATTCTTTGGTGGTTTCCAATCAATAATGGCCGATATTTTGCTCGGGTCAACACGAATACCTGATGCTGACACGACATGACCCAAAAAACTAACTTCCTTCATCCAGAATTCACACTTACTAAACTTTGCATACAACTGTTTATCTCGCAAAGTTTGTAGCACCAATCTCAAATGCTCGGCATGCTCGGTTTCATCTTTGGAGTAGATCAGTATATCATCAATAAACACTACTACAAACCGATCTAAAAACTGTCTGAAGACTCGATTCATCAGATCCATAAAAACAGCAGGTGCATTAGTAAGTCCAAAAAGCATAATCAGAAACTCAAAGTGTTCGTACCTCGTTCGAAACGCAGTCTTTGGCACATCCGTATCTCTGACTCGCAACTGATAATAGCTCGATCTCAAATCTATCTTTGAAAATACTGAAGCCCCTTTCAACTGGTCAAACAAATCATCAATTCAGGGTAAAGGGTATTTATTCTTTATTGTCACTTTATTCAGCTGCCGATAATCAATACACATTTGCATAGTCCCGTCTTTCTTTTTCACAAATAGAACTGGTGCACCCCACGGTGAGAAACTCGGTCGTGCAAAACCCCTATCTGTCAACTCTTGCAACTGTGCTTTCAATTCTTTTAATTCAGTTGGTGCCATTCGATACGGAGCTATCGAAATCGGAGTTGTCCCGGAAACTAGTTCAATGCCAAACTCAATTTCTCGCACTGGTGGTAGACCTGATAATTCTTCAGGGAACACATCTGAGTATTCACACACAACTGGTACTGATTCAATCTGTTTTTCGGATACTTTATTATCCAGCACATAAGCCAAATAAGCTTCGCATCCTCTTTTCACATACTTCTGGGCTAACATCGAGGATATTACAGTAGGTAGCGCACTCAAATCATTAGATTCAACCCGGATGATCTCACCGTTTTGGCATCTCAAATCAATAATCTTTCTTTTACAATTCACCACTGCATTATACGAAGTTAGCCAATCCATTCCCAGAATTATATCAAACTCATCAAAAGGCAACAACATTAAATCAGCTGGGAAGCAGGAATCCCGAATCATCAACGGGCAACCTTTACATACTTTACCAACCATTACACAATGACCCAAAGGACTGGACACACGGATCGCAAA
The DNA here is from genome assembly GCA_005393395.2 of Gossypium australe. Lineage (NCBI taxonomy): Eukaryota > Viridiplantae > Streptophyta > Magnoliopsida > Malvales > Malvaceae > Gossypium > Gossypium australe. The sequence goes on from CM016619.1 coordinate 39,724,486, forward strand.
CTTAGTAGACTCAACAGGTAGAGTCTTACTGGATACTAATGTTTCACTCACATACGAATGAGTTGAACCGGGATCAATCAAAGCAGTTACAATAACATCAAAGAGAGTGAAATTACCAGTAATAACGTCCGGAGATGAAGCCTCCTCTCTAGTATGAATAGCATAAGCTCGAGCCGGTACACGGGTATCTGCTCGAATAACTGCATCTGAAGCTCCCCTTTGAGCACCGCTCCTACCTCCCCCACTACGAGCTGGTCTACCTCTAGCTGTAGTATCACTCGGTCTCGCACTCTAAGTAATACCCTTCTCAACAGTCTCCGGACAATCCCGTACAAAATGACTTTGCGAACCGCACTGATAACAAGCGCGACTAAAAGATTTACCCCAACACTCTCCGAAATGTCGTCGACCGCACTGCTGACACTCAGTTTGCTCGATCGAGCATTGCCAACACTAGCCACAGATGTAGCTCGCGAACTCACTGGTGGTCGTTCTCGAATTGAAATCCCGGTATTAGACTTGGATCGACTACTATCATTCTTGAACTTCTTTGTTGTCATCTGCGAAAATCTGCCCGCAGATCTCTTTCGAAATTCTTTGGATTCAACTTCAACTTTCTGTTTTTCTTTCCTTAGCTCTTCTACTTTACAAGCTCTTTCAACTAGCACAACAAACTCGTTAATCTCAAGAATGCCAACCAAAAGTTTGATATCTTCATTCAAACCATCCTCGAACCTTCGACACATAGCAGCCTCAGAGGATACACATTCGCGAGCGTAGCGACTAAGTCGCACAAACTTGCGTTCGTATTCAGACACCGTCATACGACCCTGCTTGAGCTCAAGAAATTCTTTACGCTTGGAATCTATAAAGCACTGACTTATGTACTTTTTACGGAATTCAGTCTGAAAGAAATCCCAGGTTACTCTCTCCTTCGGAACAACTGACACGAGAGTATTCCATCAGTAGTAGGCAGAATCTCACAATAATGATATGGCACACTTCAAACACTCATCGGGTGTGCAAGACAACTCATCAAAAACACGGATAGTATTATCAAGCCAAAATTCAGTTCGCTCCGCATCATCATTATCTTCAGCTCTAAATTCTTGAGCTCCATGCTTTCGAATACGATCAACAGGTGGTTTAGTTGCTCGCTCAGGATTGGCAACCGAAGGTACCATTGGTGTTACAGGTGGAACATTTGGATTCAGGGGTGGTTGAACAGCCGGAGTGGTTCGTAAATAATGACTGAACCAATCGCTCATCATATTACGGAAGGCCTGCTTTACCCTCTCATCTGGGCCACTAGCAGCAGGTTGAGACTCTTCCGACGCAGTCCCTTGCGCGGGAGCAGGAGCCACACTCTCGACATCATCAGCTAATGCTGGCTCTGGATCCGGATCCATTACTATATAAGAGAAATAAATACATTTCACTGTCAGAAGTCATCACACTATCACATTGTAAATTATGGCATGTATAGTTAGACTCTCACGTGCTACGCTAGTCCGAGAATCGACTAAACCGTAGCTCTGATACCAATCAAATGTAACACCCCTAATCTGTATCCATCGCTGGATCTTAGTTAAGAGGTATTACTAAACTAAACCCAATCCATAAACATTATTCAATGAAGATTATTTGCTATTCATGTGGTCATTTACATTACCTTAACTAAATATGTACAAGCTTTACTCTCTTTTTATAACAAGTTATCAATCACTCAAAAACAATTTCAATTAGCAAGATCACATTATCAAAATCAAAGACTATTTCGTAGATAGCCCCACATATAAACCAGCTCATTACACATAAACGACTAACATGAAATATTAGTTACTACAATACACAATCACCACATTCGGCTTTGCACAATTAAAAACTTCAACCGAAAGGTCATTCAAGCTATATTGTTATATCTCAAGCATAAACACATAAATAATTATACTTTCATAAAAGGATTAACCCCATGACCGGACATACACAAAATCAAGTACCACAATTTAGCCATTTTCGCATGGCATACATCCATTAAAGATTCGTCTTATACAAATCCTAAGAAAACAAAATAGCTTATACATGCCATAATCATCAAGGATTAATCCATCAATAAGGGGTACCAAAATAGATGATGGTATGATGAGCTTCCTAATTGATCCACGAGCTTAAGTTGAACCTTCCAAAAGTGATCTACAAATCCTAGAAACAACTGAGAGAAAGTAAGCTTCACAGCTTAGTAAGATTTCAGCTTGCTAAACTAAGTACATTTATTCTACTAAAATTTTTAGTAAGCAATTCACATACCAAACAACAAGGCTGAACAATCAAGATTTCAAGAACCAATTCATGGATATCGTATGATTAAACGCACTTCTATATATAAACTTACCATTCGAAACTTAGTCTTTAATACATAATTCCAAGGTACTATTTCCCAACGATACTATATACCCATTTGCATTTATAACATAGTCCTTTAAAGCGAACCACATACCTGCACGTTGATAAATAAGATTAACAGTGTTTCGCACGATTAGCACCCTCGATAAAATCACTATGTAACGTATCGCTCACACAGAGCCGTTACTCAATAATCCAGTAATGTTTCGCTCACACAGAGCCGTTACTCAAAAATCCCGTAACATATCGCTCACACAGAGCCGTTACTCAAAAATCCAGTAACGTATCGCTCACACAGAGCCGTTACTCAAAAATCCCGTAACGTATCGCTCACACAGAGCCGTTACTCAAAAATCCCGTAACGTATCGCTCACACAGAGCCGTTACTTATTCACCTGCAAACTTAGTGCTCAATCATAGTTTCGTACTCATAGTACATTTTGTAAACTCGTAATTCATATAAAAATACCAAATCATTCATGTAATCGAGCCAACAATCATCTAAGCATAGAATCGCCCATGCATTAATTCATGAAAATAATTATATTCCCATGTTCAATGTAACTAAAATATCTAGCACATTACCCTCATACTATGTCTTTATTTCGAATACATTTCTTGCCTTCACTTAGAGTATACACATGTTTATACACATTTGCATTCAGATTCAAGGTGGTACGAAATTCATACTACTCATTCAGCATCTTAACTTACCTTGCATAATACAAACAGTTAAATAATCTCCACAACTCATTCGACAATATTAATTCAATCATCCAATAACCATTAAACATTATCAATGTACAAAGAATTGGTTTAATTAATTCGTTTGCTTGAAATCTTACCTCGAAGAATGACGTTTCAGGGTTTTCTGGCTACTCGTCTAGTTTAGCTTTTCCCCGGTCCTTTTCCAAGTCTTTTCTTCCTTGATCTAATTCAAATTTAAAAGAATCTTATTCAAGTCATTTCATTCATCTCAAATCGACACATAACATACAAATATAAAAATCTTATACACTTTTACACTTAAGCCGAAATCTCCTCAAGCTTAATTGGATCTTTTTGTTACAATTAATTCATTCATATTATATAACTTATCAATTTGTACAATTACCCCACTAGTTTCACTTTCTTGCAATCAAATCCTTAAGCTTAGGACAAAAGATAGCTATAAAATTCGAATAAGCCCCTTAAGGCCGAATTTTTAATAGGTCCCTTCTAGCCTCCATTAACCATTCTTCCAACCTTCGAACCCTTCTACTATTTTATTTACGCAATTACACCCTTAATTTTAATTTCAATCAATAATTACCTCAAAGTTTAAGCATTTATCCTTGACCAATTATCCTATTTCACGATATACATATATATATAACCAAACAATTAATCAAGAAAGAAAACCCCACACTCATGGCCATCTCAACATTCGGCCGAATATACAAAGGCATCTTCATGCCCAAATTGAAACAATCCTTCCTATCATTTCTACAAGCTTAAGTTGCTACTCTCCTATTCATCTAATACTCATTAACGTATCCAACTATAATCATCTCTCATAGCCGAAACTCAACATATCAACTTCAAAACAAATTCAACATGCTTTCGGTGATATTCAAAGTAACCAACTCATTCACATATAAATTACTAGATTAAAGCTCAAATTCTCACCTTCCCAACCACATGCAATGGCCGAATGACGGGGGAATGAAATCTTTCCTTTTCTTTGAAGTGAATTCGGGGAGGAAGATGAAGGAAGGAAAGAGAAATTCAATTTCTTTTCATCTTTATTTAGTTAAACAATATAATACATATATTATTATTCATAAAATATATTATTTACATTATAATATACAAAAATAATCCTCCCCCATCATCATTGCCGTCCACTAGCCTAAAAGATGGAAATTTGACATGCAAATCCTTGAATTATATAAACAATCTAATTTACTCTTCTAATTCATGCTTACAATTTTTGCCACTTTAGCAATTTAATCCTTTTATTAAATTAAACATCCAAACTTTTAAATTTTCCTACGACCTTTTTACTCATGCATAAACACTTAACATAGACATCAAATAAATAAATAAAAATATTTTTTTTCTAATTCGGATTCGTGGTTCCGAAACCACCGTTCCGGTTAGGGTCGTATTTGGGCTGTTACAATTTTCCCTTTTAATTCTTTTATTAACCAAATGACAAAAATGCCCTTAATGATCATTTCTTAAGATTTTTCCTTCCCATGTCCATTTTTGTCCATCTTAACATATAATGGTCTAATTGCTAAATAAGGACCTCTAGTAATTTCCATAATTCTATTTCATACTTAAATCTTCTAAAATCTCATATTTTATAATCTTTTCAATTTAGTCCTAATGGACAATTTATTCACTAATTAACAAAATTTCTTCATGAAATTTTCACGCAATTATACAAGCATCTCATAAGCCTTATAAAAATCATTAAAACATATATTTCTACTTCGAATCTGTGGTCTCGCACCACTATTCCGACTAGGCCCTAAATCGGGCTGTTATAGGCTGACTTGAAAGAATCGCTCCCTTCCATAAATAGTCTTAAGTGAAGATGAGGATCTTCAGTAGGCATTCCACTGAATTGGCCCACAGTCTGAAGCATCTGGAACATGACTAGCTTCAGCTCGAATTGTTGTGCCTCGATTTTGGGTCTCCTAATACACGAATTAAGATCGTTAAATACTAGCACAGCATACTGTCGTAAAGCTCTATCCCTATCATCAGCAGTAAGGATAGGATTCTGAGCAACGTTTGCTCCATTTCCTTGATTCATATTCTCAAAGTTCATCTCTTCGGTCCTTTTCTGGTTCGCTTGTCTTCTTCGCTGTCGAAAGGTTCATTCTATTTCAGGGTCCACAGTGAGTAAGTCAATAATCTGGTCAATACTCATAAACACCTGAAATAACCACAGAAAAATTACGTAAGTAAAGATTTAAACAAGAAAATAAATAAACCAAAATGTAAAAACAAATTCACAAATAATGGCTTTTTTAAAACAGTCCCCGACAACGGCGCAAAAAACTTGGAACGACGAAAATGTGCAAGTGTACACAATCGCAACAAGTAATAAAGTGACAAATAAATGTCGAGTTATCGTACCCACAGGGACTGTAAAAAGGAATATTTATGAAAATGATTTTAAAACACTTTGGTGATGGAAAATATTTTGGTTTAAAGATGATTAAAAACTAAGGTTTAAAAACTAAGTAAAAATAATTAAAAATAAAAAGGTTCTAATGCACGAGTTCAAGTAAGGTTTAATCAAGATGATATAATTGTGTTGGATTAATTACATTCCTTTAACGTAAAATTATTAAACTTATGTTTATACTGTGACGAACAAATTCACGGCAACTCGGTAATTTGCTAACTACTGCTCATACATACTTATTAAATTAATCAATCTCTTGAACATTTTTTAATGTCAATCAAAGCGATTAATCAATCTTCACAAGCATATAAAAGATCAAGTGAGGTAACAGAGTATTTCTACCTTGAAACAGTTTAATCACAATAATCTTACAAGTTATGTAAGGCATATGTATTGCCAAATACAATGCTAATTTAAACTTCAGCTGCCTTAGAAGAATAAACATGCATTGATTAATTATTGTGTCAATTAATTACAATTTCAATACAATTTAATAATTAATTCATTAGTTATCTAACAATTAATATTGCAAGAATAACTTAGGCATGATTTTACTTAATCAAGCATCTTACCGGGGCCTATAATAGCACAAACACAATTCGATAATTCAAGCAGGCAAAATATAATCAACCTAGCACGGATTAAATTCAAGCTAAATTGATTAAAATAACCATTTCAATAGCATAAATATTCATAAACATGGTTGTCAAAACAACAACGAAATTTAAAGAGACAAGGAACAAAAAGCAAATCCGGTGTTTCTCCGTGGCTTGACTGATTGCTCCGTTCTTCGTTCTCTGTTGTCCTCGGCTATCAAGGTGGCTTATGAACACTTTAATTACTGCTCAACAATGGCTGATGAGGACCTCTTTCCCAAGAGAAGAAACCGACACTTGAACAAAAGGGGAAAGGGAAAGGGAAAGTTGAGAGAAAGTGAGAGAGGAGAAGAGAGAACGAGAGTGTGAGGGATCAGTTGAATGATCAGCAATGGGTGGCTTTTATAGCTGATTGTGGCTGCTAAAAATAGAAAATTCCATCAGCCAAAGAGATCCCCCTTGGCTGGCCACACACATGGCAAAGTTGAGAGATTCAACTTTGCTAAAAATAGCCTGGGGCAAATCCATAAAGCCATATTTTTTGGAGGGGTTTGAATGCAAGGTTGAAAGTTCTTCATGGGCTTCTTTGCAAGATTATTTAGTCAGCTAAAATGCTGATTTGGGTCAGCATATCGACGGTTCTGGGCAGCCCAATTGGTGGCTGGTTCGGTTCACTAAATTCGGTTCAACCAGTGTGGTTCAACTAGACCCTTTTTTTCCATAATTAATTAATAATAATTTATTTAGCCCAAATTAAATTGGGAATAAATTAAAATTAATTATATTATGAATTAACACACATTTTTGGACCATCTTAGGCTGAAAATAAATTTGCCTCGATACTTCAAATTGCTTCTCGATTTTATTCTTCGAACAGTGTCTGCCGAGCCAATTTTTGTCTTTTGTGCGAATCTATCGAAAATAGTCAAAATTAATCAAAATTAACTATAAAATTAATTAAAATGTATCATGTTCATATTTTTAACACAATTTAATTATTTTATAATATTTGATTATCTTTCGACAAGAATTTAACTGAAATAGCATGATTTTAAGTTAAAAATGGCATGTAAAAACACGCAATTTTCGTGTTTCCATATATCAGCCATGTTCCAATTGTAAAAGATTTTTCTAATGTGTTTTTGAGAGAACTTCTAGATATGTCGCTAGACAAAGAAGTAGAATTTTCGGTTGAGTTAGAGTTTGGTATGTGACACCCCTACCTAGTTCAGTTGCTGAATCCGAGTAATAGAATGCTACAAGCAAATACAAATAAATATATATAATTTACACAAACTCCATTCGCATACTATGCAATGTAATAATTTAAAGTCTACAAGAGTTTAATTGTGAAATTCAAGCATGAAATAGGATTGAATTGTAAAATTTCAAAATTTTTAAATTTTTTAGGTTGGTATCGATATTTTATATACCTGTAACACCCCTAACCCATATCTGTCGCCAGAATAGGGTTACAGAGCATTATCGTAAAAACGTAACTTAAAACATTTAATTACCAAACATTTCATGAATCAATACATAAATCATTCAAACACATGCATATTGTCCCTTATTCAAGCCCTCGAGTCCTTAGAATCACTTTAGAATCGATTCAGGACTAAATTGGAAACGTTTAGAATTTTATAGAAAAAGATAGAAAATTTCATAATACAGGGGTCACACGGCTAAGATATACATTCATGTCTTAGGCCATGTGGACATTCGAAGTAGGGACACATGGCCGTGTCCCAGCCCGTGTCCATGCCCATGTAACTCTCTGACTTGGGTCACACGGCCAAACCACACACTAGTGTGCCAGGCCATGTAACTCTCGAAATGGCCTCACACGCTCGTGTGCCAGGCCGTGTGCTAGACCGTGTAACTTCCGAAAAGCAACTTTTAAAACCTACAAAGGACACACGGTCGTGTGGCATGGTAGTGTGTCACACATAGCTAAGACACGTGTGTCTTAGGCCGTGTGGACAAGAAATAGGCCAATTTCAAGTCATTCCTTTCACCCAATTTAAGCACATCCTTACAAGCCATTTGCACATATGACCAATTTATCAAAACATGTTCAAACATACATAAAATGGCCAATTTCAAATGTCCAAATTCCATTCAACCAATATTCCAAAAGGCATAAATCATCAAATTAACCAAAACATAAATACATTTGGCATAAATCAACCACACACAATTACCTATTTTCATACCATACCATAACATAATTTATCATATACCAAAACACAACCAAACATACCAAATTGGTCATCCAACATATACCTTTACTTGACTAATTCCAACACCAACCATTTAAGCACCAAAATGCCAAAAGTCCAACAACCATGTTACCACATATATACATGCCAAACATAACCACTAGATCATTAATACAAGTCCACCTATACATGCCATTATATCCATAACCAAAACATCAAAAGTTACCGATATTGTCGTTGGATAGTGTGATAGGTCTCTGATGAGCTTCCAAACTGAACGAGCTTCTGATTATCTATATAACATGAAAAAAAAGACTATGTAAGCATGAAATGCTTAGTAAGTTCGTATAACATAAAACACAACTTACCATTTCATTTCATAACATTAAAATTTAATATGGCATAATCCAACCTTTAGCTTGGCACAAGCCTAAGTACGAATACAAACATGTTAGCATGCTTGAACATAATTTATATGGATTTAACATGGGTAACCACTATACTTGAACATAATTCAATTGGATTTACCATCCATCATAACAAAACATGTTTTTTTCATGTAACTCATCATTTCAATGTATTTCATACATACATGTCTTGGTTCATATTGAACACTTACCAAATCCTTTCAAATTCATGCATGTGGAACCGTTAGAATATCATTGGATACACGGGATAGCTCACTCGAAGTGTGCTAATCATATAATAATAATCTTTCCTGTCATACACATAGCTGCTCACACGAGTTGTGAAATAGGTATGCTCACACGAGCCGTGAAATGGGTCTGCTCACACGAGCTGTGGGTCAGAATGTAAGCTACACAATATTGCTCACACTAGTTGTGGAGTATACACATCACATGCCAGACGTCAACCATCAATAGAACATTCAAGACCAGCACCTGAAACATGTAAACCCTAATAACTTGTCATTTGTATCCCACGAATTCCTAAGGTTCAAACGGGGCTCTATAGTTGTCGAAACATTGTTGGATTTGCATTAATCATTTACATAACAATCCATAATTTACATATATCTTAAAAGTTAACATTAAAAAATTACATAATTACACGAACTTACCTTGACGATAAAGACACACAAATGGATTCGACTAATCTGAAGCTTTTTCTTTACCCTGATCTAAAGCCGTACTGTAATAACCCATTTTTTATAAAATCAGAACAGTGGTTTTGGGACCACAGATCCGAGTCTGGAAAGAAAAATTATTTTAATACTATTTTATAATCTATAGTATGATAATAATATTGTGTGGAAATTTCGTAAAGATATTTTATCGATTACATGTTTAATTTGATAAATGACCAAATTGCACAAAGTGCAAAAATTGAGTTCTAATACTAAAAAGATTAAACAGCTATTGAACTGTAACAACCATAACTTGTATCCGTTGCCAGAATAGGGTTACGAGGCATTACCTATCAAATCACAACATTCAATATACATTTATGCATCCATTCTCAAACACCATTCAATCATAAACACATTGTCCCTTATAAGGGCCTACGAGGCCTTAAACATGCTTTAGAAGTGGTTTGGGACTAAACTGATAACTTATAAAAATTTTGGAAACTTAGAAACTTTTCAAACATACAAGAGTCATATGCCCGTGTGAACAGGCCGTGTGCCTCACACGGCTCCAGACACACCCGTATCTTAGGCCGTGTGAAAACAAGGCATACATGCTGACTTAGGTCACACGGCTGACAACACACCCGCGTGTCTAGCCCGTGTGCCCTTCGAAATGGCCACACACGCCTGTGTGCTAGGCCGTGCCAATCCTGTAAGGTATACTGACTTATGCAACACGGCCAAGTCACACGCCCGTGTGCTAGGCCGTGTGCCATTTAAGGGAGTATACTGACTTGTACCACACGGCAAGTCACACGCCCATGTGTGAGGCTATATGGAGCATACTGACTTCAATTTAATTCCAACACCAGAGGACACATGGCTGTGTATCATGACCGTGTATCGCACACGACTAAGACACATGCCCGTGTCTCTACCCATGTGGACAAGAATAGGCCATTTGCAAGGCCATTTTGCCACCCTTTCTCATGCTCACCTAAACAACCAAAATAATACCATTTCAACACATTTATAAGCAACCAAAACATGCCAATTCATATACAAATCATGCCATTTCATCTTCAACCATTTCACTACACAAATCATAACCATAAACATACCAAAACAGTATCTCATTACCAACAATTTCACCTGTTTTCCCTATGCATTTTTCTCATCATTTTATCAACTAATTCATGCCACAAAATATACCAATTCATCATTCCTATATCATACCAAAACATGCCAAAACACAAGGCCATATATATACATCACATATCACTTACCAAATTCATAAATTAAGCCAACTTAGATGGCTAAATACACACCAACATGTACATCATTTACAAGCCAACTCTCATGGCTAAAATCACAACTTAAAACATATCATCTTAACACTAGCCTATACATGCCATATACCATATATGCATAACATCAAAAGTACCAACAAGTTGATCGATAGTGTGACGATGTTCCTGATGATCCCCGAGTCCAAGCTAGCTTAAATTATCTATAAAACAGGAAAAGAACACACAAAGTAAGCTTTAAAAGCTTAGTAAGCCATATACAAATAAAATTACCACATGAATCAACATTATTTCCATCAATAGATAAACTATGAATAAACACATATAAGCTCACAAACCTTTTCCAATGTATACATATTCAATACATAAGTGAATTCATCAAATACTTCCCTTTTCAATACTTATATGAATCTCGTATGTACCTGAGCCACTTAACTCATTCACACATTCTTTCTTGACTTGAATTTGCCCGTTGAACCATTCAGAATCATTAAGGATACTCGGAAATCACAAATAGCTTGTACAATGCCATATCCCGAATATGGTCTTACATGTTATCACATATCGATGCCACTGTCCTAGACAGGGTATTACACGAAATCAAAAAAACGATGCCAATATCCCAGACATGGTCTTACACGTAATCACATAATGATTCCAATGTCCCAAACATGGTCTTACACATAATCACATCTCGATAATCCTAATGTCATGACATTCGTATCCTATACTATTCCTAAGGTTCGTAAGGGACTTTTGGATATTATAACCCTGTCAATTCTTGCTCGTATTTGATCATTCAACATTCATAGCAGTTCAATGAAAATTAAACATATATAATTCAATTTAAAGACATTTATTTGCATATGAACTTATCTTGTATTCGGGATAAACAGACTGGATCGACTATTCAATAACCTTTGATTTTCTCCGATCTAAATCCAATTTCTTTTGTTCTTGATATATATACATTAAAAATTAACTCATTTACTCATCAAATCATTTAATTCACATTTACTCATCAAATCATTTAATTCAATCCACAAACAAATATTTGGGCATTTTTACACTTTAGCCACTAAAGTTCCATATTTTTGCAATTTAGTCCCTATTTCATAAAAACACAATTTACACAAAATTTAACAAAATACATGCTTAGCCGAATTACCATAGTACCCCTAGCAGCCCATATTTCACATTTTTTTCACATTTCAACCACATAATTTGTACTTTTCACAATTTAATCCCTAAATAGTATTTTTACCAAAAATCGCTTAACAAAATATGATAATCTATCAACAAATATCCATTTTCCATTACCAAACATTTAAAAGCTTAAATAATCATCAATGACACTTCACAAAATCATGAACAAATTCAAAAATTAAGGCACGGGCTAGCTAGAACACGAAGCAACGATTACAAAAACATAAGAATCATCAAAAACCGAGCTCAAATCGTACCTTCACTGCAGCAAAATAGACTTTTAGCGGCATTTTTAGGCCTTTAGCGGCGCTTATAAGCGCCGCTAAAACTATTTCTGGCGCTTTTACAAACGCCGCAAAAAACGCCGCTAAATTTTGCGGCATTTATTTGAAAAAACGCCGCTATAAAACATGACCTTTAGCGGTGCTTTTCCCAAAAACGCCGCTAAAGAACATGACCTTTAACGGCGCTTTTCCCAAAAATGCCGCTAAAGAACATTACCTTTAGCGGCACTTTTGCATAAAAACACCGCTAAAGAACATGACTATTAGCAGCACTTTTCCCAAAAACGCCGCTAAAAGTCATGAAAATAAAAAAATTTAAAATATTATACTTTTAGCGGCGCTTTTCCAAAAATCGTCGATAAAAGTCATGAAAAATTAAAATATTATACTTTTAGTGACGCTTTTCCCAAAAACACCACCAAATGTCATGAAAAATAAAAAAAATTAAAATATTATAGAAACGCCACAAATCCAATTTAGAAATGTATAATTTAGACGTATTAAAATAAAAATTCATGAACAATAGGTATTAAAATGGAAATTCATGAACAAGACATATAAGGAATCGCGATCGAGGTACGTTGATACCAATAGCATGATCAAAGAACTTAATCACATAAGGAAAACACATGGTTAGACAAATCTTTTTACATTTTAATACATCATAACCATAATTAGTACAATTTTATACCCTAATTGCTGCACCAGCTACATCAGATCTTGTGCATTGAGAGCTAATGGTTGCATCGTGAACATCTTACCACTACCTAAAATCACAAACATATACCATCAATTATTAGTGTAGAAAATAGCAACAATGCAAGAAAACCATGAATTGGAAAGACAAGAAATGTGGAGCAAGAATAAGGACAAGGAAAATGAGAAAATGAACAATCATGTCTTAGGTTTATGTGATTTAGTCCAGAACAGAGTGCTTCTTCTCTTTTTCCAGCACTAGTTGTTTTCCTAGCAGTAATTCATTAATCATTTATCAATCAACATCTCAAGAAGCGCACATATATGAGGGGAAATGTACTTGTCTTTTGGGGAGTGACTAGCTTTGCCTTCTTTTCTGGTGCAGGGGTCTTTATAGCTGACTCTGCAGATCTCTTCTTGCTCGGTCTGGCCTAAGGAAAACCAATCACCATTCACCAGTAATTAGAATGAGAAAGTACAAACTCAGCTGAAGCCCCTGAAAGTCATGAATGGATAAGCTTAAAGCATGTCTTTTCCTTTTCCATCTCAGGAGTCTCAGGATCCTCATCTGAACTTTCTTCTTCACTATCATCCTCATCACTGTCAGTATCATTCTCACTTTCATTATTACCATTTACTAACATGCCAGGTTCCTAAAATGATAACTCAGAATCAACAATAATTATACATAGTATTCCGTCAAAAACTGGATTATAAAAACAACGATAAAAATGGCTTTATTAAATTCAAAACAATGGCTCCTACCAAGACTAAGCTAGAAACGGTAAACATTTTGTTCAGCAAATTTTCATGTGAAAAAGAAAAAACAATTAGATTCAAGGATAGCTGTGTCCCTAATGTACATAAATCATTAAAACGTTTAGCAATCTATTCAACTATTCATAATTATAATTCACCATAAAATCGTAAAGAGCATATCAGCTGGTTATAATAATTGCTAGACATCTACCTGATCCTTACTGGACATTTCATCCTCGGTAGAAGTATCATCTTCATCCTCGTCATCACTACTATCCTCTGTTTTTTTCGGTTCCACAATCATAACCTGCTTTTACGTGGTAGGATCAGTTGCTGTAGCATGAGGCTTTTCGGGATTAACTATGGGTTCAAGAAGCTCCTCTTCAGACTCAGAACCTGTAAAGTAAAAATTGAAACATGATTTACATATTTAAATATTACTAACAGATACCAAATAAATATAAAACGCTAGTGGAATGACTTACCACTACCTTGAGGAGTATCAACATAATACCCAGTGAAATAAACACTGCCATTCTTCCAGGTATGGAACAACTCAAATTTACTATGCAATGCCAAATCCAATGGCATCTGGGGGAATTTATCATGGGAAAGTGTTCCGATTACAAACTTTTCATTATTGAATTTGAGATAGATGCAAGCAGTTCCATTTCCTTTTTCCTTTTTGTTATCACTGGTCACCTCACCAAGGGCAGCCTGTGAGTTATATATAGCGACAAAATTAATAGATATATAACTACTGTAAGAACACAATAACTATGGAAATCAGAGTTCCTTAATAACCTGTGAAATATGCAAAATCCTACTGCCATCAATAACTATAGGACATTAATCTCCTTCTTATTTAATGGTCTTTTATGTACCTTATCCCACATGTAAGACAAAAATTAGCTTTCCAGGAAATCTAAAAAGCAAGGTAAATGCATCAACTGCAGCCACCCAGAAAAATAATCAAGCACAAATGCAGTTACAAAACTGGACAAATGTATGGTTTTTTAACCTTAGGAAGGACAGAAAGATGTCCTTATCTCCATAGAAGATAAGAAAGCATAGAGAAATGAAGCATATAATTTATTGTAAGTTAGAAAAGGCGTATAATTCTTCCATTGAAGAAGTTAAGGTGTCATCAATACAATAAAAATGGAATGTGAGAATATTAGGCACAATAACAATTAGTTGAACAAATTATAGTATTGATGATCTCACCATTTCCAAACATTTTACTAAGACTCTTTTCCTGATATGGTCGTGGCTGTGCATGAGGCTTTAGTTCCATGTCAAGGTCAGGATTGACCTACAATTCAAAGAAACAATAAGAACTCCAGGATAATACCCGGATCTGGATATTATGAACTCAGTTGTCACCATTTGTTGAAAGCCACTTTATTACTAGTGTCAAGAAAATGATAAATGTTACTCACACTGTCGTTTCTGAAGTCATACTCCTCCAACATTGGATAATTTAAAGCATTTGGTAAGCATCTTTGCTTTACATTTTCAACCTGGCAATGTACATGTACAAGGCAAAAACTTATACGTAGCATAATCCAATTCTAGTTCAAAACTGACAGCATTTTAGTCAAACTATAAGCAAAGCATCTTCTAATAGAACGATGTATCTAAAGATATTCATTTCAAACATCGCTGACTCATTTCCTTAAAGATATCACAAGATAGGAATGCAGAAGCTAAAATGAATAAATTCCAATTAATACCCAAAGAATCAATAAATTCCAATAAATTATAAAGGTACCAAAAACAACCAACTTGCCTCTGGAAATGGGGATTCAATAAAATAACGATTCTTCTTAAGCACAAGCTTAACTTTGCCATAATTAGCGGTAGAAGCATGAATGAAATCAATCATTTCTTTAGGAAGCTTAGTCTTGGACAATTTATTCAAGACCGATATAATTGTTTCTGTTTCCAACCCCACAGATACCGCATCATACAAGGAATGTGGTGTGAGATTATACTCGTGCATTGACTCCGGCCTACATAAATTGAAAATTCACATTCATACACATTAATGTACATCCAATAAACAAAACAAAAGAAAAAAAAAAGAAAAAAGAAATTTAAATCACATTATATTAATGGGGTCAGTACCTGCAAACGGGTTCAGCTATAGTAATGAGAAAATCATAAGCTTGCTTGTATAAAGGGGAGAATGTCTCCAAAAATATACGCCCATCAGCACAAGCCCATAATGGGTGATTACCATGATCGAGTTTTAGTTCTAAATTGGTAAAATCTATTTTCTTTTCTTCATTCTCACCTTCAAAATTAATCATAAATTAAAATAATAATAAAAACCAAAAACAACTCAAATTCAATCTAAATATATTAAAAGCAAAAAAAGAACAAACAAATGAGTACCATCACAAGGTTCATCATCGGCTTCATCAGGATAAAAAGAATAATCATCTTCCATAGCTGAGCCCCTGTGATCATCCTGCAAAAAAAAGACCCAAAACGAATCATGCTTTTGTAAGGAAAAATTAACAAAACCCATAAAATTCAAACAAAAAATATATAGAAATTCGCCTAACTTTGCTCTTTTTGCTGCCAGTTAGTTGTCGCATTAAAGTCATTTTCAAATGCTTTGTTCAAGTACTAACCATCATGGTAGTTTCCTAGAATACTAGAATCATACCTCAGACAGAAGCTCTGTATCATCCATAGCATGAAGATCCAAGAGCCCAGCTCCAAAATCCCCCCTGAACTCTGGAGAATAAAACCCATCAGATGCAGCAGGCCCTCTTGAATTTTGAGCAGTTGGTGTGTATGGTTCCAACCCAGATTCCCCATTAATATTAAGGTTTCCTCATTAATTTGAATAGCCTCTGCTTCTCTTCTATAGATTGTGCTCCATAACCCTTCCCTTCTCCACCACCCACCCCAACCCTCCCAAAGCTAATAAAACAAAATATAAAGAATTAGAGAATAAATGTAACTTAGCTGGTCTTAAATGGTTGGCTAACATAATAAGGAATGAAAGATAATCCTTCATTTATAATGGCCAAGGAAAGGAATATAACCGAGGGAAGAAAGAAGAATCAACTGGTATGGAGAGATCCATACCAGTTTTAACAACCAAAACATATGACGAGCATTTCTAAGGCTAAGACAAGTACCAGTTCCAAATCTGAATCCGAATATCATTTCAAAATTATTTTGGGAGTCATGCAAATAAGGAAAAACAAAATCTAGGTGGGAAATTATTCAAACAGCAACTAGAATAATCAATACCCTGACTCGAGAATTATCCACCAGCGTGATAAGAGGAACAATCTTCAAATACTGGTCGATTTCATTCTGGGCCTTCCTAAACTGATACACGATGTTCCATCCCATGGCCAGGAGATACAGATAGCTCCTATCCTGATAACTATTGACCAAAATGTAAGCCCTCCTTAATGCATCCTCAAGTTGCTCCAATGGCTCACGCGTCTCCGGATACCTCTTAAGCTCCGAGATCTTAAGCTACTCCAGCAAGTTACCTATCAACTTGAGTTGCAGCGCGAATTGCCTGCAATTCTTCTTGTGCATTCGAGCCGTGCTTGCAGCTTTACCTATCATAGCTATTAACCGCACTGCATCAAACCCAGCGAGCTGGGCTACATTTGCAACTTCTCCAAAATGTTCCCACACAGATGCCATCCTTTCCTCTCAATCAAATCTAAAACCTGCTTCTAATACAAACCACAGAGACGAATTTAGGGAAAAATTTAGGGATTGGGGGGAAATTTTAGGGGGGAAAATTAAGGCTTTTGGGGTATATAGGGTGGGAAAAGTTGAGGAGAGCAAAACGACTTAATTTTGTCTAAAATAAAGGATCTTTTTGTAGCGTTTTTTTATCTAGCGCCACTAAAAAAGTTAACATGTCTTAATTAAAATAAAATAATTTTTTATTAAAAAATGTCGCTAATGTTTTTTATACTAGTATATATTTCAAGATTCAATTCAATTTTCTTCTTTATTTTAAAGTTTAAGTAATATTTAAAAGAATTAGATAAATTATGAAATCTTTAAAATTTAAAATTATTTAATATATAAATTAAAAAATAATCACTCATATACCAAAAAAAATTAAATTATGTTTTTATCAAAGCCTTAAACCCTAAAATCCTAAGTCCTAAACACAAACCCTAAACCTCAAACCCATAACCCCTAAAATTATAGACCTTAAACCTTAAATCATTAAACCCTAAAACTCTAAACGCTTGTCATAACTACAGAATCTAACACCGAAACCTTAAAGTTAAACTTACATCGCATTTTAACCTTAAAGTTAAATTTATTTTAAATAATAGTATTTTAATTTTTTAATTTTTAACATATATTTTTCTACGTTTTTACTTTCAATTTTTTTTCTACGTGTCATTATTTTTTTTGAAGAATATAAATATTCAATTAAAATAATTGTATTTTAATTAATATAAATAGTTAGGGTTTAGGGGTTTCGATAAAGCAAAACTTGTAACACCCCAAACCGGGCCCACAAACCTTGACCGAATCTGGTATGTCACGGAGTAAAAACGTTTTGAAAGGTTCAATGGAAATAAAATGGTGTTTGCTAAGACTCAGATGGGTTGGTTCGATAAATACGATTGAGTTGAAAACTTTTCCTTTTCCTTTGAAACTATTTGATCATTTAAATTATTAAAACATTAGAGTCATCGATAACTTAGAAAATTTTGTTACTCGATGGTAACGTTTTTGAAAACGCATATGAGTACTTATTTTGAAAACGTTATCTTTAACCGATTTGCTTAACAGTTCATAAGTTCATCAGTTATATAATAAAGTAAAAACAACTACCTAAACATCCAAAATAATAAGCGGCCATATTACAACCCAATCGAATTTTAGTGAATAATAAACTTAAAGCGGGGCAAAATAAAATTTGAAGTCCACAAAACAAACATGGCAGCCTCGAGTTCTCCCTGGCTCCGTCTCCGCGATCTACTCACCTGCAAGAAGATATGGGAAGGGGTGAGTCACCAAGACTCAGTGTGTAAATCCCCAACCCGGAAATACCGCTCATACACAAGATATTAGTATGACATGCAATTATGCAACCCAACCTAGCCATCCATGCTCCTTTTTCTACCCCGTGTGGTACCAAACCACTAGTGGTGCCAAACCACTGGTGACTTAAAGTCACGATATCCGTCAATACGTGTGGTGCCAAACCACTGGTGGTGCCAAACCACTGGTGACCCGAAGTCACAATCAAATGATGGGGCCAACCCATCGTGTGATACCAAATCACTGGCGTCGATCCCGTATCTCAAATGTGGGGCCAACCCACGGTGGAATTAATCCACAGGGATGAGACGCTATGAGGTGCCAAACCTCTGGAGGTGCCAAACCTCTGGTGACCGTAGTCACGAAATGTGGTACCAAACCACTGGTGTCCGTCGACACGATTATTACTCCCTCTCATCAATCCCCACCATCATCATGCTTACATAATAAGTATCATGATCCCATATATCATGCATTGGTATATAGCATAGCATTTAACAGCATATGATGGCATACACAACATATATCATAGATCGAGTAATAGGGGACTTACCCGAAAACCAAGCTTATGCCCACTAGGCAAAGTTACCACATGAGAGGTTATAAATATCATTAAATAACAATTTATACTAATAAAGTGTGTAAGAGCTTACACACCTATTTAATCGGAGATCTAGAGAGGAAACGCGAATTTGTCCGATATCGCAAAAGTCTCAAATCGTATCCCGTATTGCACCTATATCCGGCCACTATAAGTTATTATTAAAGAGTCTCATTGATTAACTAACAATTCCAAAGGATCGGTCATATCATAACTAAATAGGGCCTTAGGCCGAACCTTGATTAGCACGAACCAACGTGATTTGAAATCCCGACACCTCTGATTTCCTTAGCCGATTTGCCCCTAAGACCATAGTGCTAATTTGGTTACACTGAGGTATCAAAATGGCCCTTGGCCGAATAGGCTTAACCATATTATTATTCTTACCGAAAATCCGAAGTTGTCACTTACTAAATTCGGCTATGAACAATTCTATGGGAAGTGGCCTATGGCTGAACACTATGTAGGCTCTTCTTGCAGACTTGAAACATGAAAGGCTCCCTCAAAGCACCTCGTCGTTTGCTACAATAAAAGATACACTGTTTAGACCCATAACAAATTTGGCCACCTTACAAGGCCCGTTCTCGAGCTTTTGGCACACAAATTAAAAGTAAGAAACCGTATGTCAAAAGAAAAAGAGTACTTACCACCCCTTTTAGAACCGATAACACCCTCCTTTAGGGGGGTTCGGCCCAGGTTCTAAATGGCAAGGAAAAATCTGGCCAAAGTGACAATTAAGAGGAAAAGTAAGGAAGTTTCGGCTTAACAACAATGGTTTGCTTCAAGTTAAAACCGAAAGTAGCATAGGAGAAGAAAAGAGTTTCGGTTTGAACAATTATGAAAGAAGAGGGAAAGGGTCATGAGCTAGCCAAAAACATTCCCTAAAGTCTCTTCCAAAACCGAAACTCGGGCCTTGCCTTCTCTCTTTCTTTCGGCTAAGAACGATGTGGGAACAAAGCATGCATTCGGCCCCTCCTTGCTCTACTCATAAATCGGCCAAGCAAGCTCCTAAGGAAAGCCTCATCGGCCATGCACCAAATACAAGGAAGAACACTCGGTTAGACCTTGTAGAAAAGATAGAATGGTTGTCTACTTCAAAAGAAAACAGGGAGAGAAAGGAGAAGCAAAACTTGGGCACACTCTTGCAAGACTCAAAACCGAAAGTTGAAGCCCTTAGGAATTGCTACATATTCGGCGTGCTCTCTTTTGCCAATTACTAGGCCGGCCAACACTTCCATCTTTTCTTAATTTCAATCCCCCCAAAATAAGCATTATTTCTCATCCATTTGAAATAGAGTGCAACATATTTAATTAATGTTCCCATAATATGCTCTCTATTTTCAACAAATAAATTAAAAGGAAGAAAATTAACCCATCATAAAACAAAATACTACTTACCCCATACTTCTAATAACATAAAATAATAAAAAGAACACAAAGAAAAATAGCAGCCCTCAAGCATGCTTCCACGCGTGCATGTGCCTCATGCAGGCCACCAGCTTTCACGCCAGAACGCACACAAAAAGGAACAACGCGTGCTGCTCCTGGGTTTCGAACCCGAGACCTGGAGCAATGTCACGCCCCAGCCACTCGGCCACTTGGAATTTCATGACATAAACCCCTCTCAAAATTCTTTTAAGCCTTACTTCATTGGCGCCTTTAGCTTACGCGCTACAAGTAAAAACTTAAAACGCCCTAAGTGCGACTCCTAGGGCTCGAACACGGAACCTGAAGGAACATGCCCAAGCGCCCTGCCGTTTCCGCTACTGAGACTTTCATGCCATGTCTCGACGAGAATTTCTTTGACATACTCCTTCGCTAGCTCCCTCACACATTTAATGCCAGAGGCCAAAAACAAAACACCCATCTGTTGCCTAGGGGTTTCGAACCCAAGACGTGAGGAAGAAACCCCCACACCCCAACCACTCGGCCAATGTTCCTTTCATGACATTGACCCGTCCCAGAAACTTTTAAACACTCCCTCAATCGCTCCCCTTCACCTTAACACCAAACAAAAATTTAAAACGCTCGCGCGCCCAACAAGACTCGAACTCCGGACCTCGTTGCCGCAGCCTTCAAGCAGCGCCCTTGGCCACTCGGCCAAGGCGCCTTTTGTGCTATAGGCTCACAAATTTTATTCTTAAACCTTCCTAGCTCAACACCCTACTTAGCGCAAAAATTAAAACTTCCAGGCACGAACTCAGTGGCTCGAACCCCTGACTTGCTGCACCATTTAAACATCCTAGCGCCTCAACCACTCTACCAAATTATTTCTAATGGCCAGGTTCGCACCAAAATAAAAATAAGGTTTCCTCAGGCAATCATTAAAAAATAAAAATAAAATAAAATACAAACAACCCCAGTTGCAGGATGTTACAGTTCTACCCCCTTAAAATAATTTCGTCCTCGAAATTACCTGGATCAGAAGAGTTGGGGGTATTGCTGCCGCATCGCATCCTCGGGCTCCCACGTAGCTTCCTCCACACCATGATTCCGCCATAGGACCTTCACTAAAGGAACTGACTTCCTACGCAAAACTTTTACATCCCGAGCTAGAATCTGCACAGGTTCCTCTTCCACCGTCAAATCTGGACTCACCTCAACTTCCTCAACTGCCAAGACGTGTGATGGATCAGAACGATAGCGTCTAAGCATGGAGACATGGAACACGTCGTGAATCTGACTCAGTTCTGCAGGTAACTCGAGCCGATAAGCTACTGGTCCCACTCGTCTCAACACCTTAAACGGTCCAATGAACCTTGGACTTAACTTGCCCTTTTTCCCAAATCTTAACACTTTCTTCCACGGCGAGACCTTCAGAAAAACTTTGTCTCCCATGGCAAACTCTATGTCCCTCCGCTTGAGATCGGCATATGACTTTTGCCTATCCGAGGCTTCTTTCAACCGAGCTTGGATCTTCTTCACCTTATCCTCAGTTTCTGTAACCAATTTCGGTCCTAACATCCGTCGCTCACCCAACTCTGTCCAGCAAGTAGGTGTGCGACACCTCCTACCATACAACGCTTCACATGGTGCCATCTTAATGCTTGCCTGATAACTGTTGTTGTATGCGAACTCAGCTAATGGCAAAAATTCTTCCCAACTACCTCTGAAGTCCAAAACGCAGCCTCTTAACATGTCCTCTAAAATCTGAATAACCCTTTCCGATTGCCCGTCAGACTGAGGATGGAATGCTGTACTGAAATCCAACCGTGTACCCAAAGCCTGATGTAGCGCTCTCCAAAACCTTGACGTAAATCTGGGATCTCTGTCTGAGATGATCGACACTGGCACACCGTGCAACCTCACTATCTCCGCCACATACAACTTAGCTAACTTCTGAAGCGAGTAATCTACCCTTACTGGTATGAAGTGAGCCGACTTGGTCAGACGGTCCACAATCACCCAAACTGCGTCCTTCTTGCTGGGCGTGAGGGGTAGCCCACTGACGAAGTCCATAGTGATCCTCTCCTATTTCCACTGAGGAATCTTCACTGGTTGAAGTAACCCTGATGGCAACTGATGTTCAGCCTTTACTCGCTGACACCTGAGACACCTTCCCACAAATTCGGTTACCTCACGCTTCAACCCTGGCCACCAGAACTGCTTCCGTAAATCTCCACACATCTTGCTACCTCCAGGATGCATAGCGTATGGGCTGCTATGTGCATCCTGAAGAATTCTTTGCCTCAATTCCACATCATTCGGCATGCAAGGCCGCCCTTGAAAACACAATGCACCATCACCAGTCAAACTATACCCTTCCAAACCGCCATCTTGAACTTGCAACCTCCGTGCGTTTAAACTGTCATCCCCTAATTGGTTTTCCTTAATCTCCTCGATCCAAGTTGGCTTAACTTGCAGCTCTGCCAAAAGACTTCCATCGTCGTATAGACTGAGACGAGCAAACATCGCCCTTAAGTCTGTCACGATCTTCCGGCTCAACGCATCAGCCACCGCGTTAGCCTTGCCTGGATGGTACTCAATCGAACAGTCGTAGTCCTTCAACAGTTCAATCCATCGACGCTATCTCAAATTTAAGTCCTTCTGAGTCAAGAGATACCTCAAACTTTTATGATCCGTATAGACTATCGACTTTTCCCCATACAAGTAATGCCTCCATATTTTCAAAGCGAAGACTACTGCCGCTAACTCCAAGTCGTGAGTCGGATAGTTAACCTCATGCGGTCTTAGCTGACGGGATGCATAGTCCACTACCTTCCCTTCCTGCATCAACACACATCCCAAACCAGTATGGGAAGTATCACAATAAACCGTGAACAACTTTCCTGCCTCAGGCTGTACCAAAATTGGAGCTTCCGTCAGAATCTTCCTTAGCTTATCAAAACTTTCTTGCTGTTTCTCTGACCAAACAAATGGGACTCCTTTTCTTAATAGCTTAGTCAATGGCGCTGCGATTAAAGAGAATCCTTCCACAAATCTTCGATAGTACCCGGCCAGACCCAGAAAACTTCGAATTTCTGCCACTGACCTAGGTGGTTTCCAATCCAACACCGCTTCAACCTTGCGAGGGTCCACTCTAATCCCTTCGGCTGACACCACGTGACCTAAGAAAGTCACCTCCCTAAGCCAAAATTCGCACTTACTGAATTTGGCATACAACTGCTCCTCTCTCAGTACTTGTAGAACTATGCGCAAATGCCTATCATGCTCCTCCTCCGTCTTTGAGTAAACCAATATGTCGTCTATAAACACCACGACAAATTGATCTAAGTATTGCTGAAATACCCTATTCATTAAGTCCATGAACGCTGCCGGCGCGTTGGTCAACCCAAACGGCATCACTAGAAACTCGAAATGTCCATACCGGGTACGAAATGCCGTCTTGTGCACATCAATCTCCTTCACCTTAAGTTGATGATAGCCCGATCTAAGATCTATCTTCGAGAATACCGATGCACCCTTCAGTTGATCAAACAGGTCATCAATCCGAGGCAACGGATACTTGTTTTTGATCGTTAACTTGTTTAGCTGACGGTAGTCGATACACATCCGCATTGACCCGTCTTTCTTCTTGACAAACAACACAGGTGCTCCCCACGGAGATATACTAGGTCGAATGAACCCTCTATCCAAGAGCTCCTGAATTTGAGCCTTCAGCTCCACCAACTCCTTTGGTGCCATTCGGTAGGGTGCTATAGACACAGGTGCCGTTCCGGGCAACAAGTCTATACCGAACTCAATTTCCCGATCTGGAGGCAGACCCGGGAGTTCTTCTGGGAACACATCAGTGAATTCCCCTACAGTTCGGACCTTCTCAACTGCTGACTCCTTAGCCTCCAAGGCATAAATTCGAACCAACAACGCCTCACAACCTTTTCTGACCATTTTCTCGGCCTTCAAGGCCGACACCACATTGGATAGATAATCTCTTCTGTTACCTATCATGACCACTTCATCACCCTTAGCCGTCTTTAGAACCATGCGCTTAGCGGCGCAATCCAACCTTGCCTGATACTTAACGAGCCAGTCCATTCCAAGAATTAGATCGAACTCCCCAAACGACAGTTCCATCAGATCAGCCACAAACACTACCCCTTGGAGTTCTAGGGGTATATCTCTATATAGCTTGTTCACTACCACAGAGTGTCCTAGAGGGCTAATTACAGTCATCTCCCTAGAAGCAGTCTCAAAGTCCAAGTTCAAAGTCTCTACCACACTACTAGCAACGTATGAATGCGTCGAACCCACATCAATTAATGCAACATATGGAAGACCAAAAATTAGGAACGTACCGGTTATGACGTCCGGTGCGTCACCCTCCTCGCGGCGCCTCGCTGCATAGACCAAGCCAGGCTGCCTAGCTTCTGTGTTGCCTGTACCTCTGCCCTGAACTCCGCGACCTCGATTAGGACCATTGCCTCCTCTACCATTACCACGACCCCTCAGCGGTAGTCCCACATTCCTTGCCTGAGTACGGTTCTGACCCTCTGGCTGATTCTTTGCCAACTTCCGAGGACAATCCCTTACACGGTGATCCAAAGATCCACATTCAAAGCAACCCCTCTCACCGGTCCAACAACTTCCCCAATGTGACTTCCCACAACGATTACACTGAGCCGGTCTCTGATTAGAAGCCATAGGCCTTCCAGCCTGATTCGGCCCACTCTGCCTGGCCCTTTTTTGTGTATTATTTCCCGATCCAGACGACCCAACACCTCTTTTTTGCTTGTTCCTGTCATAGTTCTGTCTCACAGACTTCCTTACCCTTTCGGCTACCTTAGCCTTCTCTACCAGAACAGCAAACTCATGCACCTGCTGTGGAGCAATCAACAACCTTAAATCATCTCTAAGTCCGTCTTCAAAATGGACGCAGCGATCATGCTCAGTTGACACAACTCCCTGAGCGTAGCGGCTTAGCCTCAGGAATTTTGCCTCATACTCAGATACCGACTTATTTCCTTGTACTAATCCCAGAAAAGCTTTCCTCTGAGCATCAGTGTAGCTGGTGTCCACATACTTCTTCTGATAAGTAGCTTTGAAGTATTCCCAAGTAAGGTCATCTGCCGTAGCACCATCTCGAACCGTGAGCCACCACTGGTATGACTCATCTTTTAGAAGCGACACTGCTCATTTCAGCTTCTCCTCATTTGTTAAATCGAGATCGTCCATGATCCTCTCGGTCGATTCTAACCAATATTCGGCCGTACTGGGTGCGACACCTGACACACCCCGAAATACTTCAGCTCCGTTGGATCGGAGCCGCTCAGATACAGACTTCCGAGCTCCTGTACCTCTACCGGTCCCGGCCATCATTTCTAGAACACGCAGCATAGCCTGCGATACCGACTCACCCCCCGTCTGATCCCGATGTCCATCACCAAAAGTTGGGGGTGGTGGTGGAGGTGGTATCTCATTATCCGATCCTTGGCACGACCTAACTGGTTCTGAGATGGCCATCCGGCCTCTACCGCGTCCCCGACGGCCGCGACCTCTAGAGCTCATTTCTTATAGCGCAATCTGTCTTAAAAAGTTTTATGAGTTAGCCCATGTTCCACTGATTATTAGCAAAGAATTTTATGGGCGAAGTTAAGAAGTTGTTCTTTTGATCAAACAAGTTTCAAGTCTTCTATTGTAATTCGAAGATACACATTCACTTATTCCATCACCCTTTTTGTCCAATTCCTAACCCGGGGTATTTTCGTCATTTACCCTACATGGGTAATTTGGTAATAAAACAAAGTAAGTTTGTAAATCTTGACAAATCAAGGGAAATTCAAAATTTGTAAAACTTGGGGGTTCTTTTGAGAAATTGTTTTCCCAAATTGGTAGTGTTGCAAAAACTTTAAAAATCAGGGTCATTTTGGTAATTTGCAAATTAGGAGCAATTTCGTAATTTTCCAAAATCGTGGTATGTTTGATATTTGCAAATTAAGGATTTTGGATATGTTTGTAATATAAGGAAAATCTTGTTAAAAATTTTGGGGTAGCTTAGTAGATTTTAAAACTAGGGGCGTTTTTGTAATTTACCACTAAGGGTATTTTAAAATGTCCATAAATCAAGAGAATTTTGTAATATAAATCTCACAAGTTTGAGGGAAGTCTTTAAAACTAGAGTTTTTATAAAAACGCGGCTAATTCCCTTTCGGGTTTTAATAATAGGGTTTAGCCCCTGAACAAGTCCTCACGGTTAGGGTGAACCGAAGCTATGCACCAGGTAGGATTCCCGCGAAGAGAAGGTGAGTCACTAGGACCGCTTAAATACCAAGCTCTTCCGGATCCAATCCTAGACATGCGTACAAGGATTACCACACCCTAACTCGGCGACTTAGTCATAGGTTTGTTTATTAAGGCAATTAAAATCTTATGCGATTATTTGGGGTAAACTAGCCCTAAAGTTCACATACCTTTCATACTATGTACGTCCCGTTTCTACCCCCTTTTCAGATAATCATTCACACATAGATTAGAAATAATTACACGAGCGGATCGGTGCCGGAGACTCGATGCCATGTTATTCAAATAAAACCATTTTCATAGAGGTTCTTAAAAGCCTATAAAAAAAACATTTTTAGGCCTTGGGCCCTCACAGCCGAGTTTTGAAACCTGGCTCTGATACCAAAATTGTAACACCCCAAACCCGGCCCACAAACCTTGACCGGATCTGGTATGTCACGGAGTAAAAACGTTTTGAAAGGTTCAATGGAAATAAAATGGTGTTTGCTAAGACTCAGATGGGTTGGTTCGATAAATACGATTGAGTTGAAAACTTTTCCTTTTCCTTTGAAACTATTTGATCATTTAAATTATTAAAACATTAGAGTCATCGATAACTTAGAAAATTTTGTTACTCGATGGTAACGCTTTTGAAAACGCATATGAGTACTTATTTTGAAAACGTTATCTTTAACCGACTTGCTTAACAGTTCATAAGTTCATCAGTTATATAATAAAGTAAAAACAACTACCTAAACATCCAAAATAATAAGCGGCCATATTACAACCCAATCGAATTTTAGTGAATAATAAACTTAAAGCGGGGCAAAATAAAATTTGAAGTCCACAAAACAAACATGGCCGCCTCGAGTTCTCCCCGGCTCCGTCTCCGCGATCTACTCACCTGCAAGAAGATATGGGAAGGGGTGAGTCACCAAGACTCAGTGTGTAACTCCCCAACCCGGAAATACCACTCATACACAAGATATTAGTATGACATGCAATTATGCAACCCAACCTAGCCATCCATGCTCCTTTTTCTACCCCGTGTGGTACCAAACCACTGGTGGTGCCAAACCACTGGTGACTTAAAGTCACGATATCCGTCAATACGTGTGGTGCCAAACCACTGGTGGTGCCAAACCACTGGTGACCCAAAGTCACAATCAAATGATGGGGCCAACCCATCGTGTGATACCAAATCACTGGCGTCGATCCCGTATCTCAAATGTGGGGCCAACCCACGGTGGAATTAATCCACAGGGATGAGACGCTATGAGGTGCCAAACCTCTGGAGGTGCCAAACCTCTGGTGACCGTAGTCACGAAATGTGGTACCAAACCACTGGTGTCCGTCGACACGATTATTACTCCCTCTCATCAATCCCCACCATCATCATGCTTACATAACAAGTATCATGATCCCATATATCATGCATTGGTATATAGCATAGCATTTAACAGCATATGATGGCATACACAACATATATCATAGATCGAGTAATAGGGGACTTACCCGAAAACCAAGCTTATGCCCACTAGGCAAAGTTACCACATGAGAGGTTATAAATATCATTAAATAACAATTTATACTAATAAAGTGTGTAAGAGCTTACACACCTATTTAATCGGAGATCTAGAGAGGAAACGCGAATTTGTCTGATATCGCAAAAGTCTCAAATCGTATCCCGTATTGCACCTATATCCGGCCACTATAAGTTATTATTAAAGAGTCTCATTGATTAACTAACAATTCCAAAGGATCAGTCATATCATAACTAAATAGGGCCTTAGGCCGAACCTTGATTAGCACGAACCAACGTGATTTGAAATCCCGACACCTCTGATTTCCTTAGCCGATTTGCCCCTAAGACCATAGTGCTAATTTGGTTACACTGAGGTATCAAAATGGCCCTTGGCCGAATAGGCTTAACCATATTATTATTCTTACCGAAAATCCGAAGTTGTCACTTGCTAAATTCGGCTATGAACAATTCTATGGGAAGTGGCCTATGGCCGAACACTATGTAGGCTCTTCTTGCAGACTTGAAACCATGAAAGGCTCCCTCAAAGCACCTCGTCGTTTGCTACAATAAAAGATACACTGTTTAGACCCATAACAAATTTGGCCACCTTACAAGGCCCGTTCTCGAGCTTTTGGCACACAAATTAAAAGTAAGAAACCGTATGTCAAAAGAAAAGGAGTACTTACCACCCCTTTTAGAACCGATAACACCCTCCTTTAGGGGGGTTCGGCCCAGGTTCTAAATGGCAAGGAAAAATCCGGCCAAAGTGACAATTAAGAGGAAAAGTAAGGAAGTTTCGGCTTAACAACAATGGTTTGCTTCAAGTTAAAACCGAAAGTAGCATAGGAGAAGAAAAGAGTTTCGGTTTGAACAATTATGAAAGAAGAGGGAAAGGGTCATGAGCTAGCCAAAAACATTCCCTAAAGTCTCTTCCAAAACCGAAACTCGGGCCTTGCCTTCTCTCTTTCTTTCGGCTAAGAACGATGTGGGAACAAAGCATGCATTCGGCCCCTCCTTGCTCTACTCATAAATCGGCCAAGCAAGCTCCTAAGGAAAGCCTCATCGGCCATGCACCAAATACAAGGAAGAACACTCGGTTAGACCTTGTAGAAAAGATAGAATGGTTGTCTACTTCAAAAGAAAACAGGGAGAGAAAGGAGAAGCAAAACTTGGGCACACTCTTGCAAGACTCAAAACCGAAAGTTAAAGCCCTTAGGAATTGCTACATATTCGGCGTGCTCTCTTTTGCCAATTACTAGGCCGGCCAACACTTCCATCTTTTCTTAATTTCAATCCCCCCAAAATAAGCATTATTTCTCATCCATTTGAAATAGAGTGCAACATATTTAATTAATGTTCCCATAATATGCTCTCTATTTTCAACAAATAAATTAAAAGGAAGAAAATTAACCCATCATAAAACAAAATACTACTTACCCCATACTTCTAATAACATAAAATAATAAAAAGAACACAAAGAAAAATAGCAGCCCTCAAGCATGCTTCCACGCGTGCATGTGCCTCATGCAGGCCACCAGCTTTCACGCCAGAACGCACACAAAAAGGAACAACGCGTGCTGCTCCTGGGTTTCGAACCCGAGACCTGGAGCAATGTCACGCCCCAGCCACTCGGCCACTTGGAATTTCATGACATAAACCCCTCTCAAAATTCTTTTAAGCCTTACTTCATTGGCGCCTTTAGCTTACGCGCTACAGGTAAAACTTAAAACGCCTTAAGTGCGACTCCTAGGGCTCGAACACGGAACCTGAAGGAACATGCCCAAGCGCCCTGCCGTTTCCGCTACTGAGACTTTCATGCCATGTCTTGACGAGAATTTCTTTTACATACTCCTTCGCTAGCTCCCTCACACATTTAATGCCAGAGGCCAAAAACAAAACACCCATCTGTTGCCTAGGGGTTTCGAACCCAAGACGTGAGGAAGAAACCCCCACACCCCAACCACTCGGCCAATGTTCCTTTCATGACATTGACCCGTCCCAGAAACTTTTAAACACTCCCTCAATCGCTCCCCTTCACCTTAACACCAAACAAAAATTTAAAACGCTCGCGCGCCCAACAAGACTCGAACTCCGGACCTCGTTGCCGCAGCCTTCAAGCAGCGCCCTTGGCCACTCGGCCAAGGCGCCTTTTGTGCTATAGGCTCACAAATTTTATTCTTAAACCTTCCTAGCTCAACACCCTACTTAGCGCAAAAATTAAAACTTCCAAGCACGAACTCAGTGGCTCGAACCCCTGACTTGCTGCACCATTTAAACATCCTAGCGCCTCAACCACTCTACCAAATTATTTCTTATGGCCAGGTTCGCACCAAAATAAAAATAAGGTTTCCTCAGGCAATCACTAAAAAATAAAAATAAAATAAAATACAAACAACCCCAGTTGCAGGATGTTACAAAACTTTTAAATATTTTAGTTATCAATTTGTAACTTTTCATAATTAAATTAGTTTCAAATAGTAAAATAAAATTAATTTATAAGTAAAAAATGCAATCTCACCATTTTTATAGCATATATTTTTATATCCTAAGACAGATATTCTGTCTTCATTCGATAAACCCTAAACCCGTGAACCTTAAACCTTACACCCACAAACCCATAAACTCATAAACTCATAAACTCAAGCCATAACCATAATCCTAAGACTAACCGTAAACCATAAACTCTAAACACTAAATCTTAAAATACCGAACTCGAAACCCTAGTTAGGCCATAAAAACCACTAAACCCTTAATTATAACCTTAAACCCTAAATTATTTAGATGATATTTGAACATTATATATTCTTTCAATATTTTAGGAAATTAATTTAAATAATATTTTCAATTTACTAATTAATTTTGTTTCTCTACAGATGCATGGGTTACCAATTTTTTTTAATTTTAATATATATAAAGCTTATCTATTATCTGTAAAATAATTTAAACTATAATTATAATTATAATTTTAATATATATATATATATATATATATATATAGAAATTAAATAATTTAAACTATAATATATAAAGTTTGTTTTCTTATAGTGGCTAAACCCTAAATATAAATTTTATAAGGGACAAAAGTAATTAAAATAGAATGTTAATGCTTACATAGACCCTAAAATAAATTAATTTTTTATTCATAACCCTAACCCCTAAAGCCTAATAGCCAACCCCTAAAAGCATAACCCTTAAATTATTTATTTTAAATAATGCTGAGATCTTTAGCGGCTTTTTTATAAAGCGCCGCTAATGCTCAGATCTTTAGCGATGTTTTTCTAGAAGCGTCGCTAATGCTCAGATCTTTAGCGATGTTTGGGAAAAAACGCCGCTATTTCTCCTTTTTAGCGGGGTTTTGGAAATAAACGCCGCTATTGCTCAACTTTTTGCGGCGTTTTCTTTCAAACGCCGCTAACGTATAATATTTGCGGCGTTTTAATGAAAAACGCTGCTAAAAGTCTGTTTTGGTGTAGTGCTTAATCAAGCCAAATGTGTGTCGAACCCTAATTTTCTCCCCTGGCTTCTTTCTCTTTTAAATTTTCGGTGGAGATGATGATATTTAGGCTTATTTTTAACTTTGTTTTATTTATTTCATGTATATTATCATTTTACTAAATTAACCTTTACTAAACCATTTAAAATCATCATATTAATGCCCATTTATGTTAAATTCCACTACCAATGGTCTAATAACATCGTAAGGGCCTCTTATTTAATAAATCATAGCAATTAAACACATTTAACATATAGAATGCCACTTTTGCATTTTACGCGATTAAGTCATTTTTCTCAAATTAAGCATTCAAATGCTAAAATTATTTCACGAAACTTTCACACATATATAATCACATGCTATAAACACCAAAAATAATATTAAAATAATTTTTTGACATCGAATTTGTGGTTTCAAAACCACTGTTCCGATTTAGCTAAAATCGGGTTGTTATAAGAACTTTAAAGTGGAGGTCCTTATATGGTAATTAGACTATTAAAAATGCTTAGTTGTTAAGGATGATGATTCATCCATGGAAACTAAAATAAAGAAAAGGATGAAATTGGAAAGATGAAAAATAAAATGTGATAAATTAATTAAATAACAAAATATCATCATTTTATGTCATCTTCTTCCCCAAAATGCATGGAAACCCTAGGAAAGAGAAAGAAAGCTTTCTTGGCTAATTAGGTAAGTATTCAAGTCCCGTTTTTAGTAATTTTTATATTTTTTAGATCCGGTTAACCTAATCTAGCTATTTTGGGGATCAAATTGTAAAGTTATCAAAGTCTGAAAATTTTTCCATGGATGAATATGCTAAAATTTTGAAATTTATGGTAGGATATGAAAGGTTGTTGATAGATAAACAACTTTTACAAAGTGAATTTTGATGAAAACATGATTTAGGGACTAAATTGAAAAGTTGTAAAATTAATGGAAAAATTATGAATTTTATGAAATACATGGGTTGTAAATGTTACATGTAAAAATTGGCTAGGCTTGGAACAAGGATTAAATTGCATGAATTTCATTTTCCGAGCCTAGGGACGAAATTGTCATTAATTAAAAGTTTAGGGGCAAAATGGTAATTTTTCCTAAGACGTCAATTGGACTGAATTGAGTTTAAATTGTATTAAATTGATATTAAATTTACTGTTTAGATCTGGATAAACCAAATTTGGAGTTAGAACGAGGAAAAGAGAAAAATGTTGGATTATTAGATTTTACGTAAACGAACATTTGTCGAGGTAAGTTCGTGTAACTAAATTGTGTATATTTATATGCTTGAATTAGATGTTGTGTATGTGAATTGTATAAATATCATATATATATATATATATATATTGAAAACATATCTGACAAAGCCCGATAAGTGATAATGCCTAAAATAAATGATAATGCCTGATAAATGGTAAATGATAAAAAAAATGTTATTTTTATGCTTGAAATGAATGTGGAATGTA
The DNA here is from genome assembly GCA_005393395.2 of Gossypium australe. Classification (NCBI taxonomy): domain Eukaryota; kingdom Viridiplantae; phylum Streptophyta; class Magnoliopsida; order Malvales; family Malvaceae; genus Gossypium; species Gossypium australe. The sequence continues at coordinate 39,758,047 of CM016619.1, forward strand.
TTTATTTGAATTATATGAATATTATAAATGTAAGAAATAATCACATGCCTGATAATGCCTGAAAAATGTCAAATCCCGTTTGAATAAATGAAAGTCGATGGATATAATATTTTCCTATATTAATATTAAGGTCCTGCATAGCGGACGGGATTTAGCTCGAACGAGTAATCCTGATAAAAGCCCTCTCGAGCATCCTGACGTATAGTTCCTACGAGCATCCTGATCACTAGTGATTTAGCATGCGTTGCGCACTACCGCAACTCTTTGTGAGTGTCCTGTTACATAATTCGATCTGTTGTGATCCAGCATATAATGCGGACACAAACGCAGCTCTACATGAGCGTCCTGATATAGGCCCTTATGAGCTTCCTAACATGGCTCGCTTGAACTCCCTGTTACCTTATCTGGTGCTCCCTGATATTATCTCTTCGGAGATATCTGATAAGCTCTATGAGCTTCCTGAGTAAAACTCTTATGAGTTTCCTGTTTAGCCCGGATAAATGTCCTGTTACATGGCTCATCTGAGCATCCTAATATGTGGCTCGAGAGTGTGCTCCCTGGTTATGTGCCCTATCGGGTACCCCAGAATATGAATTGATGGATCTTGATTTGTACACCTCGAGTGTACTACCTATGTATCCATCGATATTTCAGATAAATTCAACGAGAAAAAGTCCTGACATGAGAAGATATGAATAAGAAAATGAGTTATTACACATATCTGTCTGAAATACATGAAAATGATTATTTATGCTAATTGATATATGGAAATATGAGATGATGATATTTGTACATGGAATTTATTTGATGAGTATGTTCATCCTTGATTATAGATTTGTACACCTTGAGTGTACTACTTGTGTGACATTGATATTTTGAATGATATGAGTAAAGTTCTAATATGAAATAATCTGAACTCGAGATGAATTATTATGAAAATATACTTGTAATATAAATATATAATTTATACATGTTAAATGAATATGTGATGTGGAAAGCATACATGCCTGGAAATTTGATTGTTGTGAAGCCCATATATGTTTCTTGATGATATTGTGGAATGTATGACTAACAAGGGCAATGAGGATATGTGTAGGGTTTGAGATCAGATTGATTGAATGTACCTTACATGTTTATCTTGAAATAGAATGAATGGTAAGTTAAGTACCATGTTATACGAACTTACTAAGCATTATATGCTTACTTAGTTTAATTTCCTTATTTTATAGTAAATCGGAAGCTCGTTGGATTGGAAGCTTGGTGGAGATCACTTACACTATCCATCGGCCCATTTCGGTACATGTGGTAAATCATTTATGGTTATAATGGCATGTATAGGTTAATTAGCCATATTGGCATGTAAATGTAAATGGTCATTGTAATCTAGCCATTGGAATGGCTAGTAATGATTATGTTTTGGTATATATATATATATTAAGATTATTTTATGATGATAACATAAGTGTTTATTATTGATTGATTGAGATAGGTTAAACGAGTATGGTTATAAAAGGTAAGATTAAAAGCATGAATGCATGTAATAATATATCATGTTAGATAATAAAGTTAGCTTGGTTATCTTACTTGAATTGGTTGATATATGTGTGTAAGTGATTTAGCAAGTTGATGGCGAGGTTTGGGTGAGAAATAAGGCTAGGAAGTGGCCTTATTTTGTCCACACGGGTAGACACAAGGGCGTGTGTCTTGACCGTGTGTGACACAAGGCCTGGCACATGGGCATGTGGTTTGGCCGTGTGTCCCCTGCATCCTAAAATTTAGAAACAGAATACTCAGAATTTTGCACACGAGTAGAGACACGGGCGTGTGTCTCAGTCGTGTGTGCTACACGGCCTAAAACACAGGCTTGTGTCTTGGCCATGTGAAACTTGCACCTTAATGTTTTGCAAGTCAGAGAGTTACATGGGCTGGGGAGACGACCGTGTGACCTATTTCATACACCACACAACCTAGGACATGGGTGTGTCGCTTGACCGTGTGAGCCACACGGCCTAGCTACACGGGCATGTGACCCCTATATATGAGAGAAATTGTGAAATTTTGCGAAAAATTTCCTGAGTTCCCGATTTAGTCCCGGCTTGATTCCAACGTTTATAATGGGCCTCGACCGTGTGACCTATTTCATACACCACACAACCTAGGACATGGGTGTGTCGCTTGACCGTGTGAGCCACACGGCCTAGCTCCACAGGCGTGTGACCCCTGTACATGAAAGAAATTGTGAAATTTTGCGAAACATTTCCTGAGTTCCTGATTTAGTCCCGCCTTATTCCAACGTTTATAATGGGTCTCGAGGGTCCATTCAAGGGACAATATGACTAGTTTCGTAAATGAACAGTATTTAACATGAATTATCTGTAATTATTCTGTAAACTTCGGTAATACTCTGTAACCCTGTTCCGGCGACAGATACGGGTTAGGGGTGTTACACGTACAAGGTTTATCTTGATCTAAATAAATAAATTCAATTTATTTAATAAATATTCTATTCAATTCAGTCCAAATTTATTTTTTGCAAAATTACGCTTTTTTCCCTATTGTTTTGATTTATTATAATTTAGTCCTGAAGCTCATAATTTGAAATTCATGTAATTTCATCCCTACCCAAGCTAGCTGAATTTCATATAGATCCATATCAACTCATAAAATTCATGATTTCACAATTTTCACCATGTATTTTGCATATTTTACAAATAAATCCCTATTTAACATTTTCAACAAAATTCACTTTACAAAAGTTGCTTATCTATCAACAAAGATTCATTTTCTTCCATCAAACCTCAAAAACCACATGAATATATTCATGGAAAAATCCTAACCTTTTAACAATTTTATAAATTAGTCCCTAGGCTAGCTAGATTTAGCTACAACGACTTCAAAAATATAAAAATCATTAAAAACGGAATGAAATTGTACTTACATGCAAGAGATTAATGTAGCCGAATATTCAAGCTTGGCTATGGCTTCTTTCTACCCTAATTTCGGTGGTGAAACTCATTTTGGAAGATGATACTTCCTTTTACTATATTTTATTTTAAGTTATTTATTGAATTACAAGTTTAACCTTATTAATTAACCTTTGAAATCACATGTTTAATGTCCATAATTGTCCACTCATAATAGCAATGGTATAATTACCACATAAATCCCTTAACTATTTAATTTCATAGACATTTAGTACCTTTAACTTATAGAACTCTAATTTTACACCTTTTTCAATTTAGTCCTTATCACTAAATTAAGCATGCAAACGTCGAAAATTCTTAACAAAATTTTTATACGACCTTGCTAACATAATGTAGACATTAAAATAATAATAAAATAAACTTTCTCACATCAAATTTGTGGTCTCAAAACCACTGTTCCGATTTCACTGAAAATGGGCTGTTTCAAAATCATGATTTTGTTTACTATGCAAAACAAGGGTATCGATATTTTATGAAAAAGTATCGAAACACCATTTTGACATTCTGTTTGTTTTAAAACTGTTCATATGGCCTAGTATCAATACCAAATGCCAAAATATCGATACTTGAGCTCAGAAATGGTAAAATATTATCTTTAAATTATCTATTTCATGCCAAAATCACCTAGAATTTAAATGGTACCTTATAACACAATTATAACATAAAAAAATCATCAACTAAGGACTTTTCTATTCATTTCCAACATGTCAAAAATATCGCTTTAACAACCAACCTAATTGTCTAACTAATATGCCACAATATGCACCTCAACACTTTCAAATTTTTTAAGAACAATCAAATGAGTACACACATATATATACCAATTCAATAAACTTTTAATGACACTTCCACAATCATCTAAATCAAACATCAAATGACCATTCAATCTATTTCATGTTTAGACACCAAGCTTACCAATTCATTTCAAGCATACCTAAGCTTACCAATAATCACTCCATAACCAAACATTAACCAAAGCATATCACATAACATATCATTTTCTCCACCATTAAACATTAAACAAATGATCTAAGCTACCTAGCAAGAGAACAACAACATGATTATTTCCATCACATACATATACATTTATATAAGTAACTTCAAAAATGCCAACCAAAATACTCAACATTTATTATAATCATTAGACATCCTAGGTACATGCCAAGACCAAAACGAATAAATCACTAACACTTGAGTTTGGGATTGTCGTTGGATACTGAAGTTGATGATCGAATAAAAAAGTACCTAACATGTGCACAGAAAATACAACCATACGCTGAATATACTCAATGGTATTTTAATAATCAGAATATTAATATTTATTCTAACACAAAATGATGCATAAGTTAACATAATTAATGAAATGCAACATAGCAATTACTATACACCAATCCACTTATTCGTTTTTTAAAACAATCACATTATTATCAATACTAGAACATGAAAAATTCATTACAAATAGCATTTGGTAATTCAAATCATATTCTAGCACATTCCATCTCATAGTTTACCATTGAATACGTTCAAAGTTCATATTCATCCTTAACTCAATGTTTCACTATCATGGTTTCCGTTTTCATCTATAATTCCCTATTAACATGAGTTGAACTCGAACGGATATGCGGATCCAACCAACACACCATTTAGGCACCCAGTACCTGACAGATAAATTCATAATAATAAATTGCGCCTTGCGCTGGCCGGTAAAAACAAACAAATAAATGTGCCCAAAACTGGTAGGTATCATCGACAAATGGGTTGCCCAGCACTCCCCGACACATAGTCGTATAACCCTAAACTCTTCCTATCCTACGACATGCCAATTATAGTCCATTATCATGCATTTGTCAACATTGTTTATTTCTCAAATCAATTCAATTCAACATATAATTCAATATGCATTGTTTTCATGACAATCAAATTAAGTCTATTTACAAAACTAATCATTCAATAACATCCATTCATTTCAATTACCATTTCATTCATATTTCCAAGAACTAACTCACCTTATAAACTTACCATATGATGCAATGTTTATATGCAACAATTGAAATAGTTCAGATTATAGAAATACAAACTGTGAACTTTGAGCTATTCGTCAGCGTTAGCTACGGGTCAACGTTAGCTATGGATTAAAACAACAAGACATTTTATCAATACACAATCTGTAACACCCCGTACCCGGTACCGTCGCCGGAGTTGAGCAAGGGGCATTACTAGACTTGACTACTAGTTCAGAACATGAAAATCTTAAAGCAGTCAAACTGCGTTGTGCCGACCAATTCGGCTATAACTCGAGTTATAGAGTTCGAAATTCAGATCCGTAAATTTTCCTTGAAAGTAGACTCATATATCTATTTACCATAATTTTTCTAGAATTTTTCATGTGGCCATTTAGTACAGTTTATTCATCAAAGTTACCCTTATTACACTGCCGGACAGTTCTGACCTGTCCCTATAAAACTGCAGTTATCTCATTGCACAATTTTCATATACTGTTCTAGTTTATACCAACGAAAAATAGACTCAATAAGGGTTCTACACATATATCCCATGCTTCCTAATTATTTTTGTACAATTTTTGACAATTTTTCCAAAACAGAACAGTGACTCGCGAATGCATTCAGAGTAGGTCTCACTAAAACTGAATTATCTCATAATGTATAAGTCTTTTGCCTACTATGTTTCTTTCATGTAAAAATAGACACAATAAGGTTTAACTCCATGTCTCATTCACCTTTTAATTCAATATACCCTATTTTTGGTGATTTTTCTAACTCATATCACTGCTGTTACTACAAGTTGTTTTGTCACAATTTATGAAGGACTAGCTTCTTACCAAACTCACCTACAATCCTAATTCAAGATTCATTCCGCATATATAAACATTTCCTTAACAAATGATTAAACTTTGATTTAGAAAGCATAAACCTTACCATCAAGAGCCAGCATACACATTAACAACACTACAACATACTTAATTAGAAATTTAGCCATATTCGCATGGCCATTCTTTTAGGGTTTACATGTGAACCGTAAAACTTCCTCAAACAATCCAAGCCTATCCTATACATGCCTTCGTTCAAAACCAACCCAAAATGAAGGAGTACCCCAAAAAGATAGGTTGATAGTGTGAGCGACTTTCCAACGACCCCGATGAGCTTGTGGCTTGCCCCTAATCTATAAAACAGAGGAAACATCTCACACGAGTAAGCGTACTAGCTTAGTAAGTCCCAATTCATTTAAAATTGTAACATCTAATTATTTATGAAGATAAAACAATCCACATATGGTATTCTACATAAACAACTAAGTAAATAGTTTACACAAGGTCAAGTTTAATAATTCAAGGACCCACTTTCATAGTAGTTATTCATGCAAATCAATTGTCCCATAGTAGCATGTTCTAAGTTCAACTTCCGTCAAATTTCTTTCATCAATGACAACTTAGCACAAGTAATAGTTAACATAGCATACCTCACATACTTACCCGAACCATTTTCTTGACAATTTAGTTCTAAATTGTCTTGACAAGGATTAAACTCCTCTTAGGCAAATTTCATCACCGGCATTTAGCCTGCTAGGCGTAAAGCCCGATAGATAACACCGGCACGAGGCCTGCTAGGCATACAAGCCCGATAGATAACACCGGCACGAGGCCTGCTAGGCATAAAAGCCCGATAGATAACACCGGCACGAGGCCTGCTAGGCATAAAAGCCCGATAGATAACACCGGCACGAGGCCTGCTAGGCATAAAAGCCCGATAGATAACACCGGCACGAAGCCTGCTAGGCATAAAAGCCTGAATGTCAATATATCTTTACCTGCTTTTCACATGTTTACTATGCATATCGAATCATACACCTTAATTACCATTGCATTTAATAAATTTGAAATCAATCAAATCCATCACTATCACAAGCGGCCAACTCATGGTTTTATACCAAGCTTATACAATTTATATCATTCACTAAATATGTAAAGGATCTTTAGATGTAAAGTAGCTCAAAAACTTATTCATCCACCTTGCATTAGTCCCAACAATTGCCATCATATTCTCAACATGAATCATCAATCAACATGTAACTATACATTCGGCCATGATGCATTGGAATACTAACATTCATTAATTTTTAAAAATCAAGATAACCATAATTTACTCTTTGGCATAATTTAACCAAGGGACTTACCTCAGTTGTCGATAAGCCGTGCAAATCGGCTACTCGATAATCTTTGTCTTTCCTCGATCTTGATCTTTCTCTTTTTGTTCCCGATCTAATTTGATTCAATTTCAACCAATTAACTACACTTCCATTCAATTCGAGAGCAAAATCATAAAATACATGATTTCAAGACATAACGATGTGCATTCGGCATACATCCCCTACTTTGTTCAAGTGCTTTCAATTTATTAGGAAACACTTTGGCGACAATTTCCTTGATGTGTTTTAACTTACAACTTACCTTCTTATCTAGCCGTACCTTAACTTATATAATTACACATATAAATCAAACACATTAGCTCAAATTCTTTTTCTATTATGGCCGAATGTACTACTTCCATACCCTTGCATTTTCTTCAATATACAACCAAGAAACAAGCTAGATAACCACAACTTATTCATCCTAATTCCAGCCGAATATTAGCTTGTTTAAACCCAAATTTAACATGATTCCTTTATTAGCATCCTAAGCAATTAATTACTACATTCATAAGACTTATTAAATCAAGCTAAGGTATCCACCATTTCTTTTCTTTTTCTATCTATCAAACAATGTAACCAACCATAGACAACATGCTTTCATCACACATGAAAAGGCCTTAGAACTAAGTCATGGCCGAATCTAAGGAGAGCTTAGCTCTCAAATTTTTGCACAAGAACTCGATAGTATGTAGGACTACCAACACAACCATGCAAAACCATTCATCCATGTCTAATCACTATACAATATAAGTATAGCCGAACATTAACACAAAGGAAAAAGGATTCAAGATTGGTGGTCTCACATTCGGCCAACTAGTAGGGTACTTTCAAGCCAAACAACATAATCTTCTCACCCATTTTATGCCATTTCTTTTCATACCATCTAACTTATCAACTCAAGAAGCTACAACATTAGCACCCATGGCCGAATCTCCTTCTACCCATATTAACAAAGTTTTTTGCTTGTTTCAAAAGAAAAGATTAAGAATTTAAGCCATATCAAGGTGAGTTTTCAAAATCAAGATCAAACTCTTACCTATCCTAGTGCATGCAAGGCCGAATAGGGGGATGAAGCTCTTCCCTTCTCTTCCAAGTAGGAATCGGCAAGGATGAATGAAAGAGGAGAGAATTTTCTTTTCTTTTTGTTATTTTAACAAAAATCATAGCATGCTTTTTCAAAAATCAAAATATGTATAAATTAAAAACATATTTTCCTAGCATGCTTTAATATAATAATGCCTAAGTTTCATAAAAACAATAAAATAGAGAGCATATATGCATGCTTGCCGTCCACCTTGTTCAAATGTGGGGAATTTGACATGCAAATTCCCATGTTTTATGAACAATTCATTTAGCTCCCTTTTCATTAATGCCCACTACATTAATCCTTCTTGCAATTTAAGCCTTCTTAGCAAATTAAACACTTAGATAGCTGAAATTTTCTACGAGATTTTTACACCCACTAAAAGCACACATAACAAACACAAGACATAATATTATAATATCTCACAGGCTCGGATTCGTGGTCCCGAAACCACCGTTCCGATTAGGGTCAAAATTGGGCTGTTACACAATCAAATTTTACATTCAATTTCTAATTTATGTACCTTTTGAATTTTATTCAATTTAGTCTCTAAAATCGAGACTAAAATAATTTTCACATTTAACCTCAATTTTTAATACTAATTTACTCTTGGCCTAATGTAACTCACTATTTCCCATTTTTACCCCAAAGTTTTAATTTTTATACAATTTAGTCCATAATGTACAAAATCATCAATTTACTTTACATTTTAATCCTTTTTCAATTTTAAACTTAAAATCTATCAAATTAATTCCTAGAAATTCAACGATCCATGAATGGAAACATTCACAATCTTTAATAGTATTGAAAACTACTATATGGGTCGGTTAGCTTAAGTTGTCGGGATTTAAAAATATATAAAAATTACATGAAAGGGACTAGATTACACTAACCAATTTTGGATTTGAAATCAAATCCCCTAAGAGTTGAACATTCCACACTTCTTCCTAAGGTTCGATTTGCATGAAGAGAAATGGAAATGTTTTTATTTTTCTATTCAAGTAACTAGTTTTATTATATTGTATTCTTTTTTTATTTAATTTGTAAATTATAACATAAACATTCATATTTTAATTCCCCACACCGTGCACTATAACCATTCTAATGGGCTAAGTACTATATAAGCCCCCTTACTTGATTTCTAATTAAAGACTCCTTAATATTAAACTTTTGGCACTTTTACGCTTTAGTCCCTATACCTTAATTAATCACTAATTCGACAAATTACCTAACCTAAATTCAATTCAATTCTAATATAACTCTATAAATATTTAATAAAAATATTTACGAGTCTGATTTATGAAAAAGGGCTACGAAACTATACATTTTTACACCACTGACTTTTGGGTCGTTACATGGTACTGCGCCCATATCCTGTGCCCCCTATAAAATGTCACCATTGGAACTGAAGGAATTAAAGACACAACTACAACATCTGTTGGACAAGGGATTTATTCGACCAAGTGTTTCCCCTTGGGCACCAATCTTGTTTGTAAAGAAAAAGGATAAGACTCTCCGTCTATGCATTAATTACCATCAACTGAGTAAGTGAATGTGAAGAATAAATATCCACTACCTTGAATAAAAGATTTGTTTGAAAAATTAAATGGAGCTACAATCTTCTCCAAAATTTATGCATTCTGGCTACTATCAGGTGAAGGTCAGAGGTGATGATATTCTGAAAACTACATTTCGTTCACGGTATGGGCATTATGAGTTTTTGGTGATGCCATTTGGATTAACTAATGTGCCAGCAGTATTTATGGATTTGATGAACAAGATGTTTTAGCCCTACTTGGATTAGTTTTTAGTAGTTTTTATCGATGATATTTTAGTCTACTCTAAAAGCATGGCTGATCATGAGGAACACCTAAGGGTTGTGCTAAGAAATTTGTGCGAGAACAAGTTGTACACCAAATTCAGCAAATGCGAATTTTCGTTGAGAGAAGTTCATTTTCTTGGTCATGTTATTTCTGCTGGAGGTATCAGGGTAGACCCTAATAAAGTTAAATTTATGCTTGATTGGAATCCACCAAAGAACGTCCCTAAGGTATGTAGCTTCTTGGGTTTGGCCGGTTACTACAAGAGGTTCGTAAAAAGATTCACCATGTTAGCAACACCTCTCACGCGTTTGTTAGGAAAAGTTCAAATGGACAGAGGCGTGTCAAAAGAGTTTTGATAAGTTGAAAGTTGTACTAACCAAGGCCCCGATATTAGCCCAACCAAAATCTGGCATGGAATATACTATGTACACTAACATATCCCTTAATGGGTTAGGATGTGTGCTTAAGCAAAGAGAAAAGGTTGTGGCGTATGCATTTTGCCAGATCAAGCCACATTAAAATAATTATCCAACTCAAGACTTAAAGCTTGCAGTGGTAGTGTTGATGCTAAAGTTCTAGAGACACTAACTTTATGGGGAGAAGTGTCATGTGTTTTTAGACCATAAGAGCTTAATGGGCTAGGATGTATGCTTATGCAAAGAGAAAAGGTTGTGGCCTATGCGTCTCGCTAGCTCAAGCCACATTAAAAGAATTATCCAACTCAAGACTTAAAGCTTGTAGCAGTAGTGTTGGTGCTAAAGATCTAGAGACACTACCTTTATGAGGAGAAGTGTCGTGTGTTTTCAGACCATAAGAGCTTAAGGTATCTAATAACAGAGAACGATTTGAATCTACACCAACGACGTTGGAAGGAGCTTCTAAAAGATTATGATCTGGCAATTGAATATCATCCTAGAAAGGCTAACATGGTAGCAGATGCTCTAAGCAAGAAAATTATGGTAGCTTTGACATCTCTTCGAGTGAATGTTTGTTTGGAAATTGATGGGTCACTCTTTGCAGAATTGACTATTCAACCTACCTTCCTTTTCCAAATTTTGGAAGAACAACTAAAGGATGTAAAATGTGATGCGTTTAAGTAGCATATGGTGTCCAATAAAGCGACGAACTTCAATTTAGGAAAAGATTGTGGACTCTGATTGTATGTGCCTACTGGAAATGGTTTCAGGCAAGAACTATTGAAAGAAGCTTATCAACAACCCTTCTCGCTTCATCTAGAAAGTGTTAATCTGTATCGTGACTTGAAAAGCTTGTAGTGGTGGCCTGGAATGAAGAAAGAAATATCATAATACGCCTCAAGTTTTCTGACTTGCCAATGGATTAAAGTAGAGCATCAAGTTCCCTCAAGTAAAATGTATCCCTTAGAGATACTTTAGTAGAAGTAGGACAAGATCACCATGGATTTTGTTTTGGGTTTTTCTCTCAATCCTTCAAAGAAGAACTCAATTTGGTAATTGTAAATTGGCTTACTAAGTCAGCCCATTTCTTGCCTGTGTGCATGAATTATTCATTAGAATAGTTGGTCAAGCTTTACATATTTGAAATTATACGCCTTCATGGGATTCCAACATTCATAGTTTCATATCGAGACCCAATGTTTGCATCAAGGTTTTGAAAGCAACTACAAGAATCGTTGGGAACCAAGTTGTGATTTAGTATTGCCTTTCACCCTCGGTCAAATGGGCAGTCTAAAAGAGTGATTCAAGTTCTGTAGGACATGCTCAAAAGCTGTGTGATAGATTTTTGGCTGAATTGTGAAAAACATCTTCCTTTGATGGAGTTTGCATACAATAATAGTCATCATGCCAGTATGGGTGTAACAGCCCGATTTAGGGGTTAGTCGAAACAGTGATCTCGGGATCACTAATCTGAGATTAGAGAAATTTATTTTTATGTCATTTTATTGATTCAAAGTATGATGGTATATGTACATGAGAATTTTGGCACTTTAATTCTAGCGATTTCATGTTTAACCGCGAAAAAGGACTAAATTGCATAAAGTGCGAAAGTTCCATTCTATAAGCTAAAGGTACCAATAGCCATAGATTGAAAACTGGAGGTCTTTAAAAGGTAATTAGACCCCAATATGTGCTTGGCCGGCCATAGACTACCATAAGAGACAAGAATTAACCAAGTTCGTCAAAGTTGGTGGTGTTTGGTGGACTAAATTGTTAGTTTAATATTAGAATAAAGAAAAGATGATGTCAATCTTTTTGCTCATCCTTCTCCACAAAAAATAGCAAGAAAATAGGGGTTTTTGAAAGCTCAAAATTTTAGCAAGCTCTCAACCATATAAGTAAGTGTTCTAGTGATCTTTTCTTAAAAATAGTTATACTTTAGGGACCCCTAAAGCTTAAGCTTTAAATGAGGGGACTATTGTGCAATATGGTAAAAAGTTTAGAGTTTTGCCATGAGAGCTATCTTAGTTATTTGTTGCATTTTTTATGGAAGAAATTGAGTCTTAGTTGTTAGATGAACAACTTTTGTGAAAGGTGTTGTCTTGAAAACACCTAATTGGACCTTGATGAAAAGGTTACAAATTTGTAGTAATTATGTGTAAGATTGAGTTTTGATGATAGCTATAAGAGTATTAAATGTTCCCCTAGGCTTGTTAAAGGTAGAAATGTGACTAGAATTAATTTCCAAGCCTAAGGGCAAAATGATCATTTTGCCAAAGTCTAGGGGCAAAATAGTAATTTTGCCTAAGTATGATTATTGAAATGCTTTCATTAATGTGGTGATTAAAATGAGCTAAATTTCTATTATAGAGCAAGAAGAACTGAGAATGCGTCTTGATCGGGGAAAGAACAAGGTCTCGGACTAGACCGACGAGTTTGCTCATTTTGAAATCAAGGTAAGTTTGTATGTAATTAGTGCAACATTCATGTTAGCATAATTGAGAATGCTTGGTATCATATTGATGCATGATACTCTACTAAATTGAGTGATTGATGTTGAGTATGATGTTGAATTCCTAGTGGACTATAATGAATATGAAAAGGCTATCATCGATATATGAAATAGATAAGGTCCCGTATAAGACCATGTCTGAGACATGGCCTCAGTACCGAGTTGAGATCCCGTATAACACCATATCCGGGATATGGCTTTGGTAATAAATTATAAGAATCGTATAAGACCGTATCTAGAATATGGCATCAATATTTGATGTGAAGCTCCATATAAAACCATATCTGGGATATGGCATTGGCATTCCAAAGTGGCTCAATGTAAGACCATCTCTAGGATGTGGCATTGGCTTCGTACCCATATGAATGACGATTAAAAAATGTCTTTGACTATCCCTAGTGAATAATGGGATAAGTAAATGAGTATAGAAGTAGAGATGAGAATTGTACAAAAGTTACATGATTGAGTGAAAACAAGTATTCGTGAATGAGTCACAAAAAAATGATTACGAGGTGTAGCTCGATATGTGCTAAATAAGGGCAACTATAAGTAAGTATGGCAAGGAGCCTATGACTGTGTACAGTTAATTAATGCTATGGATGGATTATACTGTGAGCTTATTATTGCTATTTAATTCCATGCAAACTTACTAAGCTTTATGCTTACCCCCTTTCATTGCCCTTTTTCCTTGTAGTATTGTCAAGATAACTCGAGGATCGTGGACGTAGAAGTTTGGGAATCACACTATCGACATCACTTTGGTAAAATAATTTAGACTTATTTTGAGTATGGCATGTATAGGACTCTAGTATTTTGTTAAGTCGTAATTGTTAGTCAAAGTGTTAGTTATGTAAGTTATTAAAGTCATTTTGTAAATGGCCTTATAAGTTAGGCAAATACTTGGCAAATTCTATTGCTTAATGAAGATGAATTTCATGAAGTATATGCCCTTATGTACGTCTTAATTCTTTGAGCTTCTAGAGGTACCTAAGGGTTATCTTTTTAGTAGAATGAGTACTTAGATGTGCCTTTGGGATAGGAGTTGTATCGTTTTGAATTGAAATATGTATCTGTGCAACGTAGGTTAGCAAAAGGCTTGGTAGATAGCCTGCTAATTGTCCACATGGGTAGACACACGGGCGTGTGTCTAGACCGTGTAGGAGGCACGGCTTGTACATGGGCGTATGCCTAGCCCATGTGAAATCTGCACCTTGCACTTGGAATTTAAATCGCCACACGGCTGAAGCACACGGACGTGTGCATAGACCGTGTGGATAGGTCAGAATGTCAAGGTTTGGCACACGGGCTAGGGCCACGGGCGTGTCAAGGCCGTGTGACCTTAGTCAGAATCGACCACGGGTGGAAGACACGGGCATGTCTTAGGGGCAGACGGACGTGTCCTTAGACCAACACAGACGTGTGGCCCCGGTTTTGTTGAAAGGTTTCTCGAGTTCATAAAAGTTCCCAGAATAGTTTCGAAACCTCTATGAGGTATGTGTATGTGATGGGTTTAAACGAAATTTTATAACCCTATTTGAGATGTTTAAGTAAAGTTAGTTAGGTAATGCCTCAAACCCAGTTCCGGCTTGAATACGGGTAAGGGGTGTTACATTTATTCGTATTAGAGCTACGGTTTAGTCGATTCTAGGATAACGTGGCGTAAGTACGAGTGTAGCTATACATGCTATATGTAAGAGTGTTTGAGTAATGATAGTGTGATGACTCCTAACATTTAAAATCATGTTTTATGGATTATGATCCAAACAGAACTGCAGCCGATGATGCTGCGAGTAACGCGCCGGCTCCCGCTCAAGGGACCGCACCAGCTCATAGTAGACCGAGACCTTGGGTCAGGGGGAAGAGGCTCGAGAAGCCTTTCTCCACATGATGAGCAACTGGTATACTGAGTATACCCGAGCAAATCCTAATGCTCAACCCCCTCCACCCCCACCTATCCCTCAACCCGCTCCAGTAGCTCCTCAAGTGGTTGAGGTAGTGAGAAGAGGAAGGCCTCTAGTGGATAAGATCCGGAAGTATGGAGCCGAGGAATTTCGGGCAAATAAGGATGATGAACCGGAGAGAGCGGAATTCTAGCTCGAGAATACCATCAGAATATTCGATGAGTTATCCAGCACCCTTGAGGAGTGCTTAAAGTGTGCGGTATCTCTCCTGAGAGATTCAACCTACCGATGGTGGAACACCCTGGTGTCTGTGGTGCCAAGGGAGAGAGTTAGCTGAGAATTTTTCCAAGAGGAATACTGGAAGAAGTACATCAGCCAGAGGTTCATCGACCACAAGAAGAAGGAGTTCTTGGAACTGAAGCACGGTCGTATGTCAGTGATTGATTATGAACGGGAGTTCGTAAGGCTTAGCAAATATGCTCGGAAGTGCGTGTCTACCGAGGCAATCATGTGTAAGAGGTTTGAGGATAGATTGAATGAGGACATCCGTTTATACGTTGGAGTCCTTGAACTAAAAGAATTTGTAGTATTGGTAGATAGAGCCTATAAAGGCGAAGAGTTGGCTAGAGAGAAGAGAAGAGCTGAGAATGAGTCTCGTGACTCGAGGAAGAGACAACTGAATAAGTCTCACCAATCCTCATCTAAAAAATCGAGGGATTTCTCTACTCGACCAGTCACTTCAGCGGGGTTTTCAACCCAAAGTAAAGGCAAGCAATTTTCGGGGTCGAAAGGGCAGACCACATCAGTTGCTAGTGTGGGCAACGTTCGACCAAGTAAACTGAAATGCCCGTAGTGTGGCAGGCGCCATTCTAGTGAGTGTCGAGCTAATGAGAAAGCTTGTTTTAAATGTGGGTCCTTAGACCACTTTATCAGAGACTGGCCCGAGGTGGGCGAGAAAGAAAAGCCCCAGAATGCAAGATCGGGAAGTACTACTAAGGGAAGACCACTGAGAAACTTGGGACATGAAATGGGTAGCAAGAACCCATCTAGAGAGCAAGCTGCTAGAGTCGAGGGTAGAGCACCGGCGAGGACATATGCCATTCGTGCTCGTGAAGAGGCATCTTCCCTCGACATAATCACGGGTACCTTTTCTATCCATAATACTCGTGTTACAGCTTTAATTGATCCGGGATCTATGCACTCATGTATATGCATGAAACTAGTCTCTAGCATGAGCATGCCTATAGAGTCTACCGAATTTATCATAAAAGTGTCTAATCCCTTAGGCAAGTGCGTGTTGGTTGATAGAGTTTGCAAAGGTTGCCCTTTGATGATTAAGGGTCATTATTTCCCAGTTGATCTTATTTTATTACCATTTGATGAGTTTGACATCATCCTTGGGATGGATTGGTTAGTTACTCATGGAGTAATTGTGAATTGTGGGGAGAAGCATATTGAGTTGAGAGATGAAAATGGTAATCTTATTCGTGTTGAATCAGATAACCAAGGTAAATCACCAGTAGTGATATCAACCTTGTCGACTCAGAGGTATTAGAGGAAGGGGTACGAGCCTTACCTTGCCTTTGTGTTGAACACTAAAGAAACAGAATTGAGAATTGAGTCGGTGCCAATAGTATGCGAGTACCTAGATGTTTTCCCAGAAAAGTTGCCAGGGCTACCTCCAGTTAGAGAGATTGCATTTGAAATTGAGTTAGCTCCGGGTACTGCCCCTATTTCTATTACTCCATATAGAATGGCACCAACCGAGCTAAAAGAGTTAAAAGCACTATTGCAAGAGTTAACGGATAAAGGTTTTACCAAGTCGAGTTTTTCTCTGTGGGGTGCTCCTGTTTTATTTGTGAGGAAGTAAGACGGCTCTATGAGGTTATGCATAGATTATCGGCAACTTAACAAGGTAACTGTAAAGAAAAAGTACCCGTTGCCGAGAATTGATGATCTGTTTGATCAATTGAAGGGAGCCACGGTATTTTCCAAGATAGATTTAAGATCCGGGTACTATCAGCTGAGAGTCAAGGACTCGAATGTACTGAAAACCACATTTAGGACTAGGTATGGCCACTATGAATTTTTGGTCATGCCTTTTGGTCTAACGAATGCCCCTGCGATCTTCATGGATTTGATGAATCGCATTTTTCGGCCATACTTGGATAGATTTGTTGTGGTCTTCATCGACGACATATTGATCTACTCTCGAAATGAGAACGAACATGCCGAACATTTGAGTATGGTTCTGCAAGTTTTAAGAGAAAAACAATTGTATGCCAAGTTCAGTAAGAGTGAGTTTTGGCTCAATGAAGTGGGATTTTCGGAGCACATTGTCTCGGGAGATGGAATTAGAGTAGACCCGAGTAAGATTTCAGCAATTGTTGAATGGAAATCGCCAAAGACTGTAACTGAAGTAAGGAGTTTTCTAGGTCTAGCAGGCTATTATAGACGTTTTGTCAATGGGTTTTCCATGATAGCTACCCCGATGACGAGATTGTTACAAAAAGATGTGAAGTTCGATTGGACAGAAAAGTGTCAACAGAGTTTTGAGAAACTGAAGACACTGTTGACTGAGGTTCCTGTTTTGGTGCAACCTGAGCTGGGAAGAGAATTTGTGGTTTACAGTGGCGCGTCCTTGAATGGATTGGGTTGTGTACTTATGCAAGAGGGTAAGGTGATTGCTTACACCTCTCGGCAATTGAAGCCGCACGAGAGGAATTACCCGACTCATGATTTAGAGTTGGCCGCAATTGTGTTTGCGTTGAAGATATGGAGACACCATTTATATGGTGAAAGATGCCGGATTTTCACTGATCACAAGAGCCTAAAATATTTGATGACTCAAAAGGATTTGAACTTAAGGCAACGAAGGTCGTTAGAGCTGATTAAGGATTATGAATTAATAATTGACTACCATCCGAGAAAGGCGAATGTAGTCGCAGATGCTTTAAGCAGGAAATCATTGTTCGCACCGAGAGCCATGAGTACTCAGATGGCATTGTTGGATGATGGTTCCATTCTAGCCGAGTTGAAGGCTAAACCATTGTTCCTTTAAGAGATTTGTGAAGCTCAAAAAGAAGACAGCAGCTTACAAGCCAAATGGGTTTTGTATGAGTCTAATATTGAGTCAGCCTTTCGAGTAGGTCTTGATAGATGTTTGACGTTTCGAGATAGGGTCTGTGTACCTAAGAATGACGAGCTTATTCGTAAGAACTTGCATGAAGCGCATAGTGGATGTCTAGCTGTGCACCCTGGGAGCACGAAGATGTTCAATGATTTGAGGAAATGGTATTGGTGGCCTGGTATGAAGAAAGACATTTCTGAGTTTGTATCGAGATGCCTGATTTGTCAGCGAGTGAAGGCTGAACACCAAGTACGTTCGAATTTACTTCAGCCCATTATGGTTTCTGAGTGGAAATAGGACCGTATCACCATGGACTTTGTAACAGGCTTACCATTGACTCCAAAGAAGAAAGACGCGGTGTGGGTTGTGGTTGATAGGCTCATAAAGTCAACCCATTTTATACCAGTGCGGGTTGATTATTTGCTGGATAAATTGGTGGACTTATACATGTCAGAGATAGTAAGACTTCATGGTGTACCGTTGTCGATAATTTCGGATAGAGATCCGAGATTCACATCATGATTTTGGAAAAAGTTGCAAGAGGCCTTCGGCACAAAATTGAGTTTCAGTACAACCTTCCATCCACAAACCGACGGACAGTCGGAGAGGGTAATTCAGATACTCGAAGGCATGCTTCGATGTTGTGTTTTAGAATTCCAAGGTAATTGGGAGAAATACTTATCGTTTGGTGGAATTCGCCTACAACAATAGTTTTCATTCAAGTTTGAAGATGGCGCCTTATGAGGCATTGTATGGGCGTAACTGCCGAACGCCCTTGTATTGGTCAGAACTCAGAGAGAAACAGATGCTCGAGGTTGATTTGGTTAAGGAAACTGAAGAGAAAATAAAAGTGATACGTGATTGTCTAAAGGTCGCCTCAGATAGACAAAAGTCCTATTCAGATTTTAAAAGGAAAGAGATTGAATTCAAAGTCGGTGATAAAGTGTTCTTGAAAGTATCGCCTTAGAAGAAAGTCCTCAGATTTGGCCGGAAGGGCAAGTTGAATCCGTGCTTTATTGGACCTTATGAAGTTACCGAGAGGATAGGTCCGGTAGCTTATCGGTTGGCCTTGCTACCTGAGCTGGAAAAGATCCATGACGTCTTTCACGTATCCATGTTACGCTGATATTGTTCTAACCCTTCACACGTCATAGTGCCTACAGAGGTAGATATACAACCGGACTTGACTTATGGTGAAGAATCGGTTAGAGTCTTGGCGCGAGAGGTCAAGCAGTTAAGAAACAAAAGCATAGCCCTAGTGAAAGTTTTATGGCAAACGCACAGAATAGAAGAGGCTACATGGGAGCCCAAGGATACGATGAGAAACCAATATCCCAACCTTTTCACCGGTAAGATTTTCGGGGATGAAAATCCTTAAGGGGGAGAATTGTAACAGCCTGATTGAGGGGTTAGCCGGAACAGTGATCTCGGGATCACTAATCTGAGATTAGAGAAATTTATTTTTATGTCATTTTATGATTCAGAGCATGATGGTATATGTACATGAGAATTTTGGTACTTTAATTCTAGCGATTTCATGTTTAATCGCAAAAAGGGACTAAATTGCATAAAGTGCGAAAGTTCCATTCTATAAGCTAAAGGTAACAAATAGCCATAGATTGACAATTAAAGGTCTTTAAAAGGAAATTAGACCCCCAATATGTGCTTGGCCGGCCATAGACTACCATAGGAGACAAGAATTGACACAGTTGGTCAAAGTTGGTGGTGTTTGGTGGACTAAATTGTTAGTTTAATATTAGAATAAAGAAAAGATGATGTCCATCTTTTTGCTCATCCTTCTCCATCGAAAATACCAAGAAAATAGGGGTTTTTGAAAGCTCAAAATTTCAGCAAGCTCTCATCTATACAAGTAAGTGTTCTAGTAATCTTTTCTTGAAAATAGTTATACTTTAGGGACCCCTAAAGCTT
Source organism: Gossypium australe (assembly GCA_005393395.2). Classification (NCBI taxonomy): domain Eukaryota; kingdom Viridiplantae; phylum Streptophyta; class Magnoliopsida; order Malvales; family Malvaceae; genus Gossypium; species Gossypium australe. The sequence goes on from CM016619.1 coordinate 39,778,032, forward strand.
AAGCTTTCAAATGAGGGGACTATTGTGCAATATGGTAAAAAGTTTAGAGTTTTGCCGCGAGAGCTATCTTAGTTTTTTGCTGCTTTTTTATGGAAGAAATTGAGTCTTAGTTGTTAGATGAACAACTTTTGTGAAAGGTGTTGTCTTGAAAACACCTAATTAGACCTTAATGAAAAGGTTACAAATTTGTAGTAATTATGTGTAAGGTTGAGTTTTGATGATAGCTATAAGAGCATTAAATGTTCCCCTAGGCTTGATAAAGGTAGAAATGTGACTAGAATTAATTTCCAAGCCTAGGGGCAAAATGATCATTTTGCCAAAGTCTAGGGGCAAAATAGTAATTTTACCTAAGTATGATTATTGAAATGCTTTCATTAATGTGGTGATTAAAATGAGCTAAATTGCTATTATAGAGCAAGAAGAACCGAGAATACGTCTTGATCGGGGAAAGAACAAGGTCTCGGACTAGACCGACGAGTTTGCTCATTTTGAAATCAAGGTAAGTTTGTATGTAATTAGTGCAACATTCATGTTAGCATAATTGAGAATGCTTGGTATCATATTGATGCATGATACTCTACTAAATTGAGTGATTGATGTTGAATATGATGTTGAATTCCTAGTGGACTATAATGAATACGAAAAGGCTATCATCGATATATGAAATAGATAAGGTCTCGTATAAGACCATGTCCGGGACATGGCCTCGGCACCGAGTTGAGATCCGTATAAGACCATATCTGGGATATGGCTTCGGTAATAAATTATAAGAATCGTATAAGACTGTATCCAGGATATGGCATTGATATTTGACGTGAAACTCTATATAAGACTATATCCGGGATATGGCATTAGCATTCCAAAGTGGCTCCATGTAAGATCACCTCTGGGATGTGGCATTGGCTTCGTACCCATATGAATGACGATTAAAAAACGTCTTTGACTATCCCTAGTGAATAATGGGATAAGTAAATGAGTATAGAAGTAGAGATGAGAATTGTACAAAAGTCACGTGATTGAGTGAAAACATGTATTCGTGAATGAGTCACAAAAAAAAAAGATTACGAGGTGTAGCTCGATATGTGCTAAATAAGGGCAACTATAAGTAAGTATGGCAAGGAGCCTATGACTGTGTACGGTTAATTAATGCTATGAATGGATTATACTGTGAGCTTATTATTGCTATTTAATTCCATGCAAACCTACTAAGCTTTATGCTTACCCCCTTTCATTGTCCTTTTTCCTTGTAGTATTGCCAAGATAACTCGAGGATGGTGGATGTAGAAATTCGGGAATCACACTATCGACATCAATTTGGTAAAACAATTTAGACTTATTTTGAGTATGGCATGTATAGGACTCGAGTATTTTGTTAAGTCATAATTGTTGGTCAAAGTGTTGGTTATGTAAGTTATTAAAGTCATTTTGTAAATGGCCTTATAAGTTAGGCAAATACTTGGCAAATTCTATTGCTTAATGAAGATGAATTTCATGAAGTATAAGCCCTTATGTACGTCTTAATTCATCAAGCTTCTAGAGGTACCTAAGGGTTATCTTTTATTTTGGAATGAGTACTTAGATGTGCCTTTGGGATAGGAGTTGTATCGTTTTGAATTGAAGTACGTATGTGTGCAACGTAGGGTGGCAAAAGGCTTGGTAGATAGCCTGCTAATTGTCCACATAGGTAGACACACGGGCGTGTGTCTAGACCGTGTGGGAGGCACGGTTTGCACATGGGCGTATGCCTAGGCCGTGTGAAGTCTGCACCTTGCACTTGGAATTTAAATCGCCACACGGCTGAAGCACACGGACGTGTGCATAGACCATGTGGATAGGTTAAAATGTCAAGGTTTGGCACATGGGCTAGGGCCATGGGCGTGTCAAGGCCCTGTGACCTTAGTCAGAATCGACCACGGGTGGAAGACACAGGCATGTCTTAGGGGCACACGGACGTGTCCCTAGACCAACACGGGCGTGTGGCCCCTGTTTTGTTGAAAGGTTTCTTGAGTTTATAAAAGTTCTCGAAATAGTTTCAAAACCTTTATGAGGTATGTGTAGGGCCTCTTAGGTCGAGTATATGCATGTGATGGGTTTAAACGAAACTTTATAACCCTATTCAAGACGTTTAAGTAAAGTTAGTTAGGTAATGCCTAAAACCCGGTTCCGGCTTGAATACGGGTAAGGGGTGTTACAATGGGAATGTCACCATTTGAAGCCTTGTGTGGAAGAAGGTGCTGATCACCCACCTGTTGGATGGAACTCAATGAAAGGAAAATGGTTAGTCTTGATTTGGTATGAGAAATAGAAGAGAAAGTTTCAATCATTCGAACTCATCTAAAAGCTGCTCAAGATCGACAAAAAGCTTAGTTGATTTAAAAAGGAAATAAGTCTCATTTGAAGTAGGTGACAAAGTGTTTTTAAAGGTTTCTCCTTGCAAGAAAGTCATAAGGTTTGGTCGAAAGTGGAAGATAAGCCCACATTTCATGGGACCATATGAGATTTTGGAACAAGTTGGTCTAGTGACGTATAGATTGGCACTACCATCAGAGTTGTCAAAAATACATAATGTGATCCACGTGTCCATGTTAAGAAGATATTGATCCAATCCAGATCATGTAGTGCAAGTCGAAGCACTGGAAATGGAGCCAAACTTGTCTTATGAATAGGAACTTGTTCACATTTTAGCAACAGAAGTAAAAGAGTTGAGAAACAAAATAATTCCATTTGTAAAGGTATTATGGAGAAATCAAAATACGGAACAAGCCACTTGGGAGAGAAAAAGTTTGATAAGAGAGTAGTGTCCTCAACTTTTTAAAGGTAGGAATTTTGAGGACAAAATTTTCTATGTAGGGGAGGATTGTTACTGCCCACCTAATGGAGACTATGTCAAGTTACTGTTTGACGTTAAGTCAGTTTAGTCAATGGCAAAAAATGTGTAAGTTAGTGAAGTATTTGTTTTTGACTAGGTAAGTGTATTCTGTGGTATTCGCCATTTGACGAACTTCAGAATTTGGCAAACTCTTCTATTATGCTATCTGCCAACCCTAAATGTTTTGGGCGAACTCGTTAGTTCGAAGCTTGACTTTTTTGTTTCTGTGTTTAGTATATATTATGATGGCTTAGTTAGTAAAGTTGGAGTTTAGTTGAGACCTAGTTAGAACTAAACTAGGGTACTGTAGATGATTAGATTTTTAATTATTTTCTTCTCGAACTTCTAAAGCGATCGTGGGATCCTCTGACTTCCACTAAGTTTTGTTCCTAGTTGTCTTTGCTATATAAAGATGTCTAGCTAGCATGTTTTTACGTTTTTCTTCTACTTCTTCTTTATTGTGTTTTTTGCTAAACCTTTAGAAATTTCTAAGTTGGAATCATTAACGAGGAGTTTCCAATATCTAGCTGACGTTATTCTTAGTACTAGTTTATTGGTAATTTCTGGTAACCCTTAGGTTTTTATCGAAGGAATTTATGTATTTAAAGTAACACATGCATAGATTTTAAAATTATTCGTTAAGAAGGAAACTTCCTGATTTTGGGTTGCATACAACCGATTCATACAAGCATGTTAAATTTCAGTAGTTTAATGATCTAATACATATAATTGTTTCTTTTTTGCTCGAGAAACTAACAAAGGTCCAAGCAACAAAGGTAAAGGATCTGCTGAGTAGATTATTGTATTAGACTTTCTGGTGAGTTCATTCTTACTTCCTTATGTTATAAAATCCTTTTCCTATATAAATTATGTAAGGTAAGCATTCCCTCTCAATGATGTAATGTGTGGTATCTGGTTATAGTGGTGTTAAACCAATATTGTTAGCGTAAGTATGGTCATTTCATGTTTTGAGATTAAATACCCTCCTTTTTTGTGTGAACCAATATCATCTATATGTGAAACGTGATATGTGATAAAGGAGAAAAAGATATGTTTATGATGCCTTCGGTAGGGCAGCTATATCGCAAACCGGATTGGCAGATCACGAGAAAACATGTTCAACTAAATAGAAATGATATGAGGAGTTACGGGGTGGAGAATATGCATATGCATATGACTGATTGATATGATTTTGATTCTGAATTCTGGGTCTGAAGGTGGCACGGGTATAGGTCATGTGCAAAATGTGCACATTGTGTTAAGTTAATGTTAAACGGACGGATAGTGTCCGCCCATGAGTCGTGTTAAGTTGACAAATTGAGTCCATCTAAGAACTATGAATGCCATTAGGCGTATTATGATTAGTACATTTGAACCTCTTTGATAGGTTGAATATCATTATGGGTATTAATGTTTGTTTACTAGTGGTATCCCTGTATATTGTTTTGTGTGCTCTTTATTTATGAATTCATTAAGTTTGTTTGAACTTACTCCATTATCATTTCCATCACAGGCGTATTGATAGAAGAAAGAGATTTTGTAGATAGGGGCTATGCTAGAGTTACTGTTGACAGTGAGCTACTTGCCTATTTCTATATCATGCATGATCGTTTGGAAGGATGGCATGTAGTTCTATTTTTTAATCAACTTTTGTAATAATTTATAACTTTTACCAAAACACTATTTTATGAGAACTTTTACAAATTCTAGAAGTATATGTTTAATCCAGTAAATTATGGATTATGAGATTATCTTTTAGGCATATATGCCAAATTATTTTAAATATTTTTTAACTGCCGTGATGCACTTGAAACTTTTGTATGGGAAATAATCATCTTATGTTTTATATAACCTTGGAAACTTTCATAAGGCTTCCGCCAACTACTATCTAAATATATTTTACTTTGCGTATTATTGATTTGATTGTTTTGTTATTGTTATACTGGAGTTTACGCCAAATTCGGGATATACATCGAGACCTCAAAGCTTATAAAAATTTCAAGTATTTTTGTCAAATGCACATAGTTTTAAGTTGTTACACATATACTCAGATCCTATGATCTGGTCAGGCGTGGGTGTTACAATTAGGCCTTCTGTTATGGAATGAATTTTTTGTTGTTTTATCTTCTTAAACCTCTTTTTTCTCTTCTTTTCCTACTCTCTTAATCTATCAAAGTCGCCACCGTATCAAGGGTATCACAGCTCGATGATCCTCTATGCCCGGAGAAAGAATCTCGACTCATTTGCAAAAATAAGTCACCCATCTAAAGCAAGAGATGGCCAAGCTTCAAATTGGTTTTTCTTAATGGGGGCAACTGTTTGTATGGTCGCTTGAAGGAATTAAAGAATGAATTTCGTAGTGAACTCAAGATGGAGCTGCGGGGTTTATTTGAGCAATATTTGGGTCGAGTGACTGGTTCTTCATCTGTTGGGCAGTCACCAGACAAAGGGAAGGGCATCTTGGGTGGCCCTCCCCCTAGTTTCCCTCTAAAGGAAGCTCAACCAACTTCACCAAAAGTGGATCTTGGAGTGTCTCATCGATTAGATATCATGGATTCAGTGCTTAATTACGAGAAGGACAAAATCACATAAAATGCAAAAGTTGAATTCTAGTAGCTATAAGGATTAAATCGCTATGAAATTCAAAACTAGAGGTCCTTATATGGTAATTAGACCATTAAGAAAAGTATGTAGATTTTTCTTGGTGACTCATCCATGGAAATATAGAAAAAGGGCAAAGACTAAATTGGAAATAACAAAATATTTAATTAATTAAAAATATAATAAAAGATATCATCTTCAACCTAAAAACACATGGAAACCCTAAGTGAGAGAAAAGAAACTTTCAAGGCCTAATTGGGTAAGTTTCCTTGTCCCGTTTTTAGTAATTTTGATATTTTTGGAATCGGGATAGCTTAATCTCTTTATTTGGAGGATTAATTTAAAAAGTTATCAAGATATCAAAAATGGTTCATGGATGTATATGTTGGAATTTTGAAATTTGTGGTAGAAAATGAAAGATTATTGATAGATAAACAACTTTTACAAAGTGATATTTGATGAAAACATGATTTAGGGACTAAAATGTAAACTTGTGAAATTGAAGGGAAAATTTTGAAATTTTATGAATACATGTGCTGTAAATTTTGTATTGGGGCTTTGGTTAGGCTTGGAATAGGGAGTAATTTGCACAAGTTTCATTTTCTAAGCCTAAGGATGAAAATAAAATTTATGGAAAAGTTATGGGCAAAATGGTAATTTTGCCTAGAACACAAATTGAGTCCCAATGAGTATAAAACGTATGAAATTGATGATTAAAGTTATTTATATAGATCTGAACAACCCAAATTCGGAGTTAGAACGAGGAAAAGAGGAAAATGTCGGATTAGTAGATGTTTGTACACGAACCTTTGTCGAGGTAAGTTCGTGTAACTAAATTGTGTTTACTTACATGCTTGCATTGATTGTGTTTATGTAAATTGTATAAATGTCATAAATATGTGAAATGATTACATATTCGATCAAGTCCGATACATAAAAATGTCTAATTTAAATGAAAATGCCCGATAGATGATAAATGACAAATGATGAAAATGTTACTTTTATGCTTGGAATGAATGTGAAGTGTGATCATTTGAATTATATGGATGATTATAGATGTATGAAATAATCACATGCCCGATAATGTTTGGAAAATATTTAAATCCCGGTTGAATAAATGGAAGATCGATGGATATGTGATTTCCCGAAAAGAATGAGGTCTTGCATTTGTTGCTGGTGGGATTTAGCTCGGACGAGTAATCCTATTGACCTCATTTTTGAAAGGATTTAGCCCGGGCGGGTAATCCAAATCAAGCTCCATAGAGCATATGTCATAAAAAGGATTTAGCTTAGGCTGGTAATCCTGTTGTATACATGTGTGACTCGAGAGTGTACTCTTTGAAATTGTACCTTATGGGTACTAATGGACATGAATCGACAGATTCTGATTTGTACACCTCGAGTGTACTACTGGTGTATGCTTCGATATTTTAAATAAATTCAACGGGTAAAACTCTTGACATGAGAAGATTATGATTAAGAAATGAGCTATTACATGTATTTACCTGAAATACATGAAAATGATGATATGTGATAATTGATACATGGAAATATGAGATGATGATATTTGTACTTAGAATTTGGTTGATGAATATAAGTTCATCCTTGGTTATAGACTTGTACACTTTGAGTGTACTACTACTTGTGTGACAATGATAATTCGAGTAACATATGAGTAAAAATCTGACATGAAATAATCTGAACTCGAGATAAGCTATTATAAAATTATACTTGTAATACAAAGAGATGATTTATACACGATAAATGAATACATGTTGTGGATAGAATATGTGCTTGGAAATTTAATTGTTGTTGAGTTCATACATGTCTTGATGTTATTATGGATTATATGACCAACAAGGACAATGAGGATGTGTGTAGGGCTTGAGGTCAAATTGATTGAATATGCCTTACATAGTTACCTCAAAATAGAATGAATGGTAAGTTAAGTACCATGTTGTACGAACTTACTAAGCATACAATGCTTACCCCGTTTTATTTTCCCCAATTTTAGAGTAAATTGGAAGCTCGTTGGATTGGATGCTCGGCAGAGATCACTCACACTATCTATCGGCCCATGTCGGTACAGTATGGTAAATCAATTATGGTTGTAATGGCATGTATAGGTTATATTGGCCATATTGGCATGTAAATGTAAATGATGCTTGTGATCTAGCCATTGGAATGGCTAGTAATGGTTTGTTTTGATATAATTGTAATGTCATGCTATGGTAGCTACATATGTGTTAAGTAGTTGATCAAATTATGCCTAACATATAGACTAAACCAAGGCAAGATAATAAACATGTATGCATATAATGGTATACCATCTAGAATGATAGAATTTGCTTGATATGTATGCTTGAAATGGTTAGTATTTGGATATGTGATACAAGTACAGGTCATGGGTGTGATTTGGGGTGAGAAATGAAGTTAGGAATGGCTTTATTTTGTCCACACGACCTACCCCATGGACGTGTGGCCTTGCCGTGTGTCCCCTACACCTTAAATTTGAGAAAACAGAATGCTCAGAATTGAGCACACGAACGTGTGTCTCAACCGTGTGGGAGATACGGCCTTGAACACGGGCGTGTGTCTTGGCTGTGTGAAACCTGCACCTAATTCGAATTGAATTAATTAACCACACGGCCTAGCACACGGGCGTGTGGCATAAGTCAGTAAGCTACCTAATTTCGAACACGGCCTGCAGCATGGGCGTGTCCTAGGGTCACACGGGCGTGTCCCTTGGACCACACGGGCGTGTAAGCCCTGCACCTTGGAAAATTTTTAAAATGTCACGAAAAATTCTTAGAGTTTTCGATTAAGTCCTAACTCGATTCTAATTCTCGTATTGGGCCTCGAGGGTCCATCTAAGGGACGTTGCGAATGATCTCGGTTAATGAGTAGTGATTTACATGATTTATCTGAACATGTTCTGAAAAGTTTCGGTAATGCTCCGTAACCCTGTTTCGGCGATGGATACGGGTTAGGGGTGTTACATACTTTCTCACTACTTATTGGTTTTGCCATTAAAAGGATGTGATGTGGTGTTAGAAATTCAGTGGCTTCTCTCCTTATGAACCATTGCATTGGATTTTGGTTCCTTGACCATGAAATTTCCTTATGAGAGAGCTTCTTGTATACTGTTGCACTCGGTTCTCCTAAGGATTCGAACTCAAAGATGAGTCATGGAGTCAATTGTATAGAAATAGAAATTTCCAAGCTCTAATGAAATATTTAGAAATTTAAGTGGTTGATTGGGAATGGTTAGATTTCAATCTTAGTTTAGTCAGATTGGAATTGGCTGGTCCCATAGTGGGAGACAAAATGATTATGATTGAGTAGTGGTAATGATCTGTGGAGACTGTGCCAATAGAGTATATATGTCTGTGTGGATACAAGTAGAATTCTTCTCAATTTTGTTCATCAATTTTTCCCCTCTCAAAAGCATTGTCTTTGACTATCAAAGCTTCTGTATAATTATGGATTCTAGGTTTTAAGGTTTGAATGCCTTCAAGTTAATCGATAAGTGGTTGTTATGCTTAGCTGCCAAGACAAATGAGGCCCTGGCATTTGGATAAGCTAAGTTGTGAAGAATAAGTAAGCAAGGTGAGTTTCGGTGCTCTACCTCTAAGTAAATGTTGACAGTTCATTGTTTGAATGGTCTATGTTTAAGTTGTTTTAAGTTCGTCTAAAACTGTTGTTATGTATGGATGTGGTAAGTAAGCATGCCAAACATGAATTTGTCTTGAGTTTTATGATGATGAATGATTTCTACTGATTGTAAATGCTAGGCATGTATATAATGGTATAAGTAATTGAGTACCCGTAAATGCTTCAGTATGCATAAATTGGTTATGGTATTACACAAGTTTGGCATACTCAACATTATTTTGTTATGTGATAATATGATTGTACCTTCGTGCTTATAAATAGTGGAGTATGTAAAAGAAATTTTTGGCGAGTTAGATAAAGTTAGGATTGGGAAATAGTGTTCTCTATACTGTCATACGGTGTTGTTGGATGCAAACCGTGATGTGCGAAACTCTAGCCTTGCGAAGGGGACACTTCAGTGTTTGAGCATCAAGGTAGTTATGGTGAATTGGAGGTATGGGGGGATGAATAGGGAAATGGAATTCTATTAAGATTTCGTCATACGGTGTTGTTGACTGCAAACAGTGATGTGTGAAGCTCTGGGCCTTGCGGAGGGGACACTGCGGTGTTCGAGTATCAAAGGTTAAATGAGATATTGAATTATATCGACTGGTCCTTCAGGGCGACACCGTGTCGACAGTTATTAGGTTTCATAAGGCAACACTACGATGGCGGTCAATAGCCTTTATCGGGCAACACCACAATGGCAATGAAGTCCTTCGAGGTGACACCTCAAAAGAGGTTTAATGAGTAAGACCATAGCTCGGGTATGGCAACCAGTGTAGTTCATCAAGACAGAAAACACTAGGTAGTCTGCCGAGACAATAAACACAAGAAAGTCCGCCATGACATTAAACATAGAGATTTCAAGTATAAGATCATAGGTTGGCTATAGCAACCAGTATAGTCCGCCAGGACGATAATCATGGTTTAGATTGTGTAAGTCCATAGCTCTGCTATTGCGTTAAGAAAAGATCAAACATGTTGAGCTAGGAAGATGAAAGAACAAGGTAAGAGAGATCGAAGTTCGACATATTTAGAGAGTAACATGAATAGATGAGTACAGCATGTCTAAGAATGTTGGTTGTTGGGAAATGTACCCATATTGTAGTAAACATGTAACTATTTTCTATTTATTTGAACGATAAATAAATAAATAAAGTTAATTTCACATTTCATTATTATGTCTTTCGTATTTTGTCTTTTACATTGCAAGAAAGACTACTTACTTCAATAGATAATATAAATGAGTCTGTAATTCCATAAAAGAATTTGATTCAAATACTAAGAATGATTATTATGTTGTCTACAATTCCAATTGGGAGATGGCTAGTCTTGGCTATTGGAGCAGTTGACTCCACGAGTAAAAACATAGATGTATTTATTGGTAGGATGATACATTAGGCTAGACCTAAGATGAATTAATTCTAAATTCGTTTGTGAATTAATTCACTTGTGACGTTAATAGTGTGATTTACCTAAATCCTGAGTTAGTCACTGACCATGCGTATGCAACTCATGTGCTTTGATATAAGTGGAGCATACTTATGCTCCAAAAATGGTTGAGCCCATAGCTGGTATGTTGGGTACATGACTTGTGTATGGTATGGCTTTACTAGCAACAATGGAATTCATAGCTCAATTAAAGAGTTAATGATATCCTCTCATTAGCATTGTGTGGATTGATAAATATGGAACGTGGCCACAGGTTGCTTGTTCTCGAATGAGCAATTTATCACAGTCATTTGTTGACAGTGATCATATTAATCATTAAGAAGACACAATGGTGACAATGAGATAAAATAGGATTGTATTGAGTGAACGGATTTAACTCAAAGGAATCAATGATATCATATGAGGGTAACACACATGACGAGGTCATTGGACAAAGCAGTTTGATGAATTGCTTTCGTAAAGAGTATACAATAAGGAGTTTTCAATCATGGTACTTCTTGTGGACTGACTCCATGATTAAGTAATTTTGAATTATCGAAACGATGCTTTTGGGCATAATTGCAATCACTAGAGTCTAATTGTATATGTTTGATTGGTCCCTCCGCTAGCTTAACAAAAGCTCGATCAGACTACATTTGAAATTAGAAGAAAATTCTACAATTTTGGGAATAATTTAATTGAGTCGATTTATTCAATGTGAAATTAAATTAGATGGTCTTGAGAATTGTTCAACTATAGAATTTGATTAAAGAATTTTCTTGAAAAATTAATTTGGAAAATCTAAGTGATCTTTGAAAAATTAATTTTGATCAAGTAAAATTAAATTAATCAAAATTAATATGATATTTTTGGAAGTTAATTTTCAAGTCAAACAATTGGCCCAATGGGTAATTGAACTTGAAAATTGGACCTGAGATCGTTAATTGGACCGGAAGCCCAAAATCAAGACCAAGGCTCAAAAAATGGTCGAATCGGACCAGGTATGTGAAACCGGGCTGATGGTCCAATCAGTTGCTAGACTGGACCAGTCGGGTCGTCATTGACCCGAACAGAACCGACAGCAGCCGAACCGGCTCAAAGTGCCATAAGGGTGTCGCACCTGTATCACCAGACGCGGCAGTGCCGCTGGCTGCGACGGTGGCATCCCGGTGGCTGGTGACAGTTGGTCATCGGTGGTTGAACAATGGAAGAGTTACACTCATACTGGGACTCTACCAGAAAATTTGATTTCAGATTAATTGTTCAAAAAATAATATTTTTTAATAGTCTAATATTAAATTTAATCTAATATTTATTAGATTAAATTTAATATTAAAGGGATTAAGTTTAAACATAATTGAACTCTCTAAACTCTCTCTATATAAAGAGATCATTGGGTGATTATTTACACACACTTGAACTTAAGAGAAAGTTGTAAAGAGAAAATTCTCTTAAAAGATTATTCCAAAAAATTTCTAGAGATATTTTTTATTTACAACTTAACCCAAAAATTTAGAAAAATTACAAAATTACCCTACTGGTAATTTTTGTTAAAAAAAATTTTTATTCGAAACGAGCCCACACTCGACAGACGTGAGCTTGAGGCTAGCAGAGAAGACTACTTAGTCGAAGCGCGCTCATCCTAGATGAATCGAAAAGGTAAAATTTTGATTAAGTGTTTATTACTTTAGATATCACAACCAAGATCTTATTTTGGAAAAAAAATTAAACTCTGGTTTTCCCCTAAATTTATTTTCCTCTATGTTTCTCGTTTTCCAACACTGGTAAATAATATCCACCAAACTTCAAAGATAAGAAGGGTGGGTAAGAATGTTCGAAGAATGTAGGTAAGTTGTTGACACGAGATTTTTCTGTGTAGAGGTATGAGCTCGCAAATTTAGTGAGAACACCGAACTTGGGAGTGATAGTGAAATGACCAGCCAAACCTAAGACTAAGGGTTCGTGGGTAAAGATTAATCAGAAATGAGTAAGTCTGCCGAGGGCTACCTTGGGGGAACGGTCCGCCGGGGAGTAGTAGAGGATACGGTTCAAAGATCACAAAAGAGTGGAATAAGGCAAACTAATAGCTTAAGGCTAGCCAAAAAGTATGAGTCTGCTAGGATGATAAGACGTCCATGCAGGTCGACATTCAATATATACAAAACCACAAGTTGACTTAACGGATTAGAGTCAAAATCTGAACTTTAGGGAACATAAGGATAGTCAACTAGTAGTGGTTAAAGAACTTCTGGTTCGAATGGATGGGTAAATGTGAGAGTTAAACTTATTAAGGTAGTGAGGAAACTGAGATGAGGTGGAATCAAACCAGTAACATTAATATTTGCTACCGTAAAGAACAACCTTACGCTTGAGATAGAGAATAAGTCTGCGAGGGGTGAGCTGTTAACAAGAAAGCTAGGTAATGATTACACTAGTGTAAACTGTAGTAGGTAGAGGATAATTAAGGAGTTGACGTCTCTGCTTTAAATTTCATTTCTTGAACCCTTTGAGATATTTCTATTACATTGTTTCACAGAATCTCACTAAGTTCATTTAAACTTATGAAATTCTAATGTTTGCAGGATAAAGGGTTTGACTCAGAAATCGAGTGGAGGGACCAAGCTAGACATTGCCAGTCTTGGGAAAGGCATGGATGTTGTTCAGGGTATAAAAGGGCTCCCCTTAGAGGCCACGCTTCGGGGGTATAATCAAAGTCATGAAATTGTAAGGGTTTACATTCAAAATTTTAAATAAGATTGCAAGGTAGTAACTTTTGGAAAATGTGTATGATAATATAGTCTAATGTGTAAACTAAACGTTTGAGAATGTAATAAGATTCGATTCAGAAATATTATCAAGATATTAAGGTCTTTGTATTATCCAGTATCCAAACCTGGTGATCGGGTCGAGCCTAGGGTGTTACAAATCTGTAGGGTATTATGCCAAGTTCTATACATTTGTTGGACAAGGTTCACTCTTCTAAAAGTTTCTATATGCTTAATCATCTCATGGGCCATTGTATAATGATGATGATCACTCCTGACCAATCTTCTTTGCAAATGACTAAGGCTTCTATGCCAGTAGAATTGCAAGCATTGTTGGAAGAGTATAAAGATGTTTTTCAGACCCCTACTAGCCTTCTTCCCCTAAGGCTACAGGATCACAAAATACTACTGAAGGATAATAATACAGTGGTTAAAATCAAGCCCTATAGGTATCATACCATGCAAAAAATTAAGATGGAAAGCTTATTCAAGAGATGCTGCAAGTCGGAATCATTAGAGACAGTAATAGTGCATTTGCTTCTCCTACAGTGATGGTAAAGAAAAAAGATGGCAACTGAAGGTTATGTATGGACTATAGGCAATTGAATCAACTGACCATCAATGACAAGTTCCCAATTCCTATGATTGAGGAACTATTGGATAAGTTAGGCTAGATAATATATTTCTCCAAGTTGGATAATAGATCAGGGTATCCCCATATCAAAATGAGTGAGTCAAACTTTTACAAGACAACATTCAAGACTCACGAGGGGCATTATGAGTTCCAGTCGTGCCTTTCGGACTCACAAATGCTCCATCCAGTTACCAGGCACTGATGAATTCAGTATTGAAGCCACTTTTAAGGAAGCTTGTGCTGGTTTTCTTTGATGAAATCTTAGTATATTCTTAATCCTGGTCAGACCATCTGTTACAACTTAAGGAAGTGTTTTAGCTTTTGAGAAGTCATCATTTGTTTGCTAAGCTCAGCAAGTGTTAGTTTGCTTCCTCCAAGATTGAATACTTAGGCTATGTCATCTCTCATGGTACTGTATCTATGAGCTAATCAAAGGTAGAGAATGTCCTAGCTTGGCCAACTGATTTGTTCGACCCCGGGAGTAATTGTCATGGATTGTATATAATTAACGTTGGTTATATGCTGCGTTTTATGCTTTAAGCTTTAGTCATACGGTGCATTTAGAACAAGTTCTATATACGCTGCTTTTGAAGGTTGGTAATCTGCTGCGTTTTATTATCGAGGGCTACGATTCTCTGAACCTAAAAACATCGTATGCAGTAGCGAATCGTTTAGGCCTTGTTATGGAATGAAATTTTTGCTATTTTTCTCTTCTTTTCCTACTCTCTCAATCTGTCAAGGTCGCCACCGTATCAAACAAGCATGATTTTCTTTTATTCAGTGTATCGCTAGACCTATGCACAAAGGTTGCCGATACCGCATTTTGGCATTAAGTTTTACTGAGCCACCAAATTCATAAAATTAATCAAATACTGAACAGGCTTGGCCTAGCATACCATTTGCAGATAAGCAACGCATGAATCTTAAGAAGCTCACCTTACATAATTCTTTTAAACCAAACATAAACTAAGTCATACAAACTTATCCTCCTCTTAAACCAAACACAAACTAAGACAGCCATAAAAACTTATCCTCCTCTTCACTTATAGTAAAACTAAATTAAGATTTTACTGCAAAACAGCCTCGTCCATGAGAAAATATTCACTCTTCCACTCTAACTAGATTGGCGCAATTCAGGACGAACAAAATCTGCATCTGGGGGCACTGATATATCAACAGTGGGTCTTAGCTTTGCACAGACTTCGATAGCTTCATGAACAGGATCAGATAAGAAGTTGCTTATCAGGTCCTGGTTGATGGGAGCACCTGAATCCACTGCTACGAATGCTTGTTGAGTAAGGTTGTAATCAAAACGTGGAGCCCATTTTCTTGATCCCAATCGTGCGGTTGTGGAACAGTTATCAACCATGAAAGAAACTCCTCGAGCATGCATGAAGGGGTTCAAGGAATCAACAGCCTCAATCAAACTCTCATTGATGATTTCTGAGTACGAGTGGCCCTTCTTTCTCAAGACCTCGATCTGATTTTAAACGTTACAAACGATAAGAAGAGTAGGAAAACAAAGCAAAATTCTTCAAGTGATTTAATTTGTCAGAGCCCAGTAGTACATTTAATTATCATTGTCCAAAATTTAAAATGAATTTGATTACCTGTGCCATCATTAGCGCCACAAAAACCCCAGAAGTGAAAGGGCACAGTGGACCTAAATCACCTTTCGCTCTAGTTGCTCGGACATGCTCACCAACTTTCCACATCCGTGTCTGATCAATTTTACCCATAGGGAAGGCAGGTAGACCCTCCTTTTCCTATAAACAATTCTTAGTCAGCCATCAAGCAAGATTTTTCTTAGCTGAGAACCAACTTTAAGCAATGAATGATTCATGGAATAAGGATCTATAACAAGCAAACTGACAAAAACACTAGTGTCATAAACATACATAAAACCGACGCCCAGCCAAAACAACACTGCGAATCTCACTTCCACTTGCAACATCTTCGTAACACTCATATAGGATTTCCATGCAAGGATAATATGAGGCACTGTAAGCGGCCTCAAATCGCTTTTTGCCTTCCTCGGACAATGAGTTGTATACAGCTAGCATACCCTATGGAAACAAACACAGAAATTGGGCCACAACAGGGATCCGTAAGTAAGAATTCCAAAGAGAGGAGAGAGCATAGCAAGCAACATGAATCACCTTTGTTGAAATGGTCTTTGACACAATTCCTGTTATGCACTCAACGGTGTTTTTGTAAGCCAATTCTTCACTCATTCCATCCTCCACATACCTTCTAAACAAGCATTCAACAACCCCATGAACAGCACCTAGCAAGATGCCTGCAGAAAGAAGAAACAACAACACGCTTTAGGCATTAATTTTTTTTAAACAAAAGATGAAAAACAAGCATGGTTGACAAAATAACACAAACAACTCAGCTCACCTCTCTCCCCAAAAATGTCACTTTTGTATTCCTGCTCTAATGTGGTGGCGAATGTAAAAGGAGAACCAAGGGCAACCGACCATCCCAAGGCCACATCTGTAGCTCTACCATCAACATCCTGCTCCAAATTAGACATTGTCATTTAAGCATGCTTTTTTGAAAAGGTTTAGTTTTGACATTCATTCAGACTAAGTTGAATATATGATCAAGAGATAATCAACCTGATGGACAGCAAAACTAGCATTAATTCCAGCGCCATTTATCTCTTTTCCCTGAACATAAAGTCTCCTCACAGAAGGTCCCATTCCCTTCGGGCAAACAGCAATTACACTGATGTTCTTACGAAAATCAAGCCCCAACGATTGTAAATGGCCAAGAAGAAATCCATGGGAAAGCCCGAGGATGCTATTTGGCTTCATGTGGGAGAAGACCTTTTCATAATTATCCGCCTAGATAACATAATTCAGAAAATAAAGCTTCATAAGAACAAACCAAAAAGTGCAGAGAGCTTATGAATCATAGTGCATGTAAGTCTTAAGCATTTACAAGTTGTCACAAATCAGTCTAATAGACTTGGAAACATTTTTCATGTGAGTCATATATTGGCATCAGAAAGATGTCTGCTATGGGCATGCAGCTTATACAATCAGCCAATGCTAACCATGACCAATAGCCAATATTTAAAACGCAGAAATAGAAAACATGAGAGGAGTTTAGCAACCTGTGCAGAATCAGAGATCAACAATAACACGAGATCACTTCCAGCAACAGTTTCCCATATGTCCCCCAGAGTTCCGTTCTCTTCAGTAAATCCTGCAGCACGGGCTTCAGCAAAGGAGCGAGAGCCTTTCCTCAACCCAATCTGTAATCATCATCAAGTAACAGTACATTTAGTCAAATCAATGAATGCAAATAGAATGCAGTGAGTACGATTTTCTTTCTTCTTCGTAAACAAGGACGAGAATTCGAGCTTGCCTTCACAACAATATCAGATTTTGCCTCTGCAAGAGAATCCCTCAGATTCTGTGCTTGAGCTGGCCCCTAAAACCATATTTTAAACCACGTTTTAGTTAAGGGAATGTAATATTCGGATATACAATTAATGAACATTTGCAAAATAAAACCTGAAAGACTTTCGTGGTCAATGAAAACTGAAAAGCATGCTTTTGATCTTCATAATTATGAAATGGTGGGGAAAAAGGTTTCCCTTTTGCTTTTATTTACAGGAAAAAAGAAAAGGAGAAATGTTGTAAATTAATAACCTGAGAACCCCAACCAATAACACCAATCTGTTTGATTCCCTTAAAAGCATCATCCAATAAAGGGAACAAATGCCGTCCTCCTCTCACAATGTACTGCCAAATACCGAAATCCATCAATATATATGAAATTAATCAGCAAACAGAACTGAAAAGCAAATGCAAAAGAAGAAGAAGAAAAAGAAATGAAATGACTTAATTAGGGGGTCAGTTAACCTCTTCGTGACCAGCAAGAGAGATCTTTTCTTTCTGGAAAACGGAGGAATGGAAGTCAAGCGATGTCGTCTCAGAAACTGGCGAAGGGACTGTCCCCATCTTGGCGACGATGGCGTTGGTCCTTGTAGAGACATGATGAGCTATCAGTGATTTTGGAATCGGCGAATACCGTGAGGACAATGACGATGTAAAGCGTGGTTTGAGGACGGTTGATTTGGTCGATGAAGATATCGACGGTGTAGAAAGGAGTGCGGCTTTAAAGGAAGTGGTTGTAGTGGTGGCGGCCATTGCTGAAAGACGAAAGCTGGTGTGAGAGACGATTTCGAACTGGACTTAGGTTTATGTGCTAAGCACAAGTTTGGCTTTTTTATAAGGGAGTGAAATGGTTGGTGAGGTTTTTGTTTTTTTCGAAGAGCATAATATTGGTTGGTGTTTTTTTTTTTTTTTCTTTTCATTTTAATTAAAGGGTTGTTTGTTGAAATGTAAAAGGTTTTATTGAAAGTATTTTTTTATTTATTTCATAGAAAATAATTTGATCAAAATAAGCTATTTTTTCCCTGTAAAATGACCTACGTAAGGAGTAAGTTATATTTTTTGAAAAAGAATTCATCTATAGATAATTTTATTTTTATAAAAAAATTAACTTAAATCAAGCTTAATATTATTATATTGATAATAAATTTTATTTTTATTTTAAAAATATTTAAAATATTATTTTTAATATTATTAAACATACATATTTAATTATTTATATTTAATCATATAATAAATTATTAATATAATAAATATATAATTTATTATCTTAATAAATTATTTAATATTTTAATTTTATTTTAATAAAAATTTTAAAATAATAATTTTAATAATATAATTCACATATTATTGAAAATATTCAATATTAATATTTAATAATAAATATTTATTACAACTATAAATATATTAATAAATGTTTTGTAGTATAAAGGTTAAAATATATCAAAGTCTATGTACATTTCACAAATTTGTAATTTAGTCTTTGTACTTTTATTTTCAAAAATTTAGTCCATTTACTTTTCAAATTTGAAAATCAAGTCCAATCGTTGACATCCTTAATTTTTTTGTCAATTTTGTTAATGTCACATTTTTAAATAAAAAAATATTCACTTAGTAGTCATGTAATTAAAACATGACATTGTAATGAATCTAAATTTAATATAATATTTTTAATATATGCAAAAACAATATAAAATTATAGATAAAAATAAATTTAATTAAATAATGAAAAAATAAGAAAATCTCATATGTATGTTTGTTTAATTGAAAACAACTTTTATGAACTATTTTTAAGAAATCTACCAAATAACAGAAAATATTTTACACAGATTCATCCAAACACCAGAAAATATTAACTTTTCCTGAAAAGTAAATTATTTTCCAGAAATCATTTTCCAAAAGTCATTTTCAGTAAAACAAACGGAGCCTAAATAGAAAATTGTTTTTGCACTATTTGTTACAAATATAACAAGTATTTTATATGATAAAATATTAAATATAGAAAAAATATTTGATACAATATTTTTAAACTCGATAAATAAATGAAAAAATGATAAATATTTTATAAAGTATAATAAAATATTAAATAAATAAAATGAGACATATTATAATTTTTTAATTTTATTTGCGGAATTAAAAAAGTACACAATCAATATACTAGATTTAAATATACAAATAAATATGACATTTTTTACACCCTTAATTTATTTATGAAGTCAAAAACAAATCGATAAGAAATATATTAAATAATTAATATATTAAATAATTATCTAACGTATATTAACTTGTTTATTTGAAAAATAGTTTTTTTTTTAAATTCACAAAAAACAATATAATTATAGTATAATTAGAAATACATGTGCCAATAATTATAGAATAGAACCAAGCTAATATAAACTACAAACTTACAATGAACTAAAATAATTTGGTGACTTATCAAACCAAAATTTACATATGACAGTTACACATGATAGTAACTTTTACTAATAATACCAAGATATTATTAGTCTATATTAATTAATTATGATAATTTTATATTAACTAATTATGGTGAATTTATATTATGAAAATTAATTACAATAAATATAATAACTAATTATAGTGAATTTACATTAATTATGATAAATGTATTAACTATTTGTGATATATTATAATTATGGTAAATATATATTATGATAAATATGTAAATTAATTATTGTGTATCTTCTCAATCACTTATATAAATTATGGAGTAAACTATTAAAATAGTCACTTTTGTTTTCCTGAGGTTACATTTTAGTCACTTATGTTTGAAATGTTACGTTTTAGTCACTTATGTTAACGTGTTGTAACATTTTAGGCACTGAGCCATTAATTGTCGTTAACAATGTAACGGTAAGCTGACGTGGCACGTTAAATCATCATTTCAAACAAAAAATTTAGGTTAAATTATACAATTGGTCCCTATATTTTTTTTTCGTTTTGAGCAATTTAATTTTCTTCTTTTACATTAAAAAAGATGGAAAAGAGAGGAAATTAGAGGGGGAAGCATAAAAGAAAGGAAAATGAAGAAATAAAGGGAAAGTTGAAAGAACATAAAAGAAAAAAAATTTGCTCAAAACAAAATAAATATGGTGACCAATTGTATAATTTAACCTAAAATTTTTGTTTGAAATGATGATTTAACGTGCCACATCAGTTTATCGTTACACCGTTAACGAAAATTTACGGCTCAGTGACTAAATGTTACAACACATTAATGTAAGTGTCTAAAATATAACATTTCAAACATAAGTGACTAAAATGTAACCTAAGAGAAACAAAAGTGACTATTTTAGTAGTTTATCCTAACTTAATTATAGTAGTCGATTAATGAAAGCTGCCACTAGAGATCATAAGTGCTTTTTAAATTTCTAATTTTTTTATTATTTTAATAAGTGTTAGGATTTAATTTAAGTTTATTTTAAATATTAAATTATTTTCTTAATTTATATTATAATAATATAAACTATTAAAATTTAAGTATTACAAAAATATAATATTACTAAAACATTACAAATTTTATAATAAATAAGTATAAAATATTAAAATTGATAAATATTTTAACATGTACATTACACGAAATAATAAAAAAATTAGTATAAAAACTAAATTAGAATACTGAAGTAAAGAAGGAAACAATTAACATTATAAGATAATTAAAGATCAATTAACATTTTATGATAAAATGTTGTAACAAAATAGTTTATATCTATTTTCTAGGGTCTTTTGAAGTTAATTTTTTTTAGTGGGGAGTGATGAGTGGAACGCTTCCTACGGTGGATTTCGCAACGGGTGCCAATAACTCGGGTTCGACTAGTGGTATCAGAAGAGCCACAAAGAAAGCTCGCACTAAACCGAAAGTATGTTAAATTTTGATGACCCGACTGTGGATAATAACAGCCAGAGGACTCAGTCAGAAAGATTCCGAAAGCGTCGTACAAATCAACCATCTTAGGGGCTTCCTTAGAGAAGAATAATGGTTGTTTTTTGGAAGAGGAGTTTACACTTTTGGATGGCGGCGCTGTTACTGAAGTGATTGAAGTGTTCCGTCGATTACGTTCTCTAACAGAGTGCAAGAGTTAATCCAACGACGAATGACTAATACAGTTATTGTGAAATTACTGGAGAGAAGAATTGGTTTTAATGTTTTGTTGAATAAAATCAATTTACTGTGGAATCCTCAGTGTGAGATCCAACTCATGGATCTTGAGAATGATTTTTATCTAGTTCGTTTCCAGGATGAATCTGATTATAATAAAGTATTAGTAGGAGGGCCGTGGGTAATTTTTGGCAGATACTTGACTGTTCGACCATGGTCACCGGAGTTTTCAGCAAGTTAGAGTGGTATTGAGTCGTAGGTTGTTTGGATTAGATTACCTGGTTTGCCTGAAGGTTATTATTCAGATTGCCTTCTAAGGGTGATTGGTTAGACGGTTGGTCCGGTGGTGAAGCTAGATGTTCAAACGGATTGTACTCACAATGGACGATTTGTGCGGCTAGCAGTCTGTGTTGATTTGAGGAAGCCGTTGGTGTCGAAGGTTCGAATTAATGGTCGTCTCTAGCGTGTTGAATACGAAGTATTACCAAATATCTGTTTCCAATGTGGTATGTACGGACATGCAGTGGACGTTTGTCCCGGGATTGCGACGGATTCACCAATGGAGGAGTCAGGTTACCCTCGACTGGTCATGGAGAAGTCAGGTCTTGAAAAGAAGGTAAAGGATGAACCTTATGGTTCGTGGATGGTGGTGGAGAGACGAAGAGGATCTAGTCAAGCTTCCGATGAGGGAAGAAACGACAGTTCTTGGGGACTTGTTGAGGGATCTCGCTTTGTGGCACTAGAGGCTAGTGAGGGAGAGATTTCCGCAGTGTTTAATGGCGATATTAATGGGGGTGATGAGGTTGTGACTAAAGAGAAGTCTAACGTTGATCGGGATATAGGGTTAGGGTTTCCAGAAAAAGATGTTTTTGAGGCGAAAGGGAAGCAGGCCAAGCTAAAGGCTAAGGGGAAAAAAGTGGTGATGGGGAGTGGGCCAAAGTTGACCTTGAAGATTTTGAAGCCCAATAATGGAAGTTTGGGTATGAATTTGAATATTGGGCGAGGTGCTTTCGATGATGGATCGAGATTGGCCTAGATGGGTGTCACTGATAGAGGGAAAACTATAGTGATGGAAAAAGTGGAAATTTTGGCTAATTTAAATAAAAAGAAACATGCAGCAGTTCGAATTTTAGAGAAAGAAAAATTGGAGTTAATATTGACAAAAAGAATGAGATTTTTATGTTTGGTAAAACGAGCTCTCCCATAGCGCAACAACTGCGTGCTAACACTACTCGCTATAAATAGCAAAGGGAACCGTCCGATGAGACTCTTGGGATCTAGGAGCAGCAATCGGTTGATTTCCAATTAGCAATAGAAGGGTTGGTTTGTGATCTCGAAAGGAATCCAGACAAATATGTTATGGTCTCAGATCCTCAAGTTGTTGAGGAAGGTATGATTGTGGATGACACTGATGGTGTTGAGGTTAATTGTCAGAATTTATAGTAGTCTTATTTCGGGTTTGGCTTGTAAATTTCCTTATCTTTTTTATGAACACTAAAATAATTTATTAGAATTGCCAAGGAGCAGGACATCCTCATTTTTACAATTTTGTTATAGAATATAGGAAGGAGTTTTTGCCAGATTTATTTTGTTTTCTTGAACCCCAAGTTAGTGGAGCTAGAGCCGATGATATTATTGCAAAAATTGGATATCCGAATTCTTTTAGAGTGGAAGCGAATGGTTTTGCTGGGGGATTTGGTTGTGTTGGAATGAGGATTTAATTGTGGATATTTTGAATATACATTCTCAAGTGGTTCATGTTAAAATCTGTAGTACGATGAGCTCAGATCATTTCTTTTGTTCTATTGTCTATGCAAGTCCTCATACTGCAAAGAGAAGGGAGTTATGGCATTTTCTTAGCTCTCTGGCTGTTTTGGTGGAGGGACCTTGGATGTTTACCGATGATTTCAATTCTATTCTTGATGGAGGTGAAAGAAAATGTGGGGCTTCTATTTCACGTGTAGGTTGCAAAATGGTTTAGGGAGTTTTTATTCGATATTGCTTATCTTGGTGCTAGTGGTGCCAAGTTTATATGGTGTAGGGAGGTTTGTCATAAAGACTTGATAGGGTTATCTATAATTCGGAGTGGGATTCTTTTTCGCCAGAATGTTCGGTGAGGAACCTTCACAAACTGAAATCTAATCATAGACCGATATTAATTTCTCTTAAGCCAAGCATTAGCAAAGGTTTAAGGCCTTTCAGCTGTGTTGCTAGTTGGATGTCTCATATGGATTTTGGCAATATTGTTAATAGTAGCTAGAATAATAAGTTAGCGGTTGGTGATAATCTGGAAAGCTTCTAGGAATCTTTTAAGGAATGGAACAAACAGGTTTATGGGAATATCTTTGTACGCAAAAGAAAGTTGATTTCTGAGCTGGAAAGGGTTCAAAAAGTCCTTGAGGTTCACTCATATCAATCACTACGAACTGCGACAGGAAATCGAGGAAGTTTTAGCTCATGAGGAGTTGTTGTGGTTTCAAAAATCCAAAGCAGAATGGTTAAAAGATGGGGATTACATCTTATTTTCATAGTCATACATTGGCAAGATGGAAGCGGAATAAAGTCGAGGGTCTTCTGGTGTATAGTAAATGGTGTTTTGAGGAGGATGTGTTGAAACAACATGTGGTGCAATTCTTTAAGGAAATTTATACCATGGACTATGTGACTGGTGGTGTTTTCCCTTGTCGAGGTAAATTTCCTGTGTTTTCCTGTGATGAGACAAGGGCTCTTATTTTAGTGGTTTCAGATGAGGAAATACGTAGAGCAATGTTTAGTATAGCTCCTTTAAAGGCCCCCAGTGTGGATGGGTTTTAGGCTAGTTTCTTTCAGACTCAATGGGAGATTGTGGGATCGTCGGTGTGTTCTTTTGTGAGACACAGTTTGGGTAGGATACAGTTGGATCCGAAATTGAACAGAACGTTACTAGTTTTTATCCCAAAGACACCAAATTTGGAGAGAATTAATCAATTTTGGCCTATAAGCTTGTGTTCAGTGTTGTATAAAATTCTTATGAAGACGATTGTTAACAGGCTGTGACCTTTAATGGTGAAATTGATAAGTCAGAACCAATCAAGCTTTATTCCAGATAGAGATATTGTCGATAATATTATAGTGGCGCAAGAAGTGGTGCAC
Source organism: Gossypium australe (assembly GCA_005393395.2). Lineage (NCBI taxonomy): Eukaryota > Viridiplantae > Streptophyta > Magnoliopsida > Malvales > Malvaceae > Gossypium > Gossypium australe. The sequence goes on from CM016619.1 coordinate 39,802,651, forward strand.
TTTTTAAGGAACTTTCGAGGAAACAAATGTGGTATGATCATGAAGATAGACCTCGAAAAGGCTTATGATAGAATCAACTTGGATTTCCTACGAGATATTTTGTTAATGGTAGGAATTCTTGAGTAGTTAATTAGTGTCATCATTTCTTCTACTTCACTCCAGGTACTATGGAATGGGACTCTTACTGACATTTTCCACTCGTCACGTGGTATAAGAGAGGGTGACCCTTTGTCGCTCTATCTTTTTGTCCTTTGCATAGAGAGGCTTGGGTACCTTATTGATGAGGCGACCGTGAACTGGAGTTGAAAGCCTTTGTCTTATTTTTTTACTGATGACCTTATGTTGTTCTGTGAAGCTAGTAGGGATCAAGCTGTTGTGGTGAGTAGTATATCGGAAACTTTCTATTACTTTTCTGGGTAGAAGGTTAACAAGTTCAAGTCACAGGTGTTTTTCTCCCCTAATACTCCTAGTTCGGTTATTGAGGTGATTTGCAAGAGTGTGGGATTCAGCCGAGTGGGTGACATTGGATGTTACCTTGATATGCCATTGTTTTATAACAGAGTTACTATGCACACTTTCAACTTTATTATAAGCAAGGCTAGCCAAAAACTGCCTGGATGGGATGCGAGGAAACTTTCGCTAGCAGGATGAATAACTTTGGTTCGGTCAGTTCTTCTTGCTATTCCTAATTACTATATGTTTACTATTCAGGTGCCTCTTTCTGTATGCAATGAAATTGAGAGACTTGCTCGTAATTTCATATAGGGAACAACTAACAATACAAGGAAAATTGTGTTTCTTTCTTGGGAAAATTGTTGTCGGCCTTTGTATAGTGATGGATTGGGTTTGCGAAAGTTATGTGATTAGAAAAAGATTTTCTTAATGAAGCTTGGTTACCTTCTGCTTGTGAATACCGAGTCTATATGGGTTCAAGTATTAAGGAAGAAATATAATATACAAAGGGCACTTGCAACCTCTATCTCTCGAAGCAACTGTTCATTCATATAGAAGTCATTAACACGGGTTTGGCCAAAAGTTATGAGTAATGTTTTCTGGTCAATTAGTGATGGTCGTATGACAAATTTTTGAAATGATGTATGGGTTAGGCAGATGGGTCCCTTACGAGATATTCTTGGAGGATCGGATCAACCTGATAACACATTGCATGTTTGTGACTTAGTGACTGAAAATGGTCTTTGGGATTGGGATCATCTTACTAATCTCGTTCCATGCCCCATTATTCAACAAATTGCAGCGATCATACCCCTATCTGATGTTGTAAGACAAGATTGCTTGGCTTGGAAATGGATGGGAAAGGATGGTTTCTCATCATCTACGACTTATAAGAAAATCTTTAGTTTAGTTTCTGATGATGCTACTATTTGAAAGATGATTTGGAAAGTTTCGGTGCCTCAAAGGGTATGTGTTTTCTTATGGCTTTTATGGCATGATAGATTATTGACAAATAATGAGAGAAGATGTAGGCATATGACAGAGGATGGTCTTTGTCCTTTATGTATTAATAGTTTGGAGATAGGGATTCATGCTTTTCGGGATTGCGCTTTTGCTAAGACTATATGGTGAATAGTGGTTCTCCATCAAGCCCATAATAATTTTTTTTGGTCAATGAAGGAAGGGTTAGTTTGGAGGGTAATCTTCACTATGAAGAAATGGAGTGGCAAACACTGTTTGTAATCTTGTGTTGGCTACTTTGGAATAATAGAAATGAGTGTGTGTTCTCTAATAGGGCTATTGTGGATATCAGCTACATGTGGGCTACGAGTTATCAGGATTTGGATATGCAGAGGAAATCTTTGGGGGACCATGGGGAGTCTTTCGAGTTGGACTCCTCCTGTAACGGGTTGGATAAAACTCAATTCAGATGGGGTTGTGCAGAATTTGGAACGAAGGGCTTTTATTGGGGGTGTTCTTAGAGATTCAAATACAAATTGGTTATGGGGCTATGCGATGATTTTCGGTGACGAGTCAGTCTTTAAAGTTGAAATAAGAGCGATGTTGGAAGGATTATTCTTGGCTTGGGATAAAGGGTTTCAGAAAGTTGAAGTTGAGTGTGATAATACTTTGTTGGTTGAATTACTTTTGTGTGGTGGAGGAGCTAGTAGTAGTTTAGTGGAACTGTGACAGTCACATCAAACTTTGCATCGGAAATGGGAAATTCGTATCCAACATATCCCGAGAACTCTTAATGGTGTTGCTGATCACATGACTAAATATGTTGATACAAGTAGTTCTTTGATACATTTATTTCGATCCCTACCGATTTCAGTCATGAACTTGTTAGGAAGAGATCACAACATGTCTATTTCCTCTTGATTATGGTTTTTCTACCAAAAAAATTAACATTATGTGATAATAAAAAACAATTACGAGGTAATGAAAAAAAACAACTACCAATTGAATAGATAACCCTAAAATTTTTTAAAAAAAAAGTTACTCTATTGGTCTATTAACTTTCTTTCTCTAGCATATGTCGTCAATGGTGATTGATGATGTTGGTGGTGCTCCTTCAAATAGGGCTTGCACTACCAAAAAAGTCAGAGTCAAAAGGATGGATGTGGATATGAATAGTGATGTGATTATCTACTCGAATGGAAAAATGGCTATTGACCCCCCTCCAACACCAGTGGTGTCTTAGAAAGACAAAGTTGTGGGGAATGGTTCTTCTGGTCATGGATGAGACGAAGATATAAAGTTTTTAGATAGGTGATATCTTGAAATCTACCATCAATGTGCAATCACCTTCTCTGAAAGAATCCAATTTTTTTGGTGAGAGAGATGGTGAACACCATGGTGGTTAAATTACTGGGTTCGACTTCTTGATTTATTGGGACCTTTTTACAAACATAAAATTTTGGAAGAAATCAGTATGTTGATTGGCAAAGTTGTCAAGCTTGATTTTTAGACTGATAGTGGTGTGAAAGGGAAATTTGCTAGATTGGTCGTGTTCCTTGACATGGAAAAACCTCTCATTTCTAAAATCTTTGTGGATGGTAAGTTACAAAAAGTTGAATTTGAATTGTTACCAACTGTTTGTTTTTCATGTGGCAGATCCGGACATGTGAAAGAGGGACGGCCGACTACTGGTTCTAAATCCGTAAATGGGGTGACAGTTTCTTCACCGTTGGTGAGCTTATCAGAAAATGAGATGTTGGAAGAGACATCAGAATCCTTTGGTCCCTGGATGCTAGTTAAGAAAAAATCAAGGCAAAATTTGAGGGCAAATCAAAGTCAAACCACATTTAAACTGGCGCTAAATGGGGAAGATTAACGATTTGTGGCCTTGAATTTGGTCGGTGACAAACCGCATGAAACAACATTTGTAGAGGCGACAATTAAGGGATTACCTTTCATAAAGGAGAATTCTTTAAAGAAAAGGGAAGGGCTCATCAAATTTGGGGGCAATTAAAATTTTGCTTGGGCCTGGAATAGAACAAGGAAAGAAATATGAATTGGGTCCGGTTAATTCGGCTGAAAATAATGCTGATCGTGGGTCCATTTTAGTTGACAACACTATGGCCAGTTTGGCAGAATTGAGTCAACCTAATTTGAAGGGAAATGGTGCTGCTAGTGGACCTTTTTGGATGGAAATGGTGAGCCTATTTTAAAGGAGGCTATGGGCTATACCCAGCCGAATAAGGTTGGTTTCGGTAGCCTACAAACTGGCCCCACAGGATTAAATGCCTAAGCTACTTGGGTTGAGGAAAATATGTTAGGCTAGCCTTTGAATGCTGAAACAAACAGTGGGATGAAATTAATCTCAATTGGGCAACAAGAGGTCCCACCTACATAATTGGTCAACGTGCAAAATGGGACTGAAGCACACAATAATTAGGTTTGGCCTTTTACCTCTATAAAATCCAATGCTTTTGACACTATTACTTTTTATTCTGTTTCAGATTTTGTTTCAGGAAATAAGGTGTACATGTCACTTAGAAATTTTGAAAGTATTAAAGCGCGTTAAAACCCAACATTTGAAGGACCTGATGGAGTAGTGGTACAGATACCTGATAGCATTCTAAACCTCGGTAAACATTCCGCGATAACATTCAAGGATAACTCGCACTCAAATAAAAAATGTGTTATGGTTAAAAAAATATAGACACCGTGTGTAACGCCCTTACCTTCTTATTTCTATTTTTGTGAGTATTTGACACATATGAGTATCTACTTCAGTGGTTAAGGGTTCTAGGTGTTTGAGAGGTCTTGGGTTCAAGTCTCACCTTTGTTAATTTTGTTATTTTTGGATCAAGCCTTATCCTTTTTCAGTAGGCTAATATTAAATTGCCTATAAATCCATATTACAATGAGCCTGCTGGTTTGAGTGGTAAGGGTGTTAGTGTGTTAGAGGTCTTGTGTTCGAATCTCTGCGCAAGCGTAGGTATTATTTTTGCTCGACTCTGTGTTAGAATTCCAATTGTATTAGAATTCTGAGTAGTGGGTGTTATGATTGTGGATGTAGTAGGATTTGGGTAAAACTTGTTTTCCCAAAAAGTCTCTTTTGGAAAAATCTGACGTTCCTTTCCTTCCACTTCTGTTTTTCCCTTTTTCTTTTCTATAGAATTTCCCCCCTTTCCTTTCTCGTTTTAACAAAATTGTGCCTCCTTGTTGTGGTATTTCGAATCGTTATGTTTATTCGCTTGGTAAGTACAGATAGTATGTTTTTACCGAGTAGGGAGTTTTCTTTAATCCATTTGGTGTTGTCAATTTTTCATTGATGTTGAACCTGTGTATTGGCAGCAGCGAATCGTGAAGATTGTGACCCGCCTCTTGCGGAATCGTAGTCAAAAATTGTTTGAGGTGTTGGGGTAAGCGATGACGCTTGTTTTGAATTGTTGTCGGCTTCACGGTTACAGTTTAATCATGTGTTAAGTCTAGTTTTAAACGTTGGTATGTCGATCTTTAGGTTCTGGAGGGTAAGTGTTTGCTGTAGCATTAAAACGATACCAAGTGTGTACCTGAAACACGAGAAACTAAGTTTCGGCAAAAGTCGAAAATGGCCACTATCAATGCCACTCGGGCGCGTGGCCAGCCGTGTGCGAGACACGACCGTGCGGTCGACATAGGCATGGCCTTGCATAAGAATCGGCCGTGTGATGGCTCGGGTGTGGCCATGTAGGCCATAAGGGTTAGGCAAAGTTGGGCGTGTGGGCCACACGGGCATGTAGATTTTGGGCCAGGCTGTGTGGGCCACACGAGTAAGGCCAAACTGAGCGTGTGGGCCACACGGGCAAACTACACGGGCATGTGGGGCCATTTTTCTAAAATTCTCCCTAAGGTCACACGGGTCACTCCGATCGAGTGTGGGCCTACAGTAGGGTTGGTAAGGGCTAATTAAACCCTAATTTGTATGCTATGATATTCTAAGAGACTGATCTGAATAGGATACTGAATGTATGCCTGACTGTACTGCTATATGTATATCTAATATCTGTATATATGCATGATGAGCATGTTAAATCTGTTATATCTGTATTTGATTTCTGAATCTGCTATTGGGGTGGGGTTTGTATATGAGGAGGAAGTATTCTGTTCGGCGTTAATTGCCTATATTCTGGCAACATGGCTGCATATATTTTGATATGTGTCTTAATGGCACAATGTGGTGTGTAGGGATGAGTGGGTGTTTTAAACCCCACATAGTGTGATGGGATGGTCGAAGATGGTGTGTAGAGGATGGGGGTAGGATTTATGCATATTTGCTTTTGTAATCTGAATATGGATCTGATTCTGAATCTAATTCTAACTGTATATATAATTCTGTATGTTTGAATGCTTAATTCTAATGGGTTACACACTGAGTTTTTGTAAACTCACATCTGTTGTCTGTTTTGTCAGGTAATCTACAGGCTTAGGCGGATCGGTGCGATAGAGACTCAGCGGTGACCACACGTCCGTAAAATTTGTTTAAATTTAATTATTTTTTGTTTATTTATGATTTTGGTTCACATTGGAGAGTTTGCAATTCTGGGACTCTCTGGACTTTATAGTTTTATAACTGTTGGTTTTGGTTTTATCTGTTTGATAAATTGCATGCTTCAGCAAAACGTTTTTTTTTAAATTGACAATTTATATGCAAACAAAGGTTTTTCTAGAACATGACTATATTGTCAAAATATAACTGTTTAAAGGCTTCCGCTGTAATAAGTTTTGACAAATGAACTAAATAAATGGGTTTTCAACTAAAAATATGAATGTTCTAATGAGACAACTCCGTTTTCAAAACCCCTACCTTGTGACATTTTCGAATTCGGCCATAACGTTTAGGCCGATTTGGGGTTTTACATTTAGTGGTTTCAGAGCCAGGTTGCAAAACTCGGCTGTGAATTTTGGGCTCCAAAATTGTGTTTTCAAAAAGAATTTATTTTGAAATAATTTAAATAATTAGAATAATTTGAGAAAGTATGTGGTACACCGAGTCTCTGGCGCCGATCCTATAAGTATTTCTGAAATTTAGTTAGAACTGCTTTGAAACACTGTAGATAGTACATTATGAAACTGTACTGAGTAATTAGAGACTAAAACCTTTGAAAACAATTCTGAACTTCTGATAATTTATACATAAAACATCTGCTAATAAATACTGAAACTGATGCATAAAATTTTTAATGTAGATAAAACTTGAAATATACAATGAGCTCGTGGAATTCATGGACGTGGCATTTGAGGTCGTGGTAGAGGCTGTGGGGGGCTCGAGTTGAGTTTTTCTCTCTGGGCAGTATACTAAACTTAGATACGAGTGAGACACCAGTTTCGCCTGCTATTGAAACTGGGTCTCAAAGTTACTCTGCTGGGGACGACACACTGTCCCAAGCCATGTTGAGGATTTTGGAGAAGGTCGCTGGACTCCATTCTAGAGCTGGGGGCCGAGGGTCGGTAACTGAACAGCTCTGGTCTAATGGTGCTGAGTTGTTTAGGGGTGTTACTAGAGTCGCCCCTAATGTGGCTGAGTATTGGTTGGAGACCACTGAGAGGATCATGAATGATTTAGACTGTACTCCCGAGTAGAAACTTAAGGGTGCAGTCTCTTTGCTTCGCGATGAGGCTTATCAGTGGTGGTTTACTGTTGAGGAGGGTACTCAGCTTGATCGTCAGAATTGATATTTCTTTAAGACCACCTTCTAGAGTAAGTACGTGGGGGCGAGCTATGTGGATGCTCGTAGGTGTGAGTTCATGAATCTCACGCAAGGTGATAGATCTGTGGCCGAGTATGAGGTCGAGTTTCTGAGGCTAAGCCGCTACGCTCGAGGCATGGTGGTGTCTGAATATGAGAGGTGCGTCCACTTTGAGGACGATCTGAGGGATAACTTGAGGGTTCTGATTGCTCTATAGAGGGAGTGGGAGTTTGCAGTTTTGGTTGAGAAGGTGAAGATCGCTGAGGATGTTAAGCTCGTGGAGCGCCAGAATAGGGATCGAAAGAGAGGTAAGAACAAGAGGGAATCAGAGCCCTTTAGTTCTGTTCAGAGGCTTAAAAAAAAGGTCAGACCTGATGGGTCGGTTAGAGTGGGGGCTCCTATTTCTCCTACTGGGATTCAACTGTGCAGTGATTGTGGTAGGCGCCATCCGAGCGAGTGTTGGAAGAGGATAGAAGCTTGTTTGATGTATGGATCTTTAGAGCACCATATTCGAGAGTGTCCACAAAGGGTTGATCAAATACAAGCTTTGAGACCAGGTTCTTCGCAGACTCAGAGGGCAGTTCAGTAGCCATTTAGGGGCCGTGGACTGGCTAGGAGTGGAAATGGTATTGGCCGAGGGCAGAGAGCACCGGGCAGAGGTGCTGGTCAGACAGAAGCGAGGTAACCTGCATTGGTTTATGCTGCACGACGCCGAGAGGATAGGGATGCTCCAGATGTTATCACTGGTACGTTCCTTATATTTGATTTACCTTATACTACTTTAATAGACATAGGTTCTACACATTCTTATATAGCTAGTACTGTATCTGAAACCCTAGGGATTTTTGTTGAGAGCACTACTAGTGAGGTTACTGTACTGAGTCTGTTGGGCATTCTGTTCTGGTTAGTAAACTCTATAGGGATGTTTCGTCAGTGGTTCAAAGGGCTGTTTTTCTAGCAAATTTGATTGTGCTTCCGTTTGAGGAGTTTGATTTAATTCTAGGTATGGACTGGTTGGTTGAACACAGAGTCAATTTGGACTGCGCATCTAAGAGGGTCGTTCTAAAGACCAAGGATGATATGGAGGTGGTTGTGATTGGTGAGCATCGAGATTATTTGTTGAATGTGATATCCGCTCTTATGGCGAAAAACTGGTTCGAAAAGGGGTGTGAGGCATACTTGGCTTACGTCAATGTTTCAGATTCCGAGGACTCTTCTGTTGAGGATATCAGAATAGTGAGGGATTTTTCGAATGTATTTTCTAAGGAGTTACCCGTTTTACCTCCCGAATCAGGAAGTTGAGTTCGAAATTAAGCTTCTACCGGGTACAGTTCTGGTGTCTATCGCTCCATACCGAATGGCACCGAAGGAGCTTACAGAGCTTAAGGCTCAACTGCAAAAGCTTCTTGATCGTAGTTTCATCGATCCTAGTGTATCTCCGTGGGGAGCACCAGTTCTGTTTGTTAAGAAGAATGATGGGACCATGAGGATGTGCATAGATTATCGGTAGTTGAATAAGTTGACTGTGAAGAATAAGTATCTACTTTTAAGGATCAACGACCTGTTTGATCAGTTTCGAGGAGCTTCAGTGTTTTCGAAGATTGATCTTCGTTCTGGGTATCATCAGCTTAGAGTTAACGAGGTGGATGCTCATAAGACTGCATTTAGGACTCGTTATGGACATTATGAGTTTCTAGTGATGCTTTTTGGTCTGACAAATGCTCTAGCGGCATTCATGGATTTGATGAACCGAGTCTTTCAGCTGTATCTCGATCAGTTGATTGTGGTCTTTATCAATGATATTCTGGTATATTCTAAGATCGAAGATGATGATGATGAGCATCTTAGAGTAGTGCTTCAGATTCTACGTGAGAAACAACTCTATGCTAAGTTGAGCAAATGTGAGTTCTGGTTGCGAGAGGTAACCTTTCTAGGGCATATGGTTTCTGCTGAAGGGATCCGTGTTGATTCGAGAAAGATCAAGGCTGTGCTTGATTGGAAACAACCTAAGAACATATCTAAAATCTGCAGTTTTCTGGGTCTAGAGGGTTATTGTTGGCGTTTTGTCGAGGGGTTCTCCTTGATTGCAGCTCATTTAACTAAACTTCTACGTAAGGGTGTTCCTTCTGTTTGGACAGATGCACAGCAATCCAGCTTTGAGAAGCTCAAGACTGTTCTGACTCAGGCTCCTATTCTGATACATCCTGAATATGGTAAGGAGTTTGTGGTGTACAGTGATGCATCGCACGTGGGTTTGGGATGTGTATTGACGCAAGATGGTAAGGTTGTGGCTTATGCGTCCCGTTAGCTTAAGACACATGAAGGGAACTATCCGATGCATGATCTCGAGTTGGCTGCTGTGGTCTTTGCGTTGAAAATCTGGAGGCACTATCTGTATGGTGAGAGGTGTATCATCTACATCGATCACAAGAGTCTCAAGTACCTCCTTACTCAGAAGGAGTTAAACCTTAGGCAGCACCGATAGGTTGAATTGCTCAAGGATCATGACTGCATGATAGAGTACCATCTTGGTAAGGCCAATGTGGTGGTCGATGCCCTAAGTCATAGGGTGATGTCAGATTTTGAGAGCGATGTTCGCTCGACGTAGCCTGTTTGATGATGGGAGTTTGTTAGCTGAGTTGCACGTTAAGTCGACTTGGATTGATCAGATTCGAGATAAGCAGTTAGTGGATGAGACTCTCGATTTGCGGTTCCGTCAGATTGAGAGTGGTAGTATTTCAGATTTTGGGCTGAATAACGATAAAGTTCTGTGTTTTTTAGGTCAGATCTGTGTGCCGAATGATTCTGATTTGAGGTAGTCAATTCTGAGGGAGACGCATAGTAGCCCAGATGCTATGTCCCCCTGTGGTAATAAGATGTATTGGGATCTCCGTGAGTTGTATTGGTGGCCGGGTTTGAAACGTGAGGTCACAGATTTTGTTGCTCGTTGTCTGATGTGCCAACAAGTTAAGGCTGAGCACCAGTTGCCTTCGGGTTTGTTACAGCTAGTTAAGATTCCCTAATGTAAATGGGAATGAGTGACGATGAACTTTGTTAGTGGGTTGCCCTTGACACCCACTAAGAAGGATTCTGTTTGGGTCATCGTGGATCAATTGACCAAGTCTGCTTACTTTATTCCGGTTTGGACGGACTATTCTCTGCAGAAGTTAGCGAAGCTCTACATTTCCGAGATTGTAAGACTGCATGGGGTTCCTGTCTCGATTATTTCTGATAGAGATCCTCCTTTCACTTCTCGGTTCTGGAAAAAGTTACATGATGCTCTGGGCTCGAGGTTAGACTTCAGTTTTGCGTTCCATCCTCAGATCGATGGTTAGTTTGAGAGGGTGATTCAGATACTAGAGGACATGCTTCAAAGTTGTGTGATTGATTTTCAAGGAAGTTGGGAGGATTATCTACTGCTAGCTGAGATTGCCTACAATAACAGTTTCCAGTCTAGCATCCAGATGGCACTTTACGAGGCTCTGTATGGTCGTACGTGTCGTACTCCGCTTTGTTGGACTGAGTTTGGTAAGTGTCGGGTTTTGGGTCCTGAGTTGGTTTTTGAGACTGAAGATAAGGTTAGACTGATTCGGGATCGTCTGAAGGCAGCTTCTGATAGACAGAAATCTTATGCAAATCTGAAGAAGCGTGATATTGAGTACTCTGTGGGGGACTTTGTGTTTCTTAAGGTTTCTCCATAGAAGAAAGTTCTGGGATTCGTTCGTAAGGGCAAGTAGAACCCTAAGTTCATTAGGCCGTATCATATTCTGAAGCGTGTGGGCCGGTCGCTTATCAATTAGAGCTACCTTTAGAGTTAGACCGTATTCACTATGTGTTTCACGTCTCGATGCTGAGGCTGTATCGGTCTGATCCATCTCATGTAGTCTTTGTTGAGGAGATCGAGGTTAGACCGGACTTGACTTTTGAAGAGAAGTCGGTTTAGATTATGGATTGAGATGTTAAGGTTCTGAGGAAGAAATCCATTCCTTTAGTGAAGGTTCTGTGGCGGAATCATGGTACTGATGAGACTACATGGGAACCTGAGGACTCGATGCGTCAGCAGTATCCTCATCTATTTTGATTTGGTAAATTTTCAAGTCGAAATTTCTTTTAGGGGGGCAGAGTTGTAACGCCCTGACTTTCTTATTTCTGTTTTTGTGAGTATTTGACACAAATGAGTATATGCTTAAGTGGTTAAGGGTTTTAGGTGTTTGAGAGGTCTTCGGTTCAAGTCTCACTTTTGTTAATTTTGTTATTTTTAGATCAAGGCTTATCCTTTTTCAATGGGCTTATATTAAATTGCTTGTAAATCCATATCAGAATAAGCTTGCTAGTTCGAGTGGTAAGGGTGTTGGTGTGTTGGAGGTTCTATGTTCGAATCCCTACGAAAGCGTGGGTATTATCTTTGCTCGGCTCTATGTTAGAATTCCAGTATATTAGAATTCTGAGTAGTGGGTGGTTATGATTGTGAATGTAGTGGGATTTGGGTAAAACTTATTTTCCCAAAAAGTCTCTCTCGTAAAAATCTGACGTTCCTTTCCTTCCACTTCTGTTTTCCACTTTTTCTTTTCTACAGAATTTCCCCCTTTTCCTTTCTCGTTTTAACAAAATTGTCCTTCCTTGTTGTGGTATTTTGAATCGTTGTGTTTATTCACTTGGTAAGTTGAGATAGTATGTTTTTGCCGAGTAGGGAGTTTTTTTAATCCATTTGGTGTTGTCGAATTTTCGTTGATGTTGAACCTGTATATTGGCAGTAGCGAATCATGAAGATTGTGACTCGCCTCTTACGGAATCATAGTAAAAAATTGTTCGAGGTGTTGGAGTAAGCGATGGACGCTTGTTTTGAATTGTTGTCGGCTTCATTGTTACGATTCAATCGTGTGTTAAGTCTAATTTTAAATGTTGGTATGTCGATCTTTAGGTTCTAGAGGGTTCGTGTTTGCTATAGCATCAAAATGATACTAGGTGTACCTGAAACACGAGAAACTGAGTTTCAAAAAAAGCCAAAAATGGCCCCCATTGATGCCACATGGGCGTATGGCTCGCTGTGTGTGAGACACGACCATGTGGACGACGTAGGCATGGCCGTGCACAAGACACAACCGTGTGGTAGCTCGTGTGTGGCAGTGTGGGCCACACGGGTCAAGCCAAGTTGGGCGTGTGGGCCACAAGGGCATGTCACACGGGCGTGTGGATTTTGGGCCAGGCTGTGTGGGCCACACGAGAAAGGCCAAATTGGGCGTGTGGGCCTATTTTTTTTAAAATTCTCCCTAGGGTCATACGGGTCGCTTCGATCAACTGTGGGCCTACAGTAGGGTCGATAAGGGCTAATTAAACCCTAATTTGTATGCTATGATATCCTAATGGACTGATCTGAGTAGGATACTGAATGTATGCCTGACTGTACTGCTATATGTATATCTAATATCTGTATATATGCATGATGAGCATGTTAAATCTATTATATCTGTATTTGATTTCTGTATCTGCTATTGGGGTGGGATTTGTATATGAGGAGGAAGTATTCTGTTCGGCGTTAATCGCCTATATTACTCTGTTTTCAAAACCCCTACCTTGTGAACTTTCGAATTTGGCCATAACGTCTAGGCCGGGTTTTAGGTGTTACACTGTGGGTGTCGGTTCTTCAGGCCTTAAGAATAAATAATTAGAGGTAGAGAAAGCATTAGGTGTGGTAGTCGGAAACCATTCAATGCTTTACGGGGTCGTGGGAGTTAGTTCAAATATTCTAGAAAAACTTGAGTACCCTTAGGGGAATTCATGGAGGCGATGGTGAAACTCCTGTCGATCCAAGTCTCCAATGAAGCGGCGGAGGTTGCTCTAGAAGTAACATATTCGATTGTGGAGGGGTTAACTGTCTCTTGACAGTAAGAATATATTTTTTTTCCTTTTTCTTATTTGTTAATTTATGAATTTTAAGATTTGTTCTTGGAATTGCCAGGGTTGTGTCAACATTAAATTCCATCGAGCTTTTCATAAATATAATATGGAATACAAGCCAGATATTATTGGTTTGCTTGAGCCAAGAGTTCGTGGTACCAAAGCAGGCACTATTATCACTAAATTAGGTTTCCAGCAAATCACACCATGTGGAGGCCGTTGCATATTCCGGAGGTATTTGGCTAGGGTGAAAGATTCAGTCCGAGTTGAGGTGGTTCATAGTCACCCTCAGTTTGTTCTGACTTGAGTTTGGCCTTCAGCGTCCTCAAAACTGGTTTTAATTTCTTTCGTGTATAGGATTCCTAATTGGTAGAAGCGTAAGGATCTTTGGAGGTATTTGGGTTCATCAATTTCGTCAAGTCATACTCCATGTGTTGCTATTGGTGATTACAAAGCAATCCTCTCCCCTATTGAGAAAAAAATGGCCTTTCTAATGGAAGGAGATGTCCTAATTTTGGTGATTTTGTAAATATGGTGGAGCTTCACATTTTAGGTTTCGAGGGCCCTCTCTTTACATGGCACAGGGGTGGCCTTTTTGAGAGGTTAGATCACGTGTTGGGTAATGAACTTGCGTCCATAATTTTCCAGCTTGTTCGATTACTCACCTTGCAAAGATCAAGTCTAATCATAGGCTCCTTCTCCTCTCCCTTTTCCCGGAGGTTACCTTGCTTAGAGGTCGTCCCTTTCGATTTCTGGCTAGGTGGGCCGAATATCCTGATTTTGGGAATTTTGTGGGTGATAATTGGAAGTTTAGCGGAAGTATGTCCAATATTTTAGCTAAGCTTACTGATAATTTAAAGGAGTGGAATAATTCAGTTTATGGTCACATTACTACTCGTAAGAGATACCTGATTAAGAAATTGACCGTCATTTAGAGGAAAATAGATCTTTTTAGTTTGAACCGTCTAGCTCAAGAAGAGTTGAGGATTATAAAAGAATTGAAAAATGTCAACATGAGGAACTTCTCTGGAAACAAAAAGTAAGATGCGATTGGTTAAAATTTAGCAATCGTAACACGAAGTTTTTTCATAACCGAACTCTCCAAAAAAAGGAAAAATAATTGTATAACCACTATTTCAGCTCTAGAGGAGATTGGATTTATGATCTAGAATCCATTGAGGGTAAGGCGAATGATTTCTTTCAAAAGTTGTATGGGGAGGATCTTGGGACTATGGGAAATCTACCCCCCAAGTATTTTTCCTTAGCTTGATCCTATTGACATTGATTTTTTGGGAAAATAGGTCACGTATGATGAGATTAAGGGTGCACTTTTTGACATGGCGCCCCTTAAAGCACTAGAGAGTGATGATTTTCATGCCCTTTTCTTCCAAAAGCAGTAAGATACATTTGGGGGAGTTGTCTGTGATTAGGTTAAAAAGTTATTTAATTGAGGTATTATTGATCATGATTTAAATAATACCATGATTGTACTTATACCCATGGTGTTGAATCTAGAGAGCTTTTCCCAGTTTCATCCAATTAATCTTTGCTCCTTGCTGTACAAGCTGGTCATGAAGGTAAATTGCCAACCGGTTTAAATATATTTTTCCTAAAATTATTGCACAGGAACAAGCCGAGTTCATTGTAGTAGGAACATCATTGATAACATTATTATTGCATAAGAGGTAATTCATTCTATGATAAGCCAAAACAAAAGAAAGTGGATGACGATCAAAATATACTTGGAAAAGGCCTATGATAGAGTGAGATGGGATTTCATCAGGGCTTCTCTTAAGGTGGCAGGTGTCCTAGATTGTCTCTGAAATGTTATTATGTCATCTATTTCTAATTCTACCATGCAGGTTATGTGGAATGGAGTTCCACTTTTGAACTTTAAACCTGCGAGGGGAATTCGTTAGGGGTGCTCGCTTTCTCCTTACCTCTTTGTACAGTGTATGGAGTGGTTTGGCCCTTCTTTTCAATCGACACTTTCTGTTGGGAAGTGGACTCTTATACACCTTTCTCGATTCGGATCGGCTCTCTAACACTTGTTATTTGCTGATGATTTAGTTCTCTTCAATAAGGCGAACTTGAAGCATGGTAGGGTACTTAAGAAAATTTTGGAAAAAAAATTGTAAGTTCTCTAGGAATAAAATCAATGCTAGGAAGATTAACATTTTTTTCTCTAAATGAGCGAATGAGTCTATCGTTAACTTCATGAGTAATCTATTTTGATTTCAAAAAGTGCAATAAATTGGACACTATTTAGGAGCCCCCTCTTCCATCAGAGGGTTACGACGAGCACTATGTATTTTGTGGTGGAAAAGGTACGTAGGAAGTTACAGAGTTAGGATGCCAAGCAACTTTTCTTAGCAGGTCGAGTTACTCTAGCACAATTGGTTCTTCTTTCCATTCCTAGCTACTTCATGCAATCCATGATGATACATAAGAAAATCTGTAATGATATTGAAAGCTTGGTGAAATGTTTTATTTGGGGCTTTTCAGATAGTAAAAAAAGATGTCTCTCGTGGGATAGGATTCTATCTGTCAACCTAAATGTGTAGTGGACTTGGGATGAGGAAGCTTCGTGATTAGAATATATCTTTTCTTTTGAAATTAGGGTTTCACATCATCACTGTTAATGAGGCTTTATTGGTCTATGTAGTCAGGTTGAAGTATTAGATGACTGAAGATCTATTAAATTGTATTGCCCAAGATAGAAGTTCTTTTCTTTGGAGATCTCTTTCTAAAGTTTGGCCGCTTTTACGAGAGAACTTAATCTGGGTTGTTGGTGATGGTAATAAAATCTATTTTTTGGGAGACAATTGGATTCTTTGTGTAGGGCCATTGATCATGCATTCTGGTGCTAATGTTAATCTTAACTCTAATTGTTGTCTCAATGAAATGGTCTCAGAGGATGGATCGTGGAACCTTGAATTGTTATAGGTTTGGTTTTCAAACGATGTGTTTCAACGTATTATGGCGATCCCCCTACCACATCCGTCCGAAGGGCTTGATAAAATCTCATGGTGCCACACTTCGACCTGAGCCTTCTAGGTCAAAAGTGCTTATAAGGTTTTGAACGAAGGCACTTGGAATGATAAAGATGAAAAATGGAAATGTACGTGGAAACTTTCAGGCCCACAAAGAGTTCGCTTCTTTATCTGGATTGTCCTTAAGCAACACATTCTCAGCAATGTGAAAAGAGTCAAAAGAGGTTTAGCGGTTGATCCTTCTTGTCCTATTTGTGATTATGAATTAGAGGACACCCATCATATTCTAAGAGACTGTACAGCTGCTAACGATGTCTGGAGTCATTATAGGTAACCATCAAATGGTTTTTCTCTAATAATTTACACGATTGGGTTCTTACTAATGTATAGGATAATACTACGATCCATGAGGAAGGAGCTAGTTGGGCATGTCTTTTTGGTATACTTGCTTGGCACTTATGGAAGAACCGCAATATCTTTGTTTTTCAAGCAAAATTTTGGTAGCAAAGTGAGATAGTCAAAGTTTTGTATAGTTGGGCCATACAGTTTTATTCATCCTTTAATGCGAAAATGATTGGTTGCCACGATCTGTCATTTGAAGAATGGTTATCTAAGAAGAGACTTTTCCTCAACACTGACGATGCAGTGCAATTGGAGTCAGGAAATGCAGCTTCTAGGGGAGTAATTCGTGATGAAAATGGTGATTGGGTCTCTGGGTATAACCGATATCTTGGAAAGTGCTCAATTTTTTACGCCGAGCTTTGGGGTATTTTGGAGGGTCTCAAGCTTTGTCAACGCCAAGGACATGATAAGGTTATAATTCAATCTGATAGCTTGGAGGTTGTTATAGCAATTCAGGGAAGCATTTCCACTACTTCGACTTCGGCCTTGATTAGACGAATCTAGAATATTTTGTCAAAAGAATAACAGTGGATCTTGCGATACATTTCTAGAGAGCGAAATTAAGTTGTAGATGATTTAGCCAAACTTGCTTTGGTTAAAAAAGATGACTTACAGATTTTTGATATCCCCCTACGATGGTTCTAGATTTTCTTGAAACAGATAAGACAACGGGTGTTTTTTCCTTTCAGAATATTCTTATGTAATTAATTAGGTAATGTTATTTTATCACAAAAAAATCAATTACGATAATGTTATTATATATTAAGATTTCAAATTAATAATAATGATAACTCTGTACTTTTAGACTAATATTTTATGCAAAATTTGAGCGATTTATAACAAAATTTGTAGTTTTTATAATAATCCTGTCATGTTAGATAATGTTGAGGAAAATTTGTTATCTTGATTAATTGATATGCTAAATGCATAATTTTCGTAGTTTTAAAGATAGTTGGTGCACGAAAAGAAAAGACGATTTTGAAGCTCAACTATTAATGCTTAATGTTGTAGCATTTTCTATAGCAAAAGCCATGTAGGATTGGGCTGATGTGGTGTCATCCTTGGACGCCCCAAAAGGCATACTAGACCTTGGAAATACTCGTTAACAAAACTAGATATCCCACTAAGGAGAAAGGAACCCAAACTATCCGTTAGGGAGGAAAAAGCCCAACTATCTATTAGAGGTGTCCAAAACTATCCATAAAAACTTGATAGACACTTGAAAATCAACAATAATTTTCCTCTCCACAATTCAAGGTGACCGTACACCTTTCCTCCACAATTCAAGCAAGCTTTCTCCAGATTTCAAGCTCTCTCTCCATGCAATCCACTCCTCTTTCACAAACAAAGGTCAGCCACCTACCAAGAGAAAACCAATGAATAAGTTTACTAAAAATAAAGGGTTTAAACAAGTATAAATAGGAGTATGCTATTGGGGTCATTCATCCATCACTCACTCATCATTCCTTATCCCATCTTCCATTCATTCACTTCCTATTTTAGAGAGCAACACACAATTTCAAGAGAGCAATTCAGAGGTCCTTTTTAAGTAGCCAAATTCAACACTTTGAAGAGTAATTGTGCATAAGAGCAAAAGAGAAGAAATGAGGAAAAGCAACACAAGCAGTGTCACGGAAAATCACCAAAATCAGCTTCTAGTTTCTTTCCTTTTAATATCTTAATTTTATTTAAAGTTGATAAACATTGTAACACCTTAACCTGACCCGATCGTCGAGTTCAGGTACCAAGTGTTACAACTAACTCGAGTTGCAAATCCACATTTCAAACTTATCGCAACTATAAATTTAGACAACAATGAGTTGTAGACTTACCTTTAATGTATAATTTATTTCAAAATTCTGATTATCAACATGTTTCAAATATCAACATCAAATAATTTTTGGCTATTATACAAGTATTTTAAGTTTTACAATCAATTTGTTGTACTTGGTATTAATAATAATACACTCATTATGACTTCAGACTTAATTCTAATCCCTACACTAGTCCAACCTCCGAGGTATAGCCTCTAAGGATGCCCCTTTATTCACACGAAATAACTTCAACGCCCAATACATAAATTTGGCAGTGTCTGGCTTGGTCCCTTCCAATAAAGTCCTAACAGTCCTTGTTCTTTCATACGAAGCAGCACAATCGTATGTTCAGAATGAACTTAGTGAGATTCTATGAAGGAGTGCATCATAAAGACTCTATATTTTCAGGGAATAAGAATAAAGGCCCACAATTTAATCTCCCTATGTGTCGTCGGGAACTTCATAGGTTTTCTGGCGCAATCGACCCCTTTCTTTTCTGATACCCACCATTGGTGGTCTTATCCACTGATTTAGTCGTAAATGTACTCTTCCAAAATAACGATCCTTTTTGAGCAGCCAAATTCGACACTTTGAAGAGTAATTATGCATAGGAGCAAAGGAGAAGAAATGAGGAAAAGCAACCCAAGCAGTGCCATGGAAAATCACCGGAATCAACTTCTAGTTTCTTTCCCTTTAATCTTTTAATTTTGTTCAAAGTTGATAAACATGATTCCCAATTTTTTTTTTGTTTTCAATTTAATTATAATGACTTAATTCTAACGATGCTAGATTGATTGCATATCCTTAGCTTTTATTATTAATACTTTGTTGATGCGATTATGTGTTTTGGTTGTTTATTCCTTAAAATAAAATTATGATCATGCTACTCATGCATAATTAATGTAGGAAGACATAAGAGTTAATTATTTAACCCAAACAAGATGGTAAATAGTCGACACAATATTTAAATGGTGCATGTTTGATCTGCTAGTGATTGAATTAGTAATAATATTAAACAATATTGTTGCATTGCATAATCCTATATGATGTTTGCTTATGAAATTGTAAAGTTGATTGACCATAGAAGTATGCTAAAGAAACTTAATGATTAAATAAGTATGACTTCATAACTTATAAATTCTGGGTTAGTAATTAGCTAAATTGTCATGGTTTTTAATGTAACATCTTTGACATTGTTTTTAATAAATTTAAGGGAAGCAATTAATTTAATTAATTTAAACTTGTGAATTGCTGTTGTTTATTATGTGTGACACTTTCATTTATTTTAAGCATAAGTAGTCATTTTATTTAAGATAATTAGTTCACTCAACTCTTTCTTATTTTTATCACCAACTTGTCATTTAGTAAATTTCACAATATTTGCCTTACTTAAACAGTCATTGTAGAGACGATACTTTTAATTCACTACTTTATTACTTGTTGACGACTGTGTACATTTCCATATTATTTGATAATTTCATGACAAATAAAAATGTTAATTGCTCATTTTAATTACTTTGAAATCTTAATGTATATATATATACTAATTTCTTTTTTGTGTGATGCATAAATTGATTGTATATTATTAATTAAAATATAATTTATTTTAATTTAATACTAAAATATAAAATCTAAAATAATTGATGACATATAAAAAATGAAAGTAAAAATAAAAAAAAGATATATTAAAAATGAAGAAATTGAAATTATTAATTAAAATAATTTTATACAATAATTATGGACATTTGTATAAATTTTAATTATTTTGTCTTATATGTTATACTACAAATATTTTAAAAATTAAAAATTATAAATTTTTAAAATAAAATAATAAATATTCTAAAAGATTCAAAGATTTGAAGAATAAGAAAAAACAAAATATAAACGTTTTCTAAATTTTTTGGGGAAAATATTCAAAACGTTATTAAAATGCGAATATATGAAAATTATTTGGTGTACTAGAGTAGAATTTTTAAAAATAAACTCCACAAGCTAAGGCAAAATGTTGTCATGTATTTTAAGGAACATTAAAATTTTTTATAACTCGATATATAATATACATATATATATATAATACAATATATATTGGGAAGGATTCCCTAAAATTAAAATGATTTCACATATTTTTGTAACTATTATACGATTAATATTTTAATGATCCAATTATTATTTTCATGGTCTATATTCATGAAGATTATGCATGTCAAATTTGATGTGAACTGAAAATTTCTATCCATTTGTTTTGTGTAAAAAAAAATTCAACCGTTTATATATATATATATAGAATATTTTATATCGATATGATAGGGATATCGAATTGATTCAAAAACTTACATACATAACAAGTATAAATATATTGATAAATTTAATGATTGGATCATTAAGATATTTATCCTATAAATAATTATGGAAGTGTGTAAAATTACTTTAGTTTTTATATTGTGTAGGTGGATTTTTTTATTTTTTTAATATTTTTAGGAGACAATTTGTAACACCCCAAACCCGACCCATGCGTTTCGACCAGATCTGGCATGTTATCAACACATAACATTAAATCGGATTTTGAAAACACAAGTTAAATTAATTAAATTTGAATAAAGGAGAGACTTTTTGAAAATAAACCTCTTTGTATTTTTATTATTAAGTATAAATAAACCTTATCATAAAATTCATAAGTTGCTTAACATTGAAAACGACTTAGTTGAATGAAAACTAGGGGCCTTATTACATAAATATTCTCTAAATTACGTTGAAATAAATTAAACCTAAAGAAATCTCAAAAGAAAATAACTTGTAGAAATAGAACTTGATGGCCCCTCGAGTCCGTCTCGGCTCCCATGTCCACGATCTACTGTTCATCTGGAAGAGTAGAGAAAAGGAAAGCGTGAGTCACAAAGACTCAGTGTATAAATCTCAAAACACACACGACCTGGGCCCACAAACACATTATGGGCCCTGGCCCATACAGGAAGGCATCAATCATTATCACATAATAAACAATAAAGAGTGAATAACCCAACCCATCCTAGGTTTCCATCCTCTACACACCAACCCGTACCAACCATCACACTTGGGATTTCTACAATCAACCCTCCATCCGCACACACACCAAAACGACAGCCGTACTGCCTATTCCTATTAAGTAGGAATCATTAAACGTGGCATAGCCACCGATCACAATGTGACCTAGCATTTATGTTTGTGGGTTTTCTACCACCGATCACTACGTGACCTATCATGCACTTCCCCTTCATCATATCAATATCCATCCCCATGCATACACACATAAAGGAAACATCATGCAGTCATATATATATATTTTTGATACACATAGGGAGTTCTATGTTTACGTACCTGGCATCCTTGCCTAACCTTTTAGGGTTCCATTCGACTGTCTATACACCTTATCCGGCTTTTAGCCCATAACATACATAAATAGATATACATACAGGTTTTTAGTAGTGTGTTAGAGATCTACACACCTGATTAATGTTGATACCCTTGCTAAACCGATCTACAACTTTGCTCAAAAAGCCGGAAGGATGTGAAACTAGGGCCTCTCCTATATTCGGCCATGGTTGTGTTCTACCCAATTTATGTATTTGAATAAACAACTCTTCTCGCCTTAAAATCCCGAAATTGAAGACTAATGATTTTCGGCTTTTAGATCTAGTAGACCAAGCTTCCTTCAAATCCCGAAAACCATTAAACTATTAGCTTTCGGCTTTTGCTTTTCAAAAACCGGGAATAGATTATGAGAACTAAACAAAAATCGACTCTTACCTTAATATTCGGCCATGGTTAGTGTTCTACCCAATTTTATGTATTTGAATAAAAACTCTTCTCGCCTTAAAATCCCGAAATTGAAGACTAATGATTTAGATCTAGTAGACCAAGCTTCCTTCAAATCCCGAAAACCATTAAACTATTAGCTTTCGGCTTTTGCTTTTCAAAAACCGGGAATAGATTATGAGAACTAAACAAAAATCGACTCTTACCTTAGCTTAGGAGATTCGGCTAGCACTAGAGAGAGGATTCGGCAATGCCAATGGAAGATTTAAATGCCGGAAGTATAGAATAATTTCTCAAATAGGATGAATAAAAGAAAAAGCGATGGATGCTTCGGCTTTTTAGAGAAATCGGCACAAGGGAAAAGAAAGTGGGGAGAAGTTTCGGCTTTTGAAGTAGTTGAAGAAAGAAATTTGGAGAGGGAGAGGCTAAGGAATTTCGGCACTAAGGGAGATTTTTAGGGTTTTTCAATGTCAGAAACAAGGAGCTAGCCCCCCTTATTTATAGATTTTTGACACCTACTGCTAAATACCGAAAACGCCCTTAAAATTTAAGCTAGAAGAGAGGAGAATTTTGGCACCCTCTATGCCATGCAGTAGCCGAATTTTACACTCCTCTAGGTGGTGGATTTTCGGCCAACACTTCCTTTGAAGATAAGCTCCTAACTTTTCTCCTTTTTATCTATGATATTATCACTTAAAAATCCGTATATATCTTCCTATTTTTAAGCCTTGTAGTCGTCCACCTCATTAATTCTAAATGCCGAAATTTAACTCATTTAAATTAAAAGATTTGGGCTTCATTAAACTTAAATTTAAATCCCTTAAATCCCTTAAATCCCTTGTTGTGGCGTCACCCTTGCTCCCATTTAATTGCCAAAAATGGCCCAAAAACATGGGCTCCTTGCGACCCAAAACTTGTTCCCTTTTAATTGTTAATGATGTCACCTTAAAATAATTTAATCTGGGCCTTTGCCTAATTCTAAGCCCGAATTTAGACCCCTATCACTTAAATTAACAAATTAATTCTATCCCTACACTAAATGCATAGACCCATAATTTTAGGATGTTACACAATTATAATTTTTATTTAATTTAATTTCTAAAAACAATATATATAATTGTAAAATTTACTTAAAATTTATAAAAAAACTGAAAAATATATATAATTGTTAATGGTTGATCGAGTTTGATAGATTCACCCTCTGAAACAAGAAGTTCTGGTCCTGGGGGGATAATATCAACCACTTGATGTGCATCCAAGGCATCCGTTATGGTTATTTCGTACCCCCCTTTTTCTTTTCGTATGATTTTGCTTTCGAACAAATCTTGGAATTCGAAACTTCCCGTTATCCAATAGAAACCTAAGATTCCTAATAATAAACCAAAATCGCCTATACGATTAGTTACAAACGCTTTTTGACAAGCGTTTGCCGCAGCGGGTCGTGTGAACCAAAAACCTATTAATAGATAAGAACACATTCCAACTAATTCCCAAAAAATATAAATTTGTATCAAATTCGAACTAGTAACTAATCCCAACATTGAAGTATTGAACAAACTCATATAAGCAAAAAATCTCAGGTCTAATGTACTTATTCGATCTAATAAGTATTTTGTATCAGAATTTAGAAATTCTATGGCTCGAATCTTTAGTATTCTGTTATTTATTACCTGTGTTTACTATTTAGGCAGAATACCGTCACCCATTCTAACTAAGAAACTGAAAGGAATTTCCGAAACGGAAGAAGTGGGGGAAAGTGAGGAAGAAAGAAACATAGAAATAGAAACTATTTCCGAAGGGGGAGGGGCTAACCAGAAACAGGGGACCGAAGAAAATACTTCTTCTTCCCTTTTTTTTCGGAGGAAGAGTTGGATCAGTAATTAATCGTGGGGTTACCATTATCCTGTTTGTAGTGATGAATCTTGTATGTGTTCCTAAGAAAAGAAATTTGTCAAAATTTCGGGGTCTTAAAGGGTCGTGGAAACACATAAGAACTCTTGAATGGAACTGGAAAAGAGATGTAACTCCAGTTCCGAAAAGACCCGCAAACAGTCAGTAATTAGTGAACCTATGAGAGACGCTTATAATTAGTTTCTTTCTCTTCTATCTCTCATCTATCTATCTATTTTTTATCTATCTATTTTTTCTTTAGTTATTCACTAGAGCAATTATGATCTGGAAGTCGATCCGGGGCAAGTGTTCGGAATGAGTTTTTAATGCTTTTCATATTTTTGAAAAAAAAAATATATTTTTTTATATTTTTACATAAAAACTAGATGCAATTTCAAAATTTTTATTTAATGCTTCCAAATTTTACTTTAAGATTTCATAAAATGAAAAATTAAGATAAAAAAGTATTTTTAAAGGAGGAAATTGTAAAACAATGCAACAAACCAAAGTAATAAAGACAAAAGTCGGTCTCCTCTTAAAAGGAGAAACAACCATCGAGGCCAGCTCAAAGACCACACAAACAGCCAAAATACTTAAAAGAGAAGTGAAGAACACCCTCCCCACCGAAACACGTTCAGCCTCCAGCGAGAGCCCATGCTGAGCCAAGAGATGAGTAGCTTGGTTAATTTCGAGACAACAAGAGCGAAAGCGAGCAGCCAGCCATCAACCATCACGAATACACCCCGAGATAAGTGCAAATAAATTATATTACATACGTTTTGGATGAAGTAAAAATAAATTTCAAAAAGTAAGGATTTTTTAAATTGAAATATATTTTAGTTTTTATTGATTAAAAAATTACAATAATTTAACATAAAAGTTAATTGTCCACATGTGAATTAAATAAATTATTCACATCATCATCATTTTTTTATCATGATGTGAATAATTTATTTAAATCTTAAACCTTGTAATATTATATATGGAAATAATATTTACTTGATAAAAAATACAGATCAATTGCAATAATTTTTATTAGGTATTTTTGGCTTATAAATAGATGATACACAAGCATACTTTTACTACATTTCTCAAATGTTTTTGCCAAAATTATTTAAGTTTTCTTATTTCTTTTCAATTTGTTTACATTTCTTTATTTTTATTATTTTTATTATTCCATTTACTTTTTTTCTAATTTTTTTTTCCTGACAATGTTCCACAACATTGAGATTTTTGGAGGCTGAAGGACACAACCGAAAGGAGGAGAACCTAAGGTAAAAAAAAAAATAGGATTTTTAAATAAAAATATCATTTAAAAAGGAGTCAGTTGGTTATTTGAATTTTTTACTATTTTACAGTTTTAATTTATGAAATTTGGTTCAGCTTTTATTCTGTGAAAATAGGATTTATACTTTTACTCTACATGTTTTTTTTTAAATAGTATTTAAGGTATTTTATGTGTCTAAGATCATTCATTTTATTTTAGCTCTTTTGTTGGAAAATTTGAAACTGTTGCAATGTACCTGAAGAAGTGTCCGCTTCCTCAATTAGAGGTGAGCAAAATTTGATTGATGTCTACTATTTATATTATTGAATTAAATTTCACATTTTTTTACTGTTTATATTATTGAATTATTTAATCATGCTCAATTTTTATCAATTTCTGTTAAAATTAAATTATTGATGATGCCATAAAATATTCGTGTTAAAATTTTCTATTGGTATCAATTTCACATTTTATCTTAAAATAACTTTTATTAAAAAATCACATTTTTTACATTTAATATATATATATATATATAATTTCAAAATACATGCTGACAATTATCACTAGATAATTGAAGCAATTAAGCAAGCAAAGAAGATAACTCGTATATAAAAGATTAATAAATAAATTATGAGGGAGTGAAAGTTAATAACAAATTTGATTACAGTGGATGGCAGTGGCTACAAGGACCCAAAGTTATTTTTTTTAATTTAACTCGAACAAATATATTCGATTTGTTTCTATTCGAATTCCATCTCACTCGACTCGACTCGAGAAGATTTCAAATCGAGTTAGGATGATAAAATAGGATTTGTCAACTCAATTAACTCGAAATTTTTTTCGTTCGACTCGACTCGATTCGATTCGATCGAACACTCACCCCTATCCACAACTACTACGATAAAACAACAATTTGCCTTATTTGGAAGATTGGCAATTGATTGAACCGTATCTTTGGGCTGAGCTGATATTATGGAATGAATCAAGCCCATCAATGAAGACCTAAAGACCAAATCAGATAAAATCCCTTGGACCGAGGAAGTTGGATCGGATTGAAAAATTGGAAACTTAGTTGCCAACGTCCTTGTTTACCTTGGTTGTTAATATCATATTGTATTCAACTATTTTAGCTACTGTTTAGTATGGATTGTGATATATCTTCGTTATGTTAGCAAGTCTCGAAAACTCTATATAATTGAGAGACATGTATAGGTTATTGTACTTAAGAGCACTTATTTGTTCAAGTGAGGAACATTATTTTTAGAGTGCATTTGTGATTATAAAGCCTTTGTGTTGTGGCTTTACAAACTAAATTCTCTGGAGGAGAACTTAGTGGTGAGTGATCTAATCTTCAAAGGTACAAGAGTGAGGAACCATCACCAGGGTGAGATAGGTTTAGGTTCATTAGTTGTAATTGTTTGAAGCTAGTGGATTTTTCTCACTAAGCTAGGATTTACAGAAATAGGGAATTCGAACTGTCGTAACCACTTTTGAAAAAATGGGAATCGACTTTTAAAAATAGGGAGTCGCCACCGATATTTTTGGTGTGATCGGGTCACATTTGTTTTAATAAAACATTTTGATTTACTAAAACGACATTTTTGGTCTACGAAAATTTGAGAAAACAGGTTCGGAAGTCGGCTACGTGCGAGGAAGGGTTAGCACCCTCGTCACGCCCAAAATTGGTACCAAATTGATTAAGGTTGTCCTTAATATTGAAAACTTGGAAATATTCAAGGAAAAAAAATTTTAAAAAGACAGTAATCCATTAAATTGGGATTAAATCTCAAGATTAACTCGTTTCAAAGGAATAAAAGTATCATACCCAACACGTTAGGATATAACACATTTATACTCTGACACTGAGATCATCTTTGATCTTCAAAGCGTATGAGAAGGGTATTTGATTATTTAGTTGAACAGAAAAGTCGACACCCAGCACGTTAGGATGCGATCTTTCGAACCTCTAAACACACAAATATTGCCTTATTTTTGAAAAATTTTCCTTTAAACTAATGGCAGATGTTATATTTAAATAACATGCATGGATATTAATAAATAATAATAATAATATGAACGATAATACAAGAATACGAAATTGCATAATTATCTATAACAACATGACAATACAAATAAATAAATTATGGCACATGCAACAACAGCTAAATGATATAAACCATCTAAGTGATAACATTAATAAACAAAGACCAATAAATTAAATAATTTTAAGGAGAAATAATACATAAATCAATTTAAAACCATTAGCAAAACGATTTAAGCAAATAATTCGTAATAAAAGTTTAAAATGAATAATATGTAAAGCAATTCAAAATAATATAAAAGGTTTAAAGTAAATAATATATAAAGAAATTTAAATAGCTAATATAATAAATAAAATAGTTTAAAATGACATATATAAAATATTAAAGTTGATAAATAAATAACGAATTAAAGGTTTAAAAATCAACAGATTAGGGACCGGATTAGAATAGAAATGAAGTTGCAGGCCTAAATTAAAAAACGCGCTAAGACAGGGGGACCGATCGGGGCAATATTCCCGGCCTTCTTATGCGCATTTATGGTCAAGGACCCAATTGAAAATCTGGAGAAACGTATGGGCAAGATCTGTAAAATAATAAAAAACACAAAGAAGGCCAATTGAATAGCGCAAATGGGGAAGGACCTATCGCGCAAATATCCCTTTTATAGGATATGCGCGGCTCCTCTTTGTATCCAAACGGCGCCGTTTCGGTTATTATTTAAGTAAAAGAGTTCCTTCCTTCTTTAGGGTTTCAGAAAGATAATCAGAGCCCCCCCACATTTATTCTCTCACAAATCGAAGAGGCAGAGGACTCCTCTCCTTCTCCACCGTTTCATGCCCGATTATTGGGCTTCTTCAACGTTCCGTCGCACCACCACTGTATCTAGCAGCTGACGGCGCACGGAGATAGGTCAAAGCGCCTCGCTTGCAGCCCCCTTCGAAGGCTGGACGTTCGGAGCCCCGAAACGAAGGGAAAGGACCTTCAATGCCCCTCCCCGGGCTGAGTTCCGTCCATGGAGAAGGCGGACTTCGATGCTGCGTCCGAGGGGTTACGGGTAAGCTCTTCCTCCTTTCTTTTTTGATTCCGTTTATAGAGTTTTTGAAATAATCAAAAAAATAAATAACCGCAATCAACAATGAATAATGAAAAATGGAAACGAAATTAACCTCGAAAATTTCTGCTTTTTCTTTTTGATTCCTAAGTGTTCCTTTCTTATTTCTGAATCCTCCAAAAAAAAGGAGCCCCCTTTACATCGATTCTGAATGGCTTTATAGCCAAATACACAATGGTTTCTTATTATTCAACTATTTCGTTCCATATTTCCCTGCTTCTCTGTTTCTGTTGCTGCATGTTTTCCTTGCAGGGCATGGGCGATAGGCGCTGGTGGAGAGACGCGTGCGTGGGCATGCACGAGGATCTGAACAGGCGCGTGTGTGGAATCAAAATGACGTAGGGGCGCGTGGGGAGCCACGGTAGATGGGGCGTTAGATGCGTGCTATGGGGTCAGTGCACGTGGCAGCAGACGAAGGGTCGGCGCGTGTAGTGGCAGGCGTGGAGGCTAGGAGGCATGGGCTACTGTGTGGAGCAATGCGGCGCTTTAGGAAGGAACCCTAGGGTTCTGAAATTTTTTAATTTTGGGCCATTGGGCCTCTGCAAATTTGGGTTAGGGTTTGGTTAAGTGGGCTGGTTGTTTTGGGCTTGTTTGCTATTGGACTTTGTAAAGTGGGCCATTCGGGTTGTTGGGCTCAGATTTGTTTTGTAAATGGACTTTTGTTTTTTTGGACTGTTTTATTATTCTTGGGCTTATTTTGTTTGACTTTGTTTGGGCTTTATTGTTTTGTTTATTGGGCTTTAATGGGCCGGGCAGATTTGGTTATTACAGCTGCCCCTCTTTGCTCATTGTCGTGAAACGAGGATAGAGCAAAGACAATAGAAGAACCAATTTTGCCCGGTCTTGGCCAAGCCTTGGCTTATCGGTCCTCGTCTTCCTCAAACATCTTCAAACTCTACTGTAATCCTGTTGCTTTGATTCGCTCCACCGCTACTTTTGCGAGACATGACCCGTAGATTCAATTCGCTTTTCCTCAATCTTGTTTATTTTTTAACTTGCTCCAATATGACTTCAGGACATGAAGAGATTTGTAGCTTCGATCTGCTAATTGCTCCACTAGGGCTTCGATGAAATAAATCTGAACTTTTCAAACTGCTTCCTCATTCTCGCAATATGAGTTGACCCCTTTTTCTTTTTTGTTGTTGTTGTTTTTTTTTTGAAAAACAGAAATTGAAACTAACTCAGCGTGCGACCTGAGGAGTTGATTTTTACAAATAGAAATTGAAAAACAGAAATTAAAAATACCTCAGCGTGCGTAACCCGAGGCCCAACTCACTTATCGTATTATGAGTTGATTTTTTTGAACAGAAATTAAAAGACAGAAATTAAAAATAACTTTGCGTGCGACCCGAGGCCCAACTCACCTCTCGTATTGTGAGTTGATTTAAACAGAAATTGAAAAACAGAATTTAAAAAACACCTCAGGGTGTGACTTGAGGCTCAACTCACCTCTCGTATTATGAGTTGATATTTTGAACAGAAATTGAAAAACACCTCAGGGTGTGACCTGAGGCTCAACTCACTTCTCGTATTATGAGTTGATATTTGGAAAATAAAAAATGAAAAACACCTCAGCGTGTGACCTGAGGCTCAACTCACCTATCGTATTATGAGTTGATATTTGAACAGAAATTGAAAAACACCTCTGGATATGACCTGAGGCTCAACTCACCTCTCGTATTATGAGTTGATATTTTGAACAGAAATTGAAAAACACCTCTGGATATGACCTGAGGCTCAACTCACCTCTCGTATTATGAGTTGATATTTTGAACAGAAATTGAAAAACACCTCAGGGTGTGACCTGAGGCTCAACTCACCTCTCGTATTATGAGTTGATATTTTGAACAGAAATTAAAAAACACCTCAGGGTGTGACCTGAGGCTCAACTCACCTCTCGTATTATGAGTTGATATTTGGAAAATAAAAAAATGAAAAACACCTCAGCGTGTGACCTGAGGCTCAACTCACCTCTCGTATTATGAGTTGATATTTGAACAGAAATTGAAAAACACCTCAGGGTATGACCTGAGGCTCAAATCACCTCTCGTATTATGAGTTGATATTTGGAAAATAAAAAATGAAAAACACCTCAGCGTATGACCTGAGGCTCAACTCACCTCTCGTATTATGAGTTGATATTTGAACAGAAATTGAAAAACACCTTAGGGTATGACCTGAGGCTCAACTCACCTCTCGTATTATGAGTTAATATTTTTGCAATCAGAATTTCACAATGCATCATCTGGTGGAACTCGGATGTCTTCTTTCTCCTTGGTTAGGTACGGTTATCATCAAAACTTCTTACTTTACTGGTGTACCTGTATGTGTCATGCGCGATGTTATCATGATATGCACGTGTTTGTCTTAAATACTTTTATGCCTACATGATTATGCCATGCGCCCTGGGTTGGTTTGTCATGTATCCCTTTTCGTTACGACTTTCATGATGACCTGTATTCATTGCTTCGATTCTTGACTTTTCTTTTAGGTTTTGTACTCGTCCTCAAGTAATATGCGTTTCTCGTACATCACCCTTTTGCCCCCTGTTGAACTTTGTCCTTATTTTGAGGCTCTTGTACTTACCAAATTCTTATCCAGGTAATGTTCGACATTCCTTTTGTTTAGAGTATGTCATTTCACTATTTATCGTTTAAATGAACCAAACATGAGATGTATGAAAATTGTCAAGTGGGTATGAAAGGGATACCTCACATCTATATTTATTTTAAAGGCCATAAGCAAAAAAAATTGACAAGGAATAGTTCAACAAAGAAAACATTATAAAGAAAGGAAAGCAAATTCAATTGTCACAAATGCTCTAGGTATTCAACGCATGGACTTCTCCATGTTTCTGGATCCTGGATCCTTTCGAGCATAGCTTCTTGTATAGAAGATTTGGAGCTTCCGAATCTACTTCGAATATTAATCTCGCCACATGACTCCCTGTTTGAATTGACTCGCTCCTTACGTCCGAACCCCTTTTCATTAGGACGCCCTTTCAGGTTTTCATCCTAATATATTTTGTTTATCAAGACGCCCTTTTCGGGTTTTCATCTTGATCTTTTTTTTAGACGCCCTTTTCGGGTTTTCATCCTGTAATTTTTCTTTTCTCTTTCTTTTTTAGGCGTAGTACTTCTTCACAGCATCTGAGTTCACTGGATTTGGTACCTCTTTCCCATCCATCTCAGTGAGAATCAAAGCTCCACCCGAGAAGGCCTTCTTTACGACATATGGTCCTTCCCAATTAGGTGCCCATTTTCCTCGAAAGTCTTTTTGTATTGGGAGAATCTTTCTCAGCACGAGTTCCCCTTCGTGAAATTCCCTTGGCCGTAGCTTCTTGTCATGGGCTGTGATCATTCTCTTCTGGTACATCTGTCCATGACAGATTGCCTTTAAGCATTTTTCTTCGATCAGATTTAGCTGGTCATATCGAGCTTGAACCCATTCTGATTCTTCTAGTTTCGACTCCATTAAGATTCGTAAAGAGGGGATTTGAACTTCGATGGGTAGCACAGCTTCCATTCCATAAACCAGAGAGAAAGGAGATGCCCCCGTAGAGGTCCGCACACATGTGCGATACGCATATAGGGCAAATGGTAGCTTCTCGTGCCAGTCTTCATATGTCTCGATCATTTTCCCAATAATCTTCTTAATATTCTTGTTAGTAGCTTCTACCGCTCCGTTCTTCTTTGGACGATAGGGTGAGGAATTATGATGCTTTATTTGAAATTGTTCACACACTTCTTTCATCATCTTATTGTTCGGATTTAAAGCATTATCTGAAATAAATTCTCTCAGGCAAACCGTATCGACATATGATCTCCTTTTTTAAGAACTTGCAAACTGCGGTCCTTGTCACATTAGCAAACGAAGCGGCTTCTACCTATTTTGTGAAGTAATCTATAACCACAAAAATGAATCGATGTCCATTGGAAGCTTTTGGGGAAATTGGTCCTATAACATCCATGCCCCACATAGAAAAAGGCCACGGAGAAGTCATGACGTGAGGGGCGAAGGTGCTGCATGAATTTTATCACCGTAAACTTGACATTTGTGGCATTTTCGTGCGTAACTAATGCAATCGTTTTCCATCGTCAGCCAATAATAACCGAGTCTCATAATCTGTCTGGCCATAGTGAAACCATTGGCGTGCGTTCCACAAACTCCTTCATGGACATCTTCAAGTATTTTTCTTGCTTCAACAGCATCCACGCACCTCAGGAGCATTTGATCTTTTCCTCTTTTGTACATGATGTCCCCATCAAGAACAAATCCTATCGCCATTCTTCTGATTGTTCTTTTGTCGTTCTCATTTGCTTGTTCGGGATACCTTTGATTCTTGACATATTCTAAGATATCATGGAACCATGGCTATCCATCTGCCTCTTTTTCAATGCTAAAACAATGCGCAGGGGCCTCATATATGCTCATCTAGAGAGGCCTTATTTCTGTTTCTCGGTTTACTTTGAACATTGAAGCCAAAGTGGCTAAGGCATCAGCCAATTGGTTTTCTTCTCGTGGGAAGTAATTAAAGGTTACTTCTTCGAATTCTTTGATCAGCTCTGCCATGAGATCGCGATATTTGACCAACTTTGAATCTCTCACTTCCCAATCTCCACAGATTTGGTAAATTACCAGCGCTGAGTCTCCGTATACCTCTAAGATTTCGATGTCTCGTTCAATAGCTGCGCGAAGCCCCATGATGCAAGCCTCATATTCCGCTACATTGTTGGTACAGAAGAAATTTAATCTGGTAGTGAATGGGTAATGATTCCCTTCTGGTGACACTAAGACTGCTCTAATCCCATGCCCCAATGCATTTGATACACCATCAAAGCTCATCTTCCATGATTTCTCTTTTGACGACTCACATTCTTTTTCTGTAATGCACATCAAGTCTTCGTCTGGGAAGTCAAATCTCAATAGCTCATATTCCTCTATCATTCGAGTTGCTAGGAAGTCAGCTATTGTGCTCCCTTTTATCGACTTTTGGTTCACATAGATGATGTCGTATTCCGACAGTAGGATCTGCCATCGTGCCATTCTTCCTGAGAGTGCAGGTGATTCCATCATGTACTTTATTGGGTCCAGTTTTGAAATTAACCGTGTCGTATGATACAACATATATTGTCTGAGCCTTCGAACGACCCAGACCAAAGCACAACAGAATTTTTCAATTGACAGATATTTTGCTTCATACTCTGTGAACTTCTTGCTGAGGTAGTAAATCGCCTTTTCTCTTTTTCTCGACTCATCATGTTACCCCAGTACACTACCCATTGAATTTTCGAACGTAGCCAGATACAATATTAACGGTCTTTTGGGAGTTGGCGGTACTAGCACCGGGGGCCTAGACAAATATTGTTTTATCTTGTCAAAAGCCACTTGGCACTCCTTGTTCCATTCTCCAGGATTGTGTTTTCGAAGGAGTCGAAAAATCGGGTCACACTGGTTGGTAAGTTGAGCAATAAATCGAGCGATGTAGTTCAACCTCCCTAAAAATCCTCTGACTTCTTTTTGTATGCGCGGAGGTGGTAGTTCTTGTATGGCTTTTATCTTATCTGGATCAACTTCAATACCTCTCTCACTGACAATGAAGCCTAGTAATTTTCCCGAGGTAGCCCCAAACGTACATTTAGCTGGATTAAGCTTAGGCCGAAACTTCCTAAGCCTTTCAAATAATTTCCTAAGGTTCCCAACATGCTCTCTTTCTCCCCGAGATTTGGCGATCATAGCATCGACGTAGACTTCTATTTCTTTATGCATCATGTCATGGAACAATGTCACCATAGCTCTCTGATATGTTGCCTCGGTATTCTTTAATCCAAATGACATCACCTTGTAGTAGAATGTTCCCCACATCGTCACGAATGTAGTTTTCTCCATGTCTTCGGGAGCCATCTTTATTTGATTATAACCCGAAAATTCATCCATGAAGGAGAACAACTAATGTTTGCCGTGTTATCCACCAACGTATCGATGTGTGGCAAGGGGAAATTATCTTTAGGGCTTGCTCGATTCAGATCGCGATAATCTACGCACATTCGTACCTTACCGTCTTTCTTCGGCACCGGGACTATATTAGCCACCAATTTTGGATATTTAGAGACTTGTAGGAAGCCCGCATCAAATTGTTTCTTGACTTCTTCTTTTATCTTTAAAAGCATTTCAGGCATCATTCGTCTTAACTTCTGTTGAATAGGTTTGCATTCTGGTTTTAATGGAAGTCTATGGACCGCTACGTCCTCGTTCAAACCTGGCATGTCCTGATACGACCATCATGTACATCTTTGTACTCATGAAGCAAGGCGATCAAGTCACGTCTGGTATTCTCTGAAATGGAGGTCCCAATCTTCACTTCTTGCCTCTTTCCTTCACTTCCTAAATTTACTGTCTCAACGGATTCTTGATAGGACAGAATCTGTTTATCTTCTTGTTCTACCATTCTTAGTAAGTCAGGGGACGAGACATAATTTTCAGCATTTTCCTCAGCTTTGCATTCTCCTAAACAAACAGCTTTCTCAAAATCGATTTTAGGACTTGTAACGGGATTGTTCACGTCGTTGATATCTGAGCACCTGAAAGATGAATGGAAAAGAAAACTATAGGGGAGCCCAAAGTATTGGAACCAAACAAACGTAATGTTATGGCATGATAACAAACGCAACGTTATGGCATGATATGAGGTACCTATAAGGATAGGTCATGAGAAGGTGGAGCAATTATGAAGTTAGCAAAAATGAAAGGACTATGCCAAAATGCATCTTCATTAATGTTCATTTAAATGATAAAGAGCAAACATAAGCTCTTACAAAAGGATCCCACTATTACTTAGGGGCACACAAAAAGAGTTAACATTGGGCATTACTCTAGAGAGGACTTAGAAACTACAAGAAGATCCACAACAGTCCAATTGTTCAAAATGAATCCAGGAAGACAAGGGCGTATCGTTGAAACTTCTTTACTTGCATCACCACTTTTGTCAATAACATTTATACTGACGTTCTGAGGACCCCTTTCAAACATGCTTCGCAAACTATCTCTCCCTGGTGAGTCTTCAACAACCCACTCTTTAATCATTTCTGTTTGAGTGGGGTCGTTGTGCTCCATCCTGACCCCACTCTTCTTCCGATCCTGAGCTATCTTCAGTGCTACTGTCATTTGCAATGACGATAGCTTCTATCCTTCTCTGTAGTTGCCTGTCGCGACTCTTTTCTGCTTCTTCCGGTGTGACGGACCTTCATGACTCATGGATCTGCCTGTTCCCAAAAGTTTGCCTCGGTGTGTAGTTTTGGTATGGTCCTCCGTCTTGATTGTTAGAAAAGTTCCACCCCATTTGCTGTAGCTGAGCATTTCTTGTTGCCGACGATTAAATTCGTCATTGCTGACTGTTCTTGATCCAGGTAACAGGATGGGGCCCGTTCTTCTTGCGTGGACAGTGTGATCATGGAACATAGCTTCAGCACTAGATATTCCAACATTTGCTGGGATGGGCCTTCCTGTTGGCGATGGCATTCTCCCCCTTCTATGGTCCTGGCCTGTAATTTGGGCTTCGCTGATTGCTGATGGTTTGGTGAACTCTCCTACTGCCTTCTCCAAATTGCCTCATGTAGTTGTTGTCCATTGGTCTGCTGGGCATTCCTATAACAGATTGACAAGTCTCGACATTGAGTCCGCAGTTGAATTAGAGGACCCTTTTTATGTGCTCAAAGACCGCATTTACTCCTATGCTTGTTACGTAATCTGCGAAATTAGCTCCTCTCACCCTAGACGGTTTATTATTTACTGCCTTATTAAAGAAGCTAATTATTGGCTGACAGTCAGTCTTAAGAGTAATTTCCTTCCTACCCGAGTAGTGAGTCTCAAGGGTTGCTAATGTTTCCAGATTTCTCTTTCTCTTCCTCTCTTTTCTTCTGATATAAATTTGACTTATTAGGCTCTTTCGATGGCTTTAGATGCATATGATGTGATGTAATGTAATGTACATTCATGAAATGCAATGCAAATGCATGGAATGAATGCAAAAGGAAATAGAGGCGTTGATCATGAATTCAATTCCATTAGAAGAACTTTTCTAGAAAATACGTTTCTTTACATTAAAATGGATTACATATATGGCCATGTCCTCATAGTCCAGGTGAAAACACCAATCCTTTCTTTCGTGTCTGGAGGTTGTGATTGCGTCCCATGAACTTTCTCAATAGACGTCTCTTCTGACTTCTTGTCGCTTGATCCAGGTCGTACCTCGTCATTTGCTTATCCTCCGCGATCCTCGTAATCCTCCGATGACCCCCGAACAATCCTTGTCGCCTTGAATCTTCAGATAAATCCTCTTTTTCGTATTCAGATGTTTATGGTCATGTCCCTTGAACTTTCTCAATAGACGTCTCTTCTAGCTCCTTGTTGCTTGGTCCAGGTCGTGCTTCGTCATTCGCTTATCCTCCGCAATCCTCGTAATCCTCCAATGACCCCTGAACAATCCTTGTAGGCTCTGGATCTTCAGGCAATGCCTTCTCTCATTGTTACCTAGACTATGCTCGGATGACCGTATTATAATCCACTCCATCAAGTAACACAATTCCTTATGACAAACTCTTCTATGCAGCAATCGAATATGAATCGACACCTCCTTTCTAATAATGCAATGCAATGCAAATGCATGGAATGAATGCAAAAAGAGAGGCACTGATTACGAATTCAATTCCATTAGAAGAACTTTTCAAGAAAATGAAGCTCTTTACATAAAATGGATTGCATATACGGTTTTGTCCTCATAATCCAAGTGAAAACACCATTCTTTTTTGCCGTATCAAATGTTATGATCATGCCCCGTGAACTTTCTTTATAGATGCCTCTTCTAGCTCCTTGTCGCTTGGTTCAGGCTGTACTTCTTCACTCGCTTATCCTCCGTAGTGTCCATAAGTTTCTTCAAGAAAGTCGAGACGTGACGACTCTTGAATAATCCTTGTTGGTTTGAATCGTCGGGCAAGGTCTTGAATTCTTCCGTGGACTACACGTC
This sequence comes from Gossypium australe, assembly GCA_005393395.2. Lineage (NCBI taxonomy): Eukaryota > Viridiplantae > Streptophyta > Magnoliopsida > Malvales > Malvaceae > Gossypium > Gossypium australe. The sequence goes on from CM016619.1 coordinate 39,840,015, forward strand.
TTCTCTCGTTGTTTACTTGGACTATAGAGCGACCGTACTATAATCCACTTTATCAAGAAATTCATTTTCTCATGACAAACTCCTCTATTTAGCAATCAAATATTAATCGACACCTCTCTTCTATGATAATGCAATGCAATCAGGACAGAGGAAAACACGTTAGCCCAGTGGACATAAACAATCACAACAGAAAACACATTAGTGCAAGAGACAAAACAAACACAGAACACCTATCCAGGTGACCGCTAAGGTTTGGTACAATTCTACCTAGGGTAGGCTCCTAGGTCTGTATATGGGGTTCGATTCTAAAGAAGGGTACCTGAATCAGCAGATTCCTCAATCCTCACCCATTATAGGCTCATATGGATCGAGTTCAATTCAGGGGAACACATTTCCCTATGCCATGCGGAGTGAAAACCTCACGAAGCACATAGGTACAGATGTGTCCCGGAAGCAGTCCACTAGCCCATGCGGAGGTGAAAACCACGAAAGCTTAGCTTCTCACTCCCACTTAAAGGTGTGACCACAACGGTCATGCAATGCAAGTGCAAGTATTATGAGACTTGATTATTGCAGTTATAGCACAAACAAATGCTTTAGAAGAAACATGATTTTTTTCAAAGCAATTTTCCAAATTTTCAATCAAAAGGACAAACATCAATCAATTTACGGCCTGACTCTCAAATCCCCAGTGGAGTCGCCAAGCTGTCGTAACCACTTTTGAAAAAATGGGAATCGACTTTTAAAAATAGGGAGTCGCCACTGATCTTTTTGGTGTGATCGGGTCACCTTTGTTTAATAAACATTTTGGTAAAAACGGTATCTACGAAAATTTGAGAAAACAGGTTCGGAAGTCGGTTACGTGCGAGGAAGGGTTAGCACCCTCGTCACGCCCAAAATTGGTACCAAATTGATTAAGGTTGTCCTTAATATTGAAACTTGGAATATTTAAGGGAAAAAAATTTTAAAAAAGACAGTAATCCATTAATTGGGATTGATCTCAAGATTAACTCGTTTCAAAGGAATAAAAATATCATACCCAACACGTTAGGATATAACACATTTATACTCTGACACTGAGATCATCTTTGATCTTCAAAGCGTAGAGAAGGGTATTTGATTATTTAGTTGAACAGAAAAGTCGACACCCAGCACGTTAGGATGCGATCTTTCGAACCTCTAAACACACAAATTTGCCTTATTTTTGAAAATTTTCCTTTAAACTAATGGCAGATGTATATTTAAATAACATGCATGGATTAATAAATAATAATAATATGAATGATAATACAAGAATACGAATTGCATAATCTATAACAACATGACAATACAAATAAATAAATTATGGCACATGCAACAACAGCTAAACGATATACCATCTAAGTGATAACATTAATAAATAAAGACCAATAAATTAAATAATTTTAAGGAGAAATAATACATAAATCAATTTAAAACCATTAGCAAAACGATTTAAGCAATAATTCTTAATAAAAGTTTAAAATGAATAATATGTAAAGCAATTCAAAATAATATAAAAGGTTTTAAAGTAAATATATATAAAGAAATTTAAATAGCTAATATAATAAAAAAAAGTTTAAAATGACATATATAAAATATTAAAGTTGATATAAATAACGAATTAAAGGTTTAAAAATCAACAGATTAGGGACCGAATTAGAATAGAAATGAAATTGCAGCCTAAATTAAAAAACGCGCTAAGACAGGGGGAACGATCGGGGCAATATTCCCGGCCTTCTTATGCGCATTTATGGTCAAGGACCCAATTGAAAATCTGGAGAAACGTATGGGCAAGATCTGTAAAATAATAAAAAACACAAAGAAGGCCAATTGAATAGCGCAAATGGGGAAGGACCTATCGCGCAAATATCCCTTTTATAGGATATGGGCAGCTCCTCTTTGTATCCAAACAGCGGCGTTTCGGTTATTATTTAAGTAAAAGAGTTCCTTCCTTCTTTAGGGTTTCAGAAAGATAATCAGAGCCCCCCACATTTATTCTCTCACAAATCAAAGATGCAGAGGACTCCTCTCCTCCTCCACCGTTTCATGCCCGATTATTGGGCTTCTTCGACGTTCCGTAGCACCACCACTGTATCTAGCGGCCGACGGTACACGGAGATAGGTCAAAGCGCCTCGCTTGCAGCCCCCTTCGAAGGCTGGACGTTTGCAGCCCCGAAACAAAGGGAAAGGACCTTTAACGCCCCTCCCCGGACTGAGTTCCATCCATGGAGAAGGCGGATTTCGATGCTGCGTCTGAGGGGTTACAGGTAAGCTCTTCCTCCTTTCTTTTTTGATTCTATTTATAGAGTTTTTGAAATTATCAAAAAAATAAATAACCGCAATCAACAATGAATAACGAAAAATGGAAACAAAATTAACCTCGGAAATTTCTGCCTTTTCTTTTTGATTTCTAAGTGTTCCTTTTTTATTTCTGAATCCTCCAAAAAAAAAGGAGCCCCCTTTACATCGATTCTGAATGGCTTTATAGCCAAATACACAATGGTTTCGCAATCAACAATGAATAACGAAAAATGGAAACAAAATTAACCTCGGAAATTTCTGCCTTTTCTTTTGATTTCTAAGTGTTCCTTTTTTATTTCTGAATCCTCCAAAAAAAAAGGAGCCCCCTTTACATCGATTCTGAATGGCTTTATAGCCAAATACACAATGGTTTCTTATTATTCAACTATTTCGTTCCATATTTCCCTGCTTCTCTATTTCTGTTGCTGCCTGTTTTCCTTGCAGGGCATGAGAGATGGGCGCTGGTGGAGAGACGCGTGCGTGGGCATGCACGAGGATCTGAACAGGTGCATGTATGGAACCGAAACGACGCAGGGGAGCGTGGGGAGCCACGGTAGATGGGGCGTCAGATGCGTGCGATGGGGTCAGTGCACGTGGTAGCAGACGAAGGGTCGGTGCGTGTAGTGGCAGGCGTGGAGGCCAGGAGGCATGGACTACTGTGTGGAGCAATGTGGCGCTTTAGGAAGGAACCCTAGGTTCTGAAATTTTTTAGTTTTGGGCCATTGGGCCTCTGCAAATTTGGGTTAGGGTTTGGTTAAGTGGGTTGGTTGTTTTGGGCTTGTTTGCTATTGGACTTTGTAAAGTGGGCCATTCGGGTTGTTGGGCTCAGATTTGTTTTGTAAATGGACTTTTGTTTTTTTGGACTGTTTTATTATTCTTGGGCTTATTTTGTTTAACTTTGTTTGGGCTTTATTGTTTTGTTTATTGGGCTTTAATGGGCCGGGCAAATTTGGTTATTACACGAACTGCATAAAACAAACTTTGTTGTCCCTTGGTTTGTTTATGCCCACTGTAGTGCTTGCAGAAGTGCCCACTTTCGCAATTACTTCTACTCATAGTTTACTTATCACTTAGCAACTGTTTCAGGTAAACAATTGGTACTGGAGTTGCCCACATAACATATCTAGTAGAGATTCCTAATGTCGCTAACTACAAGTTATGGAAGGATCATCAACCCCACATCCTCTAATGTTGGAAGCTGGCTACTATGCTAACTGGAAGGCGCACATGAAGGCCTATATAAAATCCATTGGTGAGAAGGCTTGGCATTCTACTCTTACAGGATGTGAGCCACCTATGATGAATACTAAAAATGGAAGAGTGGCTAAACCCGAGATTCAATGGACAACTAAAGAAGAATGTATTGCTAATGTTGATTCCAAAGCACTGTATGCAATCTTTTATGGAGTATATTTACAGGAGTTCAAAAGAATCACAAAGTGGACCATTTCCAAAACTACATGAGATATTCAACAAACTACCTATAAAGATACTACCACTGTTAAATAGTAAAAAATGAATATGTTGACTTTGAGGATTTAAAAATGCAAGATTCATAAGGTTGGATTTGGTGCCCTACGTGTAATATATTCCTTTGTAAACTTGTAATTTTTTTCGAATAGGTTGGTTAGTAAAATAATTTATGGATTATATTAATATACTTCGTATAATGTCCTTATGTAGTTTTTTGCATGCAAAGGAAAAATAGAAGCAAATATCGGCTCACTAGTTATCTAATATTTAAACTAATACTAATCAATATTATGTGGTCGGATCGTAATATGGAAAAAAACTTATATTAATAGACGAACCTAAACATGGCCTTAGTCTAATCGGAAATATACAAACCTATAACAACCTATTTTTCAGTGGTACCAAAAATAGTGGTTTCGAAACCCCATTCTCCTATAAACGAGTTCGTAAATTTTATTACTTAATATTTATGAGATAATTTTAGTATTATATTGAATTTTGGTCGACCTAAAAGTTAATGTTGTCGAAAATAATGGTTTCAAAACTCCATTTTCGACGAACGAGTTCATAATATTATTACTTAATAATTAATTTATGAGGTTAGTATAAACTTTATTTAAAGTTTGATCCATTAATTTTTTTCATTTAGATAGTTAATTAGAGTATAAGGACTAAATTGTAAAAGTGGTAAAAGTTTAATTGCTATGGATTTTTAATTGGTTGAAGGACAAATTGAGCAATTTGACCATTCCAAATTGGTCAATCGATGGTGGATGACAATTCTACTCCACCAATATTTGTTAATCATGCTTAAAGTGATTAATTAAAGATTAATTTGGTTAATGTTGATTAATTAATAAAAGGTTAAAATAAAGGATGTCATCTTTTATTTCCTTCATCTTCATCGTAGCTAAAAGAAAGAAACCTAAGAAGCCCATTTTTAGGTTCCAAACCATTCGACCCTTCAAAATTGGTAAGTTCGATTTAGTTATTTTCTTGTAATTTTTATGTTTTTGAAGTCCCGAGAGCTTAATTTAGCTAATCTGTGTGTTAAGTTCTGAAACTATTAAAGTTTATAAATGATGCCATTGATGAATGCTTAAAATTTTGGAGTTAAATAGTTAGATTTTAAGCTTAGATATTAAAAGGACTAGTTTCTAAAGTGAAAATTATTAGTTTTGAATATAAGGACTAAAGTGTGAATATTTTGAAATTGATACGAAATTTCTATAATTATATATTAGAGGGATGTATAAGGGTGAATTTGAGATTAGTTCTGAAATCGAAGCTCAAATTTGAAAGTTATAGAAATTTTGATTTTAGGGACTAAATTGAATAAAATGAAAAAATTTAGAGGAATCTGAAAAATGAAATTGAATTGATATATGTTTATAATAGGATTTTAAAAGATGTTTAGAATTAATAAATTGAAATGATTTATTATAGATCTGTAACACCCCAAACACGGCCTAGACGTTATGGCCGAATCTGGCGACGTCACATGATAGTGCTTTGGAAAACATAATTGCGCTAAAACCATTTGTAAATAACTTGGGCTTTCGTCAAAACGAGTCGTTTAATTATTCATTATCCATTTCAAAACTTTATGTGTTGCGGAAGCTTTTAAAATAATTTGCAAGTCCGTGTGTATTTGATAAAACCTTGGTTTATCTTGAAAATTCGCGTTTTGTCCTACTGTTAGCAGTTCATAAAATAATTATCCCAAAATTTAAGCAAAAATCTGTAAAGGCCTTATTACAAGAAATATGCCCAAAAATAACCAAATCGTAATTAAAAATTAACCGTAAATAAGTGTCTAAAATTGTGGTCACCGCCGAGTCCTCCGCTGCACGGATTCGTCTACTACTGGGGATTACCTGAATAGATTAAACAGAAAAGGGGTGAGTTTTTGCAAACTCAGTGTGTAATCCCCACAGAAAACATATACACACAGAAATTTTAGCTAACATACATCAATTCACAATTCGGGTCTGAGCCCATTACAGAAACAGTGTGGACCTTAGCCCACTCAGATACAGATTCAGATATATTTTAGGGCTTTAGCCCATTTCAGACATATATGCAGAAAGATTCCTACCCACCAACCTCTACACGAATGTGGCACATAATCAGAAATTTACAGCTGAGCTGCCAGATAACAGGCTTAAAAGCCTTTCAGATACTTCCTCCGAATATCATCAATCCCACCCCGATGTAATGCAACATACATAAAATGTCATGCTAATATGCAGATAGTAGTGCATATATTCAAATCAGCATACATGCTTAGTACAGAAATCAAACTGTCAGATCATTTATTTAAGGGTCTAAGCATTGCTTACCGACCCTACGGTAGGTCCACAGTCGACTTGGGTGACCCGTGTAACCTTACAGAGTTTTCCAGAAAAATGAGCTCACACGCCCATGGGCCTGTACGTGTGGCCTACACAGCCCAATTGGTCGAGCCCGTGTGTCGCACACAGCCAGCACATGGCCGGGCTCGTCGATCACACGGCCGTGTGGTGACTTACAGTTCTACATATGGCCTACCACACGGGCGACCACACGCCCGTATGGCGTCGACATAAGGGTTTTCGGCTTTCGCTGAAACCTCGTTTCCTGTATTTTCGAGTACACACCTGGTTCGATTTTGATGCGTAACCACTCCCGAGCACTCCTGCACCTATTTCGACAATTGAAAGCCCAATTTTAGTCACTTAATCCAAGTTGTTATCGACAGGAGATTTCCCAAACTTACCGACAACCTTACCTTTAACGAGCAAGAAGTAGTGTCTTGCAACCTGAGAAGCCGATTAAAGCCTTCGAGCAGTACCTAAACGCGAGTAAAACGATTCTTCCATTAATTGCTTAATCAAAAAATAGCACTAACACTTATAGAAAAACCAATTACCAATCGCGCGTCCTGACTATAGATAACAGACAAGGTTGAACGAAAAGAGAACTAAAAATAAGAGAGGGGAAAAACAGTAGAATTCCGGTAGCCAAAGGAGATGGGGAAGGGAAAACGACAGCTAAAAAGAAAGAAGGAAAAATGAGGAAGGTTAGCCGAAATTTTCAAACAGAGGAAGTAGTTCTAAACAGAAACTGTTTACCCCCAAACTTTTCCCTTAATTCTCTCCCTACTATCAGACTTTTAGTCCAACACAACCTCTTTGAATGTGTTAGGCAAAAATAATGCCCATGCCAGGATTCGAACACAGTTCACTTAGTATAACCAACACTCCACTTACCCATTAGACCAGCAGGCCCATTCTACTAATTTATTACACATTTTAACTTATAAGCCTAAGTTTGGGCTTTATTCATAAAAATACCAAAATTTACCCAAGTTGACACTTGAACTTGAGACCTCCCACACACACCCAGAACACATAACCACTGAAGCAGACACTCATCCATGCCAAAATTACAAAATCTGAAATTAAGCAAAAACCAGGTGTTACAAGATCGGGATTTGAATCAATCGAAAGATAATTGAAGAAAATGAAAAATTACATATTGGTCCCTAATACCTTTTTTGTTGTTGTTTTCTCAGGTAAGTTCATATGGAACTTAATATGTTCTTTTATATTATGTTTGAATCATAATTAAACTTATAATTTATATATGTGTAATTTCGATGGTTTTGGCATTTAAAGGACTCAACCGTAAAGTATGAATTAATGACAACTATGAATTGATACGAGGCATAAAATGGTTGATATGATGATATGGATTATATGCTATGTATAAAATACTATAGAAATATTGAATTGATATGAAAATGGTATTAAATCCCTTGTGAACTTAGTAAATAATTGGGATACGAATAACATGCCATTAAAGTTTCAAAAGGAAAACGGGTGTTGTGATCAATGATTAATTCGATGTCTTGAGGTCCAACATTTTTTGTGGATTCTCTGAAGTTTGTTTAGTAGCATAGAACCAAGCTAGTGTTAACAACCCTGATCCGAAGCTAGTGTTAGCAACCCGATAATGTTAGCATATGTAATCAGATCAGCCCCGAGTTTTTGAGTTCAATTTACTTTAGTTCTTTGAGTGAAAGACAAAAATGAAAATGGTACTATATGAAAACAAAATGGTTGGAATGAAAATATATATGAATGAAATTATTTGCATATGTTATAAATTGAAATGAATTAGTTGGTATTATGAGCTTATGTCATATGTTGGAATGTTAAATGTTTATATGTTTGTATTATGAGCTTATGACTTGTAATTGAATTAACCCATTTGATGTATTTGTTGAAATGCTTATGAAAGTGTAAGGTTGCCAAAGATTTCATGTTAAATATCAATCTATTACAAGTATATGAATTGTTGAAATGTTAAGGTAAGTTAAGTAAATTTCATATGGACTTACTAAGCATTTGATATGTTTACTCTGTTTCATTTTCTGTTTTTGTAGTGCTTATTTTGTGGAATGCGTCAATCGAATCACTTTGGATTTCACACTATCTAGCCTTTGATTTGATAGTCTTTTAATCATTCTAGACTCCAGTTAATGTGGCATGTATATAGGCATTGTTATGTGTAAGTGTCTATCTTGAATAAAAAAGATTTTGGATCTTAAACAATGTTTGAATGTGAATGGTTATAGGTTATGTATATAGATGTGCATATTGGTAACATTTTTAGTTATAGTTGAGGTATATGAATAATCGAATGGAGAATGAAATGGTTGATTTAGATGATGCAATTGAGTGGTATCAAATGATTGAATAGTTGATGATTTCATAGGTTGTTAAGCTTTAGCAAATTGTTCAATTGATGTGTAATGGCTTGAATGATCTTGAAAATGGTTTATTAGATGCCTTGGTATATGTTTTGGATTGCTTTTGTATATGTTTAAATGTGCACATATGCACTAATAGGCTACTAGTTTGGTTTGACACGAAATAGGAAACAAATGATCAAATTTTACCAAAAACAAGGTCCTCGTCACAACATGGAATATCTCTCGTTGCAACGCTGGTCAACAGTTTGTGACATCACAACATCGTGTGGTCTGACGTTGTGATGTCACAAACTATTTAGTGATGTCACAACGTGGAAATAGTGACATCACACCTAAAATATATACCTACTCTTATATCTCTTGGAGATGTGATGTGATGAGATGAGAGATCTCTTAGCTCGATTCTAGCTCTTCAAGTCTATCTGTACCTAGGTATTGAAATGAACACGTTAAACAGGTGAAATCTTAGTAAGCACTACAAGAATAAATGAATATAACATATGTTTAAAATGATACTAAAATACATCTTATACTCACATATGATCTTCAATATAACTAAACATTCAATTCAATTGATTTATTTACCTTGAATTATTTTTATCCTTACCTTAATACCTTAAATACTCTTATTCTAACATTCCACACATTTCACCCATAGTAGACTATTTAGAACAATTTAGTATATACGTATCAAGTTCAGAGGTGCAACTATATGCACAAGTAAATGAAGAGCACCGATGTGCTAATACAGAGAGCACATGCATGCTAAATAGAGAGAACTTACGTGTTTAGAAAGTAGAAAGAATGCTGAGGATCCTTAATGGCATGTCACTAATATCCTAATAGTTCTAATTTTGTCTATTTGGGCATAAAAGTTGAAGTTCATACATTTATAAACTTTTCAAAAGTATTTCAGAAATATTTCACCTTTTTCAATCATCCACAATTTAGTCTTTATTTCATAATTCACAAGTATAATGCTCTTTCCACACATTTTTATTTTTCTCAACGTAGTTATTTAACATTCACCCAAATATACCATTTCATATTCTTCACATATATTTTTCTTTGACATATTTAATTATTTCACTATTTAGTCCTTTATTTAATATATATATTTGTTTTACATTTTTTATCCTAAGTCACTTCTATACCATAACATAAACATTTAAAGAAAATAATTTAAAATCCTTGTAGTACTTACAACAAAATGGTTGAGATTATGTATCTTCTTCTTCCTTTACTCCTTAGCCTTCTCTTTTCCTTTTCCTTCAATTAGGTTCTCTCCCTTCTTTTCTTTTTCATCAATTTCATATAAATCATATATTATATAACACTTACAAGTTAAAACTAAAATCAAATAACTTTTCTATGATAGATTATGAAAATAAATATGTATGACATGATAATTTTATCATCTCTTACCTTAACTCCTTGAAAACCCAAAGCCTAACTCTTGTTTTTTCTCTCCTTTAACACATCCATGGAGGTTCTCTCATGAGAGTAAGAGGCTCACTAGCCTTCTTTATAGTTTTTACTAGAGAAATACCAAAGGAAAAGCAAAGTTTTGAGCTTGGTTTGTTCAACAATGAAGGAATGAGTCAAAGGGAATAAAAATAAAATATAGGTAAAGTAGAAAAATGAAAGTGATGGTTGGCTTGTGAAAATAAGATAACTTCTCACCTTTTCTCTTACTTTCTACACTATTCCACTAAAATATCTCATCATTTTTAATTAAAATGGTAATATTGCTAATAAATCTCTAGCTATCCATCTTTACACTATAGCCTCTAATCATTATGCCTAATAAATATCTACTTGACTACTTACCACTTTATCCTTCCTCATCTTTTATAATTCCTAGGTTGACTCATACTTATCTTTTGGTTAAATTTCTTGTTAATCATTCCTTCTTTTCCACCACTACTATGTATATCTTAACTTTTTATTTTTCCTACTTTGGCCACAATAATTTCTTTACTCTTTCAATTAAGTCAGTACATCTATTTAAAATTTTCCTATCTAAGGAGTATTTTCTAATTTCCTATTGGGTCTAAGTACTTCCTAATTTAATACTCAAAATTCCTATTTGTTCTATTTCAAGAATTATGCACTAATTCCTGATCTGACCCATCATTGTACCTAACTTTGAGTTAAAACGTGGATGTTCCAGTTTCGCGGTAGGGTTGGTGAGTCGATATCAGGCGAATTCAGGACCAAGACAATGGCAAGCAGTCAAGAATATACTCAAGTATTTACGAAGAATACGGGATTATATGTTTGTGTATTCCGGAGGAGATATTACTCCTATCAGATATATTGATTTTGACTTCAATATGTGTTGGGATTCAAGGAAATCGAAATTGGGCTGTGTTTTTGTACTAGATGACAGATCCATAGTTTGAATAAGTTTCAAGTAGGGTTACACTACTAACTACACTATGGAAGGCTGAATATGAGGTATGGAAAAGCTATAACACTATAAAAATGTGGTTATAGCTAAACCCAAAAGATACCACATATGGACAAACACATTGATAGAAAGAATCATAAGAGATGGTCCATAGTTTGAATAAGTTTCAAGTAGGGTTACACTACTAACTTCACTATGGAAGGCTGAATATGAGGTATGGAAAAGCTATAACACTATAAAAATGTGGTTATAGCTAAACCCAAAAGATACCACATATGGACAAAACACATTGATAGAAAGAATCATAAGAGAGATGGTAGTGTTTGATGGAATAGTGGATTTGGTTAAAGATAGAATCTGAGGACAAACCCCTAGGATTTGTTTTACCAAGACTCCACTAGCTTGAGAGTTCTTTAGAAAACATATGGAGAGCATAAGAAAGAGAAACATGACTCAAGTACTTCACTAGGGCAAGTGAGAGATTATTGGATCTGGTGCCCTAAGTGTAGTAATTTTGTCTATGTACACTTGTAATTTTTTTCGAATAGATTGGCTAATAAAATTATTTATGAATTGCATTAATACCCGTTTTATGTTGTTTTATGTTGTCCTTATGTGATTTTTGCATGTAAAGCAAAATAGAAGCAAATATTAACTCTTTATTATCTAATATTTAACTAATAATAAGCAATATTACTGACCACCTAACACACTATCATTTATAGTTTAAATATAACACCAAAAGTATAATAATTAAAAATGACGGTGTCTATAAGTGCACTAGTCAACTTGTGATATAGTTTGTACAACGAAATACTTGGAAGTATTCCAAGGATTGTAGCCAAGGGAGGATGGAATAAATAATGAAAATGCTTTTTACAATAATAAGTCTAAGTAGTAATAATTATTTCCTATATTACGATCAACCATAAAATAGATTAAAGGGAATAAAAATAAATAAATAAAGAACAATAAACAAACAAATTAAATCGATAAACCAATCAGGAAGATTACATTACTTCAGGGTTTGTAACTAACTTTGGATTAGGGTTTTGAGATGGATTAGTAATCAGTTAACTAATTATTACCTCTCGACCTATAATTAACTAATAGATTGGTTGATACTCGTTTTCTCAACCAGGCTAAATTACAATTTACTTGGTTTGACTTATCTTCCGACCTCGTCTAGCTTATGATAATTTATTAAGGTTGTCAAGCCTAATAGTTTAAGAATACATAATTTATACCAACTAATCCCTCTTGGGAAACCCAAAATCCTCATTAATCACATCCCCATCCACTCGTTAATCTCCCCTAAGGGATTTTGTAACAACCCGTTTTTTAGTGGTATCGAAAAGAGTGGTTCTAAGACTACAAATCTGACGAGTGAGTTCATAAATATTATTATTTAATATTTACGAGTCAAATATAGTATTATATTAAATTTTAATTTGATCATTTTAGCTAATTGAACGAATAATTAAGTATAAGTGGTTTGTCCCTAAAGTCAAGTGATTTTGGAAAATGATGTTTTGGGACCTCGTTTCTATAAACCGAGCCCGTAAATATTTAAAAATATTTGTGGAGTTACAACATAGGTATATTGAAATTTGATCCATAAATTTTAACATTTAGATAGTTAATTAAGTGAAACGGACTAAATCGTAAAAGCTGTAAATGTTAATCGCTATAAGTTTAATTGTGTCAATTGAATATATAATAATTATTATATGGTAATTAGCCATCTTTTGTATAGATGGACGATTTATGCATGATTAAAATTGAAATTATAATTGAATTAAAAAAGGTAAAATGGTAAATAGATAATTAAAATTAAAAAAAACAAAAAGGAAACAAAGTTAGCATCTTCTTCTTTATTTCTTGCCAAAGCAGAAACTCCATGGTTGTTCTTTATTTCTTGCCAAAGCAGAAACTCCATGGTTGTGAAAGCTTAAAGAATCAGCCAAGTTAATTGATTGTATCAAGAAACAAATCAATCAGACTCGAATCATGGAAAAACTAACTAAATTAACAGATTAGTTGTCAGCCTTGTTTTCGCAACCATTTTTGTCTAGGTAAGTTCGTAACTTGGTTAAATTAATTAGTTCTTGTTTTGGTAATTTAATATCTATTTATTTATGTGGGGATTGAGTTCATTGGCTTGAAAAACGAATAAGACCATAGTTGAAAGACCCAATGGCACTATACCGGAAATGAATAAGACCATAGGTAAAAGATACTATGGCACTATACGAGAAATGAATAAGACCATAGTTGAAAGACACTATGGCACTGTACCGAAAATGAATAAGGCTATAGTTGAAAGACACTATGGCAACATGAAGGAAATGAATAAGACCACAATTGAAAGACACTATGGCATCATGTCAAAAATAAATAAAACCATGGCTGAAAGACGCTATGGCATCTTGAACAATTGTTTATCATGTAATATGTATCGGATGATAAATGAGTTATATGATATGAACACGAGATGGATGATTGAATTGCAATTATTAATTATGAACATTATATGATATGATATGTTTTAAGCTCTTATATATATATAAAAATGAACAGAATATATGGATATGGTACATTAAAATGGAATGTGATTTACCATTTGAATATGAGTTGGACGAATTTATTGGTAAATATGTTATTTGAATGTTTTTGCTATAGTATGCTTACGTTTCATGTGTATATGTGAACTCACTAACTTGTGAGGTTTGTTGTGTGTATAGGAAACGAATAAATTCATAAGCTTGTTAATGAAATTATTCATGAATTGTACAAAATGGTTCAAATTCAGTAAGTTTAAGTTTTTGTTATATACAAGCTTACTAAGCATTGATTTTCTTATGCCCGTTGTTTTCTTTCTTTGTAGATCATCGGAAATCTCAATCGATTGGAATCAAGTTGGAGCACACACACTATTCGTTCTGCATCTCTGTAGATGTTTCGATCATTTTGATGTCGGGTTATAAATGGCATGTAATAGGAGCCTCTAAGTTCTTTAGCTATAATGATGTTGTCTTTCCAGATGTAGATATACTTGGCATGGAATTTAGGCCAAACTTCATCAATTCTTCCTTGCAAGTCAATCTAGTTAAGTTCATCGAGCTCCTAGGGTGAGGGTGAAATATTTTGCACAAACCCAAATTGCGGCATCACTTGATCAGATTTATGCATCTCTACCATTAAAAAAACTATCAATGGCACTTTAACTTGCTAGATATTACGATTTGTCAAAAATCCGTTTGGGATGCATTATTGAATTCTCAAATCAGAGTATGGCACCCATTCAAATTACAATACGAAATTATAAATTTTATTATGTACCTAATATTAAATTTTAAATCCTTACGTAGGTATTATATAATTGAAAAATTCAAAAACTAACCTTGTCTTCTAATTGTTGATCTAACAATAATCAGATATCTTCGAGCTCGTTCGGTATACCCACATGACTTGCATCATTATTCCACCTATTCAAATAATATGTTATTTCAAAAATATAATAATGAAAAAAATATGATAGCTATATTATTAAATAAATTTTACCTTATTACTAGTGGGAATTTATAAGGGAAGTTTACTTAAGGATGTAAAACTAGTAAGCGGTACCATGCCCATAAGTGAAGAAATAGTATAATATCACCAATTCCATGCCCATGACTGAAGGAGTATACAACCACCGATTTTAATTTTTTGTACTTCAATTGCCCAACACATCTCTTGGTACAATGTAGCCAAGACAGCTAATCTCCAACTAAGTCGCCCGACTTCTTTAAAGTTGATTAGTTGTAGGAGTCACCTTAAATGTACCAAATTTTGAGATTTATCTGGCATTAGAAGACCCTTGATTAACCTCACTATGAGTGCTTGAGTGAATTGTTTTCTTTCAACCGTACTAGAAGAGTTGTTGAGATGTGAGAAATTGTCTTCTAACCATTTCATTTCTACCCGGCTACCACTAAACTTGTTTGACACCTTACTTAATAAGCGGTGGCAAATTGCGCTCCAATCGCCAACGCCAACTACCCTTGTAGCTATTGACCCATCAACCGAGAGTTGTAATGCCACATCCTCGAGTGTAATCGTACGCTCACCGCATGTTGTTGATCCGAGAATGTTATCTTTGATTTCTAATAACAATCCCGGAACATGATTTTAGGGAATGAAGTTGAAAAGCCCAATCATAGTTAATTTTAGTGAAAGAGTTCTCTAGAGGCCTCCAGTTTTTAGACTCAATCCTGTTTATAGGTAACTTCCTTTTTGTAGATTATGATTTGAATTGTCTATTATAATATTTGAATTGATATTAATATATTTTAATGATATTCAACAATTCAAATAATATTATTTTATGTTAATTATTGCAATTAAAAATATAATATTTAAAAATTGATTAAATATTAAACACGTAAAATCACATGTGAAGCTAGTAATAAAAAAAGATGTCAATTGTTAAAATAAGGCATAAAGATAAGTTTAGCCCCTAACATTTACTCATTTGATCATTTTGGCCCTTATTCTTTTGTTTATGGTCATTTGGTCCTCAACCTTTAAATTTTAATCAAATTGTTTGCTTTTGGATAGAAAAACTCACTAAACTATTAAAATTTTAATGGCATTGACGTGGTATCTCATGTGGCATTTTACGTATACTTCACTGCTAACATGAATAAATTTTTTAAAAGTTTTTTTGAAAATTTTTTTGAATTTTTTTGAATTTTTTTTGGTTTTTTATTTTTATTAATTATATGTGAACTACCACGTGAGGGCTACATCAATGTCATTAAAATTTAAATAGTTTAGTTAGTTTTCTGCTCAAAAGCAAGCAATTTGACTAAAATTTCAAGGTTGAAGGTTAAAATGACCAAAAAAAAAAAAAGAATAAGGACCAAAATGGCAAAATCAATAAACATTAAGAGCTAAATTTATCATTATTCCTTAAAATAAATCAAAGAAATTTAGATTTGATATATTATATTAAAAAGATTATGGTACATAGATATGTTAATTTTTTATTGTAAGATTTTTATATTAACAAACAAATTAATTCATGAAAAACAATTATAATTAATAGTAAAAAAATTATTATAAAAGATAATAACAATAAGATTAAATTAGAAAATGAGTCCTACAAATTGTAATATCTGTATAATAATTAAATTATGTTTAAAATAAATTATCTAATATAATTTAAAAGGGATAAATATCAAAATTATACATGAACTTTGATTTAATGTATAATTGTATACATGAGCTTTAATTTTGATTTAATCATATACATTTAAAAAAATAAATACATCAATTTATTTTTATATTGGATAAATATAAATATTTATGTATGCAATATATAAACATAAAATGATGTTATATCAATAATTGTGTTAATGCCAAGATGATTAGTAATGATATTAATCATTTAGTGATATTTGAAGAAGTACTGCTAGAGATCAAGATTTTTCTAGAAGATGATAGTTGTTTGAGTATTTTTGTGAGATCAAGTAGTAACAAGTTTTTCTTGTATTTAGACTTCGCCTATTTCATTTCTACAAAAAAAAAATTATGTTAATAATTTATAAGAATTGGATCAAATCAAAATTTTATGTATAAAATTGTACAAAATCAAAGTTCATGTATATAATTGCATATTAAATCAAAGTCCATATATAATTTTAGAATTTATTCTAATTTTTAAAAAGGTAATGTGAAAATAAATACTTAAAATGAATAGTGTCACATGTTAAAAAATTATGATGTGAACCCACTTGTTTATTTAGAACTTTATAATAATGACATATTGGCATAATAGCTTATTTGACCCTCCAACTTTATAAAAAAGTCATTTTAGTCATTCATTTAATTTTTTTCGCCTTTTTTAGCCCTTAAACTTGCATTTTTTGTCAAATCACCCCAAAATGGATGGAAAAAGGTAACGCTTGTTAGCTTTGCTGAGATGACATACATATAGATGACATGTCAACATTTAATTAATTTTTTAAAATTTTAAAAATAACAAATTTAAACCATTTCAAAATCATTAAAATTATTAAAAAATATAAAATATTTTAAATATTTCTTAAATTTTAAAAAAATTAATTAAATGCTAACATTTTACCTACATTGCAATTCACGTATATGCCATGTCAACAAAGTTAACAAGTGTTAACTTTTCCATCTATTTTGGGTTGACTTGACAAAAAATACAAGTCAAAGGCTAAAAGAGGAAAAACAATTAAATGGATAGTTAAAATGGTATTTTTATAAAGTTGAAAGGCCAAAAAATCATTATACCAATATTATATATATATATATATATATATATATATATTCAGGTTATGGAAATGATACTCAGGTGGCATAGTTCTTATTATGCCAAGTGTACATACTTTAATATGATTTTTTTTAAATTTTAATAAAACAATCCTAAATTTTGTTTTTTAATTTATAAAAAAATTAATTACATATAGCATATAAGTTATAATTAATTTTTCGAATAACCAAGTAATTTCTCAGTATTACTTTAAATTTATATAGTATTTTAATTAGTTAAACATTTTATTTATAGTACAATCAAGTAAATCTAGTTTTAAATAATTAAAATATAATTTATTAATTGCTTTCTTCTAATGAATTAAATTTACAGCCACATTGAATAGTATACAATTGACAGAAATTATAAATTATTTATTTCAATGCCAATATCCTAGTATCTTTATTGTAAGCCTTGGTATGAGTAAATCAGATTTTGACTTTTCTACAATATTTATAAGTAGTACATTCTTTATGTTTATATAATTTAATTCTATTTTACACAAATTTAATAATTTTTAACTTGTGATAATTATATTAAATCATATATAGCAAGGTTTTACCCTCAAAAATTCTATAGCAAGGTTTTATTTTGTTTGGTTGTCATAGTTTTTATTGTGCTAAGTATACATTTAATTTTTTAAAATTTAAATAAAAAATTTTAATGTCAACTTTTTTTTTAAAATTTATAAAGTTATAATTAATTTTGATTACATATATTATGACACTTAATGCATTAAAGTTTAATTTAAATCACAGATAACATATAAGTTATAATTAATTTTAAGATTAACCAAGTAATTTCTCAATATTATTTTAAACCTAATAGAGTAGTTTAATTATAACTCTAATTACTTAAATATTTTATTATATCGTTTATTTTTCCATTTATAGTACAATCAAGTAAATCTATTTAAATCTATTTTTTTAATAATTAAAATATTACTATTGTAAAAGTAATATAATATGATTTATTAATTTCTTTCTCCTAATAAATTAAATTTAGAGAAACATTGAATAATATTACAATTCACAATAATTATTATTATTATTTATTTCAATGTTAATAGCCTAATATCTTTATTGGAACCTGGGTACGAGTAAATTAGATTTTGACTTTTCTACAATATAAATATGCACTACATTCTTTATGATTATACAATTTAAAGGACTACCTAAAAAAAGTTATTTGAAACAAATTAATAAATTTTAACATACGGTGATTATACTAAATCATTATATATATATATATATATATATATATATTCTATAATAAAGTTTCAACAAAAAAAAATACTTCGCTTAAGTAGAGTTTAAATTTGGGAGAATTAAGAAAATACGCTAATTTTGAATTGAATTTAACATTTTAAGTCAATTTTCCTCAAATTTAAAGAAATAGGTCATTTTTATAAGAAAAAAGACAAAAATATCCCTTATAGGGCACGTTGTATGTTGATTCGATAAGAGAGAGGTGAAAGCACAACCTGTAGGATGCGCTTTCATCTCTCTTGTCATATCAACATAAAATGCACCCAACACTGGGTGTTTTTACTTTTTCTTTTTAATTTAAAAATTTTAAACCACTGGGCAACTACTAGTTTCCCAACTGTAACAATTTTGTCCCATCTGTCACCTTTTTTTTTTCAACGATTCATTTTTTTATTCAAACGATTATTTTTTTATATAGACCCTACTTGTTTTTTTTTTTCATTCAATCCAATTCTCTCTGTCCTGTTCATCTATTCTCCCAATTCTCTCAACTATTTTATTCTCAATTTTTCATTCAATTCCTCTCAATTTCTTCTTCTCTCAATTATCTATTTTGTAATTTCTTTGATTTTATTTGATTTTCATAATTTTAAAAATTTTAAAAATGTTAATGTCTCTAATTTGTTTGGATTACAAACATATTTTCGGCGTCCAATTACAAATTTTAAGAAAATATTATTACTTTTTTATTTTAATTAATATAATTATTAAGTTGTTAATATTATTAATATTATAATTTTTTATGTTTATATAATCAAATCAAAGATGTGATTATCGAGACATATATACACAATTTAAGTGCAAGGGCACCACGTGTTATTGAATAACACTTGGAAGATGTGGGATTCTTGCACGTGCCTAGTATGCTCAGGGAGACTAAATTAGATCCCGAACTTATTAGCACTTTGTTGGAAAGATGAGACCCGAGATATACACATCATGAATACGATCCAACTCCGGAGGTAGCTCTAACTGATAGGCGATCAGTCCAACACGTTTTAGAATCTGATACGTCCCAATGAACCTAAGCCTCAACTTGCCCTTACATCCAGACCGAAGGACCTTCTTCTACAAAGATACCTTAAGAAAGACTTGGTCACCCACAGAATACTCAATATCTCTGCTCTTTAGATCTAAATAAGACTTATGTCTATCAGAAGCTATTAAGACGATCCTGAATTAGTCTAACCTTGTTCTCAACCTCAGAAACCAACTCAAGACCCAAAACCCATCTCTCGCTGAACTCAGTCTAACACAACTGGGTACGACACTTACGACCACACAGAGCCTCGTAAGGTGCCATCTAAATACTAGATTAGAAACTGTTATTATATGCTAACTCATCTAATGGTAGAAACTTCTCCCAACTACCTCGAAATTCGATCACACAACTCCATAACATATTTTCCAGTATTTGAATCACCCTCTCTGTTTGAGGATGGAACACAGTACTGAAGTCCAATCGAGTACCCAGAGCGTCATAAAGTTTCTTCCAAAACCAAGAAGTGGAGCGATGATCTATATAAAAAATAACCAAGATCGAAACCCTATGGAGTCTAACATTTTGGTCAAACGATCCACATGACCCAAACAGAATCCTTCTTAGCGTGTGTTAATGACAACCCATTAACGAAGTCCATAGTCACCCGTTTCCATTTCCAAAGAGGAATTTTAATGGGTTGAAGCAAGACCGAAGACAGTTGGTGCTCAACCTTAACTTGCTAGCACGTCTGACAACGAAAGACAAAATCCACTACCTCCCGTTTCAACCTGAGTGACCAGTATAACTCTCGGAGACCCCGATACATCTTATTTTCATCGGGATGCATAGCATAAGGGCTATTATGTGCTTCTTGCAGAAAAAATTATCTCAAATCAGAGTCGTTATGAACACAAACTCAACATCGAAAACTCAGAAGTACTATCTTCCTTCAACCTGACAAAATCGTAGAATCAAAAAGTCATCACCCAACTATTTAACCCAAATCTGATCAATTGAAGTCAGCTTTACTTGTAACTCGACTAACAGACTACCATAATCAAACAGACTTAGATGAGCAAACATCGCCCTCAAATCAGTTATAGCTTTACGACTAAGAGCATTGGCCACAACATTGACCTTACTGGGATGATACTCAATAGTGCAATCATAGTTCTTAGGCAACTCAATCCATCTACGTTGCCTAAGGTTAAACTCCTTTTGAGTAAGGAGATGCTTGAGGGTTTTGTGATCGGTGGAAATGATACACATCTCACCATACAAATAATGCCTTCAGATTTTTAAGGTGAAGACAACAGCAACCAACTCAAGATCATACGTGGGATAGTTGCCTTCGTGTGACTTAAGCTGTCGGGATACGTAAGCCACTGTTTTACTATCTTGCATTAGAACACAACCCAATGTGATGTACCACTGTATACCACGGACTCTTTACCAAATTCAGGTTGTATCAGAATGGGAGCCTGAGTCAAAACATGTTTGAGTTTCTCAAAGCTCAATTGCTGCTCATTAGTCTAGAAAAATAGTGTGTTCTTACGCAAAAAAATTAGTTAGAGAAGCTGCAATAAGTGAAAATCCCTCAACAAATCTTCGATAATAACCCACTAAACCTAGGAAGCTTTGGATATCAAACACATTCCTAGGCTATTCCCACTCAAGCACAGTCTCGATTTTTTTAGGACTATGTCGAATCTCCTCAGTAGAAACCACATGACCCAAAAAAGTGACCTCTCTTAGCCAGAACTCACATTTGCTTAACTTAGAATAGAGTTTTTTTCTCACGGAGTATCTGAAGAATTACACTAAGATGCTCATCAATCCATTACCACCCCTGGTTTATCCACGACCTCTAGGTGGCTGTTGTACTGCCCTCTTAAGCTGAACCAAACTCGAAGTTAGAGCTTGCACCTGATCATAGTGAAGTTGATAATCCTTGATGCAGTGCTCCATAAACTCGCATTGCAGACAAGCTCCTAGCCTCCTCCAATATTCACTCGGATAGCGTCAACCACAATTCCCACTGACATGGGTATTAGTAACAGTAACTGGTGCCTCTACCTGTAAAGGCCCATCAAACGTGGCCTCTCAGAATAGATCTAGAGGGCTCCAAATCACTTTTAGTCTTACTCAGACTCCTCTCTCTGTCTCTTTTTTCGCGCTCCGTGCGATTAACCTTCTCAACAATTTTTGCCTTGTCCACCAAGACGGTAAAAACTCACTCCCTCTATGGATCTATCAAAACCTTGAGGTCATACCTCAACCCTTCCTCAAATCTGATACTCTTGTCATAGTCAATCGACACAAGCCCGCGAGCATATTTTCTCACTATTAGAAACTTGGCTTCATACTCGACCACAATCCTATCCTCTTGAGTAAGGCCCGTAAACTCGTGTCTAAGAGCCTTCACATAACTCGCCCCCACATAATTGCTTTGGAAGGTGCTCTTAAAGTATTTCCATGAAATCTAATTGGGCTGAGTGTCCTACTCAATGGTCAGCCACCACTAATAAGATTTATCGCAAAGCAATGACACTACATCATTTAATTTCTACTCAGGAGTGCAGTTGATATCATTCATAATCCTCTTTGTGGCCTCAAACCAATATTCGGCCACTGTCGAGGCGACTCCAGTGACACCACTAAATAGTTCAGCACCGTTGGGTTAGAGTTGTGTAATTACGGACCCACAGCTCTCAGATCCGGTATGGGTCCTAACGACCCTCTCCAAAACTCTCAACATGACTTGGGACAATGCGTCATCCCCAATCGTTTGAGATTGAGACCCAGTCTCAACAGTAGGTGTACCCAGTGTTTCACTTGTATCCAGATTGGGCATACTACCCATCGAGGACGACTCAGCTCTAGCCTTTCTTCAACACTTGCCACGCGCACGACTATCTTGGCCACGCATTCCTCGCGCACTCCTTATAAATTATCTACATTATCAGAATTTTATTTATCATTTTTTATGTTAGTAACAAATATTTTATGCTCAGAAATTTATCAGAAGATTTTACGAAATTTACAGAGTTGTTGCTGTTTCTAACTATCGCAGAATAATTCTAACATTTCAAAGTTTTTAAAAACTAAAAGTTTAGCTAAGTCAGAAGTACTTACAGGATCAGCGTCGGAGACTCGGTGTTCTAAAAACTCATTTTTTAGAATTATATGGAAAGACATTTTGTTTGAAAAACATTTTTCACAAAAACTTGAACTCAAAGTCACAGCCTGAGCTTTAGACTTGGCTCTAATACCACCAAATGTAACACCCCAAACTCGGCCTAGAAGTTATGGCTAGATCTGGAGATATTACTGCAAATTCATTCGAAAACCCAGAATTCGTTGGTTTTGAAAAGATGTCGTTAGCTCCTGTTTTGTAAAAATCTAGTTTATTAGAGAATATATCTTTTTAACCAATTTAATGAAAACGTTGTTTTTACATGTACATATTATAATCATTTGAGTTTGCAGCGGAAAAATTTTGGTTGTGTTCTTTTTTGAAAACACGGTTTGTTATTGTAAAATCCATCATCTTGCTAATCAAATTTAAGTCCACCAAAAACGTTTTTACAGTTAAAATTTGAAGATAAAATCCATGAATTTTAACAGTCCTGAAACTTCTAAAATAGTCCATCAAATCAAAATATTAAAAATCATATAAAAAAAGCATAATTTAACAAAAAGTATTTAACTGAGCTCCCGACACACCGATCTGCCCTAAGTCTTAGGGTTACCTAAAAGTAACTAGAAAAACCGAGACTGAGCTTACAAGCTCAATGTGCAACATAATAGAATATCAAATATATTAATCAGACATATATCAGATAAAGAATTCGTCTCAGATTATAACATATGAAAATATACGATCCTACCCACATCCGCTACATACCATCTCTGATCATCCCAACACACCAAATATGGTATTTAAATGCACATACAGCTCTACACACCGCTTAGTGTTGGTATGACACTTTTCATAATATCCGCAGCTTAGCTGCTTGATCATTAGGTGATTTATCGCCATTTATAGAAATATGTATGGTTGTGCCACTAGATATGGTAGAGGTACATCTGCCCACACTTCCTCCATATACACAAATCCCACCCCAGTGCACATATAGAAATTAACAGATAACAAAATATACATGTCATACATGCTCTTATAATAGATACGGATCAGACTTACAAGAAATACAATTTATGTTGTGCATACCTCATATTTATCATACAACAGATATAAATATTTTTACGCTAACAGAACATCAGAAATCATATTCTAAAGCTTAATTAATGCAATATGAGCTCTACGGAAGGCCTACATTCGACCCAAGCGATGCTTACGGCCCTAGGTAAAATTTAGAATTTTGGACCCACACGGCCTACTAGGCCAACCCATGTGGCTCACACAGCCCAATTGGCTCAGACTGTGTGGCTCAACAGTTTGTCACACGGTCGTGTGGCGTCAACAGTTTTAGATTTCAACTTTCGTAGTTCGCTATTTTCTCATGTTTCCATTACACACCTGATCCGATTTTGATAAGTAATCAACTACGAGATTTTTTGTACCTAAAATCAACAATTAATCGTTCAAATTAGTAACGATTCATCCAAAATTAACCCTTATTTTCACAACCACAACTCCAATTTAATAAACTTGAGTTCACCCAATAACTACCAACTTAACAACAACTACTCACCCAAAACAAATCAGTAATTCCAACCAAAATTACACCAATGGAGGAACGTTAATACCGAGATCCTCGCCTATCAAAGATTCACGCAAATTAAAACTACACTGCGAAAAGAAACAATTCATCCATCAAAATCCTCTAGAAAGAATCTAATAAAGAACACTTACTCAAGAGGAATCTTAATGGGTTGAAGCAAGCCTGAAGATAATTGTTGCTCAGCCTTAACTTGCTAGCACGTCAGACAACGAAAGACAAAATACGATACCTCTCGTTTCAACTTGAGTGATTAGTATAATTTTCAGAGACCCCGATACATCTTATTTTCATTGAGATGCATAACATAAGGGCTATTATGCGCTTCTTGCAGAATAGATTACCTCAAATCAAGGTCGTTAGGAACACAAACTCAACTTCAAAAACAAAGAACTCCATCACTGTTTAGCCTAAAATTAGAAGTACTATCTTCCTCAACCTGACAAAACCGTAGAATCAAAGAGTCATCACCCAACTGTTTAACCTGAATCTAATCAATCCAAGTCGACTTCCCTTGCAACTCAACTAACATACTACCATAATCAAATAGACTTAAACGAGCAAACATCACCCTTAAATCAGTCATCGCTCCACGACTAAGAGTATCGGCCACAACATTGGTCTTACAGGGATAATACTCAATAGTGTAATCATAGTTCTTAAGCAACTCAATCCATCTACGTTGCCTAAGGTTTAACTCCTTCTGAGTAAGGAGATACTTGAGGCTTTTGTGATCTGTATAAATGATACACATTTCACCATACAAATAATGCCTCCAAATTTTTAAGGCAAAGACAACCGCAACCAACTCAAGATTGTGTGTGGGATAGTTGTTTTTGTGTGGCTTAAGCTGTCGGTGTGCGTAAGTCACTACCTTATCGTCTTGCATTAGAACACAACCCAACCCGACATGTGATGCATCACTATAAATCACGAACTCTTTACCAAATTCAGGTTGTACCTAAATAGGAGCCTGAGTCAAAACATATTTGCGCAACAACTTAGTTAGATGAGCTGCAATAAGCGAAAACCCCTCAACAAATCTTCAGTTATAACTCGCTAAACCAAGGAGGCTGCAGATCTTAGGCACATTCTGAGGCTATTTCTACTTAAGCACGGTCTCAATTTTCTGAGGATCAACTCGGATCCCCTCAGCAGAAACCACATGATCTAAAAAAGTGACCTCTCTTATCCAGAATTGGCATTTTCTCAACTTAGCGTAGAGGTTTTTTCTCACAAAGCATCTAAAGAACTACTCTAATATACTCATCATGTTCATCCTCAATCTTAGAGTATACCAAATGTTGTTACTAGAATGTCGTTGATGAAGACCACGATGAATTGATCCAAATTGTAATACCCTGAAAATTTCTACAGTAAGATATTATCTTTGATATAGTAAAATAAGGAAATAAAGTTACAAAAAGGGAAATTTTGAGTTATGACAACATTGGGAAGTATATTATGATATATTAATTCAAGAAATGACTAAATTATAAAAGTAAGAAAAATTTTGTTGCCTAAGAGTAAATACTCAAAACTTGAGGGGTTCAAGTGTAAATACGAAAAAGTTGAAGGACCAATGGTGCAAATATTTTAAGGGTGGAATGATCTAGAAACTAAGGAAAATGGATGAATTAGGACCAAATTGAATAGGTGAAGAATTATGAGGGACTAAATTGTAATTTTACCAAATTAAATGATGATTCAAGGATGAAATTTTAAAATATTATAAAGGGAAAAATGATCAATTAGAAGGAGAGAGAAATCTAGAAGGCAATAATGATGTTAGAGATATTTTAGATTAAATAAATATTAGTTTATTAATATTTTAATTCGATTTTTTATTTATATTTTATTTATATTTCATTTAATATATAAGGAAAGAAAGATGAAGAATTCTCTTCATCTTTCCCATGAAACCAACGTGAGAAGAAGAGAAAGAAAAGAAGTTTTCTTTTCTTTACAATTTGGTCCTTTCACCAAAAATTTACTATTTTCACTTAAAAATCAAAAGAATTTCCATAGCCATCAAGAGAGAAAAATAACAAGGAGACTATGGGGAGCTAGAATGTCAAGTTAGATTCAAGAAATAGAAGCTGGAGAAGAGAAAAAATTAGGTTAAAGATTGAAATCAATAACACAAGGTAAGAATATCAATATTTCAATATATTTTTAAGTTTGATATTATTGAAAAAGCATGGAAATGATGTTATAGTAGAGTTTTCTTATATAAGGTTCTATGTTCTTGATATGTTAGTGAAGGGAAATAAGAGAAAGTGGTGGGAAATATTATAGAGAAAGGGAATAAGGGTGTTATAAACTTGGTAATCAACATTTTGCACTAAAATAGTTTTTGGTCAGCAGCAATAGTCTAACTTTGAAAAATCACCAAAAATTGTGAAAATCGAATTAGAGGTTGAATAAAATATTATATTAAATTTTATCGAGTCTAGTTTTTCATAAAAGAAACGGTGTAAGCAATGGAATTGTAAATTATGAGATATAATAAATTTCGTGAGACAAGGTCAGAATGATTTCGGGTTCCCCTGTTCTGACTTTGGAAAATCATTAAAAATTGTATAAAAATACTTGGTGGTTTAAATTTATATTTTTAAATTCTTAACGAGTCTATTTTCAATAGAAACAAACAGGAACATCATCCAAATCTCTTACTAAGAGGTAATTAATTTTTAGTAAAGAAAGGTCGAAGTTGTCAAACAGCAGAATAGGGATAAATTTGAAGATTTTACTGTACTTATTGGCTAAATTATAAATTATGATTTTTTTATGGTAGAAATATATTTTGGTTTAGTTTCGAAAACATCAAGCGGATCTTAATTTAGAATTCTTTAGCTCAAGAGATAAATAATTTAGTTATTATGACTCAAGTGGACAGCTTGATATGAACATATAAGTACATAGTGAAATTATGTATATTAAGGATGTGGAAAGGAGAGGAGGAGGAAAATAAATAAATATATGAATATTCAGCTGGCAAGGGTTTGCATTAAAAATGGATAATTTGCATGTTTTAGGCTAAGGGACTAAATTGAATAAAAGTAAACTTTAGGGGCAATTTTGTAAAAATATCAAAAATGACCAAATTGAAGGAAATGAATTGTTTTATTGTCTAAATTAATAAATTGAATGAAATTATTAATTTAGATCAAGATCGAGTGAAAATCGAGGAAAATGAAAAATTACCAAAATGCCCCTAAATATTAGTATTTCTACAATTTAGTTAAATAAGTTCGTGTCACTTAATTGAGCATGTAAATATGTTAAGATTGAATGTTGTATTAGTTAGAATGTGGAATACTAGTACATGTATATAACATGAATGATATGAATGCAAGAAATGAACACATGCTCGGAAATAGTTGAAAAGGGTTAAATTATGTATGAATATTGGATTTTGATGGATAAAGGTGATTTCCCAAATGAAGTGAGGTCCTGCATTTGTTGCAGAATGGATTTAGCTTGGATGAGTAATCCTATTGACCTCATTATCGAAAGGATTTAGCCCGAACGGGTAATCCTGATACAAGCCTCTCGAGCATATGTTACAATTATGATTTAGCCTAGACTGGTAATCCTAATTGAGCCTTTGAGCATATGTTAAAGTCTGGATTTAGCCTGGACTGGTAATCCAGATTAAGCTCTTTAGAGTATTTGTCACAGAAAGGATTTAGCCTGGACTGATAATCCTGACAAAACAACTCTTAGAGCATATGTTACAGACGGGATTTAGCCTGGACTAGTAATCCTGCTGTATGATATGTGGCTCGAGAGTGTGCGTTACAGATCGGATTTATCCTGGACTAATAATCCTGCTATATAACATGTGGCTCGGAAATGTGCTCTCGGAATAAGTGCCCTAATGGGTACCTCTAAAAAGGAATTGATAGGTTAATGATTTGTACACTTTGTGTGTACTACTGGAGTATCCATCAAAATTTCAATAATTCAACGGATATAAACTCTCGAAATGAGAAATATGAGTTTAAGTGAATTTATATCTCTAATATTCCTGAAATACATGAAAATGATGATACATGATATATAAGTATGAAATAATGCTATATGTACATGGAATTTGTTTGATGAATATGTTCATCTATGATTATAAATTTGTACACCTTGAGTGTACTACCCGTGTAATCATTGATATTTTAATTGATTTAATGGGTAAAATTCTAATATGAACAATATGAATGCGAAATGAATTATTACTGTATATGCCTGAAATATATATAATGAATTGTACATGTTATATGGACACATGGTGTGGAAAGTATATGTACATGAAATTTGATTAATGTTAAGTTTGATATGAACTATTACCGAAATAAATATACATGAAATACATGGAAATTATGGAACATGAATGAAATGAATGATATGTATCATGACATGTACATATATGATTATCTTTAATATGTTGATACAATGAAATTATGTAAGTTAAGATGAGTATTAAACTCAAGTGTGACATGTCGAGAAAATAAGTATATCAATGTTGAATTTATATGAAATATGTGGAAGTACACTAACAAGTGTTGTTTGTTGATGCTTAGGCAAGTATCAAGCTATTGATTGAATGGTAATATGTTTATTTATATGATGCATTGAATCGGCAAGTATTTAAGTGATAATATGCTAGTGCTCATGAAAGAGAGGTAAGATTTAAATTATGCAATTTCTTATGAAATGACTTATCATGTGAGTAATTCGAAAATAGCTTTGGCTAAATGCACTAGCTTGTGGCCATGGTTGAGTGATATGTTTATGACTTGTGTGTCATGCATATGGAATAAGTATGGAAAGTAAAGAAATGTAAATGAAAATAAAGAAACTTGGAAAAGTTAAAGACATATAAAATTTTACTAAGCTTGGGATAATATGTACAAGTGATGCTGTGGATTTATTCACCTTGTGAGTTAATGAACATAGCTTCATGAGTATTATGGTATCAATAATGGATTATTCTTGATATTTATAAATTTCATGTATGAAAAGAAGTATTATGATCAAAGACTATACGAGCGTACTAAGTATTCATTGCTTACGTATTTGTTTTCATTTACCTTACAGATTATCGGAAGCTCGAATGGGTTGGAAGCTTGTCGGAGCTATATCACACTATCCATCGGTTCTATTGGTAATTTTGGATAATCTGATTTTGGTTATAATGGCATGTATAGGTTATTTTGATTAAATATTCGCCTATATGTGTTTTAGTATATTGGTATATGTACAATTTGCTTTATAATGTTAATGTTCTAAAATGTTTGGTTAGTTTGATGACAAGTTGGGTAAGAAATGAGAATAGGAAAAATGGCCTATTTCATCCACATGGCCTAATATATGGGCGTGTCTCTTGGTTGTGTGAGCCACACGGCCTAGCCACACAGTCGTGTAACCCCTACAGTGTTGAAAAATTTTAAATATTTTCAAAAAATTTTTTGAGTTTCCGGTTTAGTCCCGATATATATTTTGGGCCTCGATGGCTCACATAAGGGACATTATGATTAAATTTGATTGATTTCAGGTATGAATATTATATGAATTGGAATTTTTGTTAAATGATCTATAAATTCTAGTAACGCTCTGAAACCCTATTTCGGCAACAGATGCAGGTTAGGGGTGTTACAAAAATACAACTGGAACACCCAATTCATAAGTTCCATGAATGCAGTCAGAGCATTCGTCAAATCGAAGGGCATAACTAAGAACTCATAGCACCCATAACGAGTCCTAAAAGCAGTCTTATGAACATTAACCTCCTTAACCTTAAGCTGATGGTACCTAGAACGGAAATCAATCGTAGAAAATACGGAGGCCTCATGAAACTGACCGAACAAGTGGTCAATCCTCGGAAGTGGGTACTTATTCTTTACCGTCAATTTATTCACCTGACGGTAATCTACACACATCCTCATAGTTAAATCTTTTTTCATTACGAATAGACAGGTACTCCTCATAGGGACATACTGGGTCGAATTAACCCTCGATCAAGAAGTTCCTGAAGCTGAGCTTTCAGTTCCATAAGCTCCCTCGGTGCCATGCAGTAGGGAGCGATGGACACCGAAGCTGTACCCGATAGTATCTCGATACCAAACTCGACCTTCCTATTCGGAGGTAACCCCGATAATTCTTCGGGAAAAATATTCAAAAACTTTGTAATGTCCGAATATCCTAATAAATGAACCCACGAAAGCCGAATCATATACAAAGGCCAAAAATGCCTCAAACCATTTCGAACTAACTTTTCGGCTACTTAAATGGAGATCACATTGGAGAGGTAATCTCGATACTCGTCGGTAATAACAACCTCCAAATCACCCTCAGATCTCAGAGTCACCCTCTTATTGGCATAGTTTAAGCTAACTCGATGCTCCATAAGCCAGCCCATTCTCAGTATTAGATCAAATTCTCTGAACGGTAATTTCATATGATTAGCTAAAAATACGACACCTTGTATCTTAGCGAAACTCTCCTATAAACCTTATTAACTATTACTAATTGACCTAGTGGACTGATCACAGAAACCTCACTAGAAGTTCTCTCAACAGAAATACTAAGATTCACAGATACAGAACTAGTTACATAGGAATAAGTTTAGCATATATGTATCAATGCAAAATACAGAGCAATATTAATAAAGCACGTACCGACGATAACGTCTACTATGTCTCTATCCTCATGGTGCCTTACCGCATAAACCAAAATAGACTGTCTAACCTCAAACTGATTAGCACCTCTGGCCGGTGCTCTCTGACCTCTACCCATACCCTTATCACCCCTGGTCGATCTACGAACCCTAGGTGGTTTTTGTACTTCCCTCTCATGCTGAACTAAACCCGAAGCTGGAGCTTACACCTAATCAAAGCGAAGTGAACAATTCTTGATACGGTGCTTTATAGACCTGCATCACAAACAAGCTCCCAGCCTCCTCCAACACTCACCTGGATGGCTTTTACCACAATCCCCACAGACATGGGTCTTAGTAACAGTAACTCGTGCCTCTACCCACAGAGACCCATCAAACCTGGCCAATTTTTTAAGCTGCTGAACAGAGCTAGAGGGCTCTGAATCCTTTTTAGTCTTAGTCTAACCCCTCTCACTGTCCCTCTTTTCGTGCTCTGTGCGTTTAACCTCCTCAGCAATTTTTGCCTTGTCCACCAAGACGGAAAAAACTCGCTCACTCTGTGGAGCTATCAAAACCATGAGGTCATACCTCAACCCTTCCTCAATCCGGATGCTTTTGTCATAATCGGTCGACATAAGCCCGCGAGCATATTTGCTCAATATTAGAAACTCACATTTACGAGTTTCGACATAACTCGTCCACCACATATTTGCTCTGAAAGGTGCTCTTAAAGTATTCCCATGAAATCTGATCAGGCTGAGTACCCTAGTCAACAGTCAATCAACACTAATAAGCTTCATCGTGAAGCTATGACACTACACCCTTTAATTTCTGCTCAATAGTGCAGTCTATATTATTCATGATCCTCTCTGTGGCCTCAAACCAATATTTAGCCACAGTCGAGGCAACTCTAGTGACACCACTAAAAAGTTCAGCACCGTTGGGCTGAAGTTGTTCAGTTACTGACCCACGGCTCCCAAATCTAGTATGGGTCCCAACGACCCTCTCCAAAACTCTCAACATGGCTTGGGACATTGCGCCATCCTTAGCAGTCTAAGATTGAAACCCAGTTTCAATAGTAGGTGTACCTAGTGTTTCACTTGTATCAGATTGGACATACTGCTTATCGAGGACGACTCAGCTCTAGCCATTTTTATATGCCCACTGGGCCCACGATTACATCGGGCATTTATTTCCTCGCACACTCATTATAAATTATCACATTATCATAATTTTGTTTATCAATTTTGTTCGAAAAATATTTTTCACAAAAATTAAACCCAAAGTCACAGCTCGTGTTTTGAACCTGACTCTGATACCACCAAATGTAACACCCCAAATTTAGCCTAGACATTATGGCCAGATCTGGAAATGTTATTGCAAATTCATTCGAAATCCCAAAATTTGTTAGTTTTGAAAAGATGTCATTAGCTCTTGTTATGTAAAAATTCAATTTATTAGAGAACATATCTTTTTAACCAATTTAATGGAAACGTTGTTTTTACATATATATATTTTAATCATTTGAGTTTGCAACGGAAAAATTTTGGTTTTCTTCAGTTTTGAAAACATGGTTTGTTATTGTCAAATCCATCATCTTGCTAATAAAATTTAAGTCCACCAAAAATGTTTTTACAGTTAAAATCGAAAGATAAAATCCATGAATTTTAACAGTCCTAAAACGTTTAAAATAGTCCATCAAATTAAAATATTAAAAACCATATCAAAAAAGCATAATTTAACCAAAATTATTTAACCGAGCTCCCGACACATCGATTCGCCTTAAGTTTGAAGTTTACCTGAAAGTAAATAGGCAAACTGAGAGTGAGCTTACAAGCTCAATGTGTAATATATAAAATACTAACAGATATTAATCAGAGATATATCAGAGACAGAATTCGTATCAAATCATAATAGATGCAAATTTACGATCCTATCCCCATCCACTACACACTATCTTTAATAATCCCAACACACCAAATAAGGTATTTAAATACCCATCCAACCCAACACACCGCTTAGTATCGGTATGACACTTTTTAGAATATTCACAGCTTAGCTGCCTAATCGTTAGGCGATTTATCGCCATTTACAGAAATATGTGTGGGTGTGCCACCAAATATGGCAGAGGTACATCTGCTCACACTTCCTCCATATAAACAAATCCCACCCCAATGTATATATAGAAATTAACAGATAACAGAATATACATGTCATACATGCTCTCATGATTGATATGTATCAGACTTACCATAAATACAATTTAATGTTGTGCATACCTCCTGTTTATCATACAACACATATAAATATTTTTATGCTAATAGAACATTAGAAATCGTATTTAAATCTTAATTAATGCCATATGACTCTACGGAAGGCCTACGTTCGACCCAAACGATACTTATGGTCCTAGGGTAAAATTCAAAATTTTAGGCCCACACAGCCTACTTCGCCAGCCCGTGTGGCCCACACAGCCCAATTGGCCCAGACCGTGTGGTTCAACAGTCTGTCACAGGGTCATGCATTGCATACGGCAGTGTGGCGTTGACAGTTTCGGATTTCAGCTTTTGCCATTCGTTATTTTCTTGGGTTTTCGTTACACACCTGATCCGATTTTGATGAGTAATCAACTACGAGATTTCCAATACCTAAAATCAATAATTAATCATTCAAATTAGTAACGATTCATCCAAAATTAACCCTTTTCTTTCACAACCACAACTCTAATTTAATAAACTTGAGTTCACCCAATAACTACCAACTTAACAACAATTACTTACCCGAAACAAATCAGTAATTCCAAATAAAATTACACCAATGGAGGAACGTTAATCCCGAGATCCTCACCTATCAAAGATTCACACAAATTAAAACTACACAGCGAAAAGAAACAATTCATCCATCAAAATCCTCTAGAAAGAATCTAATAAAGAACACTTACTCAAAGACCGATAAACGATTAGCCGTGTGATGAGACGTAATATGAAATAGCAAAGAGAACTCAATGCCCACAAGCAAAATCATAGTGAAAGAAAATAATAGAAACCACACAGAAAACAAGAGAAAGAAAAAGGAATAACTTAAGCAGAATATCAATGGTAAAACAAAATAAAGAAATTGCCAAAGAAAATGAAAGAAAAAAAATTGAATTCCTTCACTGTGAAACAAATTGGAATGAACGAATGGAATTTGTGAGAGAGAATGAAACGTGACTAGAGGAGCAAATTTTTAAGGATATTAATCTCATATTTTTTTAAATTCAAAATGGAAGAAAATGGGATAAAAATAAAAGAAAAGGAACAAATGGGAAACGTGGGAAAAAGGGGATTTGGGAAAAGAAAATAAATTAAAATAAAATTAATTTAAAATAAAAAAGAATATATATTTTATAATAAAAACCAATGTCAAACCAACACTATATTCTGATAACTTATCTTCTGTTAAATTACAACCTCTACATTGTCGGCTCAAACAGAAATAACAAAAATATTATCAATTCACTCACACAAAAATTTGAACACAGGATCAAAGGATTAACACATTATCACTAAACCAATAAGCTCATTTTAACATGAGATGCCTGAAAATAAAATTTAAATCAAAACACTAGAGTTAGGGATAAGGACAAAAATAACAAAATTATCAGAAAATGAAATTTGAACTTAAGACTTCAAACACATATCTTAAACCCTTAACCACTAAAACAGATACTAATCAATAACATAATTTAACAATCATTAAATTCATATTTTTTATTTATTAATAATATGTATTCAATTTTGGGCCAAATTACCAATAAATACCTTTTTTTTTTTCAAAATTTATAGAAATGGACCTATTAGCTAATTATTTACCGGAATGAGCCATTTTCCTCAAAAGCGTGTCCACGTTAGCGTGATGTCAGGGGACGTGCCAGCAAAACGCGTCTCTGGGGGAGCGTTTTGTCTGTTTTCTATGTTAGGGTTTTCAGCCTTTTTTAGGGTTAGTGTTAGGGTTTTTTAGGATTTTAGGGTTAAGGTTAGGGTTTTTAGGGTTGTACGGTTAGTATTTTTTAGAAAAAATAATAAAATTAGGGTTTAGGGTTAATTAATTAAAATAATTTTGTGTTTAGGGTTTTAGGAAAAATATATTTGCAATATAATTTTTTTTTACAGTGGCATCTGAAAAAATAATTTTAAGAAGACGTTTCTGAACAAATAGTGTCCAAAACGCTTCAAGCATATGCACTGTCAGCAAGATTACTGAAAAAAGCTCCCACATGGACACTCTTTTCTACAGTAGTATCTGAAAAGATAATTTGAGAAGACATTTCTGAACAAATAATGTCCAAAATGCTTCAAGAAGGATGCACTGTCAGCAAGATTACTGAAAAAAGCTCCCACGTGGATGCTCTTTTTCTACAGTAGTATCTGAAAAGATAATTTTGAGAAGACATTTCTGAACAAATAGTGACCAAAACGCTTCAAGCAAAATGCACTGTCAGCAAGATTATTGAAACAAGCTCCCACGTGGACGCTTTTTTTTTTACAGTAGTTCCTATTTGGCCTTAGACTATAAATGAGCCAAATTTCATTCTCAGGTTGTATAAGTTACAGCAAGAGAAATTGAGGCAAAAGTATAATAGAAACTGAAGATGAGTGAACGTATTAGTGCTGTTATTTACTATGATGGTGAGGTTCGTGACACCGAGAACGGTGTTGTTTTTTTATTGGAGAACACAGTGCGGCTAGTTTTTAACCAGAACATAGATTTGACAGAACTTCGTAAAAGAATTAGGCGTAAAATCTTCGAAATGACGCCAATGAAAGTTCTGGCTATTAAGTATAAATTTTGTGTTTCGGTTGATCCCATGAGATATGACTCATTTGACATCAAAGGTCATCGGAGCTTAGAGGCAATGGTGGAGACTCATCTTGCTAGTGGATCACCCTATCTTGAGGTATATGTACAATTTTCATCTCCAAATGATATTCCTTCGACTTCAACATCTACTGCTGTTTGAGGGGAATACACTACCCCAAACCGACACTCTGTTAGTGAAAGGCAGAATACAGAAGTGCTCGTGTTTGGTGGCAGTATGGAAAACACAACCCCTGCACGACACTTGGTTGGTGGATGGGACATGCATATCGGTGGGTCGATGTTCGATGCTAGAAATACGTATTGGAGAACGTCATCAACTTCTAGTGGTTGGCAATCCACATATGATTAGGGACGTTATGAAAGTTGTTTAAGAAGGGATAATGTACTCCCCATGACATCCACCGGCGAGGGGACCTCGTTCGTTGCAAATGATGGTGGGTCGGATGATGAGTCCGATGTGGATCCACCTTGAGAGCCGGCCCCAATGGTGCAGAAGTTACATTATTTTCTGAACCAGAGCCTGTTCCAACCATACTTAATGATGTTGAAAGGGGTTCAGATGAAGAAGAAGAAGATCCACGATTCAGGGCGTACTCGCTTCCAGCCCACATGCATAATGTCGATCTATCTCAAGATGATGCGTTGGAGTTTCTAGAACTACCACACAGAAGACGTGACCATACAAGTTCGTCGTTGGATTCGGGTGAATTTGAAGTTGGTAAAGAGTTTTCCAACAAGGATAGTTTTCTTGGTGCATTGAAACAACATAGCATCAAGAATGGGGTTAACTACAACGTGGTTAAATCCAAACCCAACAAGTATGAGGCCAAGTGCATAGTGCAAGACGATACATGTTCATGGAAAATCATGGCTTCGTTGAGGAAAAGGACAGACTTGTGGGAGATTAAAAAGTACAAAGGTCCACATACATGTGTTGCCGGTATAGTATCACTAGGTGTTTAGGGTTTTTGAATAATATTGATATTACGTAATTTTGCATTATTTAGCGTACTTCGTTGACAGGTGTTTCACAAGATCATCCCAAGATGGATTCAGATATGTTGGCTAGCTTAATAATATCGACGGTGAAGGCGAATCCCAAGATTTCAGTGCCGGTCTTAATTGCCAATATTCGTTGCCAATTGGGGTACACGCCCTCTTATCGCAAGACTTGGATAGTTAAGCAGAAGGCGTTGGAAAAGTTGTATGGAAAGGTGGGACGCTTCATATAATGAAGTGTGGCAGTGGTGTCAGGTGCTGGAGAGATATATCCCAGGCTGCATAACAGACCTTGAAACGGCACCTGCGTACTACAATGGTCGATTGCTCCGTAGATGCCAAGTGTTCAAGCGTTTGTTTTGGACCTTTAAGCAATGCCGAGACGCATTTCTATACTGCAAACCATTGGTACAAATTGATGGTATCTTTATGTATGGTAGATATACCCATTGGCTATTGCTAGCTGTGGCACAGGATGGCAGTGGTAGAATCCTTCCAATTGCGTTTGCAATAACACCGGGGGAGTTAGCTAATGACTGGGATTTCTTTCTATCTAGGTTAAGGAGGCATGTCTGCCCCCAACCTGATATATGCGTTATATCAGATTGGGGCCCTGGAATACTAGCCGATATACAGCGACAGGGAAGCCCATGTCATCGTGCACACCATCGATATTGCTTAAGGCATGTTGCGTCCAACTACTACGGGCAACATCGATCTACAAGTGAACGACGGCAAGTGACCAACATGGGTATGTAATCTCTATTAATATAATTTCGTTTGCAATATTCAATTTATTCTTAATGGAAGAGTGGTATGTAATATTCGCCATCAACTTTTATTAAAAAAATATTGCCATATTAAAAAAAATTGATTTTGTTAAAAATATAAAAAGTAAATTACAATTAAAATATAAGAAACAACTTTTATTATATTAAAAATATAAAATGTAAATTACAATTAAAATTTAAAAACAACTTTTATTTTATTAAATGAAACAATATAAAAAAGTTTATACAAATATATTTAAAAAATCAATGTTGGTGTCGGTCAGAATCAGTGATACGTGGGGTGGTTGACAGTTACGCGCTGGATTCCTTCTTGGTTCATCTTCCAGCGGGGATTATGGTTCCTCCGGCAGGGGATCTGGTTGTGGGTGTTGGGAGGATGACCCACCTTGATAAATAATGACTGCGGAGGTGTTTGCATCACCCATGGCAGAGGTGTTTGAATCCCATAAGGCGAAGGAGATTGGTAAAAAGAAGAGCTCCCTGACGGCGCTTCATGCGATCCCTCATGCCACGACGGCCTATAGATCAACGGTCCACTCGGAGTAATCGGGAACGGAGATGAACTGGGCTATGCATTCCAACCTGCCATAGGACTGGGGAAAGGAAACATATAAGGGTTAGGATACATATAAGGGCTAGGATACACACCTGTCATAATCTAAAAAGGCTGTGATGTAGGTATCGTCAGCTGAAGTGTTGGGCCCGATGATTGTGTCGGCGCTGTTGATGGGCCCGTCCCATCATCCCTTCTGCTTAGATTTAAAGGGACCCGTCGTTCCCTTTGTACACGAATTTGCCGTCGCATCTCCTCTTCCGACAATAAATACAGCTTGCCATGGATCATAAATCATGGCATGTATTCCGGCATGCACGCTAACTCAGGAACGATAATCGGTTCCCAAGTAGGTATATAATCATATCGATTTTCCCACAATTCGATATATGCTGAGCAAAATCTCGGCCAATCCGTATGCAGCTGTCGTAAATCGACTTTGTGCTCATCATCGAGCACCTCAAGTGCCACGGGAATCGGTTGTCGCAAAACCCTATCTGACCAAATCCAATGACCTTCATGCCAAATTGAAAAAATTCATCAGGAATTACTGCCCAAATTGCCAGATCCTCGTATGGTGTCCATTGAAACTATATGAACATGATAAAAATATTAGTTATATACATAACACTAAATACTAAATACTAAATACGGAATGACTATTTTATTACGTATATATATTTTATTTAATACTTACTTGTGCTTCCGACTGTTGGTCTAATAGAAGTCGTATATTTTCAAGCGAGGTAGGTATTCCAACATAACTCGCCGAATGGTTTCACCTAATTAAATAAATTTTTAGCATACAATTATATTTTAAATCTACGTAGTAATTGTAAAATCTAATATTAAATTTACCTCGTTATGAGTGGGAATATATATGGGTGGTCCACTCAAGGACGTAAAAATAGAAAACGAAACTGTGCCCATGATTGCAGTAGTGATAGGCAACTTCCGATTTTGGCTTTATTTGGTCGCATCGCCCCACACATCTCCCGGTACAATTTTGCTAACACGACAGACCCCCAACTCAATTTACCAGTTGCTCTAAAATCAACGAGTTTCAGTAGCTATCTTAGATGTACGAGGTTTCGTGACAAGTCCAGCATCAGATAGTCTCCAATCATCTCAAGAATGTATGCCCCGAGCATATCGTATTCTTTCTAATTCAGTCGAATCATTATCCGGCTCCGGGAATGTGTCTCGTAACCAGCCCATCTCGATTCGACCTTAGTTAATATTATCCGGAATAACACCCAAAAGCTCGTAGCATACGACTCCCCAATCAGCAGAAGTTGCTGACCCGGTGACTACGTACCCATCCACCGGCAATCCCAATTGCAACTGCGTGTCTTCCAGAGTGATAGTACACTCTCCGTATGGAAGATGGAAAATGTGCATCTCGGGTCTCCACCTCTCTATCAACGCACTGATTTGTTTCGCGTCCAACTTGCACCCTCGACCTATCGTGGCCACGTGCCAAAACCCCCTTCCCGCAGGTAATTCTCTATCAACGGCGATGGCGGACCAGGCATATTACGAATATAGCATTGCAACACCTGATCTACAGACTATTATAAAAAAAATTATAAAATAAAAATTAATTAAAATTGCATAAATGAAAAAAATATTATATAGTATTGAAAAATTAAAATTATAACTTACCATTGTCATTTGATTACGGAGATGTGCTTATTATCGAGACAAATTAATTCTCTGATCGTTGCTAACCCGATCGAATATTTTTTAATTAAAAAAACTAATTCAAAAAACTTTTAAACAGGGCTTTTTTGTAAAATTAAAGGACTTTTGTGAAATTTGAGAGGAATTTGAGAGGAATTTGAGAGAAATTTGAGAAAAATTTTAAAGGACTTTTGTGTGAAAAAAATGAAAGGGGGTGTTTCTATAGAATTTTTTTTTTGACCGTTGGAGGCCAAACGGTAAAAAAAATATCTGTTGGGGTTAAAAACACGGGAAAATGCGTCTTTGGGGAAGCGTTTTGCCACATCAACACAAAGCGCACCCTCAAGGAAGTGCTTTGTGCTGATGTGGCAAAACGCTCCCCCGGAGACGTATTTTGCTGGCACGTCTCCGACATCGTGCTGACTTGAACGCTTTTTCGGAGAAAATAACTAATTTCGATAAATAATTAAATAATAATTCTATTTCTGTAAATTAAAAAAAAGTATTTATTAGTAATTTGGCTAAGATTAAATTTGCATTACATTTCATTTTTTTTAAAACAAAAACACTATCACATAAAAATGGTTAAGAATGGACTATTAATATAAAATCCATTAATTCGGCTGAGGTAAAAATTGTTGGTTTTTTAGGAAAAAGTGGTTCGTTATCTAGGCAGTGCTTTAGTTTTCAATTATGATAGTTTGTTTTAAGTTATTTTTCAATAATAAATTAATAGTTCAATAAAAATTTCTTACTTAATATATTTTTAACATATTCAACATATAATATAATTTTAGTTTGTCTAATTAATATAAAATAACTTTATTCAAGAAAATAATTAATTAACGCAATTAACTATAATATTAATTAAAAGAGTTAAAATTCTATTAATAATTTTATTTTATATTAATAAAATTATCGCAATTTCTTTTTATATAAAAAATTTAATTAATAAATATAAATATAATTATAATAATGATATTCTTTTTCTTATATTTATATTTAAAATTTTATTTAAATAATAACTCTATTTTAAAACTTGTGTTTTAATATATATTATAGATTATAGATAATTATTTTAATATAATATTTCCAAACTTCATAATAAAACATATATTTATTTACTAATAAGATGAATTATCGATTTTTCATGTTAAGATTAAATTTGCATTATATTCATTTTTTTAAAATAATTACATTGATAACTTAGAATATAGAAATTAGTATATATATATATATATTATTTAGACTTTAAAATGTATTAAATATAAATTGATATATGGTGTATAGTTGACGCACAAAATGAATCATTCTGTTTAAATATTCTTTTGATTCCATAAATTGATTTGAGATATTGAAATAAAATAGCTTTTTTAAAAGCTTTAAGAATAGTAAGTTTTTCTTGATAACATAAAGATTATGATGAATTTTTTGCAGTTGTATTTAAGTTTTCAATCAAAGTAAAAATGATAGATTTGTCAGTTCTCGATAACCGACAAAGTTTAAGACAAAATCTCATATTATTTAAAAATATTATCTTTTGTCTAGACAAATGAGCCCATGATTATAAAATAAAATTGTATTTACATACGTTAACTTGCCAATAAAGAATGACTTCAAAAGTCGGCGACTTTCCCTTATCACCAAAAGGTATTCTTAATAATTTCATCTATTAATTATTTTAACATAAAATTAAAGTGAATTTCTTTACATATATCATAATTAAATTTATCACTAGTAATATATATTAACATAATCAAATGACCTAAATCAAATATAAATACCTAAATAAATTTATTTTCAACTAATCTTCCTTAGCCTTAGTGAGATCAAATTTTATCAAAATCATAATGTTAATAAATTAAATAAACTTCATTTCTCTAGAAAATGTCCCTAATATCCGTAAATTAAAATAATTGGAAACTGTGTCTATAATAGAAAAATATTTACAAAAACCAAATATCTTGAAATGACATTACACCCATATGAATAGTGTGCTCATAAAAACTTTGAGTGGTAGTCATTTAGTAAGCGAATTCGTAATCATGGAGTTTGTCCCAATATGCTTTATAAAATAAAAAATAAAACCCTACTCCCACTAAACTTGTGGCATATGCAATCATCAACCAAATTCATCTCTAAACACAATGAGATAATCACTTAGTGGAATTTGTAATACCATTAACGGAAGGCTTACATAATTCCATAAATGAATTTCTTTAATTTGCGAACCATTGACTTTGTATCGTCAAATACAAAGTTTTCTGGTTGCACCATATAAATGGTCTCATCAATATTTCTATTGAGAAACACAATTTTGGCATTTATCTAATATAACTCAAGGTCAAAATATGCCATTAAAGCCATTATAACTCTTTCTCTACTGATCCTTCTTAATGACATTGGTTCTTGAGATTGCTGAGTTTGTTATTTAACTGTGAGGTTCTTTGATATTGTCTTAATATGGAGATACTATTTGAACAATATCAAGTATAATAGAATGTTCTTGATATTTATCAATAGTAATTAAAAGACTGTATTGAGGAACATCAACTTATTCTTCTTCAAAGACAATCTCTTTTATTCTCTCTCTCCCCCACAAACTCAACATCTTCAAAGAACAAACATTACATGTCTTAACAAAAACCTTAGTATTGAGACCTTAATCTTTCAAAGTATCCGAAAGGATAAATGGGATCAAGAATATCATTGGACACAAGTTCTCAATTCCCCTTTTAGAGACATAACCTAATCTCTTTTGTCACAACGAAGTGGAATTCTTAGTTGTTAATTTGTGTTTCTTATTTATTACGGTAGTATGCAATAATTCATTAAATGACGTAATAGTATTAAGTAAAATAGATTATCATAACCTAATAAAAAACCGAAACCAACCAATTTTGAATTATGAAATACACTAAATTTTACATTTCTAAATGAACAAGAATAACCAAATTTGTTTAATGATGAAATAAAAAGTTTCACCTAGAAAACAATACAACAAAAGTTTCATTCAAATTCAAATAAAATCCATTTCTTAATAATAATATAAAAGTCCCATTGCTTCAATTCAATCAAATTAGTATTGTCTACGTAGATGTATCTTTCACCATCATTTGACTTTCTGTAGTTCTGACAACTTTGCATAGACATATTGATGTGCGTTGTTGCATCGGAATCTATCCACCAAGTGTGTCTAGATACCGAAGTCAAAGTAGTGCACCTTTCGTACCGCAAGAGAAACAACCATCCTGAGTTGAATCTTTTGTGATGTCGTATCCAAAAATTTCTTATTTTTCTTTATGTACCCTATTGAAATTAGATTTGTTAAGAACATACTAATTTCAACTTTTTTGTTCTTGAAAACTTACTTTTCAATGTCTGTCATAAATTCCATAGTTGTGGTAATCTATTTAGACATAGTGCCCCTAAATGTTTCAATGCATGCATTGATGTTGGTAAGTATAATGGTAGCTGAATCAATCAAAACAAGCTCACATAAAACTTCAAATGTAATATCCTGAAATAGGGGTAAAATTTTAGTAAATTATTTTGCATAAGTGTGGTCATCATGGTGTTATTTGAGGAATTTTAGGTGCTAGTGATAAGCTAAGGGAAGGCCCGAGCTATAGGAGAAATTTTATTTTTTTAAGTGTTAGTTAGGGGAATTGGGTGAAGGAGCCCTTAAGGAAAAATTTCAGGAATTATGGACATGAACTTGGGCTTGGTAAAGTGGCTTGGGACGCTGCTTTAGGGGCCTTGGAGGCTTGCGCAGGAGGGAGGAGGTTCGAGTAACGCGGGGCGCATCAGAGGTTTTTATTTTTGCGTCTGGAA
This sequence comes from Gossypium australe, assembly GCA_005393395.2. Classification (NCBI taxonomy): domain Eukaryota; kingdom Viridiplantae; phylum Streptophyta; class Magnoliopsida; order Malvales; family Malvaceae; genus Gossypium; species Gossypium australe. The sequence continues at coordinate 39,883,677 of CM016619.1, forward strand.
GGGGAGCAAGGTCAGGGAGGCTTTAAGAGAAGTTGTTGGGGATTTCTGGCATATGAAATGCCTTGGTAAAGTGGCTTCCATGCCCACTTAAGGCTTGGGAGTGACGCCACAACAGGTTTGGAGTTCGAGTCTTGGGCGCGGCATAAGCGTGTTTTATTTTGGCAAAATGGCGTTAGATTGAAGGAGGCTTTAAATAAATCGTGGCAGGATTGTGACAGCAACGAACCAGTAGCAGAGTGGCTTGGACGCTTGCAGCAAGGGAGCTTCGCGAGGACTCGCGTTCGAGTCCTGATGGTAGCGCTGGAGTGTTTTTATTTTTGGCTTTGGTGTTAAGGCGAAGGGGAGCTAGCGAGGGGGTGTTTAAAAGATTGCGTGACGGGTTTATGTCACGAAAGGAGCAATGGCCGAGTGGCAGAAGGCGAGGAGATATTTCTTCAGGTCTCAGGTTTGAGACTTTGGGGGCGCACCTGGGGGCTTTGTTTTTATTTTATGCCGGCGTGGGATTATGGCCTGCATGGGCTGTCAATTTGATAAAACAAGTTGTTTTATTATTATTATTATTATTATTTTGTTTGTTGTTCTCAAAAGCTGCATGAGGTATGGGAATTATTTTTAGTTTTATTTTTATTTATTGATGGTGATGGGGTGGTGATGGGAAAGTGATTAAACAAAGGATTATTTTTATTTCAAATGGATGGGTTCTTTGCTTGGGGAGCATGGCCGAATGGAGGGTTTCCTAGGGACTACCATGGTCGGCTTGGGGTATGGGGAAGAAAGCATAGCCGAAAATGCTTCTTTGAATTTTCTTTTCTTCCCAAATGTGAGTGCATGGCCGAATGAAGCTTGCTTTAGGGTCTAGCATGGTCGGTTTTCAAGTAGCAAAGGAGGTGCCAAAAATTTCTTGATTTGCTTTCTTTCTTCCCACATTGTGCATGGCTGAAATAGGGACCTTGGGGGCTTGCATTTTCGGTCAGCTAGGGGGAGGGGGTTTAAGTGCCGAATTCTTCTTTTAATAGGCACCCCTTCTTTTTGTCTTTCTCTTTTAGTTGCTTGCCAAAATTCCTTTCCATTCTTTTGAAAGCCGAAAGCCTTTGTCATTAAGTGTTTTAGCCGAACCTATTAGTCATTATTTTCTCCTTTTCTTCTTTACTTGCTCATTCGAAATCACCACTTACCCCAAGAACTATCCTCTCTTCCATTATTGGTAAGAACCGAAACCCCTCTTCTATTGGTCACCATAGCCGAATGTTCTAGCATCATTGGGAAAGCCTTAAAGCCGAAGCAGTTAGCCGGGATCCATCTCTTAACCTCTTCAAGCAACGTGTAGTGGTAAGTAGTTATCTCCTAGCAATCGGTTATGGGGTTTCCTTCCATTAAAGTGTCGAAAGCAATGGATGAGCTTTGTTATTAGGAATGGCCGAATCTTCAAGGACCATAATGGTGTGTTCTTTTGTGTAGTTGAAGGAAGGAAACTTTAAGGGTTCCCTCGGGATCTGATCCATCAAGGTAAGATGTTTAGTATTCGGCCAAGGGGGTCATCTTCATAGTATTCTCATGTTAAGCCGTTTCTAACTATTGTTTAGTAGGGTTTTCGACACAACAAGAGTAGGTGGCGGTTTCGGGACTTAGTCGAGCAAGGTAAGTGGCTAATAGCATTCGGCCTTAGGCCATTTTGGTATTTAAGTGGCTAACCGATTCTGTCCATGTTGGATTAGGGGCGAATCGACAGGAGTAGGACAAGTTTCAGGATTCAGATTCTTTATCTTTGGTAAGTATAGTTAAGATTCGTATTATTTGGATTATGATGTTATCGCGTGACCAAATGTTTCTGAATAAGTGTTCTACGATGGACACAAGTGTTAGCCAAGAAGGTAAAGGGGTAGCCCCTATCCCCAAGTTTAAAAGGAGAGTAGTCTCCGCAGTGCGATATTGGCCGCCGGGGTGTGGGCCAGCGTCCGAACAGCAAAGTAGGCAGATAGCCGTAGTGTCGCTTAGTGATAGTATCGGGATTAAGGGCATAACGCTTCTAGTAATTAGGTGTATGATTAACCCATCGTTTTCCGGGTATATGATATGTATGCGATATGTGTATGTGTTAAATTTGTGCTAATAAGTGCAGTGACAATGAGAAACGGATACCCTTAAAGGGTATGTCGATAAACAGGTTAGTATCAAATCTGTTGAGATGTGATTATTAATACGTATATGTGAGTATGCCTATGAATATGAATGTATGCCTGAATAACATGTACATGCATTATCATGGCATTATTTTTATGTTGCATGTGCATGGGTGGGATATGAAAGAAGGTACGGGTGTACTTCGAGTACGTGGTTTGATGTTAGCCTTGAGCTACATCGTGGATTGATGTTGACTGAGGTCACGTTGTGGATTACTTGCGATTTAGTTCGCGTGGCTTGATAAGTAGCTCTGTGCCTCATCATGGTTGATATCGGCTATGTGCCATATTGTGGTTGATGAGTGACTATGTGTCCCATCGTGGTTTTGGTGTTAGCTACGGCTACATCGTGGATTGGCGCTGACTGAGGTCGCGTTGTGGATTTTTGTGCTTAACTGCATGTGGACGGCATTGATTGCCTTTTGGAGTGAAAAGGAGAGGGTGATTTGATAATCCCCTGGTGTGTGGTAGGTTGGATACGGGGGTGTGTAGAGGATGAACCCTAGGCTGGGTTGGGCTTTATAATTGCATGATTTTGTATGTGAACATATGTGAAAATGGGCCAAGCCCAGTTGATATGTAGATTAATATGGAAATGGGCTAAGCCCAGTATATGGAAATTATGTGGTTAATTACCTTGTTACTTGATAAGTGATTTGAATATGGGCCAAGCCCAGAATGTGAGAATATGTGAATGTGGTAATTATTATCTGATTTATGGGTTAATATGTGGTTAACATGCGGGTGGAATTCAGTGGATTAATTACACACTGAGTCCGTGTGACTCACCCAAATTTTTATTAAACCCTACAGGTGATGCTTGATGATCGGACCGGGTTGGAGTGGATACGAGGTGGTCCATGCGGAAGATATTTTAATTAATTAAGTATTTATAGTTTCAGTATTTTGGATTAAGTGTTTGTTGTAATAAGGCCCATTAAAGAACTTAAGTATTTTTATTAAGTATCTTTATTATTATGTTCTATTATGGATGGACAATTTAAATGTTGATTGCAAATGATTTTATTGTCTTAAGTAAAGCTTGAATCCGGTATTTTTATAACAAACTTTAATTCTTACTTAGAATATTTTAAGTCACGAAAATGTTTTATTAAAGGAAACAAATTTTTAATGGTTTTACTCTTAAGTAAGAATATTTTTCGAATGTGTTCCGCAGTGGCATTTCAAATTCGGTCGTAGTGAATGGGCCGGGTTTGGGGTGTTACAAGTTTGGTATCAGAGCCCGGTTCAAAACTCGGCTTTGAGGTTTTGGGCCCGAAAATAGTTTTCAAAAGTGGGCTTTTCAAAATATGGACTTTTATTTCAGGTTTATTCTGGCATGGCACCTGTACCTCCGACCCGAAGTCCACCGGTAAGTACCTCTGACTATTGAGGTGATTTGAATATGTGAACTGTATGGGCTAAATGGGCTCGTAGATTAGTGAACTAGGATCGGTTGAACCCTAGGACTAGCCATGTAGTTTTATAAAATGCCCCTGTGTTGTAAATTACAAAAATACCCTAGGGTAGAAACGGGCAGAAATGTCTGAATAGTGAATGTGTGTGATAGATACCACTGAATGAATGTGTTGATTATGTCTCTGTTTATGAACGTGAATGTGACTCTCTGAATTAGAATAGCGAATTTGAACTTCAACTTTGTGTGATCGAAAGAACCACTTCTAGAACTTCTTTTCATAAAATTGTTCGCGGTTAATCAGTGGAACCAGAGTACTAATGCATAAAATTTTTAATCAGATAAATCGCGACGTTAGAAATGAGTTCTAGGGGACGAGATCGTAGTGGACGCGGTAGAAGTAGAATGGCAGTGTCGGAACCGGTTGGGTCTGCCCATGGGTTAGAAAATGAAGTACCGTCGCCAGCAGTAGGCGCGGAGGATCAAGATCAGATAGGAGAAGATGACGCAGTATCGCGGGCTATGTTACGAGTGCTAGAACGAGTAGCAGGAGCTAATTTGGGAAATGGAGCTCGAAAGTCAGTATCAGAAAGGCTTAGGTCGAACGGAGCCGAAGTTTTTAGAGGAGTATCAGGAGTAGCTCCGAATGTAGCGGAGTATTGGCTGGAAGCAGTCGAAAGAATCATGGATGATTTGGACTGTACTGATGAGGAAAAGCTGAAAGGTGCTATCTCGTTGCTCCGAGATGAAGCTTATCGATGGTGGCTCACTGTCAGGCAAGGTGTTCCGGTAGATCGAGTGGATTGGGAATATTTTAAGCTTAAGTTTGAAGGAAAGTACGTAGGAGCCAGTTACTTGGACTCGCAAAGGAAGGCGTTTCTAAACTTGGTACAAGGAAGCAAGTCGGTGGCAGAGTATGAAGCAAAATTTGTGCGGCTAAGTCAGTACGCCAAAGGGGTCGTGGCTACTGATTAGAAAGGTGTGTCCGGTTCGAAGATGGGCTACGAGACGAGTTGCGAGAGTTGATTGCTCCGCACAGAGAAAGAGACTTCGCCATTCTAGTGGAGAAAGCTCGGATCGCTGAGAAAGTTAAGAGGGCTGTAAGAGAGAACCGAGATAAGGAAAGGAACGGGAATAAGAGAAGATTTGGACCGTCAGCATCGGTTGAAGATGTTCGGAAAAGACCAAGGATTGAGAATTCCGTACGTGCACCTGTGCCAGTTTCTGAGAATCGGAGTCGTCTATGTGCTCAGTGTGGGAGAACTCACACAGGAGAGTGTTGGGGTAATAGTAAGGTATGTTTCTGATGTGGATCTAAGGCTCATTTGGTTAAGAATTGTCCTCAGGCAACGAAGGTTCGTGGTCCAAACCATGGAGGAAATGGTTTTGGCCAAGGTTGTGGAACACCCGGCAGAGGAGCGGAAGGTTCGAATGCGAGACCACCAAGGATGTGATAGCGGGTAAGTTTCTTGTTATGGAATATTTGTTATTGTTTTGAGTTTTATAAGATTGGTTCATGCTTGTATTATTGGTGTGGTGCTTGAAACCCTGGATGTGAACTTTAAGACTGTGCCTAGAAGGTAAGATAGTTCGTGTTTGTATGCTAGTGAAGTATGGAACTTGAATGCGAATCTAGAGACAGTATCTAAGGAATGTGTTAGTTTCGTTAGGATCAGAGTGCGCAGCATAAGCGTAGTGCAGTGAGTTAGAATGTACGATTATTTGTTAGTAAGTAATTTCGAGGACGAAATTATTTTTAAGGAGGGTAGAATTGTAATATCCTGAAATAGGGGTAAAATTTTAGTAAATTATTTTGCATAAGTGTGGTCATCATGGTGTTATTTGAGGAATTTTAGGTGCTAGTGATAAGCTAAGGGAAGGCCCGAGCTATAGGAGAAATTTTATTTTTTTAAGTGTTAGTTAGGGGAATTGGGTGAAGGAGCCCTTAAGGAAAAATTTCAGGAATTATGGACATGAACTTGGGCTTGGTAAAGTGGCTTGGGACGCTGCTTTAGGGACCTTGGAGGCTTGCGCAGGAGGGAGGAGGTTCGAGTAACGCGGGGCGCATCAGAGGTTTTTATTTTTGCGTCTGGAAGGGGAGCATGGTCAGGGAGGCTTTAAGAGAAGTTGTTGGGGATTTCTGGCATATGAAATGCCTTGGTAAAGTGGCTTCCATGCGCCACTTAAGGCTTGGGAGTGGCGCCACAACAGGTTTGGAGTTCGAGTCTTGGGCGCGGCATAAGCGTGTTTTATTTTGGCAAAATGGCGCTAGATTGAAGGAGGCTTTAAATAAATCGTGGCAGGATTGTGACAGCAACAAACCAGCAGCAGAGTGGCTTGGACGCTTGCAGCAAGGGAGCTTCGCGAGGACTCGCGTTCGAGTCCTGATGGTAGCGCTGGAGTGTTTTTATTTTTGGCTTTGGTGTTAAGGCGAAGGGGAGCTAGCGAGGGGGTGTTTAAAAGATTGCGTGACGGGTTTATGTCACGAAAGGAGCAATGGCCGAGTGGCAGAAGGCGAGGAGATATTTCTTCAGGTCTCGGGTTCGAGACTTTGGGGGCGCACCTAGGGGCTTTGTTTTTATTTTATGCCGGCGTGGGATTATGGCCTGCATGGGCTGTCAATTTGATAAAACAAGTTGTTTTTTATTATTATTATTATTTTGTTTATTGGTCTCAAAAGCTGCATGAGGTATGGAAATTATTTTTAGTTTTATTTTTATTTATTGATGGTGATGGGGTGGTGATGGGAAAGTGATTAAACAAAGGATTATTTTTATTTCAAATGGATGGGTTCTTTGCTTGGGGAGCATGGCCGAATGGAGGGTTTCCTAGGGACTACCATGGTCGGCTTGGGGTATGGGGAAGAAAGCATAGCCGAAAATGCTTCTTTGAATTTTCTTTTCTTCCCAAATGTGAGTGCATGGCCGAATGAAGCTTGCTTTAGGGTCTAGCATTGTCGGTTTTCAAGTAGCAAAGGAGGTGCCAAAAATTTCTTGATTTGCTTTCTTTCTTCCCACATTGTGCATGGCTGAAATAGGGACCTTGGGGGCTTGCATTTTCGGTCAGCTGGGGGGGGTTTAAGTGCCGAATTCTTCTTTTAATAGGCACCCTTTCTTTTTGTCTTTCTCTTTTAGTTGCTTGCCAAAATTCCTTTCCATTCTTTTGAAAGCCGAAAGCCTTTGTCATTAAGTGTTTTAGCCGAACCTATTATTCATTATTTTCTCCTTTTCTTCTTTGCTTGTTCATTCGAAATCACCACTTACCCCAAGAACTATCCTCTCTTCCATTATTGGCAGGAACCGAAACCCCTCTTCTATTGGTCACCATAGCCGAATGTTCTAGCATCATTGGGAAAGCCTTAAAGCCGAAGCAGTTAGGCGGGATCCATTCTCTCTTAACCTCTTCAAGCAACGTGTAGTGGTAAGTAGTTATCTCCTAGCAATCGGTTATGGGGTTTCCTTCCATTAAAGTGCCGAAAGCAATGGATGAGCTTTGTTATTAGGAATGGCCGAATCTTCAAGGACCATAATGGTGTGTTCTTTTGTGTAGTTGAAGGAAGGAAACTTTAAGGGTTCCCTCGGGATCTGATCCATCAAGGTACGATGTTTAGTATTCGGCCAAGGGGGTCATCTTCATAGTATTCTCGTGTTAAGCCGTTTCTAATTATTGTTTAGTAGGGTTTTAGACACAACAAGAGTAGGTGGCAGTTTCGGGACTTAGTCGAGCAAGGTAAGTGGCTAATAGCATTCGGCCTTAGGCCATTTTGATATTTAAGTGGCTAACCGATTCTGTCCATGTTGGATTAGGGGCGAATCGACAGCAGTAGGACAAGTTTCAGGATTCAGATTCTTTATCTTTGGTAAGTATAGTTAAGATTCGTATTATTTGGATTATGATGTTATCGCTTGACCGAATGTTTCTGAATAAGTGTTCTACGATGGACGCAAGTGTTAGTCAAGAAGGTAAAGGGGTAGCCCCTATCCCCAAGTTTAAAAGGAGAGCAGTCTCCGCAGTGCGAGATTGGCCGCCGGGGTGTGGGCCAGCGTCCGAACAGCAAAGTAGGCAGATAGCCGTAGTGTCGCTTAGTGATAGTATCGGGATTGAGGGCATAACGCTTCTAGTAATCAGGTGTGTGATTAACCCATCGTTTTTCGGGTATATGATATGTATGTGATATGTGTATGTGTTAAATTTGTGCTAATAAGTGCAGTGACAATGAGAAACGGATACCCTTAAAGGGTATGTCGATAAACAGGTTAGTATCAAATCTGTTGAGATGTGATTATTAATACGTATATGTGAGTATGCCTATGAATATGAATGTATGCCTGAATAACATGTACATGCATTATCATGGCATTATTTTTATGTTGCATGTGCATGGGTGGGATATGAAAGAAGGTACGGGTGTACTTCGAGTACGTGGTTTGATGTTAGCCTTGAGCTACATCGTGGATTGACGTTGACTGAGGTCACGTTGTGGATTACTTGCGATTTAGTTCGCGTGGCTTGATGAGTAGCTCTGTGCCTCATCATGGTTGATATCGGCTATGTGCCATATCGTGGTTGATGAGTGACTATGTGTCCCATCGTGGTTTTGGTGTTAGCTACGGCTACATCGTGGATTGGCGCTGACTGAGGTCGCGTTGTGGATTTTTGTGCTTAACTGCACGTGGACGGCATTGATTGCCTTTTGGAGTGAAAAGGAGAGGGTGATTTGATAATCCCCTGGTGTGTGGTAGGTTGGATACGGGGGTGTGTAGAGGATGGACCCTAGGCTGGGTTGGGCTTCATAATTGCATGATTTTGTATGTGAACATATGTGAAAATGGGCCAAGCCCAGTTGATATGTGGATTAATATGGAAATGGGCTAAGCCCAGTATGTGGAAATTATGTGGTTAATTACCTTGTTACTTGATAAGTGATTTGAATATGGGCCAAGCCCAGAATGTGAGAATATGTGAATGTGGTAATTATTATTTGATTTATGGGTTAATATGTGGTTAACATGCGGGTGGAATTCAGTGGATTAATTACACACTGAGTCCCTGTGACTCACCCAAATTTTTATTAAACCCTACAGGTGATGCTTGATGATCGGACCGGGTTGGAGTGGATACGAGGTGGTCCATGCGGAAGATATTTTAATTAATTAAGTATTTATAGTTTCAGTATTTTGGATTAAGTGTTTGTTGTAATAAGGCCCATTAAAGAACTTAAGTATTTTTATTAAGTATCTTTATTATTATGTTCTATTATGGATGGACAATTTAAATGTTGATTGCAAATGATTTTATTATCTTAAGTAAAGCTTGAATCCGATATTTTTATAACAAACTTTAATTCTTACTTAGAATATTTTAAGTCACGAAAATGTTTTATTAAAGGAAACAAATTTTTAACGGTTTTACTCTTAAGTAAGAATATTTTTCGAACGTGTTCTGCAGTGGCATTTCAAATTCGGTCGTAGTGAATGGGCCGGGTTTGGGGTGTTACATCAAATATAAACCAAAATAATTTGAATAAAGGTAAATCTAATTTTAAGATATCAGACACTCCATTAATATTTCACCTTTGGACAAAATATTAAGACGTACAAAAAGTTCACACCCATCTTTATTTCTAAAGATAGGGTGCCCTAACCACCCAACAGCTATTCTATCCTCGTTGTCCATTGAACTCACTCTGAATAATCCTCCTTTTGCCGGATTAATGCCAATGTAATTATAAAAAGCTAATTTTTCAATAATTTTAGACCAAGCTTCTGATAAACTTTGATTTTGGCTAACCCAGCAGTAACCCTTCAATATATTTCTTGCTAGAAGTATCATTTATCCCATTGATATGACAATTACTAGCTTCTATGACTCGAATACACATCAATGCTCGAGAACCGCTATTATTTGCTACATTCAAATGGTTATGAGGTTGAATCATTTTTTAAACCTCTCTTTTCAATGTAACAAAGGACGAAGAAAAAAAGAAATATTGTTTGTCAAAAAAAAAAAAAGGAAACTTGCAATTATTATTATTATTATTCCCAAGACAAGACTTCTTTCCTTTGGTTCCATATTCCTATCTTGAAATGATGAATTGAGTTTTTATAGGCATTTTTTACGCTGCTATTGAAATAGCCTTTCTGGCTATATTTTCGACTATTCCGCTCAGTTCATAAAGTATTATGCTCTGTTTAATGACAGTTACCCAGTACTTGGGAGATCCTTTCCCCGAACCCATAAGTGTTTTTGTAGGTTTTACTTTAATTGAATTGTCTAGAAATATACGTACCCATATTTTTCCACCACGATGTACATTTCGTGTCATTGCATGGCGCCTCGCTTTGTAAGTGATATATTGGTGCAATAATCAATCACTGGCAATAAGGACGTATCGAGTAATAAATCTTCCTTTGGGCAGATTTATTACTTAGGTGTAAACTCGAATAGTTGTCATGTGTTATTACCACATATGCACATGTAATTTTGTTAAATATTAACTTTTCTTTGGACTGATAAAGATTAACATGACTTAAGTTACATGCACACAACTTTTTATATTTTTAAAACAAAATAATTTTAACAACAGAGATCACTTTGGCAACTTATTGTTTCAACTAAATTATTTTACAATATATATTAATATACCAATATTTAAATTTAAAATTTCCATAACAACCAAAAGTCAAATCTGAATTTTTTTAATTGCACTATAATTCCTAAAATAACCCAGAGTAGGGTTGTCTAAATATTGCAATAAAAAATATAAAAACCTTAACCTTCTAACTCTTTTATAATAAAAATAGAATCTTATGCTACCAAATCTTTTACACCAAAAATTTAAAACCATTAATCTAAATATCTTGAAAATCAAAATCATAATAGTTGGTATATCTACAATCCATACAATAAATTATATTATAATTTAATCAAATATTTGGAACCATAAAATGTAAAAACCAAATATTATAAAGCACTTAAAATCAAATTCTTTAAACTTGTATTATGATTGACATGAGTTTGCATCAAACCACCTATAAATTATATATATCCATAACCAAAAATTCACTTTAATTAATGCTCGCCAAACCAATTTGACAAAAATCATAACTTAACTCATAAAAAAATAATCAATAACATTAGAACATGTACATTTTAAGGCAATATCATCGTAATTAAACCAATAAAAGCTATCTTATCAAATAATGAATTTTAGCACTAATTTGCACATAAAAAACTTAGTTGTTATTAATGGTGAGTTATGTCTTGCATTTTTCTGGCTTTTTTCTCTTAGTTAAATTCTATTTTTAGTTTTTTCACTTAAACTCTGTTTAGTGTAGGTTATTTTAATATTATTTGACTTACGAATTTAGTTTATAAATAGACCATTTTCCACCCTAGAAAAATAACTCATTACACATTTAGGTATTAGCTTTTACAAATTTTTTAGAGAATTTTGTGTTTACGTTTTGAGGCTTCTTATTTTGAGTTTTATGGTTTAGTTTTATCTTCATCTTTGTAGTTTTTCTCTGTTATAGTGAAATTATCTTTGCTCATGGTTTTTTATCCTCTTTGAGTGGGTTTTTTTCACTTAAAATATTTGTGTTCGATCTTTTCAATTTCTTTTTTTTTATGTTTTTACTTATTTGTTACTTAATCAGGTTTATCCCCAATAAATTGGTATCAGAGCTAGTTCAATTTCCACAATCAACCCGTTCAGAGATGACAACAACCAGGTTTGATATTGATAAGTTCGATGGCATCAAAAATTTCAATCTGTTGCAAGTTCTAATGACGACAATTCTGATTCAAAGCGATATTGAAAAGGTCCTTACAGAGAAAAAGCCTACAGACATGGATAAATAAGAATGAGATAGGTTAGATAAAAAAGTTCTATCCATGATTCAATTATATCTAACAAATAATGTGTTGTAAGAGGTTTTGATGGAGAAAACGACATTCACCTTATGGAAAAGGTTAGAAACCCTTTACGCGATAAAGTTTCTGGCTAACCTATTGGTGTTGAAACAATGTTTATACACGTTTTGCATGGACGAAGGTGATCACCTTAGAGGTCACATCAGTCAATTTATTAGTCTTTTGAATGATTTAAAAATGATGAGTTTTAGATTGGCGATGATGATCAAGCTATGTTATTATTGTATTCTTTACCCCATTCATACAAGTCTTTTAGGGAGACCCTGATTTATGACATAGATAATCTTTTATTCGAGGATATGAAGGGTCATTTGTTGAGCAAAGACAAACACTACAATGAGTTTGATTTGGATATCAAGTAAAATAGGCAAGCCTTAAATTTGGTAGCATTAAGGAAACAAGACAAGAGATGTCGCTATTGTAAGAAATTAGGTCACGTTAAGATAGATTGCTACAAACTGTGATATAAAAAGGCTGCTAAAAGCAATGAGGAAGATTTATTTGGTGCTAATTTGGCCAATGACAAGGGTGATGATTTCTTGTTGGTGTCAACCAGTGAAAGCTTCGAGCTTACGTCTAAGTGGATCATGGACTCGTGGTGTTCTTTCCATAAGTGTCCCAACAGGGACTAATTCGCCATATAGAGTTCAGTTGAAGGTGGAATTGTGCGCATAGGGAATGGTTCACCCAGTAGGGTAACTGGTATTGGTATTGTTCAGATTAAGATGCGTGACAGGACAATTAGAACACTATTAGATGTCAGGAAAGTGTCTAACTTAAAGAAAATTCTCATCTCTTTAGGAATTTTAGACTCAAAGGATTGTAAAATTAACATCGAGCCAAACGACAATAAGGTATCCCATGGGCTCTCATTTTGATGAAAGATAAAAAGATTGGCAATCTTTATATTCTGGAAGGATCAACGGTTATAGGGGAAACAGGACTTCCCTGATGCAGTCGTAAACCAACTAAAAATTTGACAAAGGCAAGTGCACCTATCAATTAATAGAATAGCTACGGTGAGCAAAGATATTGTTCCTACGAAGACTAAAAGTACTAGTAATTTTTGTTTTTCTATTATTTAACCCAAAAATTGGAGTGATTGATTAAAAACTAAAATTAACTAATTATATTAACTAAAGAACACAACAAAGAAAAAAAAATAGGAAAATAACAAATTAACAACCAAGAAGCAAAACAATACCCATGAAAGAATTCACCTAGATTTCATCTGTCATTATCAATCTATATTACACAATTTCTTGACTTAGTATCTTAATCCTTAGAAATCCCTAAATTATGCTAATATATCTTTTCAAAACTAAGAGCAATTGACTCTAGGTTGATTAATTGAAATTTCTTTCTAATTTAAACCCCTATTGTCAAATTAACTCGATCTATGGATCCCCCTATTAGATTTGACTCTAATCCAGTAGATTTATGTAATCATATTTCTATGATTGAATGCAACTCCACTTAATTACATTAGATCTATTCTTAAACAAGGTCTATTCCTCCTTTGATTTAAGCACATCAAACATGGATCAATAATCTAGAAATATTAAACCAAGAATTAAGCACACATAATTGAGAACAAGATCTAAGTATTTATTGTAACATCCTGATTTTGGGGCTAGACGTAACAGTGGTTTCGGGACCACTAATCCAAGGTTGAAGAAAATTATTTTAATATTATTTTATGTATTATAGCAAGTCTTTAAAGATGCATGAAAATTTTGGTGCCTTAATTTTAGCAGTTGTATGCTTAATTGTGAAAAAAAACTAAATCGCATAAAGTGCGAAAGTTCTATTTTACAAGCTAGGGGTGTCTAATAGCTATGGAATATTAAATTGGAGGTCCTTAAAGTGCAATTAGACCTCCTTAAGGATGATGGCCGGCCAAGGGAACCAAGAGAGACAAGAACATTAAATGAGTCAAAAATTTGGTGGAGTTAGGTGACTAAAATGAATAAAATAAGATAAGTAAAGAGAAAGCTATCATCTTTTTCATTTCTCTTCTTCTTCTACCGAAATTTTCAACAAGAAATAGGGGTTTTGAAGCTCAAACTTTCAGCCAACATATCCTCTAGAAAGTAAGTATTTTAGAGGTCTTTCTTGATAATTTTTGTACTTTTGGAACCCCCAAAGCTTAAGCTAGCTAATGAGGGGACTATTTTGCAAAATGGTTGAAAATTTAGGGACTTGCCGTGAGAGTGTTCATGTTTTTTGCTGAGTTTTTGTGGAAGAAAATGAATGTTAGTGAGTTAAGGAACAACTTTTGTGAAAGGTGTTACCATGAAAACACCTAAATAGGACCTATTAGTAAATGTTGAATTTGTGTAATAAATGCATGAAATAATTGGTTTTGTGAGTTATTGTAAGAGAAATAAATGTTCAACTAGGCTTATTTAATGAGAAAATGTGATGAAAAATGATTTACGAGCCTAGGGGCAAAATCATAATTTTGCCAAAGTAGAAGGGCAAAATGGTCATTTTTGCCTAAGTAGAAATTTTGATATATCATGAATTATAAAGTGATTGAATGAGTGAATTTTATTATTATAGAGCAAGAAGAGCGCGGAAACAACCTTGACCGAGGAAAAGGCAAGGTTACGGACTAAAACATCAATTAATACATTTTGCACCGATGTAAGTTTATGTGTAAACGATACATCTTTAATACATATGTTATTACCCATTGGTGCATTGTATGAATGAGATCAATTATGTTTGAGATTGATTGAAATTGAAAGATAGTGAATAATTCTCGTATGAACCTCGGAATAGATATGTAAGTGCGGAAAATATTCATAAATATTCTTATTGGTGGGCTATTTGCAATACCACCGTAATTATTCTTTTGGTGGGCTGTATGCGATACCACCTTATTATTTATTCACGATGGGCTGTGTGCGATACCATCCCTTGTATTACCATTTGGTGGGCTATGTGCGTAACCACCATAAATATTCTTGTTGGTGGGCTATGTGCGATACCACCCTATTATTGAATAATGGTGGGCTGTGTGCGAAACCACCAGGTACTTAGTATTATTCCAAATGGTTCATCGAGAAATTGTGTATGTAAATGTTTCATGTGGCTTTGTGGTGATGAGTACAAGATATGTGAACAATATAAATGTTATACAGTTGGAAGGTGGTAAGAGATGAGATAAGTAAGCATGGTTATGAAAATATGAATTATTCTTGTTTAGTATGAAATGTTATTGACTGATTAGCACATGCTATGATGCTTATTGTTTACATGTAAACTTACTAAGCTTAAAGCTTACTCCCTTTCTTTTCCCTTGTTTTATAGTGTCAAAGAGCCGACTCGGGATATGAAGATAATTTGAAGATCATCCACACTATCAGCTCATCTCGGTATATTAGACTTAGCATTTTGACTATGGCATGTATAGGGGCTAGACATAGTGCAATGTTTTGTTGTTTTGGCCAAATGTGTTGGTTCCTTTAAAGATGAACACTTTTGTAAATGGCCATATTTAATGGCTCATTATCATTATATATATGAAAAGATGAGGTTATTCATGAATGTGTATGATACATGGTTGAGTTGCTTGGTAAATGGTTGAATGTTTGAATGTGATTGATGTTGTATGAGTTAGGGTGATAAAAAGAGCTTGGCAAATAGCCTTGTTCTTGTCCACACGGGCAGGCACACGGGCGTGTGTCTAGGTCGTGTGTGACGCACGGTCAGTCCCATGGGTATGTGACCAGGTCGTGTGTCCCCTGCATGTTAGTGTTGCAAGTCAGTGTTGACCACGAGCTAGACACATGGGCGTGTGCCTAGGCCGTGTGCCCCTTATTTGGTTGCTGATGTCACCAACAGAATACCCAGGTTTTCACACATAGGTGATGACCCGAGCGTGTCTAGGCCGTGTGGAGGACACGGGCCAAGGACAAGGGGGTGTGTCCGGTCGTGTGGAGTGAAAACCCCTGTATGTTCGAAAAGAAAATAAATTCCATACGGGTTAGGGACATGGGCGTGTGTGACCATACAGCCTACCCACACGGGCGTGTCCTATTTCACATGGGCGTGTGGCCCTGTTAAGGTAAAATTTTTCTAAGTATACAAAAGATCCCGGTTTGATTTTGAGGCCCTCTGTTTGCATATGTAAGACCTCGTAGGCCCATAATAAGAATGTTATGAATGTGAATGAAAGATTTTATATTGGAATGAAATTTGATAGCCCAAAGTTGTGTGTTAAAGTGCGTTAAGTCTAGTAATGCCTCGTACCCGGTTCTGACGTTGAATACGGGTAAGGGGTGTTACATTTAGTGGTATTAGAGCTATGGTTTAGTCGGTTCTCGGACTATCTTAGTGTGTGTAAGAGTCTAGCTATACATGCCATAAACGTATATTAATAGTTTGGTGACTTTTAACAAATTTTAAAATGTGTTTTCGTATCTTAAATGGATCTCGACCAAGTTGCTGCTGATGATGCTACTACTAACGCGCCGGCCCCCGCGCAAGGGACCGCGTCTGTAGAAAGTAGACTCGAGACTTTGGGTCAAGGGGAAGAGGCTCGGGAAGCCTTTCTCCACATGATGAGTAATTGGTACATCGAATTTGTACGAGCAAACCCTAATGCTCAACCTCCTCCACCCCACCTATACCTTAGCCAGTCCCCGTGGCTCCTCAAGGTATAGATTTGGTGAGAATGGCTAAACCCTCAGTCGAAAAGACTCGAAAACAAGGGGCTGAGGAATTCAGAGCTAATATAGACGATGAACCTGAGAGGGCGGAGTTCTGGCTTGAGAAATCAATGCGAGTATTCGATGAACTCTCCTGCACACCTGAGGAGAGCTTGAAATGTGCCATGTCATTGCTGAAGGACTCGGCATATCGTTGGTGGAAAATGTTAACGTCGTTAGTTCCAAAGGAGAGAGTGATATGAGACTTCTTTTTGGAAGAGTTCCTAAAGAAATACATAAGTCAGAGATTTGTAGATCAGAAACGGAAAGAATTCCTTGAATTGAAGAAAGACAGAATGACTGTGGCATAGTATGAGCGCTAGTTTGTTAGGCTCAGCAAGTATGCACAAAAGTGTGTGTCTACGAAAGCTATTTTGTGCAAGAGGTTCGAAGATGGGCTGAATGAGGATATCAGACTGCTAGTTGGGATTTTAGAATTTAAAGAATTTGTGGTGTTGGTTGATAGGGTGTGTAAGGCCGATGAGCTGAATAAGGAAAAGAGAAAAGCTATGATTGAGGCTCGAGGTATAATGAAGAGACCGATGAGTAAATCGTTCCAAGTTCAATTAAAGAGATCCAAGAAAATGAACCCTCGGAGGACTGCTTCAGTTGGGTATTCACACCGAGATCGAGGTAATACATATTCGGGCTTGAGAGTTCAAGCCACCTCAATGGCAAGCGTGGTCAATCCAAAGTCAAATAAATCGGAGTGTCCAAATTGTGGTAGAAAACACACTGGGGAGTGCTGGAGAAACAACCGTAATTGCTATAAGTGTGGTTCACCCAACCACTTCATTCGTAACTGTCCAGAGAGGGATGAGAAGGATAGAAAACAAGAAGTAAGATCAAGCAATGTATCATCAAGGGGTAGACCGCAAAGGAACCCGGGGAGTGGGACTAGTAGTAAAGGCGCGCCTAGAGACTCTGCTGTGAGACTGGAAGGTCGAGCACCTGCAAGGACCTATGCCATTCGCGCTCGCGGAGAGGTTTCATCCCCAGATGTGATCACGGATACATTTTCTCTTCATGGTATTTCAGTTTTTGCTTTGATTGATCCGGGGTCTACCCATTCTTATATTTGTATGAAATTGGCATCTAGCATGGGTATGATTGTTGAGTCTACGGAACTTGTGGTAAAAGTGTCAAACCCGTTAGGCAACATGTGCTAGTTGACAAAGTGTGTAGGAATTGTCCATTGACAATTAAAGGTCAATGTTTTTTGGCAAATCTCATGTTGTTGTCGTTTGATAAATTTGATTTGATTCTTTGCATGGATTGGTTGACTGCTCATAATGTTTTAGTAAATTGTGGTAGTAAGTTTATTGAATTGAAGTGTGTAAATAGAGATGTCATTTGGGTTGAATCAGGTAGATCGGATAGTTTGCCTGTGATAATTTCATCTATGGTAGCCGAGAGATACTTGAGAAAAGGGTATGAGTCTTATCTCGCCTTTGTGCTAAATACTCAAGAGTCAGAGGTAAAGATTGAATCAGTGCCAGTGGTATATAAGTATCCAGATGTGTTCCCAAAAGAGTTACCCGGATTACCTCCAGTTAGAGAGGTCGAGTTTGGGATTGAATTAGTTTCGGGTACAGCACCTATTTCGGTTGCCCCGTACAGGATGACACCATTGGAGCTGAAAGAATTGAAGGTTCAGTTGCAGGAGTTGACGGATAAGGTTTTTGCAAGATCGGGCTATTCACCGTGGGGTGCTTCGGTACTTTTTGTGAAAAAGAAAGATGGGTTGATGAGATTGTGCATAGACTACAAACAACTTAACAAGGTGACAGTGAATAATAAGTATCCCTTGCCAAGGATAGATGATTTATTTGACCAATTGAAGGGAGCTACGTTATTCTCTAAGATAAACATAAGGTCTGGCTACTACCGGTTGAGGGTTAAGGAGTAAGATGTGTCGAAAACTGCATTTCGGACGAGATATGGCCATTATGAGTTTCTTGTCATACCATTTGGCTTAACGAATGCTCTTGGTATTTTTATGGATTTAATGAACCTCATCTTCCGACCGTATTTGGATAAGTTTGTAGTTTTTTTTATCGAACGACATATTAGTTTATTCTCGGGTGAGAATGAGCATGCAGAGCACCTGAGCATTGTTTTGCAGACTTTAAGAGACAAGCAGTTGTATGCTAAATTCAACAAGAGTGAGTTTTGGCTCCTAGAGGTCGGATTCTTAGGACACATTGTGTTGTGTGATGGCATTAGAGTTGATCCGAGTAAGATCTTGGCTATTATGGAGTGGAAATCGCCAAGGAATGTGTCGGAAATTAGAAGCTTTTTGGGTTTAGCGGGGTACTACAGACATTTCATAAAAGGGTTCTCCATGATTGCTACCCCGATGACGAAACTATTGTATAAAGATATTAAGTTTGAATGGACTGAGAAATGCCAACGGAGTTTCGAGAAATTGAAAGCATTATTGACTGAGGCGCCGATTTTAGTACAACCTGAGTCAGAGAAAGAATTTGTTGTTTATAGTGATGCGTCATTAAATGACATTAGTTGTGTGTTGATGCAAGAGGGTAAAGTAGTAGCTTATTCCTTGAGACAGCTAAAACCGCATAAGAAGAATTATCCAACTCATGATTTAGAGTTGGCTACGATCGTCTTCGCTTTGAAGATTTGGTGTCATTATTTATATGGTGAGAAGTATCGAATCTTCACCGATCACAAACGTTTGAAGTACTTGATGGACCAAAAGGATTTGAATTTGCGACAACGGCGGTGGCTCAAATTATTAAAGGATTATGAGTTAGTAATTGATTACCATTCGGAGAAAGCGAATGTGGTTGCGGATGCCTTAAGCAGAAAATCCCTGTATGCTTTGAGTGCTATGAGTATGAGCTTAACGTTGTCTGATGATGGTGCTATATTGGCCGAGTTGAGGGCTAGACCGTTATTTATTCAGCAGATATGTGAAGCTCAAAAGAATGATAGTGGGACGTAAGCTAAGAGAGCTCAATGCGAATCGGGAAATGACTCTGATTTTCGAATGAGTTCAGATGGTTGTCTGATGTTCCATGACAGGATTTGTGTACCTAGGGATAGTGAGTTGATCCGAAAAATTTTACATGAAGCAAACAGTGGTTACTTGTCAGTACATCCAGGCAGTACGAAAATGTACAATGATTTGAAGAAATTGTATTGGTAGCCGGGTATGAAAAGAGACATCTCCAAGTTCGTTACAAAATGTTTCATTTGTCAACAAGTGAAAGTCGAAAATCAAGTACCTTCAGGATTACTGCAGCCAGTGATGGTTCCAAAGTGGAAATGGGATCGAATCACCATGGATTTTCTAACAGGGTTACCTATGACTCCGAGAAAGAAAGGTGCTATGTGGGTCATTATTGATAGATTAACGAAGTCGGCTCACTTTTTACCGGTGCATGTGGATTATTCACTTGATAAGTTGGCCGAGTTGTATATTGCTGAGGTGGCGAGATTGCACGGGGTGCCCATATCTATTATCTCGGATAGAGATCCGAGATTTACTTCGAGGTTATGGAAGATGTTGCAAAAAGTCTTGGGTACAAAATTAAATTTTAGTACAGTGTTCCATCCTTAAACCGATGGCCAATATGAAAGAGTGATTCAAGTTCTTGAGGATATACTCCGACGATGTGTGTTAGAGTTCGAAGTTAGTTGGGAAAAACATCTACCTTTGGTTGAGTTTGCCTATAACAACAGTTATCAGTGGAGTACACGGATGGCACCGTACGAAGCTTTATATGGTCAAAAGTGTCGGACTCTCTTGTATTGGACCGAGCTTGAGAAGCAAATTCACGGGGTCGATCTAGTTAAAGAGACCGAAGAGAAAGTGAAAGTGATCTGTGATAGTATGAAAGCGGCTTCAAATCGACAAAAGTCATACGCGGATTTAAAAAGGAAAGAAATCAAGTTCAAGTGGGTGACAAAGTATTTCTGAAAATATCCCCGTGGAAGAAAATATTGAGATTTGGTCGAAAGGGCAAATTGAGTCCACGATTTATAGGGCCGTATAAGGTTATTGAAAGGATTGGACCAGTAGCATACCAGTTGCTTTGCCAGCAGAGTTAGAAAGAATACACAACTTGTTTCATGTGTCGATGTTGCGGCAATATCGTTTCGATCCTTCGTATGTGATCCCTCCAATCGAAATTGAGATACAACCGGACATGGCTTATGAAGAGGAACCAATTAAGATATTGGCTCGAGAGGTTAAACAGTTGAGGAACAATAGTATAGCCTTAGTAAAAGTGTTATGGAAAAAACATGGTGTGGAAGAGGCTACATGGGAACCGGAAGAAGCCATGAGGGAACAATACCCAAACCTTTTTACCAGTAAGATTTTCGGGGACGAAAATCTCTAAAGGGGAGGAGAGTTGAAACAACCTGATTTTGGGGCTAGTCAGAACAGTGGTTTCGGGACCACTAATCCGAGGTTGAAGAAATTATTTTAATATTATTTTATGTGTTATAGCAAGTTTTTAAAGATGCATGAAAATTTTGGTGCCTTAATTTTAGCAATTATATGCTTAATTGTGAAAAAGAACTAAATCGCATAAAGTGCGAAAGTTCTATTTTACAAGCTAGGGGTGTCTAATAGCTATGAAATATTAAATTGGAGATCCTTAAAGTGCAATTAGATCTCCCTAAAGATGATGGCCGGCCAAGGGAACCAAGAGAGACAAGAGCATTAAACGAGTCAAAAATTTGGTGGTGTTAGGTGACTAAAATGAATAAAATAAGATAAGTAAAGAGAAAGCTATCATCTTTTTCATTTCTCTTCTTCTTCTACCAAAATTTTTAGCAAGAAATAGGGGTTTTAAAACTCAAACTTTCAGCCAACATATCCTCTAGCAAGTAAGTGATTTTAGAGGTCTTTCTTGATAATTTTTGTACTTTTGGAACCCCCAAAGCTTAAGCTAGCTAATGAGGGGACTATTTTGCAAAATGGTTGAAATTTTAGGGACTTGCCATAAGAGTGTTCATGTTGTTTGCAGAGTTTTTATGGAAGAAAATGAACGTTAGTGAGTTAAGGAACAACTTTTGTGAAAGGTGTTACCATGAAAACACCTAAATGGGACCTATTAGTAGAGGTTGAATTTGTGTAATAAATGCATGAAATAATTGGTTTTGTGAGTTGTTGTAAGAGAAATAAATGTTCAAATAGGCTTATTTAATGAGAAAATATGATGAAAAATGATTTACGAGCCTAGGGGCAAAATCGTAATTTTGCCAAAGTAGAAGGGCAAAAAGGTCATTTTTGCCTAAGTAGAAATTTTGATATCTCATGAATTATAAAGTGATTGAATGAGTGAATTTTATTATTATAGATCAAGAAGAGCGTGAAAACAACCTTGACCGAGGAAAACGCAAGGTTACGGACTAAAACGTCGATTAATACATTTTGCACCGATGTAAGTTTATGTGTAAATGATACATCTTTAATACATATGTTGTTACTCATTGGTTGTAACACCCCAAACCCGGCCCATTTGTGTGACCGAATTTGAAATGCCACTGCGGAAAAACGTTTGAAAAACTTTTGACTTAGAGTTTAAAACATAAAAGATTTGTTGTCTTTACTAAAACATTGTGTAATTAAAGTTCCAAATAAAATTAAGTTGTTTAAAATAAAACATTTTCAAATAATAATATAATCGACAATTTAACTTAAAACATAATAAAAATCCTTAAATACTTAAAATGGCCCTTATTACAATAATTAAATACTTAAAATACTGAAACAAAATACTCAATATTAAAATGCTTAAAATAATTAAAATATCTTCTTCTGCATGGGCCACCTTGTATCCACTCCAAACCCGGTCCAACGCTTACGCATCACCTGAAATGGTTGAGAAAAATTGGGTGAGTCCACAGACTCAGTGCATAATCATCACACATGCCTCCACATATGGGCTTGGCCCAAATCCACACAGTTCAC
The DNA here is from genome assembly GCA_005393395.2 of Gossypium australe. Lineage (NCBI taxonomy): Eukaryota > Viridiplantae > Streptophyta > Magnoliopsida > Malvales > Malvaceae > Gossypium > Gossypium australe. The sequence goes on from CM016619.1 coordinate 39,905,877, forward strand.
ATACATAAATATGCAAAATGACACCCAACCCAACCTAATTCCATCCATTACACCAACCCCGGCACACCTGCCGTCCAAGGCCGTGGCTAATCCACCGATCAAATAGTGATCCTTAAATCTTACCTTGGCAGACTTGCTGCTCAAGGCCGTGGCTAAGCCACCGATCAAATAGTGATCCCAACATTAATTCGTCTACGGTGATGCACACAGCCATCAACCGCCGAGATGGGCACCTAGCCAACACCTCCCTTGATGTAGCACACAGCTGATCATCAAGCTCTAATGTAGCACGAGGCTAACATTAGACCACGTACATAAATATGTACACCCGTCCTTCCTTGATCAAATCCAATCCCCATGCATATATGTTAATGTATCATGCCAAATCAACATATAGAATGAACATACATCACATGCTCATTATCATATTACACAGTCACCATAAATAATTTAATATTACATATTACTGACCTGTTAACCGAACCCCAATCATGGGTTTTCACCACTTTAGCCTTTGTTGTCGGCTATCACACATCATACAAGAATATATATATATCAATACACAAAACAGGAGAAATAGTGTGATAACTACGCACCTGCTAAGGCACAAACGATCAAATCCCGAAAACGTCACTTGATTAAGAACTCTGCCGAAATCCCTAAATGGAATCATATTAGTTCGGCCTCTATACCAAAAACATTAGAAAGTGGCCTACGCCCTCAAGAAAACGACATAAAAAAAGAAAGGAAAAACGGCCATAAACACTTACCTATCTTCCAAAACTGATTGAAGAAAACCCAAAAATGAATGCCTACCCTTTGAATATTCGGCCAACAAAAATAATACTAACAAGGAAGTAGAAGATTCGGCTATGGTTTTGAATGAAGATAACAAAAGATATTATGGAGAAAAAGAAATAGAGTATGTGAGTAGCAAAGAAAATGAGAATGAGAGGGAGAGGATTCGATTTTAGAAATAATGGAAGAAAAGAAAAGAAAAGAGGATTTGGGGAAGAAAGAGGTTCGGTCAAGAAGAAAATAAAAAGGAAAAAGTGATGTTGAGCAAATACCAAAAGTAAGAAAAGAGGAAGAGAGATGGGAGAAAGAGTGCACAAAAGTGCAAAAGATGTTTTCGGTTTCAAAGGAAAAGATGAGAGAAAGAAAATATAAATTTTGGTTCAAACAAAATGAAGGCTAACCAAAAGCAAAACTTGCACAAAATGTACAATACTCATTCGGCCAAACAAAGGATTTTTGGAGAGGGAAAACAAAAATGCAAAAGATGTTCAAAAGGAGAATTGGCCAACTATTCCCCCCCTCAAGCTACCTAACAAAATTCGGCCACCCCCCTAGACACCCATACCGTCCACATTCAAGCACTAAAAGCATAGGAATTGTTTCCAAAACATTTTCCACAAGCCAAGCCTTTTGTCCCCTCAATATACCATAACTTTAAGATATCCTTCCATAACCTTAAGAATCTTATCCCTTAAATTAAGCTTTCCTTAAACAAAAATTCAACTTACCAAAAGTTATTAGTCCACCTATCATAAATAAGTTTGACCGTCCATTAATGCTAGAACACAAAAAAATAAAGTTTTCAGAATGCTAAACATGCTACTCGAACCTCTAACCTCAAGTCACCTTTCAAACTCCTTAACCACCTTGCCACTTACTCCTCTTGTGCTATAAATGAACACTTAAATTAACTTAAGTGCTAAGCTCACTAAATCCACTTCATTAAATAAACCATACTAAAAATTATTCTAGCTTCCTAATTAAAATCAAGCCTTCACAAGACTATACTAACACACCAAATTCATACCCAAGCCAACACAATAATAAAATAATATTCTAATTTTCCTAAAGCTCAAGGCGCAATCCTACTAGGCCCAATTTTGGGATGTTACACTGGTGCTTTGTATGAATGAGATCAATTATGTTTGAGATTGATTGAAATTGATAGATAGTGAATAATTCTCGTATGAACCTCGTAATAGATATGTAAGTGCAGTAAAATATTCGTAAATATTCTTATTGGAGGGCTGTGTGCGATACCACCTTATTATTCATTCACGATGGGCTGTGTACGATACGGTTGTTTGTATTATCATTTGGTGGGCTATGTGCGTAACCACCGTTAATATTCTTGTTGGTGGGCTATGTGCTATACCACCCTATTATTGAATAATGGTGGGCTGTGTGCGAAACCACCAGGTACTTAGTATTATTCCGAATAGTTCATCGAGAAATTTTCTATGTAAATGTTTCATGTGGCTTTGTGGTGATGATTACAGGATACGTGAGCAATATAAATATTATACAGTTGAAAGGTGGTAAGAGATGAGATAAGTAAGCATGGTTATGAAAATGTGAATTATTCTTGTTTAGTATGAAATGTTATTGACTGATTAGCACATGCTATGATGCTTATTGTTTACATGTAAACTTACTAAGCTTAAAGCTTACTCCCTTTCTTTTCCCTTGTTTTATAGTGTCAAAGAGTCGGCTCGGGATACGAAGATAATTTGAAGATCATCCACACTATCAGCTCATCTCGGTATATTAGACTTAGCATTTTGACTATGACATGTATAGGGGCTAGACATAGTGCAATGTTTTGTTGTTTTGGCCAAGTGTGTTGGTTCCTTTAAAGATGAACACTTTTGTAAATGGCCATATTTAATGGCTCATTATCATTATATATATGAAAAGATGAGGTTATTAATGAATGTGTATGATACATGGTTGAGTTGCTTGGTAAATAGTTGAATGTGATTGATGTTGTATGAGTTAGGGTGATAAAAAGAGCTTGGCAAATAGCCTTGTTTTTGTCCACATGGGTAGGCACACAGGCGTGTGTCTAGGCCGTGTGGGACGCACGGTCAGTCCCATGGGTGTGTGACCAGGCCGTGTGTCCCCTACATGTTAGTGTTGCAAGTCAGTGTTGACCAAGGGCTAGACACACGGGCGTGTGCCTAGGCCGTGTGCCCCTTATTTGGTTGCTGATGTCACAAACAGAATACCCAGATTTTCACACACGGGTGATGACACGGACGGGTCTAGGCCGTATGGACTGAAAACCCTTGTAGGTTCGAAAAGAAAATAAATTCCACACGGGCTAGGGACATGGGCGTGTGTGACCACACGGCTTGCCCACACGGGCGTGTCCCATTTCACGCGGGCATGTGGCCCTGATAAGGCAAAATTTTTCTAAGTATACAAAAGATCCCGGTTTGATTCCGATGCCGTCTGTTTGCATGTGTAAGACCTCGTATGCCCATAATAAGAATGTTATTAATGTGAATGAAAGATTTTATATTGGAATGAAATTTGATAGCCCAAAGTTGTATGTTAAAGTGCGTTAAGTCTAGTAATGCCTCGTACCCGGTTCCAGCGATGAATACGAGTAAGGGGTGTTACATTTATTACGTAAATAAATATCAAAAGTCAAAATTTATTATAAGGTTCATCTCCCCTATGTATTTAGAAAATTAGTTCATGCTTGCAAATAAAAACATCCCAAAGACAGTATAACTGAAAGAAATAAAGAAATTCATGATAATCTCCAAAGAAATCAATTGGGAGTCTTCAATATTGACGAAAATCTACTTAAGAATTGGCTTCAATGGTGTTTTTCGAGTTGTTCTCTTGAGTATTCTATGACGACTCTCTCCTATCTTCTTATTTTTGTCATATATAGGTCTTAGAATGCCTGAAAAACCCTAAAAATCAACATGGCCTACCACATGGCCATGTGGTAGCCCGTATGGCTCACACGGTCATGTGTCCAGCCCGTGTGGAATGGTTCAGCTTGTGTGGCCCCTGTACCTTGCTCCATATTTTCGATTTTTGCTCCTTTTGCTACCACATTCTCTCCTAAGTATAAAAACATAAATTTAAAGGATTAGGAGCATAAAATTCACAATTTAACATCAAATAATCACACAAAAATGCATTAAGAACAGGGTTAAAGCATATTATTTTTAGCTCTTATCACTCCCTCATCTGTAAAGGAGTCGAGTGGAGACAACTTGGTCATAGGAAGGAAAAATGTATGACCGTTTCGTATTAAGAGAGGTTTTCTTTTGGATGCAGGTTTTGAAAACATAGGGCACTGCGTTAGTAGAACCTGGATCAATTTTGATTTGGTAGTGTACAAGTCGAAGATTAAAAGACTTCCAGTTTCTAAGCACAACTTTGACTCAGTTAATATCCTACATTGTAACACCCCTTACCCTTATTTGACGCCGGAACAGGATACGAGGCATTACCGGACTCACATCACAAGCAATCACACAATTCTGAGTCATAAAATTTGTGTCCAAATTAAAACCATCCATATTCAATCATAAAGTCCCTTATACGAGCCTACGAGGCCCAAAACATGTATTGGAAGCAATTCAGGACTAAATCGAGAACTTTAGAATTTTTTTACAAAACTTAGAAAATTTTTCGTAGATGCAGGGCTCACACGCCCGTGTGGTGCAAGGGACACGCCCGTGCTGCAGGCCGTGTTCTAAATTAGGATGCTCTCTGACTTGTACCACACGGCCGTGCCACACGCTCGTGTGCTAGGCCGTGTAGCACACACGACTGAGACACACACCCGTGTCTCTGCCTGTGTGCTCAATTCTGGACATTTTGGTTTTCCGAAATTAAGGTGCAGGGGACACACGGCCGGATCACATGCCCGTGGGGCAGACCGTGTGTCACATATGGCCTATACACACGCCAGTGTGTTTACTCGTGTGGACAAAAACATGGCTATTTACCAAGCCATTTTGCCACCCTCACTTGCACACATCTACACAACATCACATGACACAAATTCAAGGATATAAAAGCAACCAAACAACCACAAACAAGACAATAACATGTCATTCTTATACCATCATTTATCATGCTTAAAACATCATACTTAGCCCGTTTAAAACATATTAATTTCACATTCACAAGAGCGCATTAACATATGAATAAACTTATGATCAACATAAGCCATCATTCATGGCTATAAATAAGATGAAGCATTAACAATTACTAGCTAACACATATGGCTAATTTAATCATGACACATATAACAAATTGACTTAGTCCCTATACATGCCATAGACTTAAAATGCTTGAATTCATTTATACCAAAATTAATAGCTTGATAGTCTGATAGGATCTCTGGCGATCTCCAACCCGAGCTAGCTCAATAACCCTATAAGACATTGGAAAGGAAGGGGGTAAGCTATATATATAGCTTAGTAAGTCCGTACGAAAATAATAAGCAACTCCTACAAATCTTTTAACAAGTTCAACAATTTAAACACAAGATAATACAAATTGCTATAAAGCTCACTGTTAAAATTTTCATTCAGTCATAAGGTTTACTCTATCAACTTATAAGCATAATTTAACATATCTTGGCATCAGCCTAACAACCATAATCTCTCCTTTGTAAAAGATTACAGCAAATACAAATCATTTCAAACTTCATAGTAACCATGCACATTAATTATGTATACTCATTATTTCCCAGCATATGTCTTAGTATCTTTCAATTGCCTAATCTCTTATCTTCCCTTACTTCCATAACCATTTTAATAGGAAATTATGCCAATCTTTCCTTTTTCTCATATCCGATAAATCGCAATTTGTATGAATAAAACATGCTATATCATAACTCAATTTGGCGCGAAAGCCAAACACATAATCGCCAACTGAATTTACCATGTATTTCATACCTCACAAGTATTGAACAATAATCACAAGGTTTTCACAAAAAAACATCACTGTAGAAATCATGAACTCACAATTTCATGAAGTTAATGCTTATAAACTTTACGTACATACCTGTACCAATTCGTAATACTTAATACTCTTTCTCTTCTTTGACATACCCGTTGAACCATTTGGAATACTAAAGGATACTTGGGAATCTCGTACATACGATACCGTACCAATGTCATATCCTAGATATGGTCTTACATGAAATCTCGTATCGATGCCAATAGCCCAGCTATGGTCTTACACGAGTCTCCTATCGATGCCATATCCCAGATATGGTCTTACATGAAGTCTCATATCGATGCCATATCCCAGATATAGTCTTACATGTAATCACAGTAACCCTAATGTCATGACATTATATCCTATCTATTCCTAAGGTTCAACCGGGACTTTCACTATACCGAATCTTTGTCGGTCATTTCCGTAGTATCGTACTCAATAACATTCACATTTCATTTCATTTCAATAATATAATATTTACCACAATTATATCAATTAAGCATTTACACACAGATAATTTAATGCTTATTAAACATACGAACTTACCTTGGCATAAAAACAGCAAAAAGGACTAAATCGTCAAATACTTGTTTTTCCCCTGTTATAGGTCCAAACCTCATTTTTCTTGATCTTAATATCAAATTTAACTTATTTAATAATTATACTATCCAAATCAACCCAAAATTAACATTATGAAAAGTTACATTTTTGCCCCTAAACTTTTGACATTTTATAATTTAGTCCCTAAGCTCGTAAAATGATTTTCATTCAATTTCTTCAAAACCCAAGCCTAGCCGAACCATTTTCATACTCATAACAGTCCACATTTCTCATTTATTCACATTTTTCTACTCATTTTATAACTTTTACAAATAAGTCCTTATTGACATTTTTACTGAAAATCACTAAGCAAAAGTTGTTTAACAATCAACAAACATGCATTTTCTACCATCAAACATAAAAAATACATACATGTTCAACATGGGTAAAATTTTAGACTTTGACATCTCTTCAAATTGGCAGTAGAAATAGATAGATCGAGTTGCAACGACTTCAAAAATGTAAAGAGCATTAAAAACGAGGCAAGAACAGACTTACAATCAAGCTTGAGAGTGGCCAAACCCTAGCTATGGCTTCCCCCTTGTAAAATTCAGCCATGAGGAAGAAGATGGACAAATTTTAGCTTGATTTTTACTTTTTAATTCATTTTAATTACCAAATTACCAAAATGCCCTCAATGTAAAGCTTTAGAAACATACCAAACCATGTCCATTTTTGTCCACCAACTTAACCAATGGTCTAATTACCATTTAACGACCTCTAATTTAAAATCTCATAGCAATTAGACACCTTTAACATATAGAATTCAAGTTTTTCACTTTTTGTAATTTAGTCATTTTAACTAAATTGAGTGCCCAAACGTCAAAATTTTCGAACGAAATTTGCACGAAATCGTTCCATAAAAATTTAGACCATAAAAATTTAATAAAAATAAATTTTTCTTCTTCGGATTTGTGGTCCAAAAACCACTGTTCGAACTAGACCCAAAACCGGGCTGTTACATGCATAGTTCGAGATAAGCCTTGGTGGGCTTTGGCAAAGAAGGTGTTGTGAAAATACGAGTCAAGATGGAGATTTTTGGAGTTATGCCTCGCATTATTTTGGCTTTTCTTCTCCCAGTTAGACTCTGTTTTGGGTTTCTCACTTAAACTTTGATTAGTGTAGGTTATTTTAATATTATTTGACCTACGAATTTAGCTTATAAAAAGGTCATTTTCCACCCTAAAAAAAATCTCATTACACATTTAAGTATTAGCTTTTACAAGCTTTTAGAGAATTTTGTTTTTATATTTTAAGAGTTCTTATTTCGAGTTTTGGGGTTTAGTTTTATATTTATCTTTATACTCTTCGTTTTTTCCATTATAGTGAAATTATCTTTACACGTGGTTTTTTATCCTCTTCGGTGGGTTTTTCCACATAAAATATTTGTGTTCAATCTTTTTAATTTCTTTGTTATTTTACTTGATCGTTGCTTAATCGGATTTATCCCCAACATTAATCGATGCAAATAGAAAGCATAAATATTAATGCGTAATTGATTCAAGTGGGAGATAACCAAAACAAAGCTTTTAAAAAATCTATAAATCTCATCTTTCTCTCTCTATATATTTAAGGATATAATAAATTTCCATGTAAATTTCAAAGAAGGAATATATCTAAATACATAAACTTGGATCTCATAAAAATATTATTGCTTTGTCTGCATTCAAAATCAACCTTCCAAAATATGAATCAAAACGTAAATTCAAAGTTTTCCTATTTATCAATCATTGGAATTATTAAGAGGAAACCAAAATAATCGGCAGAAAAGTAATGGTTGATATTGATTTCAATCACTTAAGCATGTTGAGTTTCAACCGAAGCACCACAATACTTGCAAAATAAAAAATAAAACCTTAAATTTTAACATAAACCCAAAAGGTTTAGTAAGTATATTAATCAAAACATCAAATTCATATGTCAAAACTATAAAATCTCAAGAACGAATTAATCTAAAAAAATTGAATATTAGTTCATTCCTAATGATTCGACATGACAAGGCTTGGATGCCACTTGTTATAATCGTAAAACTTTGATACAAAACTTAATAAACCAATATCTATCATGTCAGATCATCGAGAAAAAAACTAAATGTAGAAGTGTACTTGAATCCATCGACATCTTCAAATCTTCAAATCTTGTGGGTTTGATCTACCAAATTAACACACAAGTATTTTAGAGAAGGTGACCCTCTGTTGTCCGAATATGGGATGTCAGAAAAGTTATGTATGTGATTTTGGGGACCATAGCCCTAATATATAACTTTTGCACATTAACCTTAATTTCTAATCAGCGCATCATAAATTAGAAATTAGTTACTAGAGTATCTACACATATTTGACTCATATTTTATTTAATAATTGAAGCCCAATAAGTCTTAACCAAATTAGATCACCTTTAAATTGGGTTAACCAAATTAACACAGGAAATGTAATTCTTGACATTTACACAACCACTTCAACCCCTATACATTCCACATAAACCATAATATGTATAACAAAATTTACCAGAGCAAACTAGATAATGTGGCTCGATATGTTGATCCGATCCTTCGATTTCACGTTAATCTACAAAGACATTAAACAAACAAGGTTAATGAAGCTTAGTAAGTTCGTTGGAGTTAAACATAAATCTTATCGAACATACTATAACAATTCATTTAAGTAAATCATTTCATATAGATTTCCTGCCAATCACATTTTCAATTGATGAATTCACTTTTTAACAACCTGATTTAGGGGCTAATCGGAATAGTGATTTCGGGGTCACTAATCTGAGGTTAGAGAAAATTATTTTTATGTTATTTTATGAGGCAGAGCATGATTATATAAGTGCTTGAAAATTTTGGTGCTTTAATTTTAGCGATTTCTTGCTTAATTGCGAAAAAGGACTAAATCGCATAAAGTGTAAAAGTTCCATCTTATAAGCTAAAGGTGTTCAATAGCTAAAGAACATTAATTGGAGGTCTTTAAAGTGCAATTAGACCCCCAAGAAATAGAGTGGTCGGCCATAGGAGACAAACATTGTCAAATTGGTCAAAGTTGTTGATATTAGGTGAACTAAATTGATGTTTTATATTAAAATAAAGAAAAAGAAGATATCATCTTTTTCTCTCTTATTCTCCACCGAAAATCGGTAGCAAACTAAGGGGTTTGAGAGCTCAAATTTTCAGCAAGCTTCTCTCCTTGCTAGTAAGTATTCTAGTGATCATTTCTGGATAAAAATTATACTTTTGGGACCCTTAAAGCTTAAGCTTTCTAAAGAGGGGACTATCTTGCAATATCGTGAAAAGTTTCAGGTTTTGCCATGAGAGCTTTTATGATGTTTTCTGCATTTTTATGGAAGAAAATAAGTCATATTTGTTAGATAAACAACTTTTGTAATAGGTGTTATCATGAAAACACCTAAATGGACCTTGTTGTAAAGGTTATAAAGTTTGTAGTAAATGTTTGAAATGTTGAGTTTTGATGATAGTTATAAGAGAAATAAATGCTCACCTAGGCTTTTTAAAGGTAGAAATTTGATTAGAATTGATTTCCGAGCCTAGGGGTAAAATGGTTATTTTGCCAAAGTCTAAGGGCAAAATATTAATTTTGCCAAAGCATGATTTTTTTAAATGCTTTTATTAATGTGATGATTGAAACGAGCTAATTTTCTATTATAGAGCAAGAAGAACCAAGAAATAATCTCGATCGGGGAAAGAATAAAGTCTCGGACTAGGTCGACGATCTTGCTTATTTTGAAATCGATGTAAGTTTGTATGTGATAAATTCAACATCTATGTTAGCACGTTTGAGAATGTTTGGTATTATATTGATTCATGATGTTCTACTAAATTGAGAAGATGATGTTGAATGAGTAAGTTGAGATGTGGAAGTGCTAGTGGACTATAATGAATATGAAAATGCTATCATCGAGACGTGAATGGATAAGGGTCCCATGTAAGACCATGTCTGGGACATGGCCTCGGCACCGAATTTAGATTCCGTATAAGACCATATCCGGGATATGGCTTCGGTATTGAATATGAGAATCGTATAAGACTGTATCCGGGATATGGCATCGATATTTGATGTGAGATTCCGTATAAGACCATATCCGAGATATGTCATTGGTACACAGAGGTGACCTCATGTCAGACCACATCTGGGATGTGGCTTTGGCTTTGTACTTATATTAATGACGGTGAATATGTGTCCTTGAGTATCCCTAGTGATTAATGAGATAAATAGATAAGCTTGGAAATAGAAATGAGATTAGTACTAAAGTTAAGTGAATGAGTGAATACAGGTACTCGTGAATGATTCACGAAGAAATATTTACGACATATGGCATGGTATGTGCTAAACAAGGGCAAGTATGAGTAAGTATGGCAAGAAGCCTATAACCTTGTGTATGGTCAATTAATGTCAGGGATGGATCTTATCATGAGCTTATTGTTGCTATTTATTTCGATGCAAACTTACTAAACTTTATGCTTACCTGTTTTTATTGCCCTTTTTCCTTGTAGTATTGCAAAGTTAACTGGAGAAGTTGCGGACGTCAGAGTTGGAGGTCACACTATCACCCACTTTTGGTATAGCCAAAATTAGTTTTATTTTGAATGTGGCATGTATAGGACTTGAGTATTTTGTTATGTCATATTGGTAAGCCAAATGTGTTGGCTACAAAGGTTGTTCCAATTCATTTTGTAAATGGTCATTAAAGTTGGGCCAATGCTTGGCTAATTCTTGTGTTTAATGAAGACGAATTTCATGAAGTGTATGTTTTTGTGGATGTTTTGATTCTTTTTGAGTTCTTAGAGGTATCATTTGGTCATCTTATACTGAAATGTTTTGGTATGAGTGTGATTTCTTGATAGGGTGGCAAATGGCTTGGTAAATAGCCCTCTAATTGTCCACACGGGTAGACACACAAGCGTGTGTCTAGGCCGTGTGTGACACACGGTCAACCCCATGGGTGTGTTGATCGGCTGTGTGTCCCCTTGCATGCTAGGCTTACAAGTCAGTATGCTCAGTAGTTGATAAAGCGTAAAAGTAACATATTTTAATCCCACATTTAGCATACTTTTGGATGATTTATCCTTTGATTTATGTAAAAAGGTGCTCTTAATCCTTTCTTTTCGTGTCTTATACTTAGGAAAGCACCCAAGGATGAAAAGAACGTAAAACGGGCTTAAAACGAACCAAATTGGGCTAAGAGAGAAATCGACACGGCCTGGCCCAAATACCACACGGCCGTGCCTCATTAAAAGTCTGAACACGGCCTGGCCACGATTCACACGGGCGTGTGCCATGGCCGTGCCTCTGTCGCTGGAAAGAGAAATTTCATTCGGGAAAGGATACTTGGAGGCAAAGAAAAACATTCCAAAGCCTATTCAAACACCCTATTAGGAATTCTACTTAAATTAGGATACTTAGGGGCCAAGCAAGGCATCACAAAGTCTATATAAACACCCAATGGGGCAACTTGAGAGGGGAGTTCGGCAAAAGCCGAAGGAGCGAAAGCGAGGCCAAGGAGCCAAGCAGAGAAGGTCAGAGTTAGGGAATAACGCGAGGATAGCCAGTTGATCCATCCCAAGAAGCCGGAATTATACTCAAGACAGCGGGATTCTCCTTCGATTCCTTCAGGGGGTTTTAGGATTTTTCCTATGTTTTGTTTTATCTTTTCTCTAGCGATGTTGTGTTTATTCATTATGAACTAAACCCCTCAGATACTCGAAGGGGATGAAACCTAGATGGATTTTTTTATTTGATTTTTAAGTTATATAATAAATTACTTAGTTTGTTCTTAATTATGTTGCTTAATCCAAATCTAATGTGCTGAGGTGGAGGAGGAATAGACCCTGCCTAAGAGAAGATCTAACATAATTAAGTGGAGTTGATCGGGCGCCTAGAGATAGGGTTACAAGATTTTGCCGGATTAGGGTGAAACCTAATATGGGAGTCCATTGATCGATTTACTGCTATCCTAGGGGGTTATTATAAGCGAACGAGAGTTCCACTAATTAACCTAGGGTTAGACGTTATTCGCCTCGAAAGAGGGTTTAATATAGGTTAGGGAGTCTTACGGATCAAGCTAAGTAAAAGAAATCATATAATTTAGGGTTAATTAATAAGTGAAGTCTAGGTGGATTCTTCCTGAGGGTATCGTCGTAATCAACTGAGTTTTCCCTCAAAGTTATTTTCCAATTCGTCTTCTTGTCTTTGTGTCCTTAAGTTTAGCTGTCGTCAATTTAGTTCAAAAAGTAATCTTCACTCTAACCTTAAGACTAAATAATAAGAAGAAGGTGAGTATTAATACTTTTAGTTCCTTTGAGTTCGATATCCGGTCTTGCCTAAGCTATACTACTGTTCGATAGGTACACTTGCCTTAATATCGTTGTCAGAGTTAGTCTCCAGGTTTGATCATTCTTTTATAAATATTTAAAACTCTGATTTTACAGCGATCAAGTTTTTGGCACCGTTGCCAGGGAACTAAAATATTAAGAAAGCTTAATTTTTATTACTTTAACCTTTTTTTTATTGCAATTTTTTTTAGTTTTAATTTTTTTTCTTTCGTAATTTTCTTTTATTTGATTTTGGCAGATAATTATAGTCTATAGAGGAGATGGCGTTAAATAACTATCAGTGGCAAGTTATGAGGACAACGCCAACAAAAGTCGCCAGTGTTTTCAACCTCGACGTGGTCACTAGGTTATCTAACCAGCTAGAGATGATAAATAAAAAGGTTGATTATCTACATAGTCTATCGCAGGTACACCCAGTAATGCAATATGATTCGAATCTAGAAGGCGTGGCGAATCCTGAGTACCCTACGGATATGACATGGAAAATGAGCAAGCTCACTATACGGGTAACTATTCTAGACCTCAAAATAATTTTTATAGTGACACTTATAATACAGGTTGGAGGTACCATCACAACTTCTGTGGGATGATCAAAATAGCCTAAGACCGGACATTTCTCCAGATTTTCAACAACTACCTCACCAACAGGAAGAGGAGTCGGACATTGAGGAGATGCGTGCAAAATTCTTGGCAGACACAGAAAATCGTCTCCAAGAAACTGAGAGAGCAATTAAAAGCAACGAGAGCCGAATCGGGGAACTTACTAAGTCAGTCAGGGAAGTCACTAATGTAGTCAAACAACTCGCAAAGTTAATGTCCGAACTACCACAAGAAAGCTTGCCAAGCAATACTGAAACTAACCCGAGAGAGCAAAATCAAGCCATGTATGATAGCGAAGGGTTAGACGAACCAAACCTAAGGGAAGAACCTGTGGTAAGTGAAGATAAAGTTGAGGTGTGCCATGATTTACCAAAACCGGTGATTACAGAGTACCAACCTCGTGTGCCATATCCCGATGCGATAAAAAAAGACCACACAGAGGAAGAATTAGGCGAACTCACACTTCGTGTAGACGACGAAACAATCACTCTTCAAGCTCTTGACTTAGCTAGGACATCGAGTAATAAAGGTACGAACGTTAATTCTATTGATAATCATTTGGTTCAACCTTCTTTACAGGAAGCATCACGAAATCACTTAGCTGAGCTAGATCTTAGACCTCGTGCCAACAAAGAAGAAACACATAAGGAACAAAGCCTTAGGGTTGACAAACTAAAAGAGCAGGAAACACAAATCAGAGAGGAACAGGAGCCGCACGAAGTGAAACTGAAGGAGACCCCAGACAAGCTGATAGGAACAACAAATCACATCAAAATAGAGGATCAGGTATTGTTGAATAAGGAAGACCCTCGAATCACCAATTCAGACCTCAAGACAAATGAAGAAATCACTTTTGAGGTACTTAATGTCTTCCTATACGGCACAGTCGAGGTAAGCAATCCTAAATTTGACACTTTTGAGGTAAACATTACTCGACTTAAACTATATATCCATAACCGAAGTGATTGCATGAGAAAGGATTTTCACCTCCTCAAACCACCATGACCATACGAATGAGAGGTAAAGTCTAGCTTAAGACTATAAACGAGCGCTTCTCGGGAGGCAACCCGAGCACTAACCCTATTTTTACATTTTTTATTTTTTTATTTTTTTTATTTTCTTCCTTTTATTTTTCCTTTTAAGCACCTAACCATAAACTAACCAAAGAGCAGATTTCTAGGACACACGGCCTTACATACGGGCGTGACCGTGGTCGTGTTGAAGCCAAGGGATGAACCATGGGCGTGCCAGTAGCCGTGCACAACCAGAGAAGAATTTTTTTCCCTAACACGGGCTGCGATACTAGGCCATGCCCGTGCTAACTACCCGTGCGAAGTTACTGACTTGTCGAGCACGGGGTACACACGCCCGTGCCCCACGACCGTGTAAACTCACCGACTTGCATACCTACCCGTGCAAAGTTACTGATTTGTCGAGCATGGGCGTGTCAGCTATAACATGGCCGTGGCTACCTCACCTGAACACACCCAAAAAATTCAAAATCCCAAAACACTGGCTACATCTCTATTTAAACCTCACTCTCCCTTTTTCTAGTTCTCTTTCATTTTCCATTATTTATTATTTTAATTTTATTTCCATTTTATCATTTTTCTTCTTATTCTTTATGATATTTAGATCTAGCTTAGGATACAATAAAACCAGACTGGCTGCTTCAAGGATTCAATTTTAAATGGTTCAAGACGCTTCCCCACGTTCACCTCCAATCCTATTTGGACACTTTTCATTGACTTCATCCAAAATTCAGGAAGTTTCACTTCTCTCCCCATCTTATGATTTTTATGATTATTTTGCTATTATCCATCTTTGTACATTGAGGGCAATGTACATCTTAAGTGTGGGGGGTTAACTATAGTATTATTTGAAAATCCTTGAATTATGCCTTGTTCAAAAGTAAAGTCTCTCATATTAGAATGAAATTTCCTATGATTTATGATCTTTTTTGATATGTTTTGGAGTAAGTCATTGATAATTGTGCATTAATGATTAAATTTGAAGGATACTAGAGAATCAAGCATGATAAGTCTATTTTTCAGAATTAAAATTTTTAGGTTGTCTACCTGAATCTGAATATTACTTTGAAGTTTGAAATTTACGAGGTTGACATCAAAATACCCATAATTTTTGTGAGATTTTGAGCCTTTTAGAGCATACATTCTTTCATGCTCACTTTCTATTATGAGTGTGTCAACATTGATTTGTTATTCTAGAACTTGCCTCGATTATACATGTTGAGACCACACCTTTGATTTGATATACAGAGATGATAAAGGCACCTAGGTTTTAACCCACTCACTCCACTAAAAAGCCTACCTCCATAATTAACCCCTAGTGAACCCCGTTTAAGCCTAACAACCTTTTTCATTGACTTACCTACTAACATTAACCCAAAACCCTTTGTATTTGTTATCAACGTTCTTTTTAACTACCCTTTTTGTCGAGATTTGAT
This sequence comes from Gossypium australe, assembly GCA_005393395.2. Taxonomy (NCBI): domain Eukaryota; kingdom Viridiplantae; phylum Streptophyta; class Magnoliopsida; order Malvales; family Malvaceae; genus Gossypium; species Gossypium australe. The sequence continues at coordinate 39,921,671 of CM016619.1, forward strand.
TTTGAGCAGTTACCTAACTATGTTCTCTATTTCAGTTGTTAAAGTTCGTTATTATTATTTATTTGTTAAAAAAAATGAAGTATATTCATTATTAGTAAGCTTACATGTTTAAATCTCAAATCTTGAAAAAAAAGATAAAAGAAAAAAAAAGAAGAAGCTCGTATTATTAGTTTTCAATTGATGAAATTATTTAGGATTAGTTCATTTTTCTAGTTAGGTAATTTTTCAGGTCAGTCTCGATTCTAACCTTCTAATTCAGCCTTTATCCATACCCTTAACCTAAGCCCCGTTACAACCCTGCTAAAGACCTTTTGATTTGTGTATCATCTCATTTTACAGTGGTGGAGATTTGATTTTCATGCAAGCCTATGGGATTAACTTTTCATGTTTGACTTATTGAGTGCTTAATTTTGAACCTTAAACACTTTGAGTGATTTCAGTGAATCTTTAGTGAGGATGTCAACTCTTGTCAATTTTGAATCAGAGGTAACTATTCAGGAAAACGCCTATGTTTTCATGCTATAAATGTATGACTTTGATTGTTTGAATCTTTAGGACTCTTTTGAGTTGAATTATCCATGTATGAATTATCTTTGAATTATGATAAAGCATGATTGATGAATTTTTTGAATCAAGGAAGTTCGTTTTAATTATGAGTTGAGAATTTTGCTTGAGGACAAGCAAAAGCTTAAGTGTGAGGGTATTTGATAAACTGTAAAAGTAACATATTTTAATTCCACATTTAGCATACTTTTGGATGATTTATCCTTTCATTTATGTAAAAAGGTGCTCTTAATCCTTTCTTTTCGTGTCTTATACTCAGGAAAGCACCCAAGGATGAAAAGAACGTAAAACGGGCTTAAAACGAACCAAATTGGGCCAAGAGAGAAATCGACACGGCCTAGCCCAAATACCACACGGCTGTGCCTCATTAAAAGTCCAAACACGGCCTGGCCACGATTCACACGGGCGTGTGCCATGGCTGTGCCTCTGTCGTTGGAAAGAGAAATTTCATTCGAGAAAGGATACTTGGAGGCAAAGAAACACATTCCAAAGCCTATTCAAACACCCTATTAGGATTCTACTTAAATTAGGATACTTAGGGGCCAAGCAACGCATCACAAAGTCTATATAAACACCCAATGGGGCAACTTGAGAGGAGAGTTCGGCAGAAGCCGAAGGAGCGAAAGCGAGGCCAAGGAGCCAAGCCGAGAAGGTCAAAGTTAGGGAATAACGCGAGGATAGCAGTTGATCCATCCCAAGAAGCCAGAATTATACTCAAGACGGCGGGATTCTCCTTCGATTCCTTCAGGGGGTTTTAGGATTTTTCCTATGTTTTGTTTTATCTTTTCTCTTGTGATGTTGTGTTTATTCATTATGAACTAAACCCCTCAGATACCCGAAAGGGATGAAACCTAGATGGATTTTTTTATTTGATTTTTAAGTTATATGATAAATTAATTAGTTTGTTCTTAATTATGTTGCTTAATCCAAATCTAATGTGCTTAGGTGGAGGAGGAATAGACCCTGCCTAAGAGAAGATCTAACATAATTAAGCAGAGTTGATCGGGTGCCTAGAGATAGGGTTACGAGATTTTGCTGGATTAGGGTGAAACCTAATATGGGAGTCCATTGATCGATTTACTGCTATCCTAGGGGGTTATTATAAGCGAACGAGAGTTCCACTAATTAACCTAAGGTTAGACGTTATTCGCCTCGAAAGAGGGTTTAATATAGGTTAGGGAGTCTTACGGATCAAGCTAAGTAAAAGAAATCATATAATTTAGGGTTAATTAATAAGTGAAGTCTAGGTGAATTCTTCCTGAGGGTATCGTCGTAATCAACTGAGTTTTCCCTCAAAGTTATTTTCCAATTCGTCTTCTTGTCTTTGTGTCCTTAAGTTTAACTGTCGTCGATTTAGTTCAAAAAGTAATTTTCACTCTAACTTTAGGACTAAATAATAAGAAGAAGGTGATTATTAATACTTTTAGTTTCTTTGGGTTCGATATCCGGTCTTGCCTAAGCTATACTACTGTTCGATAGGTACACTTGCCTTAATATCGTTGTCAGAGTTAGTCTCCAGGTTTGATCACTCTTTTATAAATATTTAAAACTCTGATTTTACAGCGATCAGTAGTAAACACATGGGCAGGGACACGGCCAAGGGTATGGGCGTGTGCCCAGGCCGTGTGAAGTCTGCACTTTAAATGTGAAATTTAATTTGACACACAGTTTAAGGACATGGGCGTGTGCCTTGGCCGTGTGACCATAGTGAGGTGATGACGTAATAAACAGAATGCCAAGGTTTTGGCACACGGGCTGAAACACGGGCGTGTCGAGGCCGTGTGAGGTACACGGGTTAGGGACACGGGTGTGTGCTCGGCTGTGTAAAATAAATCAGTGTCGACCACGGGTGAGGGACATAGGCGTGTATGACCACACGGGCGAGTCCCATTTCACACGGGCATATGGCCCTTGTTTAGGTAAAATTTTTCGAAGTGTGTAAAATTTCCGATTCTTTTTCGAAACCTTCCGGAAGTATGTTTTGGGCCTTATAGGCCCATTATAAGGAGGTTAGAATTGAGAATGAGAAAGTTTAATTTGGAATGGATCTTGATAACCTAAACTGGTATGATCATGTGAGTCAAGTACGGTAACGCCTCGAACTCAGTTCCGGCTAGAATACAGGTAAGGGGTGTTACACACTTATTCCAGATCAATAACAATAATAACTTTAAGTTTTCAAACAAATTCCATATATCACTTGCCAACCCTTATCAAATCGGAGAACGTCTAATGGAAATGAGTACATCGTATTCAAAAGCCCGAAGGCTGCACATAAGTAGTGCTAAACGGAAACCCATGAGGGTTGAACAGAAGCTCATAGGAGCTAAACAAAAATCCGAAAGGGTTAAACTGAAGCTCAGAGAGCTGAATGGAAACCCATTAGGGTTAAATTGAAACTCATAAAGCTGAACGGAAACCCATTAGGGTTAAACTAAAACTCATATGAGTTAATTGAAGCTTATGAGAGCTAAACAGAAAGTAACACGAAAGTTCGCAACAAACGCTGAACCTCAGTTTACTTGGGTAAATTTTCATCAATTCTTCCTTTGCCACATAACGATCGTACTCAATCCTGCATTCCATTTTAGCCGAATAATTATTTCAATTCACAATTTAATAATATTCAAATATATACTAAATACCTGAACTTACCTGGGTTAAATTGTAGAATTTATAGTAGTTTAGGGACTATTTTGCTAATTTCTTTTTTTCACGATTATCTACGTGCTCTTGATCTAACATGTAAAATTAGTTATGCATTAGCATATATTTCAGTTTCAATTCACTTTACAATCAGTACCTTTTAAAATTTGAAATTATACAATTACCCTAACTTTTACAATTTTTTGCAATTTAGTCCCTTACTAATTAGTCTACCAAATGAACTAATTTTTCTCAATTGACAATTTATCCAAGTATTCTAGGCTATATTACAGCCTTTGATACATAAAAATTTAATAGCAAACCCTAATTCTTAAATTGTTCACAATTTAGTCCTTAAATCAATATATATCAAATTCACTTTATAAAATCATCATATAACAAAATTAAAGCCCTAAATCCATATTAATTCATCACAAACATCCAACACTCATCAATGGTAACTTTTAAAATTACTCATAAAATCCAAAACTAATGAAATAGATAATTGGACCTAGTTGTAAAAGTCTTAAAAACACAAAAATTTCAAGAAAAGAGTAAGAATTGAACTCACATGATGTAAAAATATGAAAAACCAGCTTTTGGATACTCTTCTATGTGTTTTTGGCTGAAGATTGATGCAGAAATGTCTAGATTTTCATTTTTGTCATTGTTTTAACTTTTACCTTAATTTCTAAATGACCATTTTGCCCCTAATTCATCTAATTTCAAGATTTTTCTCTACACATGTCGTTTCAACCTTCTAATAGGTGTTTATTTGCCTTTTTTCTCCTCCCTCATTTACTATTTAAGCTATTTAATCACTATTTCTTTTTAACTAATAAATTTTACACCTTTTTCAGTTTAGTCCTTTTTATTTAATTAACTATCAAAACGTTCAAATTTTCTAACGAAACTTTAATACTAACTCAACAAAACTTTGCAAATATTTATAAAAATATTTATGGCTAAGTTTATGAAATCGAGGTCTCGATACCTCATTTTCGAAACCACTTAACTTAATACTTTCTTCTAAAAGACAAATCACTATTTCAAAAGTCTTCCTAAAATCACATTTAGCTCATAAATGAGCTGACTTTATGAGTCGACTGACAATTACCCAGATGGCATTCTTTTTACTCGCCGACAGTGGCAATCCCATAACAAAATCCATAGTAACACAATCCTATCTCCACTCGGGAATACTAATAGGCTGTAACAACCCTGTCGATACCTGATGTTCTGCTTTTACCCACTGACATGTCAGAAATTTGTCGACATACTCAACTATATCTTTCTTCATCCCTGGCCACCGATACAGTTCTCGTAGATCACGATACATCTTCGTTCCACCAGGGTGCAGTGCAAAAGCGCTATTGTGTGCTTCTCGAAGAATTAACTTTTTTAACTCAGAAGTAGTTGGAATACAAAGCCGATTTTGGAACCTCAAACAATCATGTTCAACAATACTAAAATTTTCCATCATACCTTGCTGTACCATCTCTTTTTTCTTCATTAAGTTTTCATCTTCTAACTGGGCTGCTCTAATCTAATCAAACATTACCGGCTTAACCCTTAGTTCAGCTAAAAGCTTCTATCATCATTAATACTAAGCCGAGCAAACATTGCCCTTAATTCAACCGCAGCTTTTCTGCTCAATGCATCAGCTACTACATTTGCCTTTCCCGGATTATAGTCTATAACACTGTCATAATCTTTTAGGAGCTCAATCCACTGTCTTTGTCTCAAGTTCAACTCTTTTTGCGACAGAAGATATTTGAGACTTTTATGATCAATGTAAATGTAACATTTTTCACCATATAGGTAATGCTTCCAAATCTTCAATGCAAAAATTACTGCAGCTAACTCCAAATCCTGTGTCGGGTAGTTACGTTCATATAGCTTCAACTGTCGAGATGCATAAACTATGACCTTTCTGTCTTGCATCAATACACAACCCAAACCGCTCAGGGAAGCATCACTATACACAAAAAAGTCCTTTCCTGACTCTGGTAAGGTTAAAACAGGTGCCTCGGTCAACATCTACTTCAATGTCTCAAAACTCCTCTGGCATTGATCATCCCAAATAAAAGAAACATTCTTTTGTAGCAGCTTTGTCGTCGGCAATGCTATTTTCGAAAATCCATTAACAAACCTCCGGTAATATCCAGCTAACCCAAGAAAACTACGTACCTCAGATACATTCTTTGGTGCTTTCCACTGGACAATTGCTTCGATCTTCTTTGAATCAACTCTAATCCCTTCGGCAGATACCACATGTCCCAAAAATACTACCTCTGATAACCAAAATTCACATTTACTCAGCTTCTTATATAACTGTTTTTTTATAGAATCTATAGAACTGTTCTGAGATGCTGATCATGTTCTGCCTCTGTCTTCGAATAAACCAATATGTCATCAATGAAGACTATAACAAACTGATCTAAATATGGCTAAAAAATACGGTTCATCAGATCTATAAAAGCAGCTGGAGCATTAGTCAACCCGAACGGCATCACCAAAAATTCATAATGGCTATAACGAGTACGAAATGCATTTTTCGGCACATCACTTTCTTTTACTTTCAGCTGATAATACCCGAATCTCAAGTCAATCTTTGAAAATACCGAAGCTCCCTTTAACTGATCAAACAAATCATCTATACGGGGTAACGGATACCGATTCTTGATCGTCACTTTGTTCAACTGCAGATAATTGTTACAAAGCCGCATTGAACCATCTTTCTTTTTAAGAAATAGTACTAGAGCTCCCCAAGGTGAAATGCTCGGTCGGATAAAGCCACTATCTAATAAGTCCTATAACTGTACCTTCAATTCCTTTAATTCGATAGGCGATATTCAGTACGGGGGTATAGAGATTGGAGCTGTACCTGGATAAACCTCAATCGTAAATTCAACCTCCCTATCTGGTGGCAAACTCGGTAATTCTTCAGGGAATACATTTGGAAACTCACATACAGTTCTGATCTTGCTGCATTGACTACCAACCGAATCTAAATTAATGACATAAGCTAGATATGCTGTACAACCCTGATGAAGCAATTTGTTAACTTTTATTGCCGAAATGATACGTGTCGAGCCACTGGTACGGATGCCATTTACCTCAATGCTATCCCTATCTTCTGTCTGAATACTGAATCTCTTTTTATAACAATTCAATACCACCCCATATTCAGGCAACCAATCCATGCCCAAGATTACATCAAAGTCATCGAAAGGCATAATTAACAAATCAACGGGAAACATTTTATCATGTATTATCAGCGGGCATCTTCAGCACACTTGGTCCATAGACATAATTTGTCTAAAAGGGCTAAACACTTCTATTAAAACTCTAGACATCTCAGACTTTAACTTTCCTAACTCAACCAGTTTTGAATTAATACATGAATGTGATGAACCCGGATCAATTAAAGCATATACAGGTTTAGAATACAGTAAAAATATACCTGTTACAACGTTGTGTGCATCACCTTCTTCCCGAGTTCGAACCACATACGCCCTAGCTAGTGCTCTAGCCTTTGACTACTGTGTAACTATATCACTGCCCCTTCGTACGCATCCATCTCTGGATATAGAACCACCTATGCCCAAACCTCTGCCTCGAGCATTAGACACTGATCTCTGTGATGTTGCAGGATCAGTATTTTCTTCTTTCGGGCAGTCTCTGATGAAATGATCTGGGGACCCTCATCGGAAGCATCGTCTGGTTATTTTCCAACATTCACCTAGATGCTTTTTCCCATAATGCTCGCATTCTAGAATATCAATGTTTCGTGAAGGCCCCTTTTACAATGCCAGTAGAAACCGTAGTCTGCTTCCCTTGGCTTCTATCTCTTCGGTCCGATCTAAAACTCGACCTCCAACCACCTCTGGATTTTCTGGATCTTTTTGGTAGAGGATTTGAACTAGTGGTTCCAATTCGTTTCCCAGTCGATCTAGCTATTTTTGACTTTTTATCTAGATCCAAAACTTGCTCTACCATCTTTGCTCTCTCAACCAAGTCCACAAATTCTATAATTCGGTGTGTTACTACCTGTACTCTGATTTCATCTCGTAATCCTCGTAAGAATTGCTTGCAACTATCAACCTCTTTCGGTATAAACTCTGAAGCATATCAGCTGAGTCTAGAAAATTCCTGTTCATAATCTACCACTAATAAGTCACCTTGTTTCACCATTAGGAATTCTTGCTTTTTGTCTTCACTATATATTTCCTCGACATATTTCTTCTGGAATTCTTTCTGAAATAATTCCCATGTTAACTGTTCTGTAGGCAGATGTCGTATTACAGATTTCCACCATAAATATGCCTCACCTTACAATAGAGAAACAACACAGATTAAACATTCTCGGGGGGTACATTCCAATTGTTGCAAAACTTTTTTAGTTAATTCCATCTAGTTCTCTGCTGTGGATGGACCGACTCCTTTCAGACCCACGAATTCAGTGGCACCGTATTTTCTTAGTTCTTTTATTGGGGCCCGTCTCTGAGTAGGTACAGATGTCATAGCAGGAACAGTCCCCGCTACTCTTTGTAAGGCATCAACAATGACTCGTAATAAGTAAGAATCATCTCTATCTCTATCATTTCTTCTATCTACATTAGAAGGTTGATTTCTCATTGGGTATATACTAGGTGTTACTAATTCAGTTTCATCTAATCCGTATGATTCTTCATCTCCGGTATACATCTCTTGATCAGTATCATCTGACATTTTTAATCTATAAAATAGAAATAAAAAAATAGGTCAGCATCCAAATCCCAACTCAGTTGCGACTCAATAGTGGCATGTACCTCTAAACTCATTTCCGACTTGATTTAGCCCGAGAATCGGCTAAACTTGAATAGCTTTGTTACCAACAACTGTAACACACCAAACCCTAAACCGTCGCCGGAACAAGGTTACGGAGCATTACCGAACATTGCAGACAACTTACGAATATTATACAATTAATTAACATTTATAATTTAATACATTCATTAAGTCCCTTTCATGGACCCTCGAAGCTCAAAATACGAATCAGAAGTGAATCGAGACTTGATCAGGTGCTCCAAAAATTTTTCGTAAATTTTTTTTAACTCAATATAACCCCTTTATAAACATCTAACCTCCCCTGTAATTTCAGACCACAACCAATCCAAAATCAATGGCACAACCAAAACAATTTATACTCAAATACACCTAAATCATAACCAATTCATTAACACTATAATTTAATAATTAAACATTCATAATATCATTCAAAATTTACAAATAACTTCATTCATTTTCCATTCAATCTTAATACCGAATTTTATAGTATACTTTTTACCATTTCACTTAGACTAACCTCAAAACATTACAATCCATCCATACTTTATAATTAAAATCATTTGACCCATGTATATAACCTCGGTACATGCCACATTTACCAAAAGGAAAAGTATATCACCAAAGTTGTGCTGAAGTCGGGATTGATCTGGATGCTGAACCGGGACCTTTGACTTCTACTAACTTGCGCACAGAAACAACCGTACGCTGAGTATATCTATACTCAGTGGTATTACCATAATTCAAATTATATAACAATAATAAATTATAACATCAACTTGTAATATAGAAAATCATAAGAACAAATTTTACAATCAATTTAATATCTCATTTATAATAGTCTATAAACAGATCATATATCAACAATTTGTATTTTTGATCAATTTATGAACCTTAAGTTCATGCTTTCAAATCTCATATCTCATTCTCACTTCACATTTCGATTCATAATTTCACTATCTCATTTCTTCCATCAACTCATTCAAATCAAAATTTATTCATTTTCTTTTTCATTTAATTACCCCTATTAACAAGACTCAGACATTAGCGGATACACGAATTCCAACCAAACACACCAAAATAATCCAACCAAACACACTAGAATAAATAATCCTCCCAAACACACCAGAAAGGCATTAAATGCCTTTTCAGATAATCCGAAGAAATATAGTAACATCAGTATCTCCTCGGCCAAACTGAAAAGTCCCCTGAACTCTTCCAAATCATGTGGCATGCCAACTATATCCGACTCAACCCTACTAGTTAATAGGGTATTCAAATCATTTCTCAATTCAATCCCATTTCAATTCAAAACACACCTTTCAATTTAATAACAATTCAATTTAATACATTTTTTCCACTTACTAATCAATAAACGATTTAAATACTCAAACATATTCGTACTTCATTTCAATTTCATTCATGTCAATAGTAGTACTTACCTTATAATTTACTTACCATACATAAAAATTTAAATATAGCATTAACTAAATAGTAGTTTGAATTATATTAATACAAACCCGAAATTCGCGATTACTCCTCGATGATCTTCTCTTTTCCTTTCTGTGCCGATGCCTCTGGTTCTTTATTAGCTATGAAAAATTAAAATAATTTTTCACTATTAATACAACACCAATCTATATTAAATAATTGAATTTCTATTCAATTTCTATCTTAATTTCAATTTCGTCCTAACTAAACTCATTTACTTTTCTAACTCAATTCACACTTCATTTCTACTTAATCTCTTGCCATATTCAACTTGACTATCCAATGTTCATATTAAAACCCTAAATTCAAATTTATTTCAATTTAGTCCCTCTAACACAAAACTTATAGCTTCTTTTACAATTTAATCCCTCTATCAATTCTAACTAGAAATTCTATCAATTAAACCCCTAATTCATCATTTTGTTCAACATGAATTATGTTCAAAAACCTAAGAACTTCCAAAATTTCAACTTAATTTCAACAAAACTTTGTTCTAAAGCTTCTAAAACATCAAAATTAAAAGAAAATGACTTAATTGACTTACCAAAATAAGCTTTAAGTATCAAAACCCTAATTTTTCCTTTTTCTTTTCTTTCTCCTTTCTTTCTCCCTTTTCGTTTGAGCTTTCTGTTTCTTTTATGCTTTGTTTCTTTTTAACCTTTTTTTATTTACTTTCTTTATATTATATTTGTTTATAATTTAAAAATAATATAATATATAATTAAACAATATCTATTACTTAAATAATAAGTAAATTAAATACATATATTACAGATGTTCATATTTTAATTAACACACTTGTATTTTGTCATCACCTTACACTTGTCTTTATTTATTTTATTTCATAATATAATAATAATTAATAATATCTTTTACTTATTATTTAAGAAAATATACAAATATATTACAAGTGTATTTTCATGTATTTTACACATGTTTATTATCATTACCATACATTTGTTACTGTTTTAATTTAATTTAATAATAATAATAATTTAATATAAAACCATAATAATAATTATATATAATATATAATCGAAGAAAAATAAAAAATCTTAGATTTTTCTTCCCATTTAACGCCTCACCTAATGAAATGAAATAGGCATAATTGCCTATTTAATCCCCTTTATTTTATTTTAATCTATAATTAAACTTTTACCCTTTATTCAATTTAATCCTTTTTACTAATTACTCTAAATTAAGCTAAATTCACTTAATAAAAACCTAATTAGACACACCACTAGACTCATAAATATTTCTAATAATATTTACTAATTCGGTTTACTAAGGCAGAGGCTCGATATTGCACTTTTCTGATGCCCGTGAATTTTGGGTCATTACAGAATTAAGTGAGATGTCAAAGAAAAATTGTGTAATAATGAATAGAGAGCTTTTATGAAAAAAGGTGATTAAATTGGAAAGTTATAAAAGTTTACAAGTAAATATTGATAATAAAGCACATAGTGAAGAATAAAAGAATATATGAATTTTGTAATCCAAACTACAATTATTTCCTAAGTTGTGGAAATTAAGGGTTAAATCATAAATTTGGAAAAATTTATATTAAAAATAGAAAAGTGAAGTGCATAACACTTAGAATGAGAAAAATTGATGTTGTAATGAATTTTGGAATATTAATAAATATTGAATTACGTTATATGTGTTATTAAAAGTAAAATATATTGTTACATGAAATATTGTGCTAATGACTAAATTACAAAATATATAAAAGTGATATGTGAAATAAATGATAAGGATTATTAGTGAATTATAGATGAATATTGAATTTAGAGATGTATTACATGTATTAAAGATAGTGGAAGATTTAAGTATATGGATTATTGGTACAAAGATTAAATTGTAAAGTATGTAAAAGCATTATGCCAAAAGTGTAAAAGTGATATGTGTGTATGATATGATTTGCCCAAGTAGACGAGATTAGAACTACTAGGATATTAATGGCATGCCATTAAGGAACCTTAGCGCGCTCTCTAATTATTAGTACGTTAGTGCTATCTGATTATTAGCACATTAGTGCTCTCCGTTTAGCCCATTTGTGCTCTCCGTTTAGCACATTTGTGCTCTCTGTTTAATAGTGCATAATAATGCACTTCTGTATCAGTTTTGTATATCCTAAGTGTTCTGTTTAGTCCACTGGGCCTCTGCTAAAAGGGTAAACAATTTTCGTTACAAGGTAAAGGTTCATCTTCTATTAATGTTCGAAATATTAAATTAGTAAAGTGAAGACGTAAGTAATTTGAATGTGTTTAAGGAAGTATAAGAAAGACAATGACTAGTAAGTTAAATATGTAAAAATAAATTGTGAAAGAAATAGTGAGGAAATCATGAAAATTTACACTAAATGGTGAAATATGATACATGTATAAAAAGAGTAGTAATTTTTATAAGTTGATTTGAGGACTTAAGAATTAAATTGTGAAATAAGTAAAAAGTTACAAATGAATAAGATAAATAAACAAATAAACGAGATATTGAAAAATAAGAAATTTAATCGAATTTAAATATCATGGGTACTTACTAAGTCTTCACCGACTTAACGCGTTTATTTTCAACGCGTAGGTTCAGTGATTTTTAAGAGTTGTAATTGAGGTTGTGAGCATCCATCTCATCACATCTCCAAGTGCCAAGAGGGTATGTTTCAAAATTTTAATAGAATGACATGTACTTAGGAAGATCAAGTGTGTTCCAAGTAGTAGGGACTCAAATATAAGTTATGAAAACTTTATTTTTTTTATGTTTAAAATATATTAGTGATTAGCCAAAATCACTTTGGCACCAAATGTAATATTCCTATATCAGGTTCCTTGGGTCGAACCGAGTATAGAGGTGTTACATGCAACCTCATTTCAATAAAATAATTAACATCACTCTCCTTACTAGGACTTCTCCCTTAAAAGCTTAGTTACAAACTAAGCATGAAATAATTTGTCTACAAAGTAGTTATTCTAAAACCAAGTTCCTAATAATGAAAAAATAAGTGCTCTCTCTAGCTTGTACATTGTAACACCCCATATCCTGTCCGGTCACTGAGCCTGAATATCAGGATGTCACACCATAGTCACGCATTACACACATTATAAAAATGTTACATTAAAAGGCAATCATCCTCTTTATTAGCGTTTTTACAAATTTTCAAGTCAAGAATATATTAATCATCATTAAAACATGCCAAACATACTTCAAACAAACTTATAATATCAATTAAACATGAATTAAATCCACTTAGCAAAATTCTGAAACAAGTTACGTAGGTATCAATACTGAAACAAAGGTATTGATATTTCTCTTATATGATATTGATACTGATTGGAAAATACCAAAATAACATTCTATTTCTTGTCTAAAAATAAAACCCTAGAATTTATCGATACCTTTACTAAGTATCGACTATTTTAACCTGAGATCAATACTCGTGGTAAGGTATCGATACCAAATTACAATACTGACTTCTTACACATCGAAATATCACAGAGGTATCGTTTTTATAACCCAAATATCGATACCTTTGCTTCAGTCCACAAAAAAAACATCTATGCATTTAATCCATTCCAACAAATATATAATCAACATGCATCATTTACCCCTGTAAACCAATGTCGAAATGACCCAACCCATAATTACATACGTAATTTACTATAAGAACATTCTAACATTTTCATGAAACTTAAATCGACTCATTTAGAATATTATTTACATGTTTATGCATTCATCTTACATCGTATTATCAACATAAATAAGATCACATTTAAACGATAATTTGGCACTTGAGGCTATGAAACATAAAAGTGGGCTCTATCACCACACATCAGATACACGGATCTCCAGCACACCAGTTGACTTATAAAGTCGAACATATCCCAAAAAGTGAATCATAAAGCTAACACTCTCTAACACACCAAATATGTCCCATTGAATGAAGTTTAGCTCACATTCCCTTCTCTCCAATCTGTCTTAGGGCCTCAATGCCCAAAAACACAATACATATAGGTGAGTACTCACAATCCTATGACATGCCAACTATATCCAACGGTTTCAAGAGATCACAATGCCAAAATATCCACATTTACACATTTTTAATTATTGATTTAATGCACATCATCTCTGTTCATATTCATCAATTTGCATCACAACTTGTACACAATGCATGCTTATCGGGTTCACATTTAATTTCACTTTAAATGCCACAATAATACTCATTGAGCCATCACATATCCGACCACATATGTGTGCATTAAAATTAGTACATCATATATCACATACAAGTATTCTCACATATTACCTGTCATAATAATATCACATTCCACAATTCAACACATATATACTTACCGAGATTCTGCTCACTTCCGCTGCATATTTGCTTTATTAGCATAACATTATCACTGTCATTTGGTATGTATATCATGCCCACACCACAACTCAATTCACAATAGTCATCACACATGTTTCATATCACATTATCGCATCATAATAATCAATATACAATTATTCACAAAATCATATAAATTGCCAAAATAAAACAAGGGAAATAGAAAGCTTACACTCGGAACTTAGGATAGGGGTTTAGGCTATTCCTAAGCTCCCAATTAACACTATGAATCATGTTTACAAGTAGCGATTCCAAACACTCACCGATCACGCTTTCGCCTAATTGTCGAAAGCTTAAACTAGCTTTTCCTTGCATTTCGCCTTGCTCATAGAAGGCTCCAATGGTTTCGATGCTTCACACATAATAACCACAAAATATACAGAGTAAACAATCAGCCAAAGACTCACTTCAAACAATTAAAACACAAGCCTAAGATAATTCTCATGTAATCAAAACCTTCGACATAACAAACTTGAATTTTAATTATCTCAATCTATACTTAATCTTTTTGCTTAAAACTGATTCTGTTCGTCTAATTATTCACCTACGACTGTGTAACGCCCCGAATTTTGGGCCTAGATGAATTGGGCTTTGGGCTTTGGGTCTCAGAAATTTTTTTAAGCAAGAAAATGACAAATGACATGTTGGCTTTAAAGGTTTAATAAACTTGGAGTGTCTAGGGGTGTTGGAGAAGTTTTGGGTTAGAACTTTGAGGAGAAGGATTTTTTAATTAATTATTTAAGGAACTAGGGCGTTGAGTAGTTGGGCTTTTAAATAAAAATAGGGAAAATGGCATCAAAGAGCCTTGTGGTGGAGTGGCTAAGTGACGCCACTTAGGGTATAGGAAGGTGGCGTTATGGGCTAGCAAGGAGATCCTAGGTTCGGATCCTAGCTTAGTATTTTTTTTAAGAGTTTAATTTTGGCCTTCTAAAAGGTTAGAAGTGGTGTGATGATGGACTCTAAGGAAAGTGATCAGAAGAGAAAATTTAGGAAAAGGATTGGGGAGTTATCAGAGAGAAAAACGAGGAGATGAGATGGGGAAGAGTTGGAGCCGATTGGGACTTTAGGCGGGTAGGCAGAGTTTTGGTTTTGTGTATAAATAGGGGGTGCCGAATTCCCTCTGTGCTATTTCGGCAACTATAGTGCTCTGCCGAATTCTCCTTCACTTTTTCTATTCTAAACCTTGCCTCTTCCATATGTGTTTTCTTTTCTTCTAAAGCCTTAAATCGAATATCATTCTCTTCTTTCTCCATTGCTTGTGCCGTCCCACCTTTATCTCAATTTTTGGGGACCAAATATTCGTGACTTCAAAAACCGAAAACCTTTGCTCTTGGAGCCGATTTCTTCATCGCCCCAAAACTTGTGCCGAATACTCTAGTGACCAAATCTCTGTCGTACTGTCATCATTCCTTTGATTTTTGGTGGATCGGATCTTGAAAAAATCAGAATCAAGCTTGGGTCTACAAGTCTCTACCGAAAAGCTATCCATACGTTTTGGCTTTTGGGTAAGTGTTCTTGATTTTGGGATAAGTGGGCCGAATAGCCTATAGTAAGGGAAAGGGTGACTTAAGTGGATACAAGTCACCTATTATTTTGTCTTTCACAATTAAGATTGAAGCAGATCTAGGGGATATTCGTGAGTAGTAGCTAAGGAAGGGCTATTAGGACTGGTGGCACACGGTAAGGTTATGGTAAGGCTTCGGTTTTTGGTAAATATTGTGGTTAAATGTGTGATTGATTGGAGGTTGGTATTGTTGTAGGTTCAAGGTTGAGGATAGTGTAACATGTCTCATTTACCAGGTGTGAACATACACTTCACACACGGCAAATCAGCAAAAGCCGAAATCCCCAAAAATCAGAATACCGAAAAACTGAAAAGCCAAAAAGCTGAAAGGTTGGCGCCAGCAACCACACGAGCGTGCAAACATTCGTGTGGGAGCACCGATATGACTACCGGGACCAAGAGAGCGATCTCATGGTCTCGGGCCACTATTTGATCGACCGGGCCAGACGGGGCTAAATAGGCCCGCCGAGCTCGTGGGCCCAATCGGCAAGAGTTGATATGTGAAATTGAATGATGGATTGATATGGATGGTTGTATGATTTGATTATGATCGGGCCTAATGGGCTACATATACATGATTGGGCTTAATGGGCTATATGGACATGATTGGGCTTAGTGGGCCTTATGGGATTTTAGAAATGCATGCTACGGTTTTAATGGACTCTAGGCTTAGTTCTGATGAATTCTTAAACAGCATAAAACTTAATTTAATAATCAAATATTTCTGTGGACAAGTCGCTAGGGTAGAGTGTGGCAATGGACATATGCATGTCTAGGATTGGATCTAGGGAGAGCTTGGTTCTTAAGCGGTCCTAGTGACCTACCTCCTCTTCTCTGGAATCTTACCAGGTGCACTTTAGCCAACGAGGACATGTTGACAGGCCAAAAGTTCGTAATTTAAAACCCATACTGTTAAGAATGACTGAAATACCCCTGAATTGAAAAATTACAAAATTACCCCTAAATGGCAAATTTTCTGAAATGCCCTTGATTTGTGAAATGACTAAAATGCCCCTATGTGTTGAATGTAAGATTTATGGATGTTACATGTACATCTGCTGCATTCATATGATATTTTGTTTAGGATGCATATGGGTGGGAATTGTGGAATGGAGGAAGTATATGAGGATCGCATGGTTGCTTGACAACTGTGGATCCGCCGATGGCTTTCTAAGCCTATTATATGATAAGTAGCTTTGCTGCAACTTTAGATAGTACTGCAACCGGGCTACCCTTGAAGTGTATCGGATGGGTGGATCGATTTAGAAATCCCCACAGAAGTGTTTCGGTTGGACGGAGACGATGTGTACCGGATGGATTATTTGGGGAGGGTTTGCATTGCATTGCATGTATGATATTATTATGTTATTATTATGATATGTATGCTATTTGTTTGACGAGGGTTGTACACACTGAGTTTTCGAAAACTCACTTCCTCTTTTATTTTTCTCAAGTGATCCTCAGTAGGCGGTTCAATGGATGGAGGGACTCAGAGGTGGCCAACTAGCAAGACGATTAGACTTGTTTTCGTAATATCTAAATTCTAGATTTTAAGTTATTTTATTTCGGATTGTAATAAGGGTTTCCTTTAGTTATTATTCCATTACTTCCACTATGCATTGTAATTTTGAAATCGAACCTGGATTTATTTCTTTTAAGCATATTTCAAGTTTTTTTTTGAAAATAATTGTGTTTTAAGAACAAGCTTCCGCTGTCAAAGGAAATTTTTACATAGTAACAAGGAAATGGTTTTTGGCTACACCTCATTTTGAAAGCAAACTGGATTTCACTTAACTTTTCTCTAGAAGTGTTTTCAATGAAAACAAGGTTTTCGCAAAGACACTTCAATGTGACACGCCGGATTCGGGCCTAACTTCTAGGCCGGGTTTGGGGTGTTACAGACTGATTCTCAACCTTTAAACTAGTCAAAACTACCGAGTTCGTGGTATCAAAATTTTTGACATGTTTATGGCAATTTTCACGAAAAATCATTAAAACATTGGAAGTCTTCAACGAAAATTTAAACTAAGTTTAGAAACCTTCTAATCATGTCAAAATTAATTGAAAAACACTTTGAAACCACGTTTTTACCCAAAATACTAAAATTCACCATTAACGGCCCAATTTTTTACTTTTATTTAAAACATGCTATTTATTAGCTAAAACTCAATTTAAAGGATCAAATAACATCAAAAACAAATCAAAAATAGAATCATTACCTTAGTTGATGAAAAACCGAACATTTATTCGAAAACTTGAAAAACCCAAAAATTCAACAATGGAGAAATCTATGATGTTCTTGGATGTTTCTCTTGAAATACTATGGATATTTATGGCTTGAGGAATGATAGAAATCTAAGTAATTAAGTTTGGGAATCAAAATTGAATGAGGAACTTTGGAATGCAATGGACGACAAAACAAAAATATGGAGAAGAGACTAACATGGGTTTTATAAAGATGAAGGGGAAAATAGGGTAAAAATTAACATTTGGTTTAATTTCCTTTTAAAAACTCATAATTTAGACCCTTTTACAAATCATTCCTTATTTCAAAATTGAAAGTCTTTTAAACATTATTTTCAAAAATTGTTTCAATTTTCAAAAAGCCATAGACGAAAACAATTTCGGGTTACCACAATTCAAAATTTCTAAATCCATTCCAAGCTAAAATTTCTAATTTACCCTCAAAACTTCTAGTCCCACTTTTGGGGTGTGACAATGTAATTAAGTACATAAGTCTTCATTAAATAGGCATTATAAGCTTGAAAAGCTTCAAGTAGTGTGAATGTGATCTCTTTGAATTATGATTTAGTAATACCCCTATATGGCATCAAATAAGAAGAGGTTTCGAGAGATTTAACATCTATAGCAACTATAGTTCTTTATACACAATCATATATAAAGTCTTCAAATAGTGTCCTTACTTGTCTGATTTTCTGATCCTATCCATAAAAAAGTTACTGCTCGCCCTAATTAAATCAATTAGTTATGAAAGTAAACTAGAAAATTAATCATTAATAAGTAAACTATAAAATTAATCATTAATTTAATAATAAAAATAACATTAGTAATAGAAAAAAAAACATATTACTCAAACCATAGCAATCCATGTATTAAGTATCACAACATTAATATCTATACTTAAGTAGAGGGCAAAAAATTTCACCAACCAAAAAAATCATCATAACTCTAAATACCATAAGCAATAAAGAAATCATAGTAGTAGTAGTTCCTTGACTCCTATCTCATTTTTTGTTAAAAAAAATTAAAGGTATCGACCAAATAGATCAACCTTATAGCGAAGTCGATGCTTTTTTTGCTTGTTAAGGAGTGTAATCTAAGTTTCCACATAATATTTTTGTTTATATGCAAACCACATCATCAAGATGTTCAAGTTAAAATGTAATTTTATTTTTTAAAGAATTAAATTAAAATTTTATATTTTTTGTGGGTGACAGTGTAATTTTACCATTTATCAATTTAAAGTTTTATAACTTTTAGAGGGCTAAAATTTAATTTTTCAATTTTGGAGGGAGGCAGGGCGAACCCCCTGCTGCCGCCCTTGCTTATTCCTCCTCAGCTTTAGATTCATTATCAGGATCCAAACTAGTAGTTGCATGTTTCCCTCTATTCCACTTATAAGAATACTTCAATTCGGGCTATGGCGGTTCAAGGACTTCTCTTTCCTGCATTAAGTCCTTTTGTTGCAACATGATTTGGGATGCAAGGGAAACAATAACATATGCCTCTTGTTCTAGGTTTATACATCCTTATACAATAGAGCAGCCACCCATTTGTTAGCACACATGCCTTGTTTAGATGGAAACCAGATCCCGGTTATAATTGCTTGAGGGGCGGCATCATTTGGTTCCAATTTAGAATTCATGAAGTCTTAAACTTCAAGCCATGTGGTCCTGACATTGTTAGTTGTGCAGTAAGATTAATGGTTTAGAACAAATTATCATCATTATCTTCTCTTCTATGGGGTAAGAACTTGTTGATGTCAATGGGGTTGAAGGAGAAGTAATGCTCACGCGCATAGGCCTTTATATGGTGCTTATCATCATTATCAGTTATTGTCTTCTAAAGATTAGCATAGAACTCGAGTACCATGTTCTTGACATGTGGGATTCTGCATAGAGGAGGAAAGAAGTACTAACACTAGAGTTTTCAAACCTCTTCAAGGCTTTAACTACATCACTCTCATATTTGAATGACTTGTACATGTTCCCCTTAACTCCAATAACCAGCGATGCACACTACTTCCATGAGTGGTAGGTGCTAGGTTTCTTCCCCCGGAAAATAACATAGAACTTCTCCATCTTTTTCTTTTGTAGATTCATTCTTGAATATCTGTAAAGGATGATGGAGACTTGAATTTTCCGGAGAGAGAAAGAACGAAAGAAGAAGAAGGTAAAATGAAGCCTCTTGAAAAGGAAAAGTAAGAAACAATTACATGGATGATGGTAAACAATAATAAATGGAAGATGGGACAATAAGATTATCGGCGAGAGAGATGAGGAAATTGAGAGATAAAGATAAGAGAGAATTGGTGTTGGTAATACAAGCTCAATAAATTCATTTTTAGACTAGACTGAATTGTTTTTTATTTGTAAATTCAAACTATTACAAGGGTATATCAAAGAATTCACTGCCCTAAAATCTCATTCTAAACATCTTCCTTGTAAATAATTATTCAATCATGTATTCATTTCCTATTAATAAATTTATTAACTTTCCGATAAATGAATTGCTTGCAAGTTAAACTATTATGTTTTAATAAATTTTTTCCTTCTCTTTTCGTGATTCGACAGTGACTTAAACAATTAAATATTTAGAAGATTTATACTTTATACAAAAAATCATTATAGCCTTCCATTTAAATTTTCATCTTTTATAGCTTTTAAATTTATGTTTTTTGTTAAATCATTTCAAAACGGATGAATTTTTTTTTTTAACTTTGTTAACTTGATATACAAGTGGATTGCCACGTAAATAACATGTCATCATTTAATTAAATAATAATTAAAATATATATTTTAAAATTAAAAATAATAATTAAATGATGACATGTCATCTACATAGCAATCTAAGCGTATACTAAGTTTGAGGGTTGAAAAGACAAAATTAATTATTTTGATAAAATTAGAGGCGTATTTATAAGGGAAGGAAAGTGTTGCATTGTAATTTCATGTTGGAAAAAGACCACTTCATTCTTGTTTCAAACACAAGATGCTACGAGGAGAGTCTTAATAAAAACATCAGATAGTGCTGCAAATTACAAAAATATTATGAACAATTCCAACCCCAATTATTTAAACCGATGAAATGCTTCAACAGTCAACACCATATAAGGTGTTAAATCCCTCTCACATAGGATAAAGGCCCAAGGATCCAAAAGCTCACATACATCTATTGTCAAGTCGCCTACACACGTAAAAGCAACCAGCCTTTCAACTACTTGCCACATAAAATTAATGGGCACCCAAACCAACAATAGATCTCCACTAACAACCCAGAAACATTTTGGATTTACTATTGTCAACACTCTAGCCTAATGCAGAGATTTTTTTTTTTTTTTGAAAATCCCAAAAATCGATCTCAATTTTGGTGTTTTACATTATTTTCATTCACAAATTATAAAATCAATCGAATTTTATTTTTTTATTAATTTGTAATCAATTTAAATTTTATATAAGGTAACAATAGATAGTTTATATTTAAAAAATTAAAAAAATAATATATAAATTTTTTTTAAAAGTTATTGATTATTTTTATTTAATTAATTAGTTTTTTAAAAAATATATATGAAAAGAATTTGAAATTTTGCCAAACAATGTTCAAAAGCTATAAAAGAAAGCTCATTTTGTCAAATAAAATCCAAAAATTCAAACCCAAAATAATATGATATCGACAATTGAATCAAACTGTATTATCACATATGACTTAAAAAATCCCAGAAAAAGAAAAAAACTGAATCAAACCACACACAACCATGCTCTTGCCAAACTATTCTTGCTTCGCCTTATATCAAAGTTATTAGCATATTGTTCTATTTTTTATATTAATACATATGGGTATTTGTGTATTTCAATGTGTAATTTGTTGAAATATTTGAAGTTGTTGCAATGTGTTAAGGGAAGTACCCACTTCCTTTACCATTATGACAAAATAATAACTTGTAATATTTGGAATATTAACTGTTTATTGAACCAAATTTTTGAGTTGTGCTGATATCGTGGAATGATTCGAGCTCATCAATGAAGATTAATTCATGTGAAGAAACATATTTGAAGGACCGAATTGTATATGTCGAATCCTTTGGATGAAGGAAGTTGGATTGGATCGAAACTTGAAGACTTATTTGCTAATAGTCCATTTTACTTTGGTTACTGAGTATTATATTATATTTAGCTAATATAACTACTGTTTAGAAGGGATTGTAATTGATTTTCATTATGTTTTCAAGTCTAGAAAACTTTATATAATTGAGAGGCTTGTATAGGTTATTAAAGTGATTGATTGAGAGCACTTATCTATTTAAGTAAGGTTTTGGAATTTGTGAAAGCGCATATATATTGTAAAACTTGTTTGTGATTGGTTTTACAAGCTAAGTTTTTAGGGGAAGAATTTAGTAGTGAGAGATCTAGTCTTTGAGATACAAAAGTAAAGATTTTTCATTGAGTTGTGTTAGAACTAGGATCACTTGTATTTGCTTCAAGGATAGTGGATTCATCTCACTGAGCTAGGCTTTGCAGATATAGGAAAACTAAACTGTATAAACAACTTTACCGTCCCTTGTTTTCATTATGCTTGTCGCAATTTTTGTAGAAATGCCCACTTCTACAAACACTTCTTATAACGCCCTGAAAATTTGAATTTCTGATATGTTAAATTTTATCATAATTAAGTGTTTGCTTCAGTGGATAAGGGCCTTAAATGTGTGCTTGAAGTCATGGGTTCAATTTTTTTTGGGGAAAATTAAGTTATGTTTGCTCCTAACCCTATCCCTATTTATTTGGCTTAAAAGTTATTTTCATTGAACTTGTGACATATGAGTTTGTTGGTTCAGTGGTAAGGTGTTAGTTTATCGTATGGTCATGTGTTCGAATAGTTTATCGTATGTCATGTGTTCGAATCTTTGTGTGAGCAAATTGATAATATTTTTGTTATTTCTGCTTGGGTCACCTAGGTGGATGAGTTTGGATCAATTTCAAACTTTGGATAATGCGGTTAGTTACCAGAAATTTAATTAGTGGTTAGTAGGATTAGATTTAGGTTGTTTTAAAATTAATTAGATTTTCGCCTAAATTCTCCCCAAAATTTTGCTCCCACATCTCTCTACTCCTGCCATTTCTTTTCTTTTCTTTTTCTGTTTTCTCTCAAGTCATGCTCATATTTTCTTTTAAGCTTTTCCCTTCTTTCCTTTCTTTATGCTCCCCTACGATCGAGTTTTAGTTTATTGATTATCCTCTCGTTGTTGTTGTTGCTTGTTAGTAAGTTTGGTTAATTTTTGTCTTGAGTTTCCGTTTTAATGTGTTTTTACATGGTTGGTAAGAATGGATGTGTTACTTTTTAGGTTATGGAATTAATCATTTTAATGATCGATTAAGGGAGAATCGTGAAACATTTGGTGTTCCTCTAGTGGCTTACTTGCTGTGGGTTACTGTTCTTAAGGGTAAGTGACCGTATTCGCTGCTGTTTGAGGTTGAGTCTCTGTATTGAAGTTTGATTGACATTGTTGGGCCATGATTTAGCGCGCGGGTTTTGTAAAATTAAGTTAATTAATTTATATGAATGGTCATTTTAGGTACTAAAATATTCGTCTTTGGGTCCACATCGAAAATTGACCAGGTGTGTAACAAAAACCAAAAAAACTTGCGAATGGCTAAAAGCTAAAAAATGGACTATCGATGCCACACGGTCATGTGCCAAGCTGTTTGCAACACATAACCGTATGGCAAACCGTGTGCCAGACTGTCTCGATCAATTGGGCCGTGTGGGTTACACGGGCGTGGGTGACGTGTGGGCCACACGGGTTTGCCAAGTAGGTCGTGTGGGCCACACGGGTGTGTGTGAGACCCTATGGGCTACACAGGCTGGCCAAGTAGATTGTGTGGGCCGCACGGGTATGTGGGCCCAAATTCTAAAATTTTTCCTAGGGTTGTATTCGTCGTACGAGTTGGACGCAGGCATTCCGTAGGGTCTATATGATACAAATTAGGCTCTAAATCATGATATCTGATGTTCTATTAACATTAAATACGATTTATGTACACATGATTAATAAGTTATATGCTAAGTATGATCCATATTATGTTAAGTATAATATGTTATTTACTAAGTATGATCTGAATCTGGTATATAAAGCATGTATGTCATATACATTTATGATACCTGTTAGTTTTGCATGTTCATTGGGGTGGGAAATATGTTAATGGAGGAAGTGTGGGCAGTTTAATCTATCTGACGTATTTGGTGGCTTAGCCACATATATATATGATTCTGGCAGATTACCACTTAATGATCTGGCAGTTAGGCTGCAAATATTCTGAAAAGTGACATATAGTCACTTAGCGGTGTGTAGGGCTGGATGGGTATTTAATACCCTATAAGCTGTGTATGGATGGTCAGAGATGATGTGTAGCGGATGGGGTAGGATTTAAAATCTATATCTGATATGTTTTGATTCTATTTTTGTTTGTGAAATATGTCTGTCTGAAATCTGAATGCATGTTTGAAATCGTATTTGTTATTATTATTATTATTATTATTATTATTATTATTATTATTATTATTATTATTATTATTATTATTATTATAAGCTACACACTGAGCTTGTAAGCTCATTCTCTATTTGTTTGACTCTTAGGTAACTCTTAGACATAGGATGGGTCGGTACGACGGGAGCTCGGTTAAACATAGATAATTTGTGTTACTTAAAAAGTTGGTTTATTTTGATTTGGTTCTGTTGCACTGTTTCGCACATTTGGAACTAGTTTTTTTTTTACCTTCAATTTTCTATTTTAAACCATTTAATCATTTTTAAAATTTTAACAACACTATCAGCAAAACTGTGTTTTCAAAAATTCAAACTACAATTTTCAAACTAAATTTAGCTAAGAGTTTTGCTGCAATTATAAGTGTTTTCATAAATATGTTTTTATCGAAATAATTAACAAATTAAGTAAGGAAGATGTTGTCATTTAAGATAAATTGGAATTGTGTTATCAAAAGCTTGCAATTTTCTACATGCCTAAATGATTCCTGTATTTTCAAAGTGAATCATGGTAACTTCTCTAGACCTAGCCATAATGTTTAGACTGGGTTTGGGGTGTTACATTTTATGATATCAGAGCCAAGTTCAAAACTTACTCTGTGATTTTCAGTTCAACTTTTCTTTTTTGAAAAGTGTTTTTCAAACAAAATTTATTTTTGTTTAAATCTGAAAAAATGAGTTTAAAGAATACTGAGCCTCTACCTTCTTCTTCGCTAAACTTTTATTTTAGAAAAAAAATTATGGTATTAGAATCACTTTGCTGTGGTTAAAGACTGTAACAAACTCTAAAAAATTTTCTGATAAAATTTTGGACACAAAATATTTGATAACAAACTCCTAAACTGATACATAAAATTCTTGAAATATAGATAATTTATAATGAGTACGCGTGAAACTCGTGGATGAGGTACTTGTGGGCGTGGTGGGCACCGAAGAGGGACTCGTGTTGAGCCATCCTCGATGGGCAGTATGTCTAACTTAGATACGAGTGGCACTATGGGTACGCCTACTGCTGAGATAGGGTCTCAGACTCAGACGACTGGGGACAACACATTGTCCCAAGCCATGTTAAGAGTTCTTGATAGGGTCGTTAGGACCCATTCTAAATCTGGGAGCCGAGAGTCAGTAATTGAAATACTCTGGTCTAATGAAGTAGAGTTATTTAGAGGTGTCACTAGGGTCGCCTCGGCTGTGGATGAGTATTGGTTGGTGGCCACAAAAAGGATTATGAATGACATAGACTCCACTCCTGAGCAGAAACTAAAGGTTACAGTGTCCTTGCTTCACAATGAAGCCTATCAGTGGTGGTTGACCATTAAGGAGGGTACTCAACTCGAGTGAATAACTTGGTATTATTTCCCAAACGCCTTCCAATACAAGTGCGTGGGGGCGAGTTATGTAGAGGCCTGTAGATGCAAGTTTATGGGGTTAACTTAGGGAGATAGGACTGTAGCCAAGTATGAGGCCGAAGTTTTGAGGCTGAGCAAATATGTTCGTGGGTTAGTAGAGACTGACTTTGATAAGAGCATTTAATTTGAGGTGGGCTTGAGGTATGATATTAAGGTATAGGTAGCCCAATAGAGGGAGCGAGTTTTTGAAACTCTGGTGGAGAAGGCTAAGATTACTGAGGATATTAAGTGCGCTAAGTACGGAAAGAGAGAGAAAGAAAGCGGCCAGAGTAAAAATCAGAGGGATTTGGGTCCTTCTAGCTCTGTTCAGTGGCCTATGAAATAGGTCAGGTTCGATCGGCCTTCGTGGATTGAGGCACCGATTATTATTTTTGAGACTTAGTTGTTGAGATTGTGGTAGGTGCCATCTGGGCGAATGTTGGAGGATATTGGGAGCTTGTCTACAATACGGGTCTGTGGAGCACCACATTAGGGATTGTCTGCTCCACTCTTGTTACGTGCAAGCTCTAGCTCTGGGTTTAGTTCAGCCTTAGAGGGCAGTTCAGTAGCCACCTCGGGGCCGTGGGCAAGCTAGATATGGTAATGGTTTGGTAGGGGTCAGAAAGATGGGTAGAGCTGCAAATCAGTCTGAGGCTAGGTAGTCTGCTTTGGTGTATGCGACAAGGCACCGTTAATGTGATAGATGGTACATTCTATATTAATTTTGTTCCATATTTTACAACGATAGATATTGACTCTACTCACTCATACATAACTAGTATTGTTTCTATAAATCTGGTAATTCTTGTTGAGAGTACTTCTGGTGAGGTTTCTGTAATTAGTCCACTAGGTCAGTCGGTATGGGTTAATAATGTTTATAGAAGGTGTCCACTGGAGATACAATGTGTTGTGTTTTTGGCTAATTTGATAGAGTTACCATTCGAAGAGTTTCATTTGATACTGGGAATGGATTGGTTCGTAAAGCATCGAGTCAACTTAGACTGTGCTACTAAGAGGGTAATTCTGAGATCTGAGAATGATATGGAGATTATCATGATCGGCAAGCGTCGAGATTACCTCTCCAAGGTAATCTCCGCTTTTGTAGCCTAAAAGTTAGTTTAGAAAGGGTGTGAGGCATTTCTGGCTTATGTGAAAGACTTGAGTTTCGTGGAATCGTATGTTGGAGATATTTGGATAGTTAGAGAATTTACAGATGTTTTTCCCAAGAAATTGATGGGGTTGATGATAACTCTTGAAAAGAGTTATATTTCAGGCCTCTAGACTTGGTTAATTGTTCGTACTTGAGTAAATTTAGATGCATTTTAGGAAATTATATTAGTATTTTTTATAACATTGCATTATGAAGCTTGAATTATGCTTTCAATGTTACTATATGTTACTTTTACTTGTGGGAGGAAAGAAACTACGTGTTGTTTATAACAGGTGCAGAAAGGAGGAAAATAAGTGAATGATAGAAGTTTTGTCATGAAAAAAGGTTGGATAAATTGCCAGCACAAATGCCATGGCAATTCCAAGAAGATGCTGGCTCAGCTGTCAATCCGTGCCACTCTCAGCCAACTGTACTTGTACCAGAAATATCCACATAAAAAAAGAGAGAAAAGTGTGTGTGCTGAGAAGGGGACCTACCCTATAAAAAGAAGAAAGAGAAAAAGAAGAGGGAGGTGATTTTTCCTCTCACACAATTTCTATTGGGAGATCCAGAGATGCAAGGAAAGAGGGTAGCAGCTAAGGAAAAAAGCCACAACACAAGAAAGAAGGAGAAGCATTCAACTCTGGCTTCACAAGATATTGTAGCACTAGAGTTGAGGGCTGGATTGGTGAAAGTTTCCTGAAGTTCTTCCCTCATTATCTTAATTGATTTTTATGAATTTTAATTGTGGAAATATGTTGTTGAATGATACTTTCAGTTTGGACTTTAAATTCCAACTCATTAGCTAATCTCATCGGGTTGGGATTACTAGATGAATCTTTAGTTCCTTTAATGACCAAGGCATTATCCTGATTAGATTTACCGTTTCATTCGATTTGCGCTATTTTAAAATGTATGCATATAGTCTCTAGACATAGATGAATGTATGGTATGTCCATAAACTTGATTTAATTCTGAAAATGTTAGATGAGTTGGATTGTGATCGAATGATACAATCAAGTATTCGACAGAATACTCGTAGCACTTTAGACATAGAGCTATGCTCTGTATAGAGAAAGGAAGAAACAGTGCTGGGTATCCTTCTTAAGGCTTGTATACATGCAAAGCCTTAGGTAGGGTAGCTTAAAGTCTGACACTTAAAATAAGTAGACTACCTTAGATTTATTCTGAATAGTAGATTGGTTCAGATTTTTCCATGGCATTATTGTGTTATGAGGAAAGAATCTTAGTAATCCTAATGTTCCTATTCAACAACTTAGATTCTCTCAACTTTGTCTTTGTATCTTTGCCACAACATTTTAAGTTAGTTATTTGATTTTAATATTGCCTACGTGATTATTCCTCTACAAATTATTATTCTGTTTTGTCATAGCCTGATTCATATAGTTTATAGTAATAGCTTAACTGAATCAATCCTATTTGTTCCCTGGGGAGACGATCTTACTTACTACTTTATTACTTGATTCGACGTGTACACTTGTACATTCGCGTATTATATTCACACGTGACAGGTTTTTGGCTCCGTTGCTGGGGATCGACAATTTGTTGAAATTTGGTTTTGTTATTTTCTTATATAATTCCATTAGTTTTATTTAACTTTGTTGTTTTTAATTTCAACAGGTTTGTTATCAGTGTATGAGTAGAGGCATTCCTGCTAACGAAGAGTGTCCTTTTGACCTAGAGATCAAGAGAACTTTGAGAAGAAGGAGACGAGAATTGCAAGATATGGCTAGGATTGGAAATGATGCAGGTAGGGAAGATCTATTACAACTGAATGGTCGGGATGTTGATTTTCCTATCCCTCGTATGATAGATGATAGAGATAGACCCATTCGAGAGCATTTTGTGCCAATTTTGGATGATTTGAATCCAGGAATAGTCAGGCCATACATTCAAGCTCAGCATTTCGATTTGAAATCGGTAATGTTTCAGATGCTGCAAACGGTATGACAGTTCAGTGGATTGCCTACTAGAGATCCACGATTGCACTTAAGAGTTTTCTTAGAAGTCTGTGACTCATTCAGGCAACAGGGTGTTACTGAAGACGCCATGTAACTTAAACTATTCCGATATTCATTAAGAGATCATGCTAGAGCATGGTTGAACGCTTTACCATCAGGGATGGTGGCATCTTGGAATGATCTTTGTCAAAGGTTTTTGCTACGGTGTAATCCTCTAAATATGAATGCCAAGTTAAGGAATTATATCACATCTTTTCGGCAATCAGAGGAAGAGATGTCGTATAAAGCTTGGGAGCAATTCAAAAAATTACTTAGGAAATGTCGGGAGCATGGTTTCCAACACTGGACACAGATGGAAATGTTTTACAATGGATTAAACACACACACACAATGTTGGTAGTTGATGCGTCTTCCAATGGTACTTTGCTGGATAAATCATATAATGAAGCGTGTGAGATTTTGGAACGGATTGCCAATAATGATTATTAATACCCTACTACGAGAGTGGGGACTGGCATAAGAGTTGCTGGCATAATGGAGCTTGATGCAATCATTTCATTAACGACTCAGGTATCATATTTAGCTAATATGATCAAAACAGTAAAGAGGCTAATTGTTGTTCAGAAGATGAAAATACTCGAGCTATCATGTATTTATTGTGGGAAGATCATGTTTTTGATGAATGCCTATCAAACCCAGCCTCTGTGTATTACATGGGTAATTTCAGACGGTATAATAACCCAAATTCCAACACCTACAATCCAGGGTGGAAGCAACATCCAAACTTTATTTAGAATAATAAAGGAATGGTGAACTCTAACAATGTTGTTAGACAGAATGCCACAAATGCACCACTTGGTTATAATCAACCCATGCCATGACAAAATGTTCAACAAAGTTCAGCATCATATTCTTCAGCTATGGAAGCTCTACTGAAGGAATATATGGGAAAAAATGATGTCGTGATCCAAAGTCAAGCTACATCCCTCAGAACTCTTTAGAATAAAGTGGGGCAGATAGCAAATGCTCTGAATTTGAGACCAAAAGGAGCTTTTTCAAGTGATACTGAGAATTCGAGATCACAAGGGAAAAAGCGTTGCAAAGTGACCACTCTCAGAAGTGGAACTTAGTTGAATGACGTTGCTCAAGATGCCACGGTAGGGGAGGATAACCTGAATAACAACCATGTGAAGATCCCAAAGCCATCTAAAAAGTACACTACAGCTGAAAAGGCTAATCAAAAGAACGTGGTAATAGAATCAGATTGTGCTGCCAACATAAATGCCATAGCAAAATAGTATTAGCAGCCTGAAGGACGACTATTTCTACCTTTTCCTCAAAGATTTCTAAAATCTAAGCAAGATTTTCAGTTCAAAAAATTCTTGGATGTCTTAAAGCAACTCCACATCAACATATTGCTAGTAGAAGCTTTGGACCAGATACCAAATTATGTGAAATTTATGAAAGATATACTATCAAAGAAGCGCAGATTGGGAGAATTTGAGACTATTGTTCCCACTGAAGGGTGCACAGCAATGTTGATGAATAAGTTACCTTCAAACCTGAATGACCTAGGGAGTTTCACTATCCCATGTTCAATAAGAAATTGTTATGTTGGTAAGACATTATGTGATTTAGGAGCGAGTATAAATCTAATGCCTCTGTTTATTTTTAGGAAGTTGGGAATTGGGAAGGCAAGACCTACTACGGTTACGTTGCAACTGGCTAATCAATCCTATGCACATTCAGAAGGTACAATTTAAGACGTATTGGTAAATGTAGATAAGTTTATTTTTTCGATAGATTTCCTTATTTTAGATTGTGAAGTTGAAAAATATATGCCAATTATTCTTGGAAGACATTTTCTTGCTATAGGTAGAACTTTAATTGATGTGCAAAAAGGTGATATGACCATGAGGATGACTAATCAGCAAGTCACTTTCAATGTATTTAATGCACTGAAATGTGCTGATGAGAATGAAAAATGTCGTGCCAATGACTTGATAGAAGCAACAATGGACGAAGATTTCACGAGATTTTGCCATAGCAATTCTGATAGTGATGAAGATTCATTTGAGCGGAGACCTTTGTGCACTTTGCTAGAGCAAAATAGACCTTTCAATTTTGACGAACAATGCTTGGTAGCTAATGTATATATGTATGGAGTTGTTGATGTCAATGACATGAAAATAGGGGACACATTTATAGTTAATGGACAACGCTTGAAGCACTACTAGGGTGCTTATATAGAGCGAGACAAACAATCCATTGATCTTCGAGATGTTTAACTTTAACATCTTGAAAAAAAATTTTATTTTTATTTTTATTTCATTTTATCTATTTAAATTTCTCTTAGTTATTTTATTTCCTTTGTTTAACAAACTACAAGAGGGGAAGGGGTTGGTGACACAGGGCCTGTTGACACAAAGTCTGTCAACATTGAGACTGACCGTGAGGACGAAGAGGAAGCAAATCCCTCAATTGCACCACCAGTGGACAGCATTGCAGCTATTCCACCTCCTTCTACTGAACCGATGACTGAATAGAATCGTGAGATCGATAGGGTTATTGATGAACACACCAAATTTGATAATGAACAGGATGATGTACCACTCAATTTACTTAAAAGGCCGATGCATTATAAGATAAGTGCACGAAAGACCACTCGTGGCAATTAAAGTACCACCATTCAGTTCCAAGCTCTGGAAGTTTTTATCCCTTTATTACATCTCATTATGTACATATATATGTTCTTGCATTCATGATTCATATTTGTACATAAATTGAGGACAATGAATCCCTTTGGTTTTGGTGTGTATTGTGTATGTAGACTGCATTAGATATTTAGTTGATCATGCGTGTTTTAGTATTTTTGTTCATTTGCCATTCATTTTGTCATAGCACACATAACTGCCAAGAATTGTTTAGATTGTGATGAATGTGTTTTGTCTGTGATGTTCGATGATAAGCTTAATTCTTCAATAAACTTAGAAAGTGTCAAAAGCACACCAACCAATATACCATATTTATAAACCAAACATATCAACTGTAACATCCCGAAATAGGGCCTAAACGGAACAGTGGTTGCGAGACCACGAATCCGGGTTAGAAAAATATTTTAATTATTAATTTGATATCTATATTATGTGTTTGAGCATGTCTTAAAATATTGTAGATTAATTTGTTTGTTTGGGTGATTAATTTTAGTGAAAGGACTAAACCGAGTAAGTGGGAAAAATAGCCATTATGAAATTAAGTGGTTGAATTGATGTGTTTATCTATAAGGGAGGACTTAAGTTATAAATTGTTCATTTGATAGCATAGTGGACGGCATCATGGCTTTAATTTTTATATTATTTTGTTTTTATAAGCATAATATATATGTTAAAGTTATATATATTATAATTTAAGATAATAATAAAGATATGACATGAAAAAAAAAAAAAGAAAGCCATTATCTTCCTCCTTGGCCGAAAGTAAGAAAAAAAGGAAGAAGCTTGAGCTCTCTCTCTCATTGGGTCACTAGTTAGTGGGTGGAAATAATGTTATAATAAGTAAAGTTATAATATAAGTAATAATATGTATATATTATATCATAGATTAAAAAAAAAAAAAAGAACAACCATGCATGTTCTTTGTTTCTACCTAAACTAAAGAACATAAGAAAGAAAAGAAAGCTTTAAGACTTTGGCAACTTATTAAGCTCAATCAAGGTATGTAATCAGCTCGGTTTTCGATAATTTTTATGTTTTTGAGATCGTTGCTTTGAGTGCTACAAAACCCATGTTTGAATTTTGAATTTTGATGAATATTTTGAGTTATGCCATTGAGGAGAACTTGTGATTTTTATTGTTTGATGGTAGAAAATAAAAGATATGTGTTAGATTAACAAGTTTTGTCTTTGAATTTTTGATGAATTTAAGTAGTTTGGACTAAATTAGTAAAAGTTGTTATTGTTCATAAGTATGTGTTATAGTAAGAATTTGAAGTTGCTATAGAAGGGAAAAATGTTCAGCATGTTATAAAACATAAGAATAAGGGCTGAAGTTTAATTTTCGAGCCTAGGGGCAAAATCGTAATTATGTAAAAGTTTAGGGGTAAAATTGTAATTTTGCCAAAGTTAGAGTTAAGGACTGTTTTAGTAAATGTGAGTATTAAATAAGGTAAATTTTCTATTATAGATCAAGAAGAACGAAATCCAGAGTTAGATCGGGGAAAGAAAAAGATAGTGGACTAAATCTATATAGTTTATCGTATTTTGTTTCGAGGTAAGTTTACGGTAAATAAATGCAATATTCTATTATTTTACATTTAATAATATTAAATTCCAGCATTTACATATTTATTTTGTAAATTTATTATTTAAAGGCTCAAGTATGAATTGACGGAAAAGCTATCTCAGAAAGTTCCGGTTGAACCTTAGGAATGTGTTGGATACAAATGTCATGACATTAGGGTTTAAGGAAATCATGTAAGACCATGTCAATACATGGCATTGATATGTTACTATAAGGCAAAAGGTCCCATGTAAGACCATGCCAAGGCATGGCATTGGTGAGTTCATAAGGCAAGGATACCACGTAAGACCATGTCAAGACATGGCAATGGTTAAGTTTCATAAGGAAAGGTACCCACGTATCTTTAGTATTCCAAGTGGTTCAATGGGAAAATTCAAAGAGTATACCAAAGTAAAGGTAAGACAAGTTCAAGCTAAAAAGGTAAGGTAAGACAAGTTCATGTTAAAAGGTAAGGTAAGAATACAAGTTTAAGTATATTAAGTTAAAAGCTTAAGTGATCTTGATAAGAAAAGAATAAGATAATTCATTAAGAATGTTGTTATCTATTTACATGTAAACTTACTAAGCTTTATGCTTACTCCCATTCTTTATTTTTTTTATAGTATTACAAGCCAACTCGGGGATCAAAAGGACGTCGGAGATCGTTACACACTATCAAAGGATTATATTGGTATTTTGTGACTCGAACGTTTTAAGTTATGGCATGTATAGGGACTTAGCCATTTTGTGTGTATGACCTTATGATATGGCTTAATATTGACTTGTAAATGCTTGGTAATGATTAGCCATTAAAATGGTTAATTAAGAACCTGTTTTGGATGTTATGAAATGCCTAGTTGATAGTTATTTTAAAGAAATTATGTAATTATATGCAGGGGAATAGTTGGACAGCAGCAGTGACGTGATTTTGAAAAATCACCAAAAATAGTAGAAATGGAATTAGGTTGTGCATGAGATATAGAATTAAATCTTATTGAGTCTATTTTTATATAAAGAAAACGATGTAGGAAAACTAGTTGTACATTATGAGATAATTGATTTTTAGTGAAGAGAGGTCAGAACTGTCAAACTGTGTAATAGGGGAGACTTTAACTAATAAACTGTACTAATTGGCCACACCAAAAATTCTGGAAAAATTACAGTAAGAAGATATATGAGTCTAGTTTCAAGGAAAATTTACGGATCTAGATTTCGAGTTTCGTAACTCAAGTTATAATTGATTTAGTGAACATGATGCAGATGGACATTTTTAATTTTTATGCTCCGAACTAGTAAGTTAAGTCTAGTAATGCCTCGTGCTCGACTCCGGCAACGGTCTCGGGTAAGGGGTGTTACATCAACTTAATTCATCAACAAACAAAAACAATCCATAAGTGTTTTCTTTCATAACATTCTATTTGTATCAACATATATCTATTCACAAACTTAGACAAGTACCTAATCACCTAGTTTAGTATTTCGCCTTAGTATACCAAAACAACCTATATAGCCACATATACATGCCACAACCCTAAAGAGAACAAGAACTACCAACATCAATGGATAGTGTGAGTCGTAGATTCAATCTGTTCAAAAGTCAGCGATAATGACTTACAAAACAATACAAAAAAAAACATATAAGCTTATAGAGCTTAGTAAGAACATAGTAAATATTTTAACTTATCATCAATTGAATGCAACTTCTATTTTACTCGATTGAAATTACCGAAGTATAAACAAGGGCACGTATGTGCAATCTGGGGCAAGTATGTGCAATCAAGGGTACCGAAGTACAAATAGGGGCACGTATGTGCAATCAGGTATAATTAATGTAAGTATTTAATTACATGGTTATAAGATGAAAATATATGTAGGGAAATTCAATTATACATCTAAATACTATGAACTTACATTGACAACTAACGCGTAGGAGCACGACCGAGCTAATTCGTGACTTTCGCTTTCCCTTGGTTTATAATTGGCTAAGATATATCTTGATCTAAATAAATAAGTACTTTCAATTAAATGTTTCAATAAATCTCAATTATTAAATTCGATATACAAAAATACATTTTTTACATAATTACAATTTTACCCCTAATATTTTAACTTTTTTACAATTTAGTCCTTAAGCTCGTAAAATGAAATTCATGCAATTTCATCCCTAACCAAGCTAGTCGAATTTCATATAGGTCCATATCAAATCATACAATTCATTATTTCACAATTTTCACCATGTACTTTATACATTTTACAAATAAATCCCTATTTGACATTTTCAACAAAATTCACTTTACAAAAGTTGTTTATCTATCAACAAAGATTCATTTTCTTCCATCAAATATCAAAAATCACATGAATATATTCATGGAAAAACCATAAAATTTTAACAATTTTGCAAATTAGTCCCTGGGCTAGATAGATTAAGCTACAACGACTTCAAAAACATAAAAATCATTAAAAAACAGAATGAAAAATACTTACATGCAATAGAGAGAGATGGTTGAATGCTTGAGATGTTAAAAATAGTGTTTTCTTATGTCAATTTTCAGTGGAAGATGAAAAACAAAGATGATAGCTTTGGTTTTTCATTAATTTACTAACATTTATTATTAATTACTTATTTAACAATATTATTAACATATAAAAACACCTATCTAATGTCCATATTTTTCCACTCATACTAACAATGGTATAATTACCACATAAATCCCTTAACCATCTAATTTCATAGCTATTTAGTACCTTTAACTTAAAGAACTCTAATTTTGCATCTTCTACGATTTGGTCCTTTTCATCAAATTAAAGATAAAAAAGATAAAATTTCTTAACGAAATTTTTACACGACCTTTCTAACATACTGTAGACATTAAAATTAGAATAAAATAATTATTCTCATATCATATTTGTGGTCTTGAAACCACTATTCTGATTTCACTGAAAACATATTGTTACACCGAAAGAGCTTATGGAATTGAAAGCTCAGCTTTAGGAACTTCTCGATCGAGGATTTATTAGACTTAGTGTGTCCTTGTGGGGAGCACAAGTTCTTTTCATTAAAAAGAAAGGTAATACTCTGAGGATGTGTATGGATTACCGCCAACTGAATAAATTGACGATAAAGAATAAGTACCCATTTTCGAGGATTGATGACTTGTTTGATCAGTTTCGTGGGGCCTTTTTATTCTTGAAGATTGATCTTCGTTTTGGGTACCATTAACTAAAGGTTAAAAAGGCTGATGTGCATAAGACTGCCTTTAGGACTCGTTGTGGGCATTACAAGTTCCTAGTCATGCCATTCAGTTTTACGAATGCTTCGACTGCATTAATGGATCTTATAAATCGAGTTTTCCAACCGTATTTGGATCAATTCATTGTGAGTTTCATCGACAATATTCTGGTATACTCTAAAACAGATGATGACCATGATGAACATCTTAAAGTAGTTCTGTAGATACTCCGTGAGAAAAACTCTATGCTAAGTTGAGCAAATGTGAGTTTTAGTTAAGAGAGGTTACTTTTCTGGGACATGTGACTTCTGCTGAGGGAATTTGAGTTGACCTTATAAAGATTGAGGTTGTGGTTGAGTGGAAACAACCTAGGAATGTGTTTGAGATCTGAAGCTTTCTCAGTTTAGTGAGGTATTGTTGAAGATTTGTTGAGGGGTTCTTGCTTATCGTAGCTCCTCTAACTAAGTTGTTGTATAAAAACACACCTTTTTTGTAGGCCGATGAGTAGTAATCGAGCTTTGAAAAGCTTAAGCCCTTTCTGACTCATATACCTATTCTGATACAGCCTGAATCTAGTAAAAAATTTGTGGTTTATAGGGATGCTTCTCACATCTGGTTGGGTTGTGTTCTAATGCAAGATGGTAAGGTAGTGGTTTAAACATCCTGACAGCTTAAGTCATATGAAGGCAACTATCCCATGCACGATCTTGAGTTGGTTGCGTTTGTTTCCACTTTGAAAATCTGTAGGCACTATTTGTATGGTGAGATGTGTATCATTTACACTGATCAAAAGAGCCTTAAGTATTTTCTTATTTAGAAGGAGTTGAATCTTAGGCAACGTAGATGGGTTGAGTTGCTTAAGGATTACGACTGCATCATTGAGTATCATCCTGGTAAGACCAATGTTGTGGCCGATACTCTTAGTCGTAGATTGATGACCAATTTAAGGGCAATGTTTGCTCGCCTAAGTCTGTTTGATGATGGTGGTTTGTTAGCCAAGATGCAAGTTAAACTGACTTGGATTGATCAGATTTGGGTTAAGCAGTTAGTGGATGATTCTATGATTTTAGGGTTTTGACAGGTTGAAGAGGGTAGGACTTTTGATTTTGGCCTGAATGGTGATGGGGTTCTGTGTTTCAGAAGACGTGTTTGTGTGCTTAATGGTGTTGAGTTGATGTATTTTATTTTGTGAGAAGCACATAGTAGGCCATATTCTATGCATCCTGGTGGAAATAAGTTGTATCAGGATATCTGAGAGTTATACTGGTGACCTGGTTTGAAATAGGAGGTAACTGATTTCGTCTATCATTATTTGACGTGCCAGCAAGTTAAAACTGAACACCAACTGCCTTCGGGTTTACTTTAACCCGTTAAGATTCTCTTTTGGAAATGAGAACATGCGACTATGGACTTCGTTAGTGGGTTGCCCTTGACACCTACTAAGAAGGATTCTGTATGGGTCATCGTGGGTCATTTGACCAAGTTTGCTTATTTTATTCCAGTCAAGACTGGCTATTTTCTACAGAGATTGGCTAAACTGTACATTTTGGATATCGTTAGACTTCATGGGGTTCCTATCTCGATTATCTCTAACAGGGACTCTTGTTTCACTTATCAGTTTTGGAAGAAACTTCATGAGGCTTTGCGTACTCGGTTGGTCTTCAATATTGTGTTCCATCCTAAGACTGATTGGCAATCTGAGATAGCTATTCAGATTCAGAAGGATATGCTACGAGGTTGTGTAATTGACTTCCGTGATAGTTGGGAGGAGTTTCTACCATTGGCTGAATTCGCTTATAATAACATATTTTAGTTCAGTATTTAAATGGCACTTTACGAGGCTCTGTATGGTCGTAAGTTTCGTACCTCTTTGTGTTGGACTGAGTTGAGTGAGAGGCATATTTTTGGTCCAGAGTTGGTTTATGATACTATGGACAAGGTTCGACTAATTTAGATCGTTTTAAGGCAGTTTATGATAGATAAAAGTCATATTTGGATATGAAGATGAGAGATATCATGTTTATAGTGGGTGACCAAGTCTATCTTAAGGTATCTCCGTGGAAGACAAGTCTTTGATTTAGACGTAAGGGCAAGTTAAGTCCTAGGTTTATTAGGCCTTATCAGATTCTAAAACATGTTGGATCGATCATCTATCAGTTAGAGCTACCTCCAGAGTTAGATCGTATTCACGATGTGTTCTACGTCTCTATGTTGAGGTGGTATCAGTTTGACCCATATCATATTGTATCAGTTGAGGAGATTGAGATAAGACTAGATTTGGCCTTCGAGGAAGAGCCGGTTCAGATTCTGGATCGTGATGT
The DNA here is from genome assembly GCA_005393395.2 of Gossypium australe. Classification (NCBI taxonomy): domain Eukaryota; kingdom Viridiplantae; phylum Streptophyta; class Magnoliopsida; order Malvales; family Malvaceae; genus Gossypium; species Gossypium australe. The sequence goes on from CM016619.1 coordinate 39,960,280, forward strand.
TAAGGTCTTAAGGAGGAAGACCATTCCTTTGGTTAAGGTTCTGTGGTGGAATCATGGCATTGAGAAAGCCACTTAGGAACCTGAGGACTCGATACGACAGCAATACCCGTATCTATTTAAATCAAGTAAAATTTCGAGGCAAAAATTTCTTTTAGGGGGAGAGTTGTAATGCCCCCAAAATTTGAATTTTTGATTTGTTAAATCTTGTCATAATTAAGTGTCTTCTTTAGTGGATAAGGGCCTTGAATGTGTGCTTGAGGTCATGGGTTCAAATCTCTCTTCTGGGAAAATTCAGATATTTTTACTCATAGCCCTATCCTTGTTTACTTGGCTTAAAAGTTATATTTGTTCAACTTGTGACAAAATGAGCCTACTGGTTCAATGGTAAGGTGTTTGTAACGGCCTAATTTTCAGTGGTGTCGGAAATGGTGATATGAGTTCACTAAATCCGACAGGTAAGATTGAGTAAGATAGTAATTTACTATTTATGAGTCAAGTGAGAATTTAGAAGAATTTGTGGATTGGTGAATTTAGTGAATTAAAAGAATTTATTAGGTCAAATGGGTCAAAAACGAGGTATCGAGACCTCGAATTTGAAAACGATCCATAAATATTTTTAGAAATATTTATGGAGTGTTATTAAGTTAGTATTAAAGTTTGGTTGAGAAATTTAAATGTTTGGATAGTCAATTAAATAAAAAGGACTAAATTGTAACAAATGCAAAATTGCTAGAAGAACTAAATAGCTCAAGTGTTAAAATAAAAAGGATTTAAAGAGCAATTAACCTAAAGGTGAAAAGGCTGGACGGCAAGGGGAAGAAAATCATCACAAAGATAAGGGAAATAAGGGCAAAATTGGAAATTTAATAATTTTAACATGTATAATAAAGATAAAATTGAAAAACCTAGAGATATCTTCACATTATCTCAGCCAAAACACCATAGGAGTTCTGGAGAAAGCTGGTTATTCATATCTTTACATCATGTGAGTTTGATTCTTGCTTTTTCTTGATAATTTTTATATTTTTATGACTTTTACAACTAGATCCACTTATAGAATTCATTAGTTTTTGATTTAGTGGGTAAAATTAAAAGTTACCCTTGCTGAGAAATGGAAGTTTATGATGAATTATTATGAAATTTAAATTCTAATTTCATATTAAGGTGGTTTTATTAAGTGATTTTGATAGGAAATGATATTTAGGACCTAATTGTGAAAAAGTTGTGAATTAGAGGTTGGTGTTGAAATTCAGAATATTAAAGGTTGTAAAATAGTTTGTTATGATATAATAAAGTGTTGATTGAGAAAAATTAGTTCAATTGATAGCTGAATTGAGCAGGGACTAAACTGTAAAAACTATAAAGTTTAGGGTAAAAGTGCAATTTCGAAAATTGAAGAGCATAATTTATGACGTGAAATAGAAATGAAATATATGCTAATGAGTGAAAATATTTTACATTATAGATCAAGAAACCAAAGAAGAAAGAGGAAAAGAAAAAGTTGCAGAGTAGTCCCTAAATTTCAAAATCTTCTACAAATCAGCCGGGGAAGTTCATATGGTTGAATTTATATGTTTATTTGTGAAGGATTGTATGATATAATGTGCTGTTAAATATGAATTTGCTGTGGAATTATGAAAATTATGATAAAATGAAAGAATAAAGGCGGTAATTCAAATTAGGAAAAACGCAGAATTGAGTACGTTGTATCGTGACATGTGATGAATTGACGGATAAGACCATGGTTAATCCATGGCAAAGAATGAAATGTAGGTATGGTAATTCCCATACCGAGTTGTGAAATGTAGGTATGGTATCATCCATATCGAGTTGTGAAATGTAGGTATGGTATCATCCATACCGAGTTGTGAAATGTAGGTATGGTATCATCCATACCGAGTTGTGAAATGTAGGTATGGTATTAACCATACTGAGTTAAGAAATGTAGGTATGGTATCATCCATACTGAGTTGTGAAACGTGGCATTAAACAACGACGTACTCAAATTCGTAAGACGTTTCCTAATTTGATAAAAAGTAATATAAAATGAGTGAATCAAATGGAAGAGATTGAGTAGATATTAATGTTGAGCTCAACTATGTGAAGTATTTTAACAATGGTTGTGAATGGCAGGGAATTTTAGTAAATGTTTTGTTATTGTTTTGGAAATATTATGTGTGGTAAATTACTTTTAAATCAATGAACTTACTAAGCTTCATTAAGCTTACTTGTGTGTGTTTGATATTTTTATGTAGATTGATTTAAAGAGAAGTTGGTAGATCGGATCATCACAGCAAAGCTCACTATTCAGATCAATTTTGGTAGCTTTTGTTTTATGCTTAAAGATTTATATGGCATGTATAGAGTTTAAATGAGATGGAGTAAAGATGTTATAAACTAGTTAACAATATTTTGCAATGAAACAGTTTTTG